>CM070517.1:2439150-3044150 GCA_036346375.1 Guadua angustifolia
GGTGTGGTCCAAGCAACATGTTGGCCTCTTCTTCTCGCCACTGCTTTTACCCTTCCAACATGTTGGAAAAATCTAGTAGCAAGAAAAAAAAATGCCAAGAGCAAAATCCAGTCCCAACTGCCCCTTGGGCCCCACTCCCTACATGAGTCCAAGCTCCAACAAGAAAACCTACACACATCACGGTACACCACCAATATATTGTCCTAAATTGTTCTCTCTTTGTTTTTCCCCAGCAATGTAGCCCCAGATTGACATAAAAAGGAAAAATCAATAGCTTCCTCTTTGCCTAGCAAAGTCTTCCTTCAATACATGAGGTAGCATGGCGTTTAAATCGTTTAGCTTTAATTTGGTGCAAACAAGGCAGTATATTCTTCACGTAGGAGGAAACGGGTACAATACCTAAGTCAATATAATTATTTTTCAATATTAAATTCTTTGACAGCTGAAAGGAATGTAGTGGTTGATAAGTCTATGCAGAATGTAAAGGATATTTAACATCCCCATTTTTGCCTCTTTAAAACTCTTTTTGTGTAGTTTGGCTCTCCAAAAATTTTCACTATTTTATTCGATAATTAAACTTAATATGAGACTTTCCTAAGTTAAAAATAATTTAATATGACTAATGCTCAAGTGAACAATTTTCAAAATTATTTTATTACGATTTTCTGTGCTTGGAAGTATTTTCCATATTTTTTGGGTATTGTTCAGGCGTATTTGCAATTTTATTTGAGCTCTTTTGTATTTTCTATATTTTCTAAAAAGAAAAACTAAGTTAAAATGGTGAATTATATTTGGACTGAAACCCAACCTAGTCAGCCTAGTCCACAGCCCAACTCACTAGCCCGCGTTGTGTGTGTCACTGACAGTGTGGGGCCCACCTATCAGAAACACTATTCTTTGTCTTCGACCTGGACAACATATCCGTGTTGTGCACGCCGCTGGCTCTTTTGCCAATCCGGCACTGATGAGGACATAACTACATCGGATACACTCATAGAATCAATGGTCAACGATCAACAAAATCCTGATTGTGATCAGCAATATTTGACCCACATAAAAGGACTAATTATCCGAGCACACGCACAACAGCTAAATCAACACGTGAACTCGTTTCTCGAGTTGCATAATTGTATTTTAATGGATGAACCACTACATAATAATGTGCTTGTACTTAGGAATCATGGTTTAGAGCAGCAAGGACGTCATCCCTCATCAATACAAGCTAGAGTACAAGTTATTCCTGAGGAAGAAGCTGGAACGTCCACCCAGGAGCAGTCCACCTTCAACTGGCCATAACTTTTGCATGCGGAGTCCGTTCGGGATGAGCGAGTACTTGATTGAAAGCTGATTTCGTGCTCTTTCCAATGGATCTAGCCTTATCATCAAATTCCACTCGTGCCAGACGCAGCAAGCAAACACAATCCAGCGGTTTCAGACTCTTCGGGTGCTGCGCCACCATTATTATTTGGATGAGTTCACATGTAATTATAGTGGTGTGAAACCAACTCCTAGCACTCTTCAGGTGCTGCGCCACCATTATTGTTTGGATGAGTTCACATGTAATTAGAGTGGTGTGAAACCAACTCCTAGCAGCCATCTCCTTAGCTATATATAGGACAAACCTCATCTATCTCCTTAGGTTTTGTTAATTTTAGTTGCCCCTATGGGTGGAACTATAACCTTATTCTCCTGACTTGGCTAGAGCAGCAGTAAACAAGTTCAGAACCTCAGTTCGTGTGTGCGTGCTTCATCCTTGTTCTTGCTAGTTTTTCGATTGCTTGCAAGAATAGACCTTCGTGGTCAGGTCATCCGGGCTTTTTGCGCGGTTGATAACAACTAGGAGTGTGGTTTAGCAATTGTGGGCGCTTATCCTTGTGTGGTTCATAGCCGGATCATCAAAGTCACCCTCCGCCTAATCGAAGTTATCCTCTCACCGGAAGATCAGGCACCCGTGTGCGCATCATTTGGTATCAGAGCAACAGTTGACCGGTGAGTTCTTGTATCTTGTTGTTTGATTGTGTTCTTCTTAGAGTCCAAAAAATTTTGCCCCACAAAAATATTGTTCGTTCGCTGTCCAAACCCCGTTGTGCCTTCCAATCGTTAATTTTGTTTTTGCTAAATTGAGTTTGTGTCCGTTCTAGTGTTGTCTTGTTGCTGTTCATTTTCTTATTCATCTCCCTACCTTGGCATTATTGATAAAACCCAAAAACAAACAAACCCCATCTCGGCCTGAAAGATCCCCTTTCTGCAGCTGCCACAAAAAATGCCATAACTCTCAATTTCCGCATCATTTTTGAGTGGGACAAAAAGGAGAATTTTCCTCACTCAACCCAGCATCTTCACATCAATTTTTGTGCAAATCCATTCAGGGAGTAAAGAGTTTGGTGCGTTGCAATCTGACCTAATTGCTGTCCCGAAATCTGCATCTGTGTGCATTTCCAAAATTTGTGCAAAATTCTCAGTTGTTTTTCAGAAAGTTTACCCAAAAGAAAAGTTGTTGAAAAAGCCGTTAATAAGAAGAGAAAAAAAGAATCATTGAAAAATAGACATCTGACCAAAAGTTACAGCCAAAATATCGACCTATTGTTTGGTGAATAGAAATCAGCAAACTAGAAAGTTGGAATTTATCTTGTGCTCCCAAATTGCAAATTGCATATTCATGAGTTTTGCTGTATTTATCACTTGTATCCACTACCATATCACTTGTTTTAGCTTAATATCTATCCTTGTTTGATCAGCAACATAGGCTAATTGCTAGACTCGAACACTTATTCAATTTTGTGCAACTCTAAAATTGGCTAATTGGTTTCCTTTGCTACTTATTATAAAGCCCTTCCAAGCTCCACTTTCTACTAACCATACAGGTGATAAGGCTTGCAATCGCTTTACTCATATTTGAGTTTGGTTTATCACGAACCAGCCACCGGATTGCAACACTTGCTGCATTTGTAAGAATTGGTAAGAGCTTGGTAAAGAGCAAGAGGGAGAGTGACACTTGATCATTTCAGCAAGTAGTAGTGATAAGGAAAGTTCACATTTCGAGATACAAAGAACGTACGAGCACAATTTCAACACCACGGGAGGTACATGATGATCCCTTAGGAAAGATTAAATTTACATCGCCTTCATTTGCTGGAGAGTACAATCCTAATGCATATATTAATTGGGAGATAGCGGTAGACAAAGAATTTGCAAAGTATGACATATCTGAAAAACAAAAGATTAGTGCCGCTGTTAAGGTGTTAACGTCACATGCAATACTTTGGTGGAAGCATATATCTAGAAATAATAAAGAACCAAAAACTTAGAATGCCATGAAAAGATTTATGAGAGATGATCATGTTCCTGAATTTGTTGTTGATTATTTGTTCACTAAACTTCAACGCTTGAAACAAGGTTCTAAAACTGTTATGGAATACTATCATAAATTGCAAAATTGTTTGTTGCGTTGTGGTTTACAAGAATGTGAAGAATCTACTGAGCTTAGGTTTATACGTGGACTTAATCTTGAAATTCAGGATGCTCTTGTTTTTCAAACATATAGCTCTCTTTCAGGCTTAATAAAATGTGCTTGTAGAGTTGAAAACAAGCATGCTGAATCTTTGAAAGAGTCTTTAGCTTCATTTGAGGTGCCCATTGTTGCACCTTCTGTTGTAGCTAATATTTTGCAGAAAAGTGAGCACCATCGAGAGGATGAACAAGAAAATGTGCAAAAAGAAGAGTTCTTTGCTGCTCCATACGCATGTGAAGAGCTGAAAACTGAAGTTGCATCTACAACCACTGAGAATGATTTAGAAGGTAATGTAAAAGGTATGGACTGTGCCCATGGTGAAAATCATTTTAAAGAGATAAAATTGTCCATGAATCATGCTAACGCAGAGCAACTATCAACTGAACCAATTGCTGATTTTCTTTTGATACAAGATGATTGGCTTGTTATTCCTGGTGATAAAGAAGAGTTGTGTGATAATGCTTCACTTATATCCATGCCACAACTAGTGAATGAACATGAAACTTTTATATTTGAATTAAACCCTTGCGTTGAACATAAACGTATTATCCACTTTGCCAATGATGAAGATGAGCTTAAATTGATGTCTTCTTTGAATACTTTAGGTTACATTGAATTTGATGTTTTGTGTGATCTAGAAAGTTTCAAAGAAAAGATTTTTGTACATTCTAATTTGCCCTGGTTATCATGAAATATTTTTCATGTTGTTGGTAAACATAATGATAAAGGAGAATACAAAGTGCATAGAGTATACATTTGTTCAGATCTGAAATCTCTATTTTGCATACAACAATGTGATCAATTTGATAATTTTAATATCGTATCAAGTACCCCTACTTCTGTTTATAATCTATGTGATAAATTCCATGAAAGGGAGTGTTTGGGTGATTGTGATTCTCGAGCCATTGATTTGATCACAAGAGATATGTATGTTGCTTCGCTCTTTGTCGTTACTAACATTTTGCAGGAGAATGTGACGGAGTTGAGGACGACTCCAATTCAAGAAATGGAGAATGATAAGACCATACTCATCGTGGATATGACTAACGCTACATCAATTTGACGAAACTTCACGTCATCCTCTGCATCGTCTACATCTACTAGGAAGGGTGCATCTACATGGCTTCACCGATCCCCACCAGAGCACGAATGCACGATCAATCAAACAGTTGGCCTCCTTGGTCTTTGTATATGGCGCCATCACCTACGTCAGTTCTGCCATGTTTGATGGCGTTTTCAAGAAAGACGTGTCTCCACCTCTACCACATGCTAATATATGCTAGAAAGAAGTGTTGAGTTATATGGATAATTATTAGGTGAATCCTCTAAATGTTTTTCTTATCTTTAAAATATATAAAGAGACGGAGCTACTATTTTATTTAAATAAATGCAGGTCCTATATGAGAATGTTTTGTGCTGAAGATGAGTTAAAAGGTGAGCTTGAGTCGAGGACGACTCAAATGCAAGAAGGGGAGAATGATGAGGACATAGCTACGTCGGATACACCCATAGAATCAATGATCAATGATCAACAAAATCCTGCTTGTGATCAGCAACATTTGACCCACATAAAAGGACTAATTACCCGAGCACATGCACAACAGCTAAATCAACAGGTGAACTCGTTTCTCGGGTTGTATAATTGTATTTTAATGGATGGACCACTACATAATAATGTGCTTGTGCTTAGAAATCATGGTTTAGAGTAGCAGGGACATCATCCCTCATTAATACAAATTAGAGTACAAGTTAT
Organism: Guadua angustifolia; assembly: GCA_036346375.1. NCBI lineage: Eukaryota > Viridiplantae > Streptophyta > Magnoliopsida > Poales > Poaceae > Guadua > Guadua angustifolia. The sequence goes on from CM070517.1 coordinate 2,444,415, forward strand.
TCCCGAGGAAGAAGCTGGAACGTCCATCCAGGAGTAGTCCACCTTCAACTGGCCATAACTTTTGCATGCGGAGTCCGTTCAGGATGAGCGAGTACTTGATTGAAAGCTAATTTCGTGCTCTTTCCAATGGATTTGGCCTCATCATCAAATTCTACTCGTGGCGAACACAACAAGCAAAACAATCCAGCGGTTTCAGACTCTTCGGGTGCTGCGCCACCATTATTGTTTGGATGAGTTCACATGTAATTATAGTGGTGTGAAACTAACTCCTAGCACTCTTCGGGTGCTGCGCCACCATTATTGTTTGGATAAGTTCACATGTAATTTGAGTGGTGTGAAACCAACTCCTAGCAGCCATCTCCTTGGCTATATATAGGACAAACCTCCTATCTATCTCCTTAGGTTTTGTTAAGTTTAGTTGCCCTCATGGGTGGAACTATAATCTTGTTCTCCTGACTCAGCTAGAGCAGCAATAAACAAGTTCAGAACCTCAGTTCGTGTGTGTGTGCTTCATCCTTGTTCTTACTAGTTTTCCGATTGCTTGCAAGAATAGACCTTCGTAGTCAAGTCATCCGGGCTTTTGACGCGGTTGATAACAACTAGAAGTGTGGTTTAGCGATTGCGGGTGCTTATCCTTGTGTGGTTCGTAGCTGGATCGTCAAAGTTGCCCTCCGCCTAATCGAAGTTATCCTCTCACCGGAAAATCGGGCACCCGTGTGCGCATCAGGCACTACACGCATGACGAGGCCACTATAAAGGAAGCACCAGCGTTGCTTTGATCTCATCATGCAAAGCCCTAAGCCTAGATACCAAGATTCTTCACTGTCACACTGTATTTCAAGGCTTCCCCTTGAGCACTACTGTTGAGCTTCTTGCTGGATTCTGTTACCGTTGGTGAGTCCCTGTCCTTTTTGGTTTACATCCCTAGGCTCGCCTTGCTTTGTTCTACCTGGTGCACACCTTCTCATTGTCGAAGCATTGCTAGAGGTCTTGGTCACCATGGAGGTTGTCACCACTGCTATTCAAATCACGCCACCGCTCATCACCGGTCTCTAACTGCCGCAACATTCGTATCTTCATGTTTGCCTCACTGAGCTCGTGCTAGGGGAATGACCTAGTCGTCGCTATCGGCTAAGTTTCATTGTTTGCCGGAGTTCTTCGCGGCGATTCCATCATCATATCTTCACCTGTGGTGAGCATTGGTCCCTATGCCTATGTGTGTTGAGTTCACGATGCTATCCGCGTTAGTTTGTGCTAACCCAGAGGCTTAGTCGTGTTGCCATTTGCTAGTTCGCTATTCACCATAATTGCATCACCATTCATCGTTGTTGTCATCACCTTCCCCAATGAGGTCGGCGATGTGTCATCCATGTGGCAACCACGCGTGTGCCACATCATTGCCAAATCAATGCCACGCAAGTATAGAAACCATATTCGATCTAAAATAGAATAAGTCTACCATGACATGTGCCTATAACATGTGGGGTCCCAATGTCAATGAGTCAAAGCCGTACGCCATGTCTACCGTGGACCATACACTATGTTCATGGACTTGGTCTATAGACCAAGGGCCCACATGTGAGTCTATGCTTGATTTCCAGAATTAAATAGAAATTCAAAAATTCACCTAGACCCACTTGTCAGTTTCTTATAGAGGAATATTCTTGGAATATTCTCATTTCTGTCTCAATTTCTAGGATTTATTTGTCTGATAAATCTTACAAGAGTCTGTTCTCCTTCATACGAATTTGATTGAGTCATTCAAATTCCTAAATTCATATAAAATCAAGCCCTACATTCCAATATATTTTATTTAATTTTTGGAGTTGGTTTTGTCTTTATTTTGTATTTATTGAATCCCATTTGAGTTATACCTACCTTATCATTTTGCTATTCCATAATTATTTGTCACCCTAGAATGGATAACTATTAGTTAGTTACTAATGTAATACCAACTTGTGTTGATTAGATCGTATGTAGTGTGTTTAGTAGTGCAATGAATAAATGATGTCATATACAAATACAAATTCAAACTTGACTAATTATTTATAGAATATATTTATGAAAAGGGTCTATCATGTGTTGTCACATGATGATGAGTTGCTGATGGCATGAATTGCACAATAATCAACTAGGATGGTAAATAATTTAGATTGAAGTAAGTGGCCAGAGGTTATGTGCTATGGTGGGTCTTGCTTTGGTCATTTAAGTACTTAACCTTATAAGCTATTGAACTATGCTAAATCATACAACTACATGTTTGTAATGGGTTAGACCTAGCTTAATAAGTTACCGAGTTTTGACATATGATATCTCAGGAGGTAAATCAAGTTGTGTGCGCAACTGGGGAAGGTATGTATTGCAGTGGCTCCACATCTTGAATAGTTATTATTTCTAATCCAACGATGAGTCCTTCCTATTCTTATTCTCTGTGTGAGGATGAAATAGTGAGACCAACTTTATTGGGAATGTCTACGTTCAGATAGAGTTTTTGAAAGATTTTTGTTATGATCTTATTAGTTGCACGTTGATGGGTACATGTCATGGTTGATGCTATAAGATTGATCATATCTTGTAGGTAAAGTGTATAATCTCTGCAGAGTGTATGACCTATTCGAATAGTCGTATCCCCATTATGGACAATGCTCTAGAATTTCACACAATAGTTAGATATAAAACAAAAGTTAGAAATGGAACTTGTGTGTCAATGAAAGGAAATGAATTGAATTAGGCTATGTGCTAGTTTAACTTGAGAAATATTTAAGAATCTTATCATTATAGTTGTTTGTTTTACCTTTTGTTTTGAACCTATTATTGAATTTAATTGCAAAATGCTGTTTATTGCAAAATAGCCATACTAGTCATTCTTTTGGATTAAACCTTACATATAATTGTAATAGACTTGCATTTTATGCATGACTTGTTGAGTGCTTTATGTACTCACTTTGGTATCAATAAATCAATCAGCTAAAAAGTAATCAATACCATATGTAGGGAAGGAGTACTAGAGGAAGTGGATTATTAGGATTCAAGCCTTGTCGATTGCCTGTGGCAGATTGATAGGTTGTTTGCTAAAATTTCTATTTTGTTGTAGTTTAGTTAGTGAATAAACTTTGCGTGGCTTAATAAATGTAAAGTCGACCATAAGGTCATCACACTATCTATCTATTTATCAGATCTAGTCGTTTATTATTATTTTGCTTTGTATGGAGTTGATATTACATCTATGTTGCTACTACATGTACTAACATGATTCTAGATTAGTGCAGTATATATAGAGAGTCTGAATTTTAATATTCATGTCCCGACAATATGTCCATGAAATTGTTGCAATAGATTAAGTTACAATATTCAAACTAAAGAAACCACAATATGGTTTTGGTTGTAGATGCAGAAAATGTGTGAGGAAGATACCAATAGAGTTTTTTTTTATGTCCATGGGAATACTAAAATCAAGGAAAAATAATAATATTAGATCTAGCATTCTTTATTAAAATAACTGATCTTAACACTTAGACCCTGTTTAGAATACAAATTTCATATGAAACAGTTTAGATCCTGTAGTCCAAAGTGGGCCTTAATTTTGTTTCTCGAAGGAATACTACTTGTTTTGATAGTTTACCAAAAAAAATTTGGGTATGACTATTTTTATGTTAACCTCAAACTAACAAATTTAAGGATAACCTCCTAGAATGCCATGAGTCATATTTTCCATCCACCTTCCCCTTCCCTTTTCCTTACTTCTCCTATCCCTTCTTTCTCTCTCTAACACAAAAAGTAAAATTAAAATATTTAAACATCGAAAAATGTGTCATCTTTTCCATCCATGTTGCCCTTCCCTATTCCTTACTTGTCTTACCCCCCTTCTTCCCTCTCTAACACAAAAAATCAAAATTAGACCATTTAAAAGTTATAATTTTTAAATAGGAAGTTTCAAATAAAAAAATTCAACTCAAATTTAAAACTAAAAAATATAAATAAAAATTTCAAATTAGAAGGTTTCAACTTGAAAATTTTCAACTCGAAGAGTTTCAAATTGAAAAAGTTTCAACATGGAATGTTTTAAATGAAAAAAATTCAAATTAGAAAGTTTCAAATCAAAAAGCTTTAACTCAAAAAACTTTCAATTCAAAGGATTTCGGTTCAAAAAGTTTCGATTCAAAAAAGTTTTGATTTAAAATTCAACTAAAAAATTTTCAATAAAAAGTTTTAAATTGGAAAGTTTGAACTTGGAAAATTTAAATAAAAAAGTTTGAATTAGAAAGTTTCAAGTTAAAAAATTTAAATCGAAAAGTTTCAGCTTCGAAAATATTCAATCCAAAAACTTCTGGATCCAAAAGTTTCTATTCAACAAACTTTTAGTTTGAAAAGTTCTCTAAAAAACTTTCAAATTTTTTTAAAAGTACTTGTTTTAAAAAACTCAAGGGGAAATTTGAAATACAAGAATTATTTTGAGTTTAGGGTAAAAAGAATGGAGAAGGAAAGGGAATGAAAGAAGTGGTGCCACTTATCACAAGAAGAGAGACTTTGAGGAAGAAGAAAAGTGGAGAAATGAAGGAGGTGATGCTACTTGTTACAAGAAAAAGAGAGCCTTTGTGAAATGGGTACTGCCACTTCCACAAGAATCAGATGTCCACCAAGGTGGCCTCAAATAAGCGATTCCTTTTTTTTTTTGTAAGGGCTGTAGGGGCCTGCCTTCCACAAGTCAGCGTGTACTTGATATGTTGGTACACCATGTTTTTATGTTGGAGAAAGCAAAGTACTGCAGGCAGGCCCTTGTGCCCACTTCTTCCTGCATGCACGCTCTACTGAGTCTACTCTCGGGCCGTTTTAGGTTTGCTCTTCTTCCCCTCCTCTTCCTCAGTTGTCTGTTCCGCCACTGGACAAAACAAAGCTGGATCTTTTATTATTTTCCTTGTTTTTGTTTAATCATGTGGGGCATACTCACATATTGCTCTGTGCTTAGTCCAAAGCCCTAACTGCAATTTGGATTAGCTATGCCTAAATGGTGATTGTATTTACAATGCCATGGAAGCAAGTAATGACAAACAAACGATTTGTGGGAGAGGGGCGGTGAGAAGGTTGAGGGGAGCAGCACATGGGGAGAGGACTTTGTGTATCTCACCTTAGACTTGGGGGAGGGAAGCTTTGAATCCTTAGTATCATCTTCCGAACAAAATTATAAATCTAGTCATTTTCTTAACCGTGGAAGCATCGGTAGGTGACATGTGTCACTTACCGTGCTCCTTTATCATGGAAGATTGTTGGTACCATAGCGGTTCAGTCCACCGTGATAGCTCCCTAATAAGCGTAGCAGGTGATGGGTCCTACCTTCCTTCCCAGCTCAGTATTGTGATAGGCATCTATCGTGCTCAGGTACCATGGTACCCCACCCTGTTGAGTTTGGGTACCATGGTAACTCGTCTGTCGCAGTTGGCTCTTTTTATGGGTTGTAACACAAAGTAGGAGGGACAAACAAATCACACACACATATATAGAAATACAGTGCCAATCAACGCACATCATGGGGAAATTGTCAAGACATGGTGCTGTGATCCACGTGACATTTATCAATCATGCCATGCTTCGTTCGGGAAAAAAAAAGATCAACGGTAGAATTTCTTTGGAATATAGTAATGTTTCAGGCCCTGTTTGGACTGGAGAACTCGTATTTTGGAGGATTACTTGTGAAATGCATGCACTCTAAGAAAAAAAAAACCTAACATGAGTGCGTAGTATTATATCCGGGCCAAGACACTTGAAGAATAACATGAGTTTTTTTTTCCCTACACAAGATCGATCAAGAAAACCCTAATCGCAACAATCGGATTGTGGCAAAGTTCATCTTGCCTATTTTTGGTGGGGTAAAGAGAATGGCAAAGATTGTAACCTACGCTTTGTCCTTTAGTTTTTCAGCACGCTGCTTCACAGAATCAAAACAAAAGAAAGTCTTGCTTTTATGTGTAAGAGTGTAGGGCATGCATTGTGTGGTTAATTAGCAGAAGAGGCCAGGGGCAGGGAGATCGAGTGACACTCACTCGGTCCTTTGATGTGTGTAGTCTTTGGAGGAGAGGAAAGCAAAGGAAAGGAAAGGGACCCCTCAGTGTAACAATCTCTTGCCTCGAGGTCAATGCCTAGAAAAAGTCCAAGCAGGAATAAAGCGCTTTGCGATTCGGATGGTTTTGGTTTCGACAACATGATCCGGTTAACGCAAGCACCAATTTGTTTTCGCAATTGTAAATCGTTGCTTTGGCATCTTGTATCAAGTAGTACGTTCGTAGATTACAAGCCACGCCGTCCTGATACGTTCACATGCAAAGTAAGTAAGTAACCATTCCCAATGCCAAAGTCAATCTCAAAACTTTGCATGCCTCTTCTTACCATCTTCACCTAGGGTGTATTTGGTTGCTACGATGAAGTTGAATGAGATGGAATGGTTCTGTATCATTTGGTTCTATTGTTTTAGGTGAATGGAATGGTTCAATATATATAGGGAGTATTCCTCAAATTTGTATCTCACCGTCTAGAATGGGATGATTCCATTCAAGTAACCAAACACATGAATGATTTTTTCTTGAACCATGTTATATATGTACCACTTGATACAAACAACCAAACACACTCCTAGTAACTGTACAATTCGATATTATTGTGCATGCTTTCCCAATATCTTATTGGATCAAATTTTATTACGTCCTGCGGTATCTTGTTAGGTCGAATTTCTGGTGGTGTAATGCGGTTTAAGATCCCATTTGGGAATAGTGCTTCTTGAGTGGTTGGATCTGATCTGTGAGAATAGATCGAGTTCATAGCATGCATTGACATTGGTTATGATGGTCTACTTGGCAAGAAGCGCAACAGTATGGCCAGTCGATGTATATTAGTGATCTAAATCTGTAAAATTTGACGATATGCATACTACATTTGTTGACAAAGAGAGTAATAGTAAAAAGGGGGCGAATTTGCTCCAGATTATGGGAGTTCCGTTGAACCCTCAAAACTACTCTTTGAAAAACAAGTTACCATTAAAACTAACCCCGTGGCCTATTCTGTCACATTTGCACCACATAAACAAAGAAAAAGATTCCACCCAGTAATTTGTAAATGTAGAACATTGAGATATATAATTTGACTATTACTTAGTTCGAAGTTTTTTATTGAACTTTCTTAATTACCTCGCGTTTGAATCTCATCACAAAATTCATAGTAAATTTCACAAAATTGCAGGTTTATTGTTTTTTTTTGAATTTTGGCCAGGAGCTCTGACAATTCAGTATAGAAGAAGAGAAACAACAGCTAGGCTACAGGTGCACACACACCCACACACGCACACACACCCCACACACACACTCACACTGCCCCAACTCCCTGCGCGCACCGAGCGAGCACGGAGGCTCGAACCCGGGTGGCTACCCCGACACCGTGCGGCTTTAGCCAAACGAGCTAGAGCTCGTTCGCAATTGCAGGTTTATTGTACAAACTATCATAAAGCTACTGGTCTTAGTTTATATTCTACAAAACTACAGATTTTAGAAGAATTTGTATCACGAAACTATAGGTGTTAGAATTGATTGTACCTTGAAACGGTTCTACCAGTGTAGGCCTACATAGCAGCCTCACGCGCAAGTAAAACGGGAAATGGAAGAGCTTGAGGCTACCATGTGGGGCCACAGACCATTTACAAGGAATGATCAATTCTAAAACATGTAATTTTGTGATATAAGTTCTTCTAAAATCTATAATTTTTTTGTGAAATATGAACTAAAATATTGCTTGCTTTGTGTCTGATAGCAAGTAACTTCAGAACCCACTTACTGACCTCGGATTAGATGTCATTTTCTGATGTTCCCATATTATCGGTGTGAGCAGGCTAAAGGCCTATTTAGTAGAGCTCCAGATCCTATCTTCACCTGAAATCTGGAACTTGTAGGTTAAAATAAAGTGAACTGAGTTTATATTTTTTTGGTCAAAAATGTAAACAAAATAATCTATCAAAAGTTCTAAACACTCTTAATGTACTCACACCACCAGCTCCACAAATCTGATAGAGTTAGGAATACCCAGCTCCAGCTTTACCAAACACATCCTAAATCACCAAACAAAAAAATGGTATATTGAAATACGAAGCAACCAAAGGACTAAACAAGCAAAATGTACTTTTAAATATCAATAGTTGTGCAATATTGCACGAGTTATAAAAAAAATGCCTAAGAAGAAACTACAATTTCGTGGAGAGTAGAATCCGCACATTTGATAACCATATCACACACAAGCTGAAAGCAAGCATCGAACCATGTCTTGCTGCGTGTGGTAATAATAGGACTAATCCACCTCAGGGTGCACTTAATCATTGTGATCTGCAAATGCATCCAAGCCATGGGATCTTCTCCATTATTTTCCCTCCATGCAAGATGCCGCCCTTTCTCTCCTTACCTTTGAAGTTCATCTCTCTCTCATGGTACCTCTACTCGGGCCGAAGCTTAATTGGTTCCTACGACACTTTTTTTTAAAAAAAATCTGACCTGCTTATACTTACAAATGTAAAAGTAGCCTCCTCATTGACCACAGAAGCGCCGGCAGGTGACACATGTCACCTACCTTACTCGTGTACCATGACAGGGTCTCGAACATACAGAAAATTGGTCAACCACGTCAGGCTTGCTGTCGTGCCACCCCTGCTCAGTAGCACCTCCTGCCATAGGTCGCTTGTCTCTTGCCGCGGTTGCCGTCCTGCCACGGGCCAATCACATACTATAGTACAAGGGCACGATATATAACAACCTTTCACGGTTAGAGAGAGAATCATTTTTGTGAAAACAATCTACTAGAGCTAAATTTGTGAAAAAGAAAACTAGGTTATACTTAGAGGTGGGTACTTGGATCGGGCTTTTTTGGGCCGGTCCAAGGCATAGTGGGCACAAAGATCCAAGCTCGGGCCGATCGACAACATCAGCAGCGCTACGTGTCGGGCCCGATGACCCAGAGCATGAGAAAGAAACTCAGTATAAAAGTCACCAACCCATAGAGCGTGAGCGTTATGGACATACCCAACAGCATGAACGCCACCCCTGCCGCCGGCACCTAAGAGAGACGGGTCAGCTCTCTCTCTCACCCGTTTCTTTCAATTTCTCCCTCGCTCATCCGTCTCTCTCAATCTCGATTGCCTCTCTTCCTCACTCTCTTGTTGCCCTCTTTCTCTCGCTCGTGTTCAACACACCCCCTTGTTCTAAGAATAAATAAATTTTAGTTCTTTTTTCTATAATATTTGTGTCCACTGTCTTAACTCCATATGTCTCTGGTTCCTTTCTTCTCGTCACAATAGTGCAAATGGGTTAGGTCTGGACCAGCACGACACGAAGCAGACATGAAGTGCAAATGAACCATGTTTGTACTCGTCGAAGGTGAGTCAGGCCAGCCCAACACAGCACGGCGAGTACGATGAGCCGTCGTGACCTGACACGATTCAGACACGAAGCACGGTATATCTATCTATCGGCCCGGACTCTTGTCATACTTAGGGCTGTTTGTTTCACTTTGGATTCTCGCCCGATTGTGGTTGTCTTGTCGAATACTTAAAGTGGAGAATGGGTGCTGGAAGATTCTTCGACTTCACTTGTACTCCGACTAAAGTGTACAGTGAGCATGTCTCACCTCACTTGTCTTTACATGTCAAGCCCGGGAGTTTCTCGTCGTTTTGCTTTCCCCACCTTTTATCTTTCTTTTCCTCTTAGAGAAATTTTTACCTTTTTTTTTTATATCTGAAAGAAAGAAGCTGTCTACACCTAAAGAATAATGTAATAATTTTTTTCTCTCACCCTTTTCTTAACGGTGCCCATATTCTGCGCGGAGACTGATGGTCCACGTGAGAATTAGAACGAGGAAAACAGAGAAGGTCAAATCCACGATGCCACCATGCCAAGGTGTGCAAGGAGATTGATGAGTAATCACCCTTTTGGTCCTTTTAACACTTTTTTTTTTTCAACTTCGGCTCTACGTTGAACAAAATTATAAATGCAGTTTTCTTCCTAGGAGTAGAAGCATCTGACATTTGCAACACTTGTTATTTATGGTGCTTTCATACCACAACATGTTATCAACACTACATACACCACGGTAAACGAGCTACCGCGATACACAAACTTTTGAGACGAGGTACCGTGATGCCTGAGCTCGATAGGTACCTACCGTGGTACTAGAGCTCGATAGAAGGTGGGGCCGACCACCTATCATGATTATATGTGAGCTACCACGGTGAACAGAGCTTTTATGATGCCGACGATTTGTCACGGTAGATGACACATATCATATCCTAGAGTTTTCATAGTTTAGAAGAGGACTAGAGTTCAATTCTGTTTGAGAGTAGCCAGCCATAGATGAAAAAAATATGGGTGACTAAGGACCTGTTTGGTTTGATTCAAATAATTACCAACACTTGCTTTAAGAAATTTTGATAACATTGATCAAATTTAGTAAACATTTAGTTTGCTATCAAATTTTGACAAGATTTTTTTCTCTCTTGGTTCTTTAATTCATTTTCTTTCTAATCTTTTGTTAAAAGATTGGTAGCTAATTTAGTGACCAAATTTGAGTAATATCAAATTTTAGTAAGATTTAGTAAGACAAATTTATCATCAAACCAAATAGACCCTAAATACACATATGCTTTCCTTTCATTCTTCCACTTTTTATTGTGGTCATTTTCAGTTACAAGTTTGTTTATATATGCTTGCGAAGGCATCATTTCATAATAACACATCACAGCTCATGTGATAAGCCTCAGGTTTGAATTTTTGAATTTCATTCAAAATTTCGAAATCTCGCTTAAATTTCAGACGTGGGACGCCCTCCAAAACAAAATTTGAAGCTTTTAAGTGTATACACATTTATTTAGACAGGAGTAAAATGAGAAGCAAAACAAGGACAATAATGTCGAGTAGAGCTCATGGGAAGCGGGGAATTGCATTGATGGCAGGCAAGGCAGTGTACTGTAGATAGAGATGGAGAGCAAGCGGAAGATGGAGAGAGACAACAGGCGGTACTAGCACCGCCGAACCAAACAAGACAAAACAGCGCCCACCATCGTTTCCGGCTCTCCCTGCCGATGCTCCCTTCTCCATGGCTCTCCATAAGCATGCAGCTCCGAGAACCAACAATGGCTAATGCCTTCATCTTCCTCCCTCCCCTAACAGGAACCATCGATCTTTGCAACTGCATTGCAATAGGCAAGCAAAGTTACATCTTTTCTTTTTCTCGTCAGGGCATCTCTCAGTTGATTGATCACCGGTTGCTTCCCCCGTATACGCTCTACGGCGAGCGATCAGGCCGTCGGTTCCGGTGGTAGGCCAGTGCCGCCGTGCCGTGCTGTGCTGTGCCTCATGCGGTGTAGGCAGACTGCCAGGCGTCGCGGCTCTCCTCGTCGGGGGGAAGTGGAATTGGAAATGGAAGCGGAGGTGGAAGCGTCTCCGTGCGCTTGAGCGGCCGGCCGGGCGGCTCCGGGGAGGACGACACGGAGAAGGACGCCGGCCACGCGGTGACCGCGTCCGACCGCGTGTCCGCGCTGCTGGACGAGCTCTCGCCGCTGAAGCAGGCCGCCGCGCTGATCACGCCGCTCGGGCTCGGCGGCGGCGAGTGCAGCCCCGCCGCCGCGCGCTTGCGCTTATTGTCGCGGCCGTCAACCTCCTCGGAGATGATCTTGGCGCACTCCGCCACCTCGTCCTGCAGCACGGCGAGACTGACGTCGATCAGTTGAGCACATACACACTCCATGATCACGACGACAACGAAGAGTAATTGATCATCGTACAAGACAAGCAACAACTGTGCCAACTATTACTGAAAACGTGCGGTGCCCCGCGGTGCTGACCTTGGGGGCATTGATGAGCGACAGAAGCTCGGCGTCGCCGTCGTCGACGCCGCAGCCAGCTGTCGCGAGCAATGCCGCGGCAGCCCACGTCGAAGGCCGGTGCCGAGGCCACCTACAATCTGCAACGCGCCCACAGCATAAAGATCAAGTCTTTCTTTTTTGTGACAATGCACGCAGTAGCTAGTAAAGTGAGGGGGAGAAGAGCCAAGAACCCACCGGTCATTACCGCGAGCAGGGCGGTCTCGCAGTGGTGCAGCCGCGCGGCGTCGCCGGCGCCGAGGAGGGGGTGGAGGTAGGAGAGTGGCGTCACTGGGTGCATCCGCCAGTCGAGCGCGGAGAGCACGAGGAGCTCCATGCGGCGCACCGTCTTGGCCTCGAACACGTAGAAGTCGCCGCCCTCGGTGTCGGTGGCGCAGAGCTGGAGGTCGAGGAGCAGCGGCACCCGCGTCTCCTCTACCTTGGCGGCGAGCGCGACGCAGGCGACGGCGGCGAGCTGCGCCATCCAGGGCCGGCGGCCCAGCCGCAGGGCGCCGCCGAGGAAGCACCGGTCGAGGTACGCGGTGGTGAGCGCGGTGGTGAGCGCGGAGAAGCCCAGCCTCGCCGCGGCGCGCGCCGCCCACCCCACCGCCGCCTCCGCCCCGCGGCGCCGCCGTATCCGTCCCCCTCCTCCGGCTCCGCCGCCAGCACCACCTCCTCCTTCCCCCTGAGCGCCTCGAACAGCGCCGGCAGGTCGTCGTCAAGAACCGCGGCCGCCGCCCGCAGGTCCCCCTGCTCCCGCTCCGGCCAGACCTCCTCCTCGGCCGGTCCTTGGAACAGGTCGAGGTGCTCCTCCGGGCAGTAGAGCGAGTCAAACAGCGTGGCAAAAGCCATAGCAACTATATACAGGCGGTGAGTGGGCTTCTTGGAAGGGGAGCTCAGGTGGTGGCAATGGCGGCATCGGAGGAAGAGGAGAGCTGCGGCTTCTCCCCTTGCATGGCGAGCTAAGGTTGTGGGTGGCTTTAACCAGAGCTTAGCCTGAGTCTGGCCTCGAGGAGTGGGAGTGAGGCGTAGTGGGGACGGACAAGCATTTCACAACACAAATGGGAGAGGAGGGAAAGGGTAGTGAGGTTTTATTGGGGTTCGGGAGGAAGACGGAGAGAGAGACAGAGGGAGGGGGCAGGGCTAGCAGCTTCTTTATTGCTGGCTGTGCTAGGTGCTAGCGCTGCACTGCTGCCCGCGAAGAGGAGAGAGAATCAGAAGCCGGAGAGGAGAGGAGAGGAGAGGAGAGGTCGCTGCAACGTTGGTTTGATTTTTGGGGCTTCGGTCTTGCTCCTTCGCTTCACCTGGTCTAAAACTTTCGGTGTTCTTCAGGCGCGCTGCAGCTACTAGCTACACTGGCAGTGCTGTCTTTTGTTGCTCGGATGCTTTGCTTGCCGTCGGGCAACTTTTTTACTTCAGCGCAAACTAATTTTCCACAGAAAAATGCAGGAGCATATTCCTGTTGAAAGTTGTTTTTGCTCTCAAAAAAACATTTTTTGATTGTTTTCTTACCATCACGTAGTTTTCTGTTAAGTTTTTCAATCAACCTGTGGTTCTTTTAAAATTTCATTGTCTCTTGTTGGTTGGCTCATACCATCAAATCGTGACTTCAAATCGTCTAACTTATTAAGTCAGCAAAGTGTCCCAACCACTTTTTTTTTTCTTTTCAAAATAGGAATAAGTCTATTTTATACGTTTAAACTGTAAAGTCCAAATAACTTCAAATCTATGAATCGGTTATTTAACACCCTCAACTTCTAATACCGGTGCAAATAATCTCCTTGCCTCAAACCACCTTGGTTTTTCGCTGACAGCAACCAACTTGGGAATATTCGCTGATGTGGCATCGGCTACAATGAGCACGGCGTCGGCGCAAGGTATATGTGTGACGTCCTGGAGCGCGATGCTACAAGACGCGGCACCAAAAGTCGACGGGGCGGTGGAGGCTCACCGTGGTGCAAGAAAATGGCGACAGAGGAGCTTTGAGGGCCCCCAATGGCGCGGCAGCACACGGCGAACTTTGGCAAGAAATTCAGGGCGGACGACGAGCCCTCGTGGATTGCAAGGCGAGGTGTCAGGTGCCGTGTGTCAGATCTCGGAAAAATACTTCTGAAATCCTCTGTGTATTCTATACTAGTTCAGAAAAAGCTAGTATATACAACAAAGATGATAACATATCATATCCAACGCACTTTATTAATAATCAGAGTTTACAATAAATATGACACGCAGGCCAAATAAAAGATTACAGCGAAAACAAAATAAAACCAGTAATGGAACTCAATAGATTTGCCACAAGCAATCAACTGGGGTAACGGCCTAGTTATTTTGGTTTTACCATCGTAGAGATACATCTCTAAAAAAATAGAGTAAGCAAGGGTGAGTACAAAAATACTCTGCAAGTCACATAGGAAAATGCAGTATTAATGTAGGGGATACAAAGGAAGGCATATTATGGTTAATTTGAGCATAAAGCAATATTTCAAATACAATAAGTATTTTTTAATGCGTAATTGATATAGTAAAAACTGAGTTATAATTCAATTTTCAACACAGACTCCAACCCAGAGTTTCATCCTAAATTTCCCCATGTGGACTCTCTCCACTTATAAATCACTTTTTTGAAACCATTTTTGAAACATCAAAATCTAATTTATGAAAGACTTGCTCGGCATGCCCATAACTGCAGGCGTGGCTAATCGATTAGTTTTAACTCAGCAGAGGTTGTACAACTTTACTCACAAGACATGATTATCTCCTTTTACTCAAATACACACTTCTTTTGGTGTGTTGGTAGAGAAAAATCATAATAAGGCCCCTATAAACCTTCATCTCATGTAATTATACTCGCTAAAGTTTCACTACTGGTAGAGTTAAAACCACCCAGTCTAGAAGCTCTCTCTTGCGCCATATGGCAGACTAACTATCCCCACATTCCCCCAATGGCAAAACTAGCATGAGATGTCGCTAAACGGACAGCTAGGTCTGTCCCATACCAGACTTGTGGAAGCACGGTTGCGCTTTACATTCAGTAGCTCACAGACTGGTCCTTAATTGACTATGCGGGCTTTTTAACAAACCCAAAGACCACCAATCAACCATTCTCGCCCACTCTAAATCCATTTATATATACACATATTTTTATTTCTAAACAACTTCTTGGATCACCGCAGCAAAATTTTATTTCAACAAATCTTTATTTGGCATAAAATTATCAAAATTTCAATTTTTGTTCTAAGCAAATCTAAGCATTCCTAAATATTTTAATTATCATCGTATATTCAGATTATACTCTTAGGGTTACAATTGCATAATGGAATCAAATTTCAAATGCGGTCATAATCAGAACAGATCTTAACTATTAAAATTTTAAATTGGGACTAAACTATTTTTATTACAACTTAAGCATGCAATTAATTTTAAAACAAAATATGATTTAAAAACTGGGCTCAAATATGGTCAAGATGTGCAACTTGCCTAGTTCGAAGGGTAGGTGATCAAGATCGTCGACAGCGAACCGTTTCGACTCTACGAAAACTATATACGAAGAACATCCAATTTTCAAATAAAATTCAAATAAAATACAAAACTAGTGCAAACAGATAGAGTATAATTTTATACGAATTTAGGAAGAAAAATGAGGTTAATCGGACTTAAGATGAAGGAGAACGGACATTTTGAATCCAAAGATTGACCTCTCGCCGGGCTTGGAGATGAAATGGTTGCCGACAGTGTCACGGTGGGAATTTTCAAAATCTGATTTTACCCAATGTAGAAGACAATGAGAGGAAGCTCCAGTAAAAATTGTAGGCTGAATAGAGATTGGGAGTGGTCAGGAGAGCTCATCGAAAGTTCACTGGAGTTCGGAAAGAACGGCTTACGCAAGGAGATCTGGTGGATAGATTGGATCAAATCAAAACTGAGGATGTAAAGGATGAGACAAGGAAGCTTGGGTTCAATTTATAGGGCAATCGGACCAGCGGATTGTCGGGAAACGCTTACCGGAGTTATGGCCATAATAGTAACTTAGTTCGTCGGGGTAAATGAGGGAAACAGATGGAAATTAAATGCGGGTCGGGTCCGTTCAGGTAATATAGCGATGGATTTACTGTGTCTGACGGGTGGGCTAAGCAGCGGATCGGGTAGAAACAGTAACAAAATATATTAATTCCGAAAACAATTAATTTTCCACTGAAAATAGGATTAAATTCGGAAAAATAGCAATTAAATCATAATAAATTCGGGAATTTTTGTGGACAACTGTTTCAACAAATAAAGCATGAATAAATATTTTTAATAATATTATATTGTTATTTTTGTACATTAATTAATTTATAATGCTGAAAATTATTTTTAGTTTTGAAAATATCAAATAAAGTTCACAATTTTGGGAAAAATTCACGGAGATTTTCAAAGACATTTCAAACTTCATAAAATTATTTCTAACTTAAATTTAGTTTTTATTTCATATATAAATTACTTTTAATTTCTAAATATAGAAAAAAGCTTTAAAAATTCAGAAAATTCACAGAATCCCAAAAAATCAAAATAAATATTAGAAAATTCCATAGAATTGAATTATTATCTAAAAATTCACAGAGGCCAACAAAATAATATTTTATAATTTTAATAACAAATCTATTATTTTCATAAGCAAAAATTCAAGGATGCTAAGCAGCGGATCGGGTAGAAACAGTAACAAAATATATTAATTCCGAAAACAATTAATTTTCCTTTGAAAATTGGATTAAATTCGAAAAATAGCAATTAAATCATAATAAATTTGGGAATTTTTGTGGACAACTGTTTCAACAAATAAAGCATGAATAAATATTTTTAATAATATTATATTGTTATTTTTTGTACATTAATTAATTTATAATGCTGAAAATTATTTTTAGTTTTGAAAAATATCAAATAAAGTTCACAATTTTGGGAAAAATTCACGAAGATTTTTAAAGACATTTCAAACTTAATAAAATTATTTCTAACTTAAATTTGGTTTTTATTTCATATATAAATTACTTTTAATTTCTAAATATAGGAAAAAGCTTTTAAAAAATTCAGAAAATTCACAGAATCCCAAAAAATCAAAATAAATATTAGAAAATTCCATAGAATTGAATTATTATCTAAAAATTCACAGAGGCCAACAAAATAATATTTTATAATTTTAATAACAAATCTATTATTTTCATAAGCAAAAATTCAAGGATGTTACTCCACGCACGATGGGGAACCCGTGTGAGTAGCACGATGGTGAGGACGAGGCCTACTGTGACTTCAACCTCCACACTTGGTATGCACTCACGCCGGGCATCCTGGAGCACCACACCCTGCTTGAGGGGTGCGCATTCGTGTTCCTCCACGAGCCGTTGCCCCAGCCCCCGCAGACTACAGGGTCTGTGACTTGTGCGACAATGTGGTGCGTAGCTTCGTGTACCACTGCTTCGACCGCAAACTTGACCTTCACCCATGCTGCGCGTGCCTACTAGGCCACATTGCCCTCGTCGACCTTGATTTCAAGCTCTGAGACAAGCCGACACTGTGCCGGTGCTATGGAGTCTATGCGGGTAAAAAGGGGAGGCGCTGCCGCCACAAGTTCTGGTCTTACCGCTCTGACTATGATGGTGAGGCCATGTTCCTACACATGGGTTGTATGAAGGAGATCACACACGATGGCTTGAAGGCCAACGACCATTGCAGCCGCGACGGAGGATCTCGGAGCATGCATGCCCTCGGCCAAGGAAAAACTGAGGAGAGAGATAATAGAGGAAGAAGAAGATGATTTGGTAGCCAGCTTGGCAAAGCCACCAGCAAAAATAAGGTAAGGGTGTTATTTGCATTGGTATTGGAAGTTGAGGGTGTTATTTGCATTGGTATTGGAAGTTGAGGGTGTTAAAGAACTGGTTTTATAGATTGGAGGGTTATTGGACTTGTTTAAGAGTGTAAAATGGACTTATTCCTTCAGAATATCACGAATCATAGGATTGCTTTTCATTAAGATGCTGTGAACACACAGATGAAGGTACCAGGTTCCAAAAATCGATAAAATCGCTCGAAAATCTTGATATTCAACCGTATCAAGCCAGTTTGTGTTGAGATTGGATTTTCAAATCTGAACCCTCTGTGTATAACTACACTAGTCCAGGAAAAGCTAGTGCACATAGTGGAAACAGCGATGATAACACATCCATATCACAAATCCAAATATTATTAATTAAACAAAAAGTGCTAGCCTCATGGCCAACCATTACAAAATAAACAGCCTCATAGCTTGAGTTCAATAAAGTAGCAGTGAAAACAAAATAAACAGCAATTGGATAAGCCTATTCATTTGCTAAACAAGCAATCGACTAAGGTGCGCATCCTAGTAATCTGGATTTCCTTCATTGTAACCACAAGCAAAGAACTCGTAGTCACCTTCTATTTCAGTGCACTTCTCTGTGGAAAATTGGTATATTGCAAGTCTTAGAAAAATAATGCATGATAACTATATGTGTTGACATTTGGAAAACAGGTTCCTCACCGAGCTTACTTGTTGATTGAGGGATCAACCAGGGCCTCTTTTCCGTGAAGGGTTTACGTCCGAAGAATGCTGTTAGGATGCTATGCTCGAAAGGACAGTAGATAGAGAATTTTTATACTGTTCGGGTCTCTCACGATCGAGATAACAACCCTACGTCCAGTGATTTTTCTATTGCTTGAGTTAGTACAGGAATCTTGCATGTATTCGGTGTGTATCTGGTTTCTTTTTTCTCTCTTTTTTCCTATGATCTACCAAAGGAGTATTTATAGGCGACTGCAACAACTACAGTCGAATAACACGCCATTACTGTACTTGAACGTGGCTGTAACTGCATCCCCTGATTTTCGCCATGCTGCGTCGTGGACTTGATGGACACAGATCGTGGCGTAATGATCTTTAACCACAGCGCAATTATCGCCACGTCTCCTTTATGGATCGAGCACGACTTGTCGGGCATGCTCGGGATTTTGCCTCGACCCTGACCGACCGCTGCGCACGCCCGAGTAAGCATGCTTGGGGGATTAAGGCACATTCTCGGGGATGAGCCTAAGCATGGTCGGGGCGAACCCACTAGCTAGCACATCCGAAGATCTTCCTCGGGGACACCATCCGAGGGCATGCATGGTCGCCCGAAAACTGGCTGCCGGGGTATAACGGTCTTTATAGAAATTATCCAATCCCCGACAGCTAGCCCCCGAGGCTCAAGTGGAAATCTACTTGGTGGGGCCTTCCCCTTGAGCCTACAGACTCACAGGAGGGATTGGAACCTTGCAACGGAACACTACTATAGCATTCGAGCAACACCTGCTCGCAGACGAGCATGATTGTCAAGGATTGAGCAACTGGCTCGAGACCCGACCAGAGGGGAACTCAGGAAAAAGGAACTAAAGGTCGCAACGGTTCCTTCCCCGCAAAGCCTTGCGGGGTTGTTTGGGAGCCGCGCCTTTGTTGGACAGTTTCGAAGATCGCGCCATCGCGTGTCGGTTCATGAACAGACGGGAGTAGTTTTTGGCTTCCAAAAGGTCTCACCCGTTCGACTTCTCCACCTATATATACTAGCGGGAATAGCGACAAAAAATCCTTCATCCGTACTTCATAATTAGGCCCCAGAATCTCCTAAGTCTCAAACTCTTCCACTCCTACGCTTTCTTCCTCAACCTTCCTCATGGTGAAGTTTGGTCTGAGCAAAATTAGCAATGAGAGGTTGCAAATACTCGAAGACCTTGGCTATCTGGATGCGGGCTCTTAGCGAGTTCTTGATGGCAAAGGAGCCCCAGCACCACGCAACGACGAAATCGTCTCCTACGACCTCTACATCGTCAACGGGCTTAAAATGCCCGAGAGTGAGTTTCTTGAGTCTGTACTCGCCTAATGCGAGTGCGAGATTACCAATCTTAACCCTAACTCTATTCTTATTCTGGCCATCTTCTTGCATCTTTGCGAGGGATACGTGGGCACCATGCCCACGGCGAGCCTTTTTTTTCCATTTATACTCCTTGTTTCGCACCGGTGGGGCTTCTCCCGCTGGCTCCATATATTTCCGCCCTCGGCCCAACCAACCATACGAATACCCCATCTTCACGCTCAAGGACTCAGTGTCGGGCTTGGCCGACCATTGGTTCTACTTGAAGAAGGTGGAGGAAAGCTCTCTCCACTACTCCAAAGCAACAACTCCGGCAGTCGAAACTCCGCGCCTGCCCGTGCAAGCTGAGGAGGAGCGGATGCTGATGACGATCAGTGAGCTCACCAACATAGGGCTCACTGGTTGGGACATTGCACGGGATTACCTCATGAACCAGGTATCCCTATTGAGGAGGAGGGAACACCCCTTCTTCGAGATCTCCGGGTGGCAAGACCTCACCCGGGAAGCCGATTCTGGTAAGCCTTCTGAACTACATAGATAACTTCTGTTTCTCATGTGCAATTTTGCTCATGCTTATACCTTTGTTGGTCAAATATAGCCCCGAGTACAGTGTGGGTGGAAAAACGAGTTGCTGAGATGTTCGGAACTCCGAAAGGGAAGGAACTTGAGCGCGGGCGCCAAGTCCCGAAGAACGCGCTCGAGCGAGGCGAAGTGGTAAACACCTTCACGATTCATGCCCGAGGGAAAGCGTCCCGAGCATTTCTAACATTTTTACTGCTTTTGACAGGAGAAAGTTGCTCTTGAGGCCGCGGTGGCCGAGCTTAAGCCACTGTCGTGCGACCAAGGGGGAGCCATCCCCGCCGCCAAGACCAAGAAGGCAAGGGGCAAGCGACAAGCACCCCCGCCGCCGCCACCTGCCTGGCCGTTAAAGAGGCAGGCGGATTTGAGCAAGAGCCCTCCCTGACGACACTTAGAGTACACTGATAGAATGGAGGTAAGTGACTTCAAGACATAGATGAATGAATACTCCGAGAGAAAACCGGGTCTGATGGCTTGCTTGCAGCAGCTCACGCAGTAGGCGAGGTTGGCTGAGGAGGCGAAGGACTCCGAGTGCAAGGCGCTGAAGGGAGAGATCACTGCCCTCCAAGCCAAGCTTGCCCGGGCAACTTCGGCTCTCAAGCGAGAGAGTCCGAGGAGGAGGATGAAGACTTGGCGCCTATTATCTTAAACCGTCGGCGCCTGATAAAGACCTTGGAAGCGGTCGATATAGAAGAGGTCGATCCTTTGATGGCAAGGATCAGCCGCGCTGCCGCGGAGAAGTCCGAGCTTGTGGGCACAGCGGCGGCAAAAACCGTCGAAGACAATAGTGAGGAGCTCAATCAAGGTAATTTTTGCTCTCCATTTTTCCCTTTCATTTTGTGTTTGCCCGAGCTAACCCCACTCTTTGATGTGGGTGTGATAGCTCGAGGGGGTATTTTGGATTTTAGGGCAATGGCTCATGAGATCTTCAGTCGTGTAATAGAGAGACAGCTCGTCCTCGCTGCCGACCTTGTGATGGCGGAGGCTGTCGGCCTTGCAACGGTGGAGGAAATCGCCGTCGAAACCAACCAGCAGGCCGCGGAACTTCTAGCCCTAGAGGGACCAACTGTCTAGGAGGTGTACTTGGCGCTCCCGAGCATATCGGATGCTCGGGAGGAAGAGGAAGACCCTGTGCTCCTGAGCGAAATGCTCGCTCGGGGAGAAAGCACGAAGCCCCCGAGCGAACTACCTGCTCGGGAGGAAGGCGCGAAGCCTTCGAGCAAACTTTCTGCTCGGGATGAAGACAAGAAGGCCTCAAGTGAAGAACATGCTCGGGAGGTAGATGAAGTCTCCCAGTCGAAGTCCGCCACGGGAGATCTCGTGGAACTTCAGGAGGAAGACGTCACCAAGGCTTTCCGAGAGAACTTGAGTGACCGCCTCCGCTGGGTAAGGAAACTTCCTTTCTAAATCCTTCTTCTTTGGAAACAATCAAAAACTTAAGACCTTCTTGCTCGTAGGTGTTCCGGGCGACCATGGTGGCTTCAAGATGGCAACTATTCCTCCTAAGTCCGTGACCAAGCTTACTGCCGAGCAAGAAGCTAAGATAGTGGAGCTCGAGCAAGCGCTGGCTGAGCTCAAGGCCTTAGACCAGGAGAGGTAGAAGAAACAATGCCAAGACGAAGACAATGCCACCAAAAACAGAGAGCGGATGTGCGAGCTCGAGCTAAAGCTAGAGTAAGAGCAACAACGATCTCAGGCCTTGGAGAAGAAGGTGGACGAACTGAGCCAATCTGCTCGGGAGGCCACCGAACTTACCAACCAAGACAAGGAGGAGATGAAGCGACTCTGCCAGGAGGCCCGCAAAGCTCGATGGTGAGTCCTCAACCTTGAAGCCGAGCTTGATGAGGCGAAGGAAAAACTTTCGTCACTCAGAGAAGCAAAGCTCGAAAAATAGTTCCCTTGTCTGGTACTTTACACCATGTAAACTTGTTGATATTTGAATGAGAAAATGGATGACTTTTGCTCTGTATCTTTGGCGGTTTGTTCCTCGATGAGTGCCTGCACAAAACAGATGAAACAAGGCAAGCAGACGAAAAAGATAGCGAACAAAAATAGAATGACACATGAGCACATGTTTTTAGAAAAATACGGTACTTCGTCCCTACTAAGCCCCCGCTGTGAATGAAGGTCGTGCACTTGAGTTGCGAGCATGAGCTCTTTCACAGGAGAGTTAGAAAAACTGCGTACTCTCCCCCTTAATGACCATCCCTTCTCCGAGTTGCGAGCACGGGTTAAGTCGGGAGAAAGAAATACGCGCATGGCCTTGACTTCACGAGTGTCTCGAATCCATGCCCCTAAGTTGCGAACATAGTCTTGATGAGGAAGAACGTGCGGTCACCCGACAAAGCGCATGACGACCAAACACGCGTGGATCGAGCTAAGACTCTAGACCATTTGAGAGGGTGTTTGTATGCGATTGTGAACTTGCAGTGAAGGACTACTGCAGACAATAATCGGCTTGTGAAGACTGTGATCTCTGGTGGCGAGCTTAGTGATTCGGCGCTGGTCGTGGCACTTTGAGCGTTCTTGCACACGTTAGCCGAACCTTAGAATAGGCCGATTGAAGCGTATGTTCTTACCCCCACACGCTCATCCCATCATCAAGACCGTGAGGAGGAGAGTGTGCTCTTGTGCGAAACTGGGTCGGCTTACCAACGAGCAGGGACTTCAAAGACATTAACAAAATCTTAGAAAGAATGAAAATCATAGGGGCGAAAGAACCGAATTTTATAGAAAGAAAATCGGTTGAACTTACGTAAGACACGTAGTAGATAAAAGCTAGACAAAGAACTTACGTAGCTGATCGATGTTCAAAGAGTTGGCGAGCACCCGACCATCCTCCATCGGTAAGCGGAAAGCCCCCGGGCGTGCTACCGAGATGAGCGTGAATGGACCCTTCCATCTAGGGGACAGCTTGTTAACTTTTGACAAGTCCTGAACTCGTCACATGACTAGATCGCCAACTTGCAAGGTCCTTGGTCGTACTGATTGAGCCGCGTGCCTTCAAAGAGCCTGTAGGTAAACCGCGGATTGTAGCAAAGCCCATTCGCGTGTATCCTTAGCGAGGTCTAGCTCTATGAGACGCTCGAGCTACTGGTCAACGTTGTCGACCAAGTGTACTCTTGGAGAACCCAACACTATTTCAGCAGGCAATATGGCCTCTGCACCATAGACAAGCTGGAAAGGGGTTTCACTTGTAGCCCGACTTGCCATACTGCGAACCGACCAAAGGACGGAAGAGAGCTTGTCCACCCACGATTGATCGTGCTGGCTGAGGTTTTTGAAAATCCTCTTTTTGATTCCTTGAACAATTTGCCCATTTGCTCGCTTGGCCGCTCCATTGCTCTGCGGATGTGCTACAGAGGCGAAGTAGACCTTTGTCTCAATGTCTTCTTAATAGGCCTGAAATAGCTCACTGGTGAACTGAGTGCCATTGTATGTGACGAGACGATTGGGAACGCCGAAACGCATCACCACGTTACAGCGAAAAATCTTCCTTGCCGCTTGAGCTGAAATGGTCGATACGGGTTCGGCTTCGATCCACTTGGTGAAAGTGTTGATAGCCACGAGCAACAATTTGCAGCCCTTCTGACCTCGGGGGAAAGGTCTGAGTATATCGATTCCCCAGGTCGAGAATGGCCATGATAGCGGGATGGTTTGAAGCACGTATGCTAGCTGATGCGCCTTGCAAGCATGAAACTAGCATGCTCGGCAAGTTGTCACGATCGACCGACTGTCGACTAAGGCCGTTGGCCAATAATAACCCAATCGGAAGGCTTTGTTCACAAGTGTCCTGAAAGACAAGTGGGCTCCGCACACTCCTTCATGGATATCTCTAAGAAGGAATTTGCCCTCTTCTTGAGATATGCACTTGGAGAGGACTCCTAGCACTCCTTTGCAACACAAGGCGCCCTCGATCAATTTGTAGAGAGAGGATCGCCTTATAAGCCGAGAACGCTCAATTCTTCCTCGGGCAGTGTCCCATGTGCAAGATATTGGATGAATGACGTCATCCAATTTGCACCATGCTCGAGAAGGGAGATGTTACAGCACGTCTCCGATGCCTCCTCTACAGAGGAAATGGAGGGCTTGTATAAGTGCTCGACGAGCACTTCCCGGGGCAGATATTTGGGAGGAACCGACCTTTGAAAGATGGTCGGCCAGGGAATTGTCCTTCCTGGGGATGTAGAGTACTTCGAAATTCCTAAAGTATCTCTCCATCTTCCTCACTTCAACCAAGTAAAGCGTCATTGAGTTATCAGAACACTGATACTTCTTATTGACTTGGTTGACGACCAACTGCGAATCGCCTCTTACAGTTAGTCGCTGGACTCCGAGCGCTTTATATGCTCGTAGCCCAGCCAAGAGGCCTTCATACTCTACCACATTATTGGTCGCGGCAAAGTGTAATTGAATGGAGTACTGGAGTTGATCTCCCTGAGGGGATACAAGCACGACTCCAACCCCCGAGCGCTTGTAGGCTCGAGACCCATCGAAGTACATGGTCCAACGACCTTCTTCAGATCTATCAAGCTTAGTAGAGGGTGGCGCCGGATTCGTCCATTTCACTACAAAGTCTACCAAGATCTGGGATTTGATCGCTGTATGAGCTGAGAAATGGATATCAAACTCGGTGAGCTCTATGGCCCATTTTGCTATTCGACCACCGGCGTCTTGATTTCTTAGGATCTCCCTAAGTGGAAAGTTGGTTGGGACTACAACCTTATGGGTTTGAAAATAGTGGCGTAACTTTCTAGAGGCCATGAACAACGAGTACAAGAGCTTCTGGACCTCAAGGTATCGCTCCTTTGGTCCACGTAAGACCTCACTGACATAGTAAATTGGCCGCTGCACCCCATCTCTTTCAACTATTAACACCGTGCTTACAGTCTGCGGGGTTGCTGCTAGATATAACAGTAGGGTTTTGTAGGCGAACGCGTAGGCTACACTAGCCGAAAACAAAATTTTCTACGCATTCAACCAGGATACATGCGAGTAGTGGATCATGGATCATTACCCTTGGAGCACGTTAGCAGCGGAAGAAGAGTGGGTGAAGCGCCCCACGCACTCCAAAGCTGATAGTAGATGCCGGAGTTGATCGTCTCCTCCTCGCGATCGCGACGCAACGCTGCAGAGGAAGTAGACGTTCTCGCCAAGTAGCGCCGAGGCAGATGCAACGGCGCCTCTACGGTATCCACACGTCCAGGGTAGGATCACCGCGCGCTGGTGTGCTAGCACCCACGCGTGCGGCTAGGGTTTAGGGGTGGTGGGATGTAGCGACGGCTAGGGTTTGTGGTGGGGAGAACCTCTCAGCTGCACACCCCCCCATGCCCCTTTATATAGAGTGCACTAACGGGCCTTCTACGATAGAAGCCCACTAGGACTCACACTAATGGATCTTCTACAGTAGAAATCCATTAAGACGCCAGAGGATCCAAATCCGTGTAAACCCACTAATGGATCCAATCCATCGGACATGATCCAACCCGTTAAGTGTGTGACCCGTTAGGTTCATGCATAAACGCCATGGCCCCGAAACCTCTTTTTCCGCACCATCGGACAACGATGGTACCTAGCGGGACATGTTGTCCCCGAATGCACAGAGTGATCGATCGGCTGAACCTTGATATACTCATATACCAATCCTTTTGCCACGCGATACCGGTCAAGCTCAAGGCAAGATCGTGCCATCCTTGTGATAGCTCGACCCATTCACTCGTCAATGTAATGGATATAATTCGTGATTAACACTTTAATCACTTTGGCATGGCCATGCACTTTCTTTATCCATCCACACCGAGGGCCTAGAGATATCTCTCCGTTATCAAGGAGGGGCAAATTCCATCTTGATCTCTTATATCTCACGTCATGTTTCATGGCATACTCGTAAGCTACCTTTATAACTCTCCTGCTACGGAGAAGCGTTTGATAGCCCCAAAGTATACAATTACACATGCTGAGAATCAATAAGAATCTCAGGTCAAAGGATCGTATAGGTATACCACTCGAGACTACACCCTGATGGCACTTCTAAGATAACAATCTCATCAGTGTCTCGGAGTGGGTCTATCCAACCCCATGTTCTCTAACATGCGCCCACATTATTGATTTGATATCTCCATATCTATGGTATGTGAAACATTACCATTAGTCAATACATGTGCTGGTCAGATCACTATTGTCCCACATAATGATATGTGACCAGGGATCGTTTAGAATATATCATATAACCAATGTGTTTCACAATTAAGTCATACTCAATAAACAAAGGAGTGACATTTATTCATGGAACTGATAAGTACATGAACATAGACGTATGATACAATCATCTCACATGATCGCCTCTAGGGCATATCACTAACAGGTTTCCCCCGACCTTGGTGTGGTTAAGACAGGTGGCACTAAGACAGGTGGCACTACAAGAAAAGTGATTATCTGTGACCGAAATGTCGTGACGTTGTCAATTTTTGTCATGAAAAATCTATTTTCTGTGACGATTTGTTTATGTTCATCATTAATTGTATCAGCCGTCGCCGCCCTGTGTACTTTTGTGACGAAACATAAAATTTCATCATAAAACTATAATACAAATCGTCATAGAAAATGAATGGTGTTTTTTTCTCGTTGAGAAGCGATTGTTGGTCCCTAGTGATTTTTTTTGTTGCTGGAACATCCTAGCGGCGGTGATCTTCTGGCACCTCCTGCAGCTGGAAGTCCCTTACAGCCAGAGAGTTCTTAGCGCCTGCACTCCATCGTGGCTAGAGGTTTTCCTTGTGGTATGAGATTCTCCTAGTGGCTTGAGAAGGGCTTCTGAATCAATGTAATTTGTGAACACATCTCAGTAATAAAGATCAATATTTGCAAGTTGATGTGTTGGTAATCTTGTTCTTTCTTTCTAGTTCTTCATTTGCATGCCAGTTTTATTTTTAGATTGATTTATTGTTTCACCATGATAATTTTTATTTGATCTATTCAAAATCTTTCTAGGGCATCAAGTGATTGATCTAAATAATTTGATTGGTTAATTCCTCATAAATCCTGATTAATCTCATAATTAGGGTTTGATCAATTTCTGTCATTATTGATACAATCATCTTGCGAAGGTCATAACTCTAGATTCGTATATCCGATCGAGCTGATTCTTGTTGGATTAGTTTCAAAATTGAATATAGTTTCTACAGTTAAAATTTCACATTAATCCAATAGTGCAATATTTAGAATTATTATTTTAGTGAATGTATATCATTCTGTTTTTGTGGAAACCGAAGCAATATTTCTTAATTCATTTAGGGGTGTTTTGAGAATCATTAAAATTTTGATTTTAGCTTCTACACAATCATTCACCCCCCTCTGATTGCTAGTTTAGTATATATCGATCCTACAATCTGTTTAGGTTTAGGATTGAGTAGGTCTGCTCTATTAGTTTGTAGGATTTAGCTAGGGTTTGGTATTTGGAGGCCTGGGATTGAATCGGGGGAAATACCTTACCTTTCATAAGATTTGTTTGTTTTGGCAGTTTTAGTAGTAATTACTGGCTAGCCATGTGCCCATGCGTTGCAACAGAAACTCAATTTGCGATAAAAAATTTATTTACAAAGAGTATAACCTTATATGAATATAATGTTTACTCTGAATATATAATGATTAAATATTCAAATCAATTCATCGAAACATACAAATTCTAAGTACCTAAACTCGAGCCTATGCCCCCTCCTGACCCCATCCACTACACGTGTGTTGCGGTTGAGTCCAGTGCAGTGGACGCTGACAGACTGGAGGTTGGTACGAATAAATCCCCAATCACCAACGAAACCAAACACACTGATCCCCTCCATTTCCATTTCCAAACCACACTCGACTAGACCCAGACTGATCCCCACCACTCCTCGCCGTCATGGTCGCCGGAACCCTAGCCCGCCATCTACTCTCCACCGCTCCTTGCCACCAGATGGGGAGTGTGGACCTAGTGCTGAAGACGACGTGTGAGGGCTGTGGCTTGCCGTCGGACCTCTACGGCACGAGCTGCAAGCACACCACGCTCTACAGCTCCTGCGACAAGTCCATGGCGCTCTCCCACGCTTGTTGCCTCGTCTACTCTGCCCCCATCACCAACCTCATCCGGGTATGGATCCATCCAACTCCTTGCGTGCGCGGGTGTGGGTGACCGACACTGGTGCGGGGTCCGTGTGCACACTCGATCTAGGGTTTTGACTACTTCGGTTGCTGAGTGCGGTGTTATGCGATTGTGCCCTTGGAGTCGCGAGTTCAGGAATTGAGATGCTTCATTGTGCGATTTAGGGTTTCGACATAGCAGTTTCATATTATAGATGGAGATTCAAATACTGTTGATGAGTCCATAAAAGACTTAACACATTACTTGTCACAAGCAGGAAATAGAATTTGAGTTCAGTTACATCAAATCAATGTTGATTTGAGAGTATGAGACTCATATACTTGTATATGATTATCAATGCCTCAAGAGGTCTTAACGTTGTACATATGACAATAATGGCTAAATTATGTAGTTTCATTATCAAACTCCAGCTAACCAAATAAGATAACCAACTGAGCTATATGACAGTAATGGCTAAATTGTGTAAATCGAAGCACCTGAAATAACTCTGGGTCTACACACGGACCAATCAAGACAATTGCACTTGTATCATAGTTGGTCCCTAGGCAGCATTTACTTGTTGAGCTAGCCATACTAACTTGGCCGTGATAAACTAACCTTGCTTTGCATCCGGAAGGAGAGTCAAGTGAATGTTATTTAGCTTGGTCTTACAAACAATACATCATATTGGATTTTCTTATGTTCATCAAATGTGAGGTGTAGCAACATGCAGTTCCTTGATTGTTGTCTTCAGTCAGCATGATATCCCCATATATTTTGTTTGTTGCAAAACATGCACATGATCCACTCCGATCTATCTGTATGAGTGTTAGAAGCCCTTTTCAAGGTGGTTTGATTGACATTGCAACCTCACAAATCACTAATCACTCCGATCTATCTAATATTCCTCTTGTTGTTAGTTGTGACTAATTGATACTCATCTGTAGTGTGGATTCAGTTTATTGCAGTACCTGTTATACTCCTATATGTGTATCTCTGGAATCTAGATAGCGTCCTGCTGTGAAGTCCTGGCCCCTGAAGTCTATGCTGTTTGTTTGTTTCTCTACTAGGGCCGTTAGCTATGCTGCATAAAGCATTGCAAAACGCACTCATTCTTGATACTATTTTATTTATATTTCACAAATTTGACAACTTAATCATAACCTAGTATGTGTTACCAAATCTGCTTAGCAACTCTATACTATTTACATGAGCACTTTGCACAGTAGTCCGATGATTGATTCTTCTTTCTTTTATGAGTGGCCATTAAATGTACAAGTCAACTTAATACTGCCATTTTAGGTTGTTGTATGTTTATTCTTAATTTGATATTTGGATAATCCCTCTACAGGAGCTTGGAGTTAATTGTGTAGAGTTAATGCCCAACCAAGATTTCAACAAGCTGGAGTACTTTAGTTCCTCTTCCAAGTATGTGGACTTAAATTCAGTATCAAGTTACCAGCAATGTTTGAATGGAATTCATACAAATCTTATACCTGCAGAATTGATATTTATCCAAAAAGAGTATTTTTCAATAGTCAACTATTTTTAAACCCAAGGTGTTTCTGTAGATATGATTGGTACCACTTGTTGCTAATGCTATTGTCATATATTGCGAGCAGAGGCCGTGCCACGTCATGTCTCAATCAAAAGTGATATTCTTTTCATCACATAGCTGCTCTGACTGTACAGTTTGAGGTTTTTATGTAGGATGATATTAGTATGACATGATGAATGAATATCACATGCGAGCAGGTCGAGTAGATTTGCGAGGTGCGGGGGTGTGCGAGGCGCGATGATGCGTGAGATTCAATTGCAAAGACGGGGATACCATGGGGATGAACATGGTCTCCAAGGGTGTGCAGAACGTGATGGATTACCTCTAGGATGACTTCCCTGACATGGATATCATTAGCATCTCAGGTTCGCTTTGCCCTGCCTCCTTTTCCATAAGTTGAATTACTTCAGTTTGAATCACCTATTCTTCTGGATACAATGAAATTCCCAGTCATAAACTTTTTTTCAAGACATTAATTCTGCTTGTGTGCAAATGCAATCATATTTTAAGAACTATGGCTTGTTGAAAAGATCTTCACAGAATAAGCAGAGTAGCCTTTTGGTGATACATATACTTGGTATTGGGTGTCCTATTGAATTATCTAGCGAAGCTTATGGACAACATTATGCTTAACATTGTCATGTTCAGATCCAGTTATACCATTTTAAAATCAGATGATCAGTGAACCAACTTGTCATGACATAAGATGTTCAACTACATTACGATTTTCCGTGTCACTATGCATTAAGAAGAGATAGAAAGGGCTTTGAAAGCAGTCTTTTTGGTAAGAAGATACATCTTTATTGCACTTGACCTGATAGGAGTATAAAACGATATTGAGCTCAATCAATACTTTTGAGTAGTTCTAACTACCTTTTCTCAAACGTCATGCATGCTAGAATGTTCAGGAGAAAGTGCGCAAGTTGCAAGTTTCAGATTATTGACTAGTACCATTCGAACTTTTTATGTATGAATTTCTGATTTCTATCATTGGGTGGATTGAAACAGTAATGACACTGGATATATTCAGTTTTAGGATTGATCTATAATCTCTTAACTGATCTTCAAGTTTATTTGTGACATTATATTTTTAATGAATAAGATTGACTTTCTTTTACTGCTAGAGAGAGGTAAAGTACTCAAACTAAAGATGAGTACCTTTTTGTTGCAGGGGAAGGATGGAGTGTGGCAGCTAGCTTGGAGGATGGGCAGGGAATGGGTAAAGAATGGGCAGAGGAAGAAAATGGAGATAGCTAGCTGCATGATCTTGATTTCCTTTTTAGACCATTATTTAAAGCTAAAGCTCATTTGTAATATGTTCTGTACTTAAGATGTGTCTTGGATGCTTATGAGAATACGTGAGTTTGGC
Source organism: Guadua angustifolia (assembly GCA_036346375.1). Lineage (NCBI taxonomy): Eukaryota > Viridiplantae > Streptophyta > Magnoliopsida > Poales > Poaceae > Guadua > Guadua angustifolia. The sequence continues at coordinate 2,475,807 of CM070517.1, forward strand.
ATTACTGACTATTAGTATTATCTGTATTGTGTTGACATGGCGTATATAATTGTATATGCACAATGCTTGGATTTGTGTGAATATATTCTTATGTATGTGCTTGATCTTGTGTCTATATATATATATATATGCTAGTAGTTGTGTACACTGGAGAACCCTGGCTATTGACGCGGCACTGGAGTGTTCAATGACGAAAATGCATGTCTACGTGGCAATAATCTGTGATGAACAATTTCGTCATAAATAAAATGGTCAATGCTCATTTTTGGCCGATCGGAGTGTTCTTTTATGACGAATTCGATATTTTTCATGATGTTTTGGGTACAATGAATGACGGTTATATTCGTCATAGAAGTGACCTCTTTGTCTTGTGAAATGTAATTAAATCACGAAAAGTTGATTTGTTATGACGAAAATAAGTAATTCGTCATTGAAAACTTTCTATGACGCACTTTCTATGACAAGTTGAATTTCGTCATAAATTCGTCGTAAAAAACCTACAATGACGATTTCGGGACCAATGATGACGAGTTTGGACCATCATTAAAAATCACTTTTCTTGTGGTGTGGACTGGACAGATATTGCTTTAGCTCTTCGGAGGAGCGGTTTGCTTTTTCTGTCCATGTGAAACCATCATGCTTGCGGAGGGCCTTGAAGAAAGGTAGCCCACACTCACCTAACCGGGAAATGAAATGACTTAGAGCTGCCATGTGTCCGGTCAAAGCTTAGACCTCCTTTACACAACTAGGTGGTCGCATTCTTTCTATGGCTTCAATCTTTTCCGGGTTTGCCCTGATACCTTGTGGGCCGATCATGTAGCCAAGCACCTTGCCTGCCCTTACACCGAAGACGCACTTTTCTGGATTAAGTTTTATTCGATGCCTGTTGAGGTTACAAAAGGTTTCCTCAAGGTCGGATACATGACTTGAGGCGAGCTTACTTTTGACCACTATGTCGTCCACATAGACCTCCAGATTCCGACCTATTTGATCTGGGAAGGTCTTCTGCATTAGGCGCTGGAATGTTGTTCCAGCGTCCCTAAGATTGAAAGACATGGTCGTATAGCAAAACGTGCCGAATGGGGTAATGAAGGAAGTCTTCTCTTCATCTTCAGGTGATATGCTGATCTGATGGTAACCTGAGTAGGTGTCCAAAAAGCTCATCACCTGGGACTCCGCTGTTGCATCGACCAACTTGTCTATGCATGGTAGCGGGAAGTTATCCTTGGGATATGCAACATTCAAGCCGGTGTGGTCGACACACATGCGCCACTTGCCTCCCTTCTTCTTGACAATAACAGGGTTCGCCAACCATTCCGAATGCTCAACTTCTCGGATGAAGCCAGCCTTGAGGAGCTTGTCGAGTTCATCCCAGATAATTGCTTGCTTTTCTGGGGGAAAACGCTTGAGCTTCTGCCGCACAGGTTTCTTGTTAGGCCGAACAGCTAGTCTGTGCTCGATTACTTCCCTTGGGACTCCGGGCATGTCGGACGACTCCCAGGCGAACACGTCCGCATTCTTCCGGAAGAAATTAATGAGCTCGAGTTCCTATTTGGGATCTAAGGAAGATCCCAAATGTACGACTTTAGTTGGATCCGTGCCGCTCAACGGGACCGCCTTGGTTTCTCCTCCTGGTTGGAGGGCAACTTTTGGCCGGAAATTCTTCGGGTCTTGGTCGGGACCGCGCTGAGGCAACTGCCTGACCATGTCAAGTGACTTTTCATCACAATTCAGGGCCGCCTTCTGGTTCCCCATTACGATGATTACCTCGCTTGGACCGGGAACCTTCAAGCATTGGTACGTGTGATGCGTGGCAGCCATAAACTTGGCAAGAGCCGGTCTGCCGAGGATGGCATTGTAGGCTGACTCAAAATCGACCACTTCAAAGGTGATCATCTCCGTTCGAAAGTTGCTCGGACTCCTGAACATGATGGGCAAGACGATCTGGCCAAGGGGCTTGACCGAGGTGCCCGAAACGATCCCGAAGAAGGGGACCACTATGCTCTTGATCTTGGATCGAGGAACTTGCATCTCATCTAGGACCTTGGCGGATATGAAGTCCAAAGAACTCCCACCATCAATGAGGACTCGCCCTACCGTAGTATTGCTGATAGTCGGATTTACGACCAAAGGGAGCTTCTAAGGCTTGGTCATTCCAAGGGGACAATCATCCTTAGAGAAAGTGATGGGCAGCTCGGACTACCTGAGCTGCTAGATAGGGGGCTTGCCTTGAGTGACGTGGTGTACCTCCCGTGTCTCGTCCTTCAGATCTCTGCGAGATTTATAGGCCGAGGAGCCCCCGAATATAACCGCAATATGATTGCGGGGCTCCTGGTACTCTATGTCTTCGTCATCTTCATCTGTGGGCCCCTTGCCCTTACTCTTGCTGCTCTCTCCCTTCTCTGGGAGTGTGGGCATACGGCCTTTGCCATTGTAGAACTTCTCCAGGCGGAATGCCCAGGTCTGACAATTGCGAAGGTCATGCCCGTATGCTTGATGGAGTGGACAAAAATGATCATTTGGCAGAATACCTTGGCCACTGCGATCTTGAACATCGTGAGCATGGTCGTTACAATTTTGGTCATTGCATCGCTAAGGTGGTCGGCCCCTGCCTCTCCCGTGCCACTACAACTATGGAGCCCGTGGCGGATGATGCTCGATGGCCGCCACCATGCTCGGCGCAGACGGCTTCTTCTTCTTCTTAATCTTTTTCTCCACGGAGCCTAGATTCTTCTTGCTCGTGGAGCCTTCTAAGGCCGGCTGAGACGGTAGCTTGCCTTCATCCAACATCTTCTTCCAGTAGACTATCTCATCGATATTTGCATATCAGTCGGCCATTTAGAACAACTCGTTGGCCGTTAGGTCTGGATGGATCTCCAGATCTTACATGAAGCGGATATCCCAAACTCTAAACTTGAAGGCACGGACGACAGCTTCATCTGAAATGCTTGGAATTGAATTCCTGTAACACCCCAATTTTTGCTTTTCTTGCATTTAAATGGTATTTTGAATTTTTGAGAATTTCTGGAATTTATTTGGATTTATTTGGAATTAATTGAATTTATTTTGAATTAAACCATTTATCAAATCAATTAAATAATAGAAAAGTTAAAATAAAATTTTGTTGAAAATATTTTATTTGAGTCACAAATGTCCTAAAATATTTATGAGAATTTTTCGAATTTTTACGATATTTTTAATGCCCCAAATAAATTATTAGATTTTCGAATTAATTTTATTCGAAAAGAAATAAAAATCCGGATGAACGATCTTGGGCGAAATCTTTATGCGGCCTTCGGAAAAACCTAATGCGCCGCGTGCGTCCGGATCAACGGCTCACGCCACGTCGCCATGTGCGTTAGCGTTGGATCGGGTCGAATCGGAGGGCCACCATCGCGCCCGTCGCCTCTCCGTGTCGCCGCCAGGACTCGCGCTTGGCGCGTGCAGGGCCTCGGTTTCATGGATTTCGGACGTCGAGGCTGCTATTTAATGCGCCGCCACCGTGGTGTGATCTTCTCCTCGCCGCGCACGTCCGTACTCATCACGCCGCCGCAGCGCCGCCTCGCCGCCGAGCTCGCCGAAGTCGAAGCCCTCGCCGCACTTCTTTGCGCCGTTTGCCGCCGCCGGTGATTCTCGCCGTCGCCGTGCCACCTCGAACTCACCTCGTCACGCCGCGTCGAGCACTACTTCTTCACGCCGAGGAACGTCGAGCGCCATGCATCGCCGTTTTCTTCAGCTCGGTGAAGCAGCCGCCGCCGTCTCCACCGAGCCCGACCTTCACCAACCGCACGATCCAGATCCAACGCTTCGGGTGAGTCCACGTCGCCGTAGGAACAGTAAACCTCATCTTCTAACCTCCGCCGTTAGATGCAAATCCGAGGGGCACCGTCGTGCCACGTCGCCGTTCATGTGCGTGGACGCCGACAAGACGGACCCACACGTCGATCGCACCGCAACCAATCACGCCGCGACGCGTGGCACACCGAGCCGCAGATCAAGGCGCATGAGTCGCCGGCAAAGACGGGCCCATTGGTCACCAAGCCGCGCCTTTGTCGCGTGGCGTCACCGCCGACGTCATGCGGCGTCGCCAGTGGGACCCACTTGTCGAGAAATAGCGGTCGGGGCTGGCGTCGGCAAGGCCACGTGTCACTCTCTGGTGGCGACCGTGTCACAGATGACGCAATAATTGATTTTCGAAAAAGAAAATATTTATTTAATTCGGTATATTGATTTTAAATATATTTTGAAACTTCAAATGCTTATAACTTTTGCGTTTTAACTCCGATTTGAGTGATTCCAATTTCTATAAATTTGTAAAATTGTGATCTTTCTGTTTATGAATTTTAATTGAATTTTTGAGCACTATTTGCCCACTGTTTATTTATTTTATTGTTTGTGTTTACGTTGCGCGTAGACGTTGAAGTGCCCGAAGGTTTCGAGGGAGAGGTTCTGACCCAGGAGCAAGCTCAGGAGCCAGAATCAGTACTTTTTGAAGGCAAGTTGTGTTTGATCATGTTGAACCTACTAGAGCAAATTATTTTTATTTAAACTATTGCATGCTAATTTGATAGAAATAATTTTGAATAAGTTTTGGGATTAGTTAAATGCCTAAGTTGCTGTATGCCACCTTGTCATATATAATTGTAGGCCATGAATCTTTTGTCACCCTAGGATATGGATTAATAGTTGGACTTGTATAATTGGCCAACATGGGTTGAGTAGACCAAGTAGTATGCTTAGCCCGCCACGGGACGTTCATGATTTTGGAATACCAAAGTTAATCTTGACTTAATGAGATATGGAACGTATTTTGTGAATGAGACATGTGTTATTGAGTTGATGATGGCACGTGGTGCAATGGTAAAGAACTGGGGTGGGAAAATGATTTAGGCTGGGCAAATGGCAAGATTGTTTCAGTGGGCCAAGAGTGGCAATCTAGGCGGTCGATTTGGTTTTATTGGTTTTGGATAATTGAGATCACACTTGGTTAGTCTTGCCTCGGTCAACTAAGGACTTAACCTTGCGAGCATTTGAACTGAGTCTCTCATCTGACCACAAGCTCCGTAATGGGACGGACTTAGTGAGTAAACCGGGAAATCTATTCTTTGGTCTTGTCGTGGTGGTGTGAGGCAGGAGAAGTGGAATGAGAACTCACATGGCGCAAGAGGGGGCCCTGGTGTGGTAAACATCCCTCCAAGTGTTGAAACCTTAGCAAGCGATCTTGGGTTTAGATGGAACTTTGGAAAGGCTTATTACGGTTATTTGCCTTGGTGGTATTTGTTGTATCTTGTGGGTAAAGTGTATAACCTCTGCGAGTGTACAACCTATTGAATAGCCGTGCTCACGGTATTGAGCATCGCTCGGTGATTACGGTCAAGGGTTAGATTTTCATGAAAATGAATTGTTTATGGAAAATGCTTGGGGTTGGTAATGAGGAACTGGACATAGGATGGAAATATGATTGTGATTAAAATGTTTGTGAAAGCTACTATTCTTATTACTGTTTTGCTGCTTTGCAAATTACTCTTTATTATTCTTAAATCTTCAGATCTTGCTCATGAACCATAGCCTATCCTTTGTACTAAGCCATGCATGTAGAATATTAGAATTGCATTACATGCATGACTTCTTTGAGTGCTCAAAGTACTCACCCACAACAACACAACTTCGGTTGAAGAAGAAGCAACCCCGCCCAGAGGAGGAGTATCGGGAGGAGCGACAAACTAGGAGCGAGCCCGGTCGGTTGCTCTGTGGCAAATTGGTTGGCGCCACGAGTTTATTTTATTTTTTGCATTTGAATATTCTAATAAGTCTTAAGCCTCTGAGGCGTATTTTGTAACTTGACCATAAGGTCAATCAACTAGTTTGAATATTTAATCAAAGTACTTATTATTTCGTTGGTTATGGACCGTGATATGTACCAATGTTGAGATCGTGTGCACTAAGCGTGATCTGGACTAGTCTTTGAATACACGAGGGTCCGGATTTGCAAGCGGGTCCCGACAATTCCTTACCTTGATAAATCTCTGAACGAAGTGTCACAAGGACTTCCCCTCGATCTAGATCAAGTGCTCAAAGTCACGCTCCATATCTGCACGACGGAGACTGCTTCGAGGTTGAGTATTCGGTGTGCCCGTGACTGGATCGAGCATACCTTTGACCCCGCGAGGTTGTCCGGGAATCACTCCGAACGTCCTTGCGGTAGCGATCATGCTTCTTGCGGCCTTCTTGAGTAGGACTTCGGGAGTCGCCGTGTCGGGAGCGAATAGGAGAATGACGTCAATTGTCGCCGGAAACATTCCGGGCTTCCTTATTGCAAGGGGACCCTAAAAGCTTCATGTCCGCGGTGAGCTTCTCCAGATTTTCGGCTACGACTGCGCCCATTTCCTCCAGGTCTACCTGACCGGGGAAATTCTGAAGGTCGCGCATGACTGTTGCCATAGCCTGTAACTGTTCAATGCTCTACGGAACGAGAGGGGGTGATCTTGGCTGTCGGTCACGCACTCTGGCGAGAGGTGCCTATGAGAACTCCCGCGAGGTGAGGATTCATCCCTGGTGCCCGTCTTTTCACGAGCTTGGCGACGGATGCTCGCCAGGGTTCTGTTCAGAGACGCCTCCGGATGGCTCTTGGCTGCCTCGTAGCGACGATGACGAGCAGCCCCCGAGGATTCAACCTTGGGATCTTCTTCTCCTCCCACCATGTTGACATCGTAGGAGTACATAGACTGCGAAGGTGATATCATGGTGTCTCCTCGCGACGCGGTCTCGTGATCGGGCTCAAAATGGTCAGGAATATCCAAACCATCATAGATACCATCACACTCCTCATCATCCATGAGGGAATTGTGCTGCGAACGGAGGAAATGCTCTCGCACTGCAGTAGCTGGGGAAGGACTCTCGGGATCAGTGTGACCTTCTTGGTCAGCCACACCAGATACGTCCTAATCGGCGTAGTACATGTCATCATCTTCAACGTCGTTGAAGGCGCAAAAGTCTTGAGCATCTTGAGAATTCGCCATCTTCAAGGATTCTCCATGAAAGGATTCACCAGTTGATCCCCACGGACGGCGCCAGCTGTCAACGTTTGGAAAACGGGTTCCTCATCGAGCTTACTTGTTGGTTGAGGGATCAACCAGGGCCCCTTTTCCATGAAGGGTTTACGTCCGAAGAATGCTGTTAGGATACTATGCTCGAAAGGACAGTAGACAGGGAATTTTTATACTGGTTCGGGCCTCTCACGATCGAGATAACAACTCTACGTCCAGTGATTTTGCTATTGCTTGAGTTAGTATAGGAATCTTGCATGTATTCGGTGTGTATCTGGTTTCTTTTTTCTCTCTATTTTCCTATGATCTACCAAAGGAGTATTTATAGGCAACTGCAGCAACTATAGCCGAATAACACACCATTACTATGTTTGAACGTGGCTGTAACTGCATCCCCTGATTTTCGCCATACTGCGTCATGGACTTGATGGACACAGATCGTAGCGTAATGGTCTTTAACTGCAGTGCAATTATCGCCATGTCTCCTTTATGGATCGAGCGCGACCTGCCGGGCATGCTCGGGATTTTGCCTCGACCCTAACTGTCTGCTGCGCACGCCCGAGTAAGCATGCTCAGGGGATTAAGGCACATGCATGGGGATGAGCCTAAGCATGGTCGGGGCGGACCCACTAGCTAACACATCCGAAGATCTTCCTCAGGGACACCATCTGAGGGCATGCATGGTTGGCCGAAAACCGGCTGCCAGGGTATAACGGTCTTTATGGAAATTATCCAATCCCCGATAATATGCAAGGCTAAATAATTGAAGTCTTAATATGACTCATTTAGCATAAAGCAATGTTTAACTTTCAAATACGACTTGTAATTTCATAAAGCTTAGTTTGACCAAATGTAGTTGCAATAATTGAAGTTAATAAGATAAGTAAATAGGTTCCAACTACCTGACTGGCTCCATCTGCCACACAATAACCTGAGAGCTCCAACTACTCATGAATTTCCAAACCACCATTTATATTTAAAACAAAACCAGAAAATCTACAATGTGAAAGCGCACCTTGCTCGCCCTTAACTGTGGGCATGGCTACTTGAGTAGTGTTAACTCTGCAGAGTGTATACAGCTTTACCCACAAGATGCGATCAACCTTTACTGTCCGCAGATAATCTAGCCTTGTAGAGTGAGACTAGGATGATCACAACAAGGCCTTTACAATATACAAACCCGCAATTAACCTCACCCACTAAGGTTTCATCGCCAAAGAGTTCTATCTACTCAGTCGGAAGCCTCCTCTTGCACCTTGCGAGTATCTCCATCTAACACCCACATTCCTCCAACCGGTGAAGCAAATAACAAGATGCACAAATTAATTAGCCAGGTCGTACCCATATATACTTGTGGTTGTACGGTAATGCTCGGTCCAAAGTAACACATGTTTCGGCCCTTAATTAACTAGGGAGGAACAATCACTTTACAAGGTCTTGTGCTTCTTGCACCCACCAGACATTCCGTATGTCCTGGTCTAAACTATTTTTTCACTTTATATTATTTAAATAACAACAACAATACCTATTGCCGCAACTTCATATATGATTTTAAATAAGGTTTTGATTTATTCCTATAATGGCATAATATCGAAACGTTTAAACTGGACTAAGCAATTTTACCATTTTATGCTACTCTACTAACCATCATCAAATAATATAGCTAATACCAGCTAGGGTGACAATGGTACATAACGATAAATGCCAATGAGATCATAACAAAATTTTGAATTTAACTAAACCTGCTGACTAAATTTAAAATACATTCCATAAAAGGATGCGTGCAATAATTTAAAACAACATAGGCATTTTGGAAATTTATGATTAACATGGTCTAGGAAGACTTGTCTTCACCGAACGCGTCTGGTTATGGCCCCTTTCGTTTCAGCTTATATACAACTTTTGCTTAAAATAAAAGCAGGTTATGAGCCGAATGGTAGGATTTTGGATAACTTCTCAAACAATCAGAATCGACCTTACAACTAAAAATCAGAAGTGCCCAATGGGCCGCTTCTCTCACGGAATTAGCATGATTCTCCACCCCTTCTCCCACGCACGCCGAGCTCCTTCTCCCCTTTAGTGGTCCGCTCATTGCCCCTCCACCCGAGCTCCTCCCCCCGAGGCCCCTTTGCCCTCCGCCCGAGCTCCTCCCCCCGAGGCCCCTTCGCCCTCCACCCCTCCGCTTGAGGCCCCTCCACTCGATGCCCACCGCTCGCTCCTCCGCCCAACCGAGGCCCCTTCACCCTCCACTCGAGCTACTCCAGTCCTCTGCCCACTCGAGCTCCTCCCCCTGATGACCGTGCTCTCTCCTCAGCCCGCCCGAGGCCCCTTCGCCCTCTGCCGCTCGCTCCTCCACCCTCTGCTTTTATCGTGTGGCTCTAGCGCCCCTTCGCTGATGCCCAACATCCTCCGCCCGACATCCACACTACCGTCCTCCGCTCGACGCCCCTCCTGCGCCGCCGCCTGAAGCTGTCAACAAATAGATCTACTGAACGTGAGGATTCTCTAGTGAGCAGATTCTTCAGGCAACTGCTTCTTTACACAGCTGGCTATAATATATAATCTGTACAATCAGAAGCTGAAATGAACTAGGTCTATAACTCTTGTTGGTTTCACGGGACTTCTCCGGCGACGTTGTCTACACGTGAAAAGTGAACGCAATAAATAAACAAATACAAATAAAATAAAAAATACAAAATTGGTATTAGAAGGTAGAGTTTGAATTTAGATGAAATCAAAAATTTTAATCACTGAATTCAGAATTCGAAAAGAGGAGAACAAGCTCCTGAAAGATTAAAATACAAAAAAAGACAGAAGACACTATCCATCATGTACTGTAAGTATAGAGTACTGTTCACACGTGAATCACTATTCACATGCCAGAGAGCACTGCTCTCTAGCCGTTGGCTAGCACCGTGCAGAGAGGGGCAAAGGTGCCCGGCCGACTGGTGCCTAGGGTGCACACCGGCGTGGTGAGCTCACCGGCGGTGGCGATGGGGTCGGATGTTAGCCGGTGGCGATGAATTTCACAGGGGAAGCAACGGGGACCAACAAAGCAAATCGAGAAATTTCCCGCATTGAGTGCACGAAAACCCAAAATGAGGAAGGAGCTCCGGTGTGACGGCGGGCTTGCACGGTTGGAGTTTGGGAAGATCACCTCGGAACTTCATGAAATTCGGAAGCTAGGGTATGGTAGAAGCTTTGGGGAACTGCACAATATGTTGTGGGGTAGGAAGGGACACTGGGGGTGGATTTTATCGCTGAGAGGAGCAAAACAATACATGAACACTAATTTGGAATTGATTTTAGATGGGAGGAAAGAATGAAAAATTTGGGCACCAAACTTGGGAAATGAGGCTGGGAATGGAAAGAGGAGAGTCCGGGATCAATTTGGCATAATTTTAGAAAGAGTTGATGAGGGATTTGATATGATTCTAAAGATTCAATGCTAAGCAATGGAGGAGAGAGAGGAGCAGGTGCCCTTTGGTTTGTGTTCGCTGGAGAAAAAGCTCCTGACAGTAGGGTCAGGAGGGGTTTTTCTTTTTTTTTTTCGAATTACTTTTGTTTGCTAAATAATAAGGCTTTTATAAAATAGAAAATAGTGTTCAAATATTCTAAAAAAATTCTCAAAAATACTATAGGATATTTCAAACTTAATAAAATTATTTTATAAATATGGGAGTTTTAGTTTTGTTACAGTAAATTATTTTACAAATTTAAAAATAGGAAAAAAGGATTTATAAAATCTAAAATAATTAGGAGAATCTTATAAATTCAGACATAAATATTTGAAATAAAATATGCAAATTTTAGGATGTTACGGTTCGATATTTGGAACCAGTCGGTAAACTTGTCCTAATCCAATTCAAATTCAAAAAATAGAAACATTTGGAAAAAATTATCCAAAAATTTCATAAAATTATTTTTAATAGATTTGTTGACATCTAAGATGAAATGTTTTTGAAAAAACAAGTTTGGCTGATGTTTTTTAGCAAATCCAAATATACATAATAGAAAAAGGAAAAAACATGGCAAAGCAGTAAGCAATTTCTAATTTAATTGAAGTGTCAAATTAGTTATATTTTTTTCAAAATTTTTGTGTGAGGTTTGGAGGCAATGCTAATGATTTTTAAAATTTTTAGATGATGATCATACCTGTGGGTTTTTGTAAAATTCTGACTGTGCTACTGTGTTTGTAGATGCTTTTTAGTTTTTGATTTTCTAGGTGCATTAAATGAAGTATAATATTTCTAAAAATTTTACTAAATGATCCTTGGGAAATTTTTATGGTTCCATTAAAATATCAAAGCATTATCAAGCTTGTCCTTTTTTATAAAAAATATGAAAATGTCTATATTTCTTTTCATTAATTGCTATTTTTTATTTTCCAAAAGCAATAAATGAATTTAAAAATTGTTGAAAATTATTTGAGGTGTTTTATAGATTTATTGATATTTATTTGATTTTTTACAATTTTCCATGAATTTTTTCCAATTTTTCATGAGTCTGCAGATTTTCTATGTGTCGATGGAAAATCGAAATTGAAAACAAGTCCTAGGTGTGCTGATGTAGGTCAAAAATTAAACAAATATAGCTAAAATTGAGCAAAATTGGTTTAACCAATCAGGTTTTGTCTTTTTTTTCTACTTTTTGACCATCAAATTCAAAAATTTTGACTTTGTAAACCATTCAGTTTATACCAATTTTTGATTGATTTTTGACAGAAATTGGTTCCGAGGGGAGCTCAAATTTCCATCCCGGTTTGGTATTGTTAACCTTGGATGATACCAGCCTAAAAATAAAAAAATGAATGGTTGTAAGAGTTAACAGGTGTCAAATAGCTGGCTTTAAAGTTAAAGGTTGATTTATGGACATGGACAATAGTTTCTACATGCGTAATAGTTAATGGAGGTCAAACAAACTTATTCTTTTAAGAATTGCCACTTTTATGTCTCTCTGCTATGTGGGTCATGAAGCTATTTGTCATTGACACATGTAGTGACATTTTGTTAAGACCTAGATTACAAAATTCGAAACCTTGTGTGTTTGCTGTACTAGTTCAGATTCAAGCGAGTACACACATTGGCATCATCGATAAAATATCAATCATTCAATGATTAATTAAGAAAGTAGATAGTTATTATTGAATAATAGCAACGAGATCTTATGATGAAGGTTTACACAATTTGTCACGTACGGCTTAAAAAACACATAAATTGTTGTAGCCGTAATAAAGATAACTCGTAGTAGCCACTCGACATGCCCATGTAATCATCTGGGGAGCGCAACCTACTTCCCAAAGTGCTCATTGTACTTCTCCTCATAGAACTCTTGATTTATTGGTACCTCATGTACAACGGTGCAACAATCTATATAGCTAGGATGAGTAATTGGAGTACTCAGCTAGTCGTATGTAACAAACATGCAAGTACATATTTTGCAAGGTCAACTTGAATAAATGATAGCCATGTTGTTCTTTTGCATAAATAAATAATTGAATGTAAATACCATAAGTAGATTGAAAGCGTAGTTAGAGATATATAGTAATAATGTAGAGAATTGTCTTGAGAGTAACCAGTGAACCACCCGTTCACTTTCCATCCAAATCACATCCAAGTTTTAATATAAGTTCTAACCCTTGTGTAGAATTATTGAGCACTCCCATGACCACGGACATCGGTATTCGAATAGTTTAACACTCTACAGAGTTTGTACTCTTTACTCACAAGATACAATTAACTCATCATGTCTGCCATGACTCACCATACAGTGGTATGTGATTGAGAGATCATAACAAGTTCTTTACAATGTTCTATTCCAACATGATTATGCCCACTAAGATTTCACTGTCAAAGCATTAAACCGCCCATTCAGAAGCTCTTGCAACGCACGGGAATAACTGTCTAAATTGACACACACCTGCCAATGACGGAACCAAAGTTGGAACATTGCAAATTAATCAGCTAGGCACATCCCATACTGGACATGTGGTTATACAGAAGACAAGATCAAAGGCGCATAAAGTTAAGTCCTTAATTAACTTGGACTAGACTACCACATCCAAAATGTGCTAATCTGCACCCACTTAATGCACACTCACACATCCAAGTATAAATTATTTTGTTTTACCAAGACCAATGATACTATCCATATCATGGTAAAACAAATTTTACAATAGTGGCTACCTACCACAATTCAATATCTCATTAAGTCAAATTGATATCATTGACTATATGTGAATGAGCCTGACATACAACTAAGCATGACTAAGCAAGTATATGTCACAACCCTTGTGGATATAAGTATTGCATCACCAAACAATTTCACAACTAAGTTGACAATGGATTATGACATTCAAATAAGAATAAGGGGTTTCCAATGACAAGTAGGTTGGTTACTACCGATAAACAATTTATAGAAGCATAGCAATGCATAATAGTATGACACAATAAATTAAAAACTTCATAAATAGTAGGTTCAACATGATCAAAGGTTAGGGCTTGTCTTGCTCATACGCTATTAGGTATTGATCAAAGGTTACGACCTACCTTGCTACTAGGTCTTGATCTTCAAATCCTTTATTCGCTCCTCAGGGTTCAAAGTCTAATGAAAGAGAAAAGATGAAACAAAATAAATATGAAACAAAGACTCAGATAAACTCTAAATCAAATAAAAATAGTATTGATAGAAAGAGTTCGATTTTAGATGAATTTAGATTAAATAATGGATAGAATTGGAGTTCATATGAGTGAAAACAACATTTCGAAAGTTTGAACGAGAGTGAAAATTGGGAAATTAATAGAGGGGGGAGATAACGATGGCTGACATGCTGGGCTCATGTGTTTTCTAGATTTTTGGAATTAAAGAACTTAAAAAAAGGCTATAAAGGTTGACCATGGTGCCATGGTCTATGGGCCATGTTCACAGAACAAGTCCAGTCTATGGTAAACTAGGCGCATGCGGCTATGGTGTATGACATATGGGGCCTGTTGGCGATTCTTATGCCTCACTATTCCGCATGCAGTATGTTTGCATGCAGCCTGGCCGGTAGCCAAGTCTTTGTTTGGACTGGGCATGTGGGCATCACACCAGGTGGTGCAGTGAGTTGGGCCAGCCAGTGTAGCTTGGGCTGACCGGTGTACTCATGGAGTGGTTGTAGCTAACCTAGGGTGGCTTAAGTTGTACACCGACCGGTGTGATGAGCTGGACTGGCCGGTGTAGGTTGTCTATTTCTTCTTATTTGATGAGGTGAACATGTTGGCTAGCAGGCATGCCAGGTTGGCCAGCCGATGTATTATGTTGATTGGCTGTGTGCCTTTCAATTTAGGGCAGCTCTGTGGTGGTGTTGTACTTCTCATCTTTTGTCACAAAATTATAGAATATTGTTGTACAACTTTCTAACACGATGCTAGAGAGAACATTAGCATAAATAACAAAAATTACATGAGAACATGGCGATACCTAACTCCCTAGGACCAAATCCTGTAGCAAATTACACAGATTAATAATAGCTCACCAAAACTAGTCTCATCACCATTGGTTGGTTGGTCTAACTACCATGGTGTGGCCTATCTGACCACTTAACTACACCTAAAAACATATACCCAAATAGGGCTACATAAGTGGTTGGTCTCCACTTTTTCAAAAACTCATAGGGCTAGTCTAAGTGCTCCTGCTGTGTTAGTCAGACCTCCCTACACAGCTCCATCACAAGTCCCTAGGGACCGGTTTAACCGGCCATATAGGGTGGTCAAACATTCTATGTTTAGTAGTTTGACCAACTATATATAGTAGTTTGACCTACTCTGGTCAAACAACAGCTCCAAAATTGCAAACTCCCAAAAACAAACTCAAACTTCAAAAACACATACAAATCACAGTTAGTTACTCATCACACACCACAATCAACACAAACTTGAGTTGTTTGGGAAAGAAGGTTGAAAATATACATATGGTCCATTTGAAATTTAAGTAAGAGTAATGACCATGTACAAGACATGTGAGATGAGGCCAACACCAAAAAATTGCAAATTTTTCCTTAAAAGGTACTAGAAGGCATCAAATTGGCTCAAAATTCATATATGGTGCAAATGCATAACAATAAAGCTCCCTCTTACTCCAACATTCATATTTTCACTAGATATGTCATTTTTTGCCCAAGTCTTACTATTTTTGGTGTTTTTGCATTTTTTAGTTTGACCAAATCATGAACTATTATCCACTTTTAGTCAAAATTTGCCAAAAGTTCCACCAAATGCATTCTTTGATAAATACTCTCCTTCTTTGGCAATTTAGTCATGAAGGTATCACACCTGCCTCTCAAACTACGCATGCTAAGCACATGATTTAAGAATTATCCAAGATGAGGTGTAAGCTAGCTAGAATTATCAAAAATCTCTATGTGCCCTAGTATCTAATGCCAAAAGTAAATATCTCGAGATTCAGAAGCTACAAGGTATTTCAATCTAGAACTAGATGAGTTAGCAAAGTCAGCACTAAAGACTCTACCAAGCATAGGTATATCAAAAATAAATGACCAAAAGCATCAAAACTCTACACACATTATTTTGAAATTTAACCTCAAGATTGTCATCTAAAAGAGTAGAAATAGACAAAACATTGTACTTGAGCATACTCACCAATGTAACATCCTAGAGAATGAAGTTGTCATTGACCCTCACTATTCCGTTGGCCATTACACATCCAGTAGCAGCATCCACAAAGGTGATCAATTCCTCACAGGATGCACAAACTAAGGAGGAGAACCATCTAGAATCTCTGATTATATGGTGTGAACACCCGGAGTCATCAAGCCACATGTTCCCCTTCCTTGCTCATAAAACCTACACCGAAAAAAAGAGAAGACATCGATATCTCAGTACTGGGGTGAGTTATATATGTCTTATGAATCCATTACAGAGACACTCAATGTATAGTTGTGGTAGTAAACAAACCATATTGTCCATATACATGGTGATACACACAAGACCTAGGAAAACCCTTCTCATACCCTTGCCATGGACCATTACTATCAAACCGGCGTACCTCCTGTCTAGGGGTGACTCGTGATCTAAACCCATCCTGATGAAAACAAAGCTCACATCTACTACCAAAGTCACTACAATAACCACTCACAACACTAGACCTATGTCTGGCTCTCGAAGCTCTCCATCACCACATTTTGGAAAACTACTCACACCACATTTTGGAAAACTACTCACATTTCTGATTTTGGGAAAATGACAATATTGCTCCTCAACCGATTCTTCCTGATTTCCTTTCCTCAAAGCATCGCTCATGCGTTATCACCTTCCATGTGGCTCCAATGACCTCCCATAGAGTCTCTCATGTATCTAGATGCCACAGAACTATCCTCACTTGCAAACATTTCTAACTCACTTGGCACACCACATGTCTTGCTTGACCTTGTCCACTTGTGACTTCATGGCCCTTGCCCATCTTGCACCTTGTCCGAGTCAAACTATCTTACCCCTTCTCCATGATCACTTTTTACCTTGGTTCTCCCATCCAAGTCCTAGCCCATTGCTATTTACCGTAGTTGACTACGGAATCCACCTGCTCAATGATAAACCAAGCAGCCATTTCTAAGCACAAGTTTATTCCAACCTAACCCATATTAGTCCAAATAGGCATCATACAATTCATACATTAATCCTATCCCCCTAGGACCAAATCTTGAAAAAATTACATAATTTCAGTACCAACTCAATAAAATTGGTCTAATTGCCATTGGTTGGCTGATCAAATCGCTACGGCTAGTCTGACTGCCAGCACCATACCAGTCAAACCGACTATGTACAGTGGTCATAACAGCTTTAGGAAAGTAGTAGCTCTAAAATTGAAAACTCCTAAAACCAAACTCAAGCTTCGAAAACACATGCATACCACAACCAATTACTCATCACACACCATGGATTCTCCTCCACATGGCCTCACAAAAATCCTTTTGGCCAAAATTGAGTTTATGTTGAATTGTAAATCAAACCAGTTTTGCACAATTAGAGCATAAATCAGCTAGTTACAACTACATGAATCAACCGTCTAAGTCTATGTCATGGTTTGCAACCCTAGGGTGATAAGTAAGCAATTTAAATATATAAATGTAAATTGCAAGAAGACAAATATGCACAAGAGCTGGACCACAAAGACACATGGCCTTTTTACTGTGGTGTTGGGGACTTGCCGGTCTCCCCTAATCCACAATGAGGAAGGCCCAAATGAATTGCACTGGCTCCACAAATTAAGCCAACACCTCGAATCCACTCGGGTTACTCTTCCTCCACTCTAGAGATGGCAAGTGGGCTTTCTCACAATCTTCTTGAGAAGATCACCAGCACAACTCCTCTAAGTAGTCTAGAAGGCAGCAACCTCGAAGAGCAACAAGTCGCACGGAGACACTCACTTGAATGAATCAAGTGCTGAAGGTTGATGGATACACAATCCACCACCAAGTGTGGCACATGCACAAGGATTTGCCTCTTTAAGCTCACCCAATTGGCCACAAGGGGGTATTTATATCCCACACCCAAAAACTACCTGTTGTAACATGTTCGAATATAAATAAGCTAAAACTAGTTTGATTGCTAACAAATGGTCGATCATACTAGCTTGCCCTGCAACTGCTAGAAAACTAGCCATTACAAAGGCTGCCTATCAGACCACCCACACATGGATCGGTTAGACTGCTGACAAGGATCCGATTAGAGCACTCCACACATTCTAGAGGAGCAAAATAATGGCTTTCCAGAAAAAGGCAACCAACAACACCTGGATGGACTGATAGAGGTAGTTAGACTGCTAACACATAGTCGGTCAGACCACTCCTAGAAATGCAGAGAAAGGCTCATAATCATAAGTCCTGTAAGAATGTGTGAAATGTCAAATTAGGACAATCTTAACTTGGTTGGTCAGACTAGTAACTTATGCCCAGTCAGACTTCTCCATCGGTTAGACCGGTCAACACATGGTAGTCTAGCCACTTCCAAATTTCCAAAAGTGATAGAGATACATGCACTTGAACAAATTTGCAAGACACATTCGCAAATCGTTGTGCTATATACAAGCAAGGGATAAAACATCATCATTAGTAGATTTCAAAACACATTTGCAACCTTTACAATCATGCCACAAGGAAAGGGTACATGAAGTTCAACCATTTGCAAAGCACATGTGCAAACTCTTATCACATGCTACATGGTTATACATGAGCCTCATCTATTTGTAAAACACAATTGCAAATATCGGCAACATGCAAATGAGAGCTAGAGCAAACATAATGAGCTATCAACAAATGACACACTCAAGCTACTAGTGAAGACTCATCTAAACAGTACAACAATCTACACTAGCAATCCGGCCTACCAACTAAACATCGAGACCGGCAAAATGACTAAGAAATGTATCCTTAGCCTATGTTAGTTATACCTTTGCCTTGCACATTTACTTGGAGCTTTACTTAATGATGAGCACCATATCTCCAAAATCAGGTTCTTGACTTTGTTATCAACTCATGAACTCATCCAAGTCTTCTATCATCATAGGACCTAGCTTATTTCACAACTCATGGAAAATATTAGTTCCACAATTTAGTCATCATTAATTACAAAAAATTGCCGTTAACGCATAATAGAGAGTCTAGATTCTTAAACGGTTTGCTCTAGCAACATCCACAATAGCAAGAGATGAGGGTGAAGACGGCGAAGCATGGCCTACAAAGGTGATGGTAATGCATTGGGCTCTCAAGGACGCTGAAGTGTAGACGAGGTAGAATGTAAAGAGGGGAGTCGATGGTGTCAATGGGCAAGGTGGAGGCTCACTGGCTGTGGCAAATTTTGTTGAGGAAGGCTTATGGTGATGCTACGGCTTTGAGCTTCGATTCATTAAGATGGCAGTACAATTTGGATTGGTGTTCTAGGGTTTTTGAAGGAGGATGTATAGGCGACTCTCGTGATGCGGGTAGGACACATTTATAGGCAGATATGCACAGACATTGAAATTGGGGCGATGTATGCAACATCCACACGGATAAGAGATATAGTGGTGGCATGTTGGGCTAGGCTGCAGCAAACCAGTTAGCATTTGTAGAGTGGGAAAAAGAGGAGGGGTGGGCCGATAGAGAGAGAGAGAGAGAGGAAAGTGTCTGGACCCAAATTTACAAATTCAAAACCCTTTGTGTATACTGCACTATTCCAAGATCACACTAGTGCACACAGTGGCAACACAGATGAAATATCATTCCATGCAACGAATTAATTAAGAAATAAGTAAATTATTATTAAATAAAGCAACAAACCTTGTGGTCAACAAAAAGTACTCAGCAAGCCGTAGGAAAGTGATGCAATATATTCATGTAAGGCTTGATAAAGGATAGTCATATGGTTCTTTTGTAGAAAGCAATGACTTGAATTGAAATACAATAACTAGATTGAAAGCATATTTATGAAAAGGATAATAAATAAATCGGTAAATCAATGGTAGACAACATGAATAGAATGGCGAGGCAACACTCTACACCATCTAAAACAATTATGAAACCATTAAATTCAACAATATAACTTTAGACAATAAAACAATAGTGAACTTCCCATTCACATTCCAACAATTCTAGCTTCCAACATTTCATGAAACACTCTATTCCACATGTGAAATTTCTGGGCATGTCCATGATCGTGGACATGGCTATTTGAATAGTTTTATACTTTGCAGATGTTGTACTGTTTTACCCATAAGACATGATCATCTCTTTGTGCAATGTTATTAGCACACTTCTTTTGGTGTACTCAAAAACATCATGGTAAATCCTTTACAATGCTCTATCTAAACTCGATGTTGCCTGCTAAGGTTTCGCCCCTCAAGGTCCCCTCTTGAGCCATGTGCATTAAACCATCCATTCCGGAACCCACACCACCAATTAGCAGCACTCAAGGTTAGACATTGCAAATTAATCAGTTAGATCTATCCCATTACCAGACTTGTGGTTGTATGGTTAAGCCCAGTTCAATGGCATATAAGATTAAGTCCTTAATTTATCTCAGGCAAAACATCCACATCCCAAATATGCTAAAAGCTCTACCTTTACTACACGATCACTCGCCCGAGGAAAAATAATCTTGTTTAACCAAGACCAATAACACACCCTGCCATGGCATAATAAATTTTACAACAGTGGCTTACAATTATAATTTAATATTTCATTAAGTCAAGATTAACATTAATTCACATGTAATATAAATCCCATCGTACAACTAAGCATGTCTCCACAGCTACGATAACCCAATGTTCGTAATATCATCATGTCCAACTAATAATGTCCCAACCTAGGGTTAACAAACTCAAAATTGAAAATAAATAGCTCTCGAATGTAGATCTTGATTTCAGAAAAATTTAGAAATTTGAATAATCTCAATCAGAGTTTATATGTGAGAGAATGAGTCTTTAAAAGATTAAATTAAGAGAAAAAGGCTAAACAAGAGAAAAACTGTGTTTTCTAATTTATTTTTATAAAGGAAAATAGATTTATTGCATCCTACGGACGTTGTTCGGAATTTGGTGGACTTGGTCTATGCCATAGTGCTTGGTTTGCTATGCACCCGGTGCGTGGCCGACGTCATTGCTGACGCAGGTGAGCTGGCAGCGCTGAGGTCTTCACTGACGGGGTGGCACACGGGTGCTAGGGCTGACGTGGTGGTTGAGGTGGTAGTTGACGCAGACTTGCCACTGGTCACACATCCAGTGGCTTTAATAGATCAGACCACTACAAAAAAAGTGATTATTTGTGACGAAATCGGTGTGACATTGTCAACTTTTGTCATGAAAAATTTACTTTCTGTGACAACTTATTTATGTTTGTCATTAATTGTATCAGGCACCGTCGCTCCATCTACTTTTATGACAAAACATAAAATTTCGTCATGAAACTATAATATAAATCGTCATAGAAAATGAATCATGTTTTTTTTCTCATTGGGAAGCGATCGTTTGTCCCTGGTGATTTTTTTCTTGTTGGTGGAACCTCTAGGCAGTGGTGATCTTCTGGCACCTCCTGCGGTTGAAGTCCCTCACGGCCAGAGAGTTCCTAGCGCCTACACTCCATCATGGCTGGAGGTTTTCCTCATGGTGTGAGATTCTCCTGGTGGCTTGAGAAGGACTTCTGGATCAATGTGTTGGTAATCTCGTTTTTTCTTTCTCGTTCTTCATTTGCATGCCTGTTTTATTTTTAGAATGATTTATTGTGTCACCATGATAATTTTGATTTGATCTATTCAAAATCTTTCTAGGGCATCAAGTGATTGATCTGAAAAATTTGTTTAGTTAATTCCTCATAAATCTTGATTAATCTCGTAAATAGGGTTTGATCAATTTTCGTCATTATTGATATAGTCATCTTGTGAAGGCCATAACTCTAGATCTGTATATTCGATTGAGCTAATTCTTATTGGATTAGTTTTGAAATTGAATCTAGTTTCTACAGTTAAAATTTCATGTCAATCCAACAGTGCGATCTTCAGGAATTACTATTTTAGTGAATGTATATCATTGTGTTTTCGTGGACTATTTTAGGACTGATTTTGACATATTGTTTTCCATGTTCAATTATGTATTTTCTTAGATGGACAGAAGTTGAATTCAGGGTAAACAATTTACCCCTGCATATGTCAAAGGTGTGGGAGAGTTCATTCAAAGATTTGATAAGAATGTTCAGATACTTTGTCCATGTCGTGCATGCCTTAATCAAATAGCAAGACCACAGTCGGATGTGCATGATCATATTCACATATATGGGATGTCAAGTGCATACACAAAGTGGGTTTATCATGGAGAATCTGTTGATGTTGATGTGCGAACTTCCCAATTCATATTATGAATTAAAGCAATATCTCTGTGAATTGGGTCTTGGATATGATTCTATCCATGTGTGCATGAATAACTGTGTGCTGTTTCAGAAGGAGCATGAGAATAGAGATGAATGTCTGATATGCGGTGAATCAAGATGGAGAGATGCAGATGGTAAGAAAGTGGTTCCTCAAAAGGTGTGGAGACATTTTCCGCTCATACCCAGATTGAAGAGGTTTTTGCTTTGAAATGAGTCACACAGCTGATGGTGAGGCATGGAAAGACTTTGATAGGAAATATCCGTTGTTTGTGGAAGATGCAAGGAACTTATGGCTGGGCATAGCTACTGGTGGTTTCAATCCATTTGGCAATATAAGCACTTCGTATAACATATGGCCTGTACTTATGATGTCTTATAACATGCCACTGTGGGTATGCATGGATCAATCGAACTACATGATGGCCTTACTCATCCCAGATCAAAAAACAATTCACGGCTTACAAAGCGATCCAGGCCAACCACACGGAATATTTCTCTCTTCTCCTCGCACGGCCGTCCAGTTCTTATCAAGCAAACCCATCCACCGTCCGTCCGTCTCTCCCTAGCGCCCCTCCTTTCTGTCTCTTTGTTAGGTCTCCCTCTCCTCTCCCCTCCCATGCTGCCTGCCTTCATTTTCTGCCACAGAAAAACTCTCATCCACCCACCCCCTCTTCCCCCATCGATCGAAAATCCATCAAAAAGTTCACCTGAAAAATCACTCCCTTCCCACCTCGTTGCCGCCGCCACCACCTCCACTTAGATATGCCCATGGTGACATCCTCCCGCACCTCCTGGGCTGACAATGCCGACGCCAACCCCGCCCCTCCCTCTGCTCCCTAATCCAACGGCTCCGCTGCCCGCCCCGACTGCTCCTCTTACGTCTCTCCCACCTCCGCAACCGTTCCTCCTCCTTCACCGCCATGGCACCTTCCCCGTCCTCCGCTCCACCCCCACATGCTTCCCTAGGACCCCTCAACTGCCCCAGCGGCCTTGGGGGAGGTGGGGGAAGGCCGCGCCCCGGGAGGTGGAACCGGGAGCCGAACCCGTTTGAGAACAAGGACGCGGCCGCGGACGAGCCTGCCGGGCTGTTCGACGAGCACCAGAACACGGGGATCAACTTCGATGCTTACGAGGACATCCCTGTCGAGACCAGCGGACAATATACATAAAAATTTAGAAATAAGTAATATATTATTTTAAACACAAACGAATAGAGGAACAATTGTAGTAGTTTGTAATTCTACTTCACTCCATAAATTTATTCGATATTACGTTGGCTTTAGTTGCTATTGGTATTTTATTCGATTTTACATGGGCTTTAGTCACTATTGGTATTCGTAACGAGGGAGAAATATATAATATCCTAGAGTTTCATTTTTGAAAAAATCAAGGTAAAAATTATTTAAAACTTTAAATATTATTTTATTAGCTTTTGTGAATTTCCAAATAGTAATTAAATTTTCTTAATTTCTATTAATTATTTCTAATTTTTTGATTATTTTCTTTAATTTGTTAGATTTTAAAAAGGTTTTGCTATGTTTAGATATTAAAAATTAATTTATGTGTGAAAAACCAACTTTAAATTAAAAATAATTTTATTAAGTTCAAAATGTCTTAGGGAATTCCTATGATTTTTTTAAAAATTTGAGCTCTATTTGCTATTTCCTAAAAGCCTTTGTAATTGTTGGAATTATTTTAAAATAAAATGGAAATTCCATTTTGCTTCGGGCTGAAACGCTTTCCATGGGTCCATTTTCTTTTTCTCTTAGCCTGCTTCTTTCCCCTCCAATCGGCTAGGCCCGTCCCGCCTCTACCCTCTTTCTCTCTCAGCCACGAGCGCCACCTTTCATCTCCCTCATCCCTTCTTGCATCGAGCCACTCCCTCGCCATGGTCAACCATTCAAGCACTAAAAAGTCACACATTTCTCTTTCTTTTCATGTGCAATAAGGGCCATTGCCGACCCCCATTCACCCTGCACTCACAACGGCCATTTTCCCCGCGTTCATCGCACATTTTCATGAAATAAAATAGCTGGCCGTCGAGCTCTTCACTACCGTTATGCCCCCTCCAGTGACACTCTTGCCCTATAAAAGGGAGCAACATCATGGCCATCCCTACTCATCCCATTTTCACCCACTCCGAGCTCCCTCTCCCACTCAATTCACCGAAACCCGTCACGCCCTGATTGTCTCTCTCCGGGCCAACCACTGTGCCCTCCAACCTGCTCTACTATCTTTCAATGAGTTCCTACCTCTGCCGACCACGTCATTTCGTGTTCCTCATCGTCGTGAGCAATTTCCCTCTCTTGAGTTGAGGTTTCCCCTACCCTAGAGCCGATTAAGCCCCTCTCTTGTCGCCGGCCACTGCTACACTTCACCACCAAATGTGACGCCACCCAACTTTCATCATTGACACCTTATTCACTATCGGTTTCCTCTCGCTGCATTCTACGTGGTGCCTATGCCCACTCCACCCCGACTACATTGGAGCGCCATCGTCGTTACCACCTGACGCCGCCACTCATGAGTGCCGCCATCTCTTTGCTTGCACTGACGTGTTCTCATGGACCTAGTCCATAGACCAGGGCCCACATGTCAGCAAAAGAAACTTTTTCTATTAGAAACTAATTTGGCTAAAAATCCATTTATCCTTGCTGACATCATGTTGATGAAATAATCTAGAATTTCCTTTAGAGATAAAATTCCATAAATTCTAGGAAAATCCTAAGCAATGCCTTCTCTTCCTTTTTCGTTGATTTAAATCTTTTGAGAGACCATTCTCCTCTGTTTGACTCTATTTTTATTTCCAAATTCATGTAAAACCCTAATTTACCTATTTATGATAGTTTTGGATTTTATTTGTATTTATTTAGATTTTATTTTAATTCAGTTATTTTAATATTTAGATTTTAGAGTACTGGAAGAGTACCAGATCGATGACCTAGAGTACCAGTTCTTCGAGTAAGGCAAGTAACACTCTTGATCATGTTGATACCAGATTTTAAATTTTATTATGATTTAAATTTTTGTATGCATAATTTGATTAGTGTAATTTAAATGTGCAGTTACTCCTATTTGTTATGACTCTATTTGACTTTGATAATACCTATATCTTATCACCTTAAGCAAAATCTCACTAGTTGGTATACTAATATAGTATTATCTAGTGCTTTGTAGCAAATGGCTTAGACATACTTAGACCTAAATTTAGGATTTTTAAGAATTTGAGCCAGATACAGATTCATTTGTGATGAAAGCTATTCCTTGCCAATGGTGTGCTATACAATATTATGAAAAATTGTTATGATTCAAAGTAGAATTAAAATATGATTCAGACTGGGTGAGAATGGTTGTTAGGTGGCTATGCCATGGTCTTGGGTTTGTGATAAGCTTTCCTAGTCAATAAAAGATCGATTAGTGAGTTGTTGATTATAAAGTGTATCCGTACTACCACAAGTCTAGTGTGGGATAGACTAGCTAACTAATTTGCAATGTTTCAATGTCGGTTGTGCATTTGGATGACGAGTGGCATAAGAGGGGACTTCTGACTATGCAGTTTAACCCTGCTAGTGGTGGAACTTTAGCGGGCATGACTGCCTTGAAATAGCACTCTGTAAAGGCCTTGTCATGATATATCTACCACACACCAAAGGAAATGTGTTTATTGTAAGGCAATAAGAGATGATCATGTCATGTGGGTAATATTGAATAACCTCTATAAAGTGTAAAACTAATTTATTAGTTGAGCCTAAGGTCATGGGCATGCCGACAAAAGTCTATCATAGATTAGACTTTGGTTTTCAAAAGTGTTTATAGAAAATGATTTGTTGATGGAAGGAGTTCCATTTAGGAAAAATTGGGATGAAACTCAGGGTTAGATCCTGTGTTGAAAATTGGATTAAAACTCAAATTTATTATATCAATTTTCCATTCAAAATTACCATTGTATTTAAAATGTCACTTTGAGCTCAAACTGACCTTATTATGCTTAACTTATAGAGTATTTATGCACTCTCCTTGCAATAATTATTGTTTTTTTATAGGAGTACTTCTTCGCTTGTGAAGATCTTGATGACTAGGCTATTGCCCCAGTTGATTACCTATGGCAGATTTACTAAGTCCTACTACTTCTTTCTATCTTCCATTGCTATATTTTTAGTTGGCTTGTGCATTTATATTGTAAGATTTGATAATTAATTATATGAATAAAATTTCATAGAATATGACGTGGTATCAGCTTTGTTTACTGTGTGTACTAGTTATCCTTTGGACTAGTTCATTATACATAGCGAATTCAGGGGTGTTACTCCTAAGTTCTATAGAATATGAAAAGAAATATAGTAGATGCATTATTGGTTGGTATTCAAGCTATAGTGTAGAGTAGATTTTTTGTGATATGTGGGCATAGTGATACGATTAACTTTAGAATTCATTAGGTATATTATCTATTTGCTTAAGGGAATGCGATCATGTCCTGTACATAACAACAATTTAAGGAAATGCTCGTCATATATGGATGAGCAAGTACATTTTAAAATACACTATGGAGAAGGGGTTCTATAGATGGGTGTGGAAAGGGTTCAATTAGGTTATTTTCCAAGTGTGATAGCTGGCCTATCATGTGTAGATGAGTATTTATGGGGCACTATTATGGGATGGTTGTACCACTTGTTCTGGTCAAACCATGTGTTGTGTGATTCGAAGTTGCACGGCATTGGCACTCATGCATAATAGTGCACATACAGGGAGTTAGTGGAATTAAAGGGGCCAGAGTCATTGAACTTGTACGTATGTTTTGTAAAGGATCCTTTAGTGTTGTTGGCGCAAGCATTTGAGAAAGTCACTTCCGGCCATGTGATGCAAGAGTAGTCCATTGGTGATGAAGCTAAAGAAGTTGGGGAGTTGAGTTGTAGTCATGCATGCTTATTGAGCCATGATGTGGTAGAGGGTGATGAGTCAATGGAAGATGAGAAAATATATATTGCCATACCGAAGGTGCAAAAAGCAATGGGCATCACAGACGAAGGAGAATAGATCGAAACCTTGGTGGAACGAATAGAGGCCAAGGATCATCACTACGAGGCATTATCTGACAATGAAGGTTATGATGATGGGTAGGATGGATGTGAAGAGGGTATTCCTAAGGAGAGGAATGGGACATGTAGGATGGATGAAACACATATAGCCACAACCTCAATAATGGTTGTGTGTGTTGCAAGATGTCCTCTAGCAAGCTGCCCTCTATGACCGTGCGACGTATGATAACTCTATCGAGTGGTACAGCAGATGCACACACGTTCGAGTCATTCGTGTCATAGAGTAACCTCCAAGGCATGTTGCTACGATGGGAGACACCTACCCTACCCAGCCGAACTCTGCTTTTCATCACTTAGTAAAACACCTAACATGTCTTTGAATTTTAAATTCATAGGGTGTTTACGGTTGCTTTCATACCTATCTTAGGTCTCGCCTCAATCTCGGAGACATGTTACAACTCATGATGGATGAGTTAAGAACCATGGTGGACTGTTGGTGGGATAGGGTGAGGCACACCATCGAGCTTATGCCCTGCAGGAGGCTTAGGGAGGACAATGTGCTGCAGGGTCAGGTACATTCTTCAGTAGTACGCGTGCACACCCCCCACCTCCAATAGACATGGCCAGGGCTTTATTTGGCAATGTCCCGCACCCTACACAAACATGTTTCCAAGTAAACCATGCTCTATCATTTCATACATCACGTTCTTGCCATGAATTTGTCAAGTAATTTCAATTCTGCCATACATTTATTTTGCAGCTCACGATGCTGCACACCACGAGGACGCTGTTGACCATATGGGAGATGGCGGGGCACAGGGCAACGAGGATGCCATGGTCGATGAAAGGTTGGTTTAGCTCCTAGAGTAGTCCATAGGAGTAGTGCTTGGTGCATCATAGCTATTCGGTGCACCGAGACTGAGCCAGTCAGTCCTACCTGACTTTGTTACTCCACCACCACCAGTTCATCCATCTAGGACTACTCGAGATGTTCCACCTGACTAGTTGATGTATCTATCTAGACATGTACAACACTAAGCCAAGCCAGGGGCCACATGAAGTGTTGCACTACAAAGGAGGCGCACTTAGGCTTTTTACTTTATAGATTATTTTACTTATGTATTATTTTTGAACAACTTTGTTTACATACCAGTGTTCTAGTTATTTCTTCCACGTCTATGTTTTTGTTCCTTTGTGTTGACAAATTGACATGAATAACTACTGAAAACCATAGTACTAACAACAAAATCAAACAAATTTTTGAAATAATCCATTTTAATTATTTTATAGAAATAATAGTAAAAAAGACTAAAATAAACCTCTATCTCTAGTCCAAATGGCAACAGAGGTCCTGCATCCTCGGACTTCATTCGAAATGGTAACAGAAGGCTTGTAGGAGGGTAGAGTTGATTGAAATGTGACAAGGTTGTGATAGCACACTAACAATTATATTTTATCAGGGATGACAACACACTACCACTAGTTGTTCCTGAATAAGGTGACAACACACTATCAATTATTTTTGATCAAACGTGACAACACACTGCCACCTACTTTTCAGACCGACATAACCATACTTCTCAAAAACCCCATTTTTTGAACACCAAGACTAACACCCACATCCAACCCACAAGTACTCATGTGTGAATAGCTCATGCACTATGAACTAAGTACTTCAGCCCCAACATGATGTACAATGCAAGAAGCTAAAGGCATGGGGGGAGCTTGCGATGGACAAGTTTTCGAGGGTGCTACAGTTCCCTCGAGGACACACATCCACGGTCCACTTAACCCCAATCCCCCTAGCCCTGACCTTTCACTTAAAACCAAAGAGTCCTACATCACAACAAATCCCATCTGAGAGTACACATACCTACCCAAGCATTGGCCACAATGCAAGCACAACCTCGACATGATAGTCTAGGTTTGTAACGATTGTTAGAACATAGGACATCATTTTTCTTCTGCCCTCTTTTCGTGGTAACAATGTCATTTCCTAACTATACTTCCACGCATATATCTCTATATTGCTTGTTAACACTTACTATTGTTGGGGAATCTAAAGGGTAAAGCCCTAGTAAATTTCAAAACTTTATCCCCTTCTCGGACTAATTGCATGCATTAGAACCAAAAGTTAGAACATACCAAAAACAGTAAATACATACTATGGTCATGGGAGCACAAATACGAAGGTTTTCGGGAAGCTCTTGGTGAAGCTCATAGCTATACTTGGGCATAGTAGCGAAAATGGATTCCATCAGATCTTCGTGGCAGTAGTGTAACATCCCAAATTTTTGACTTTTTATTCAGTTAATAGTGTTTTATTGCAATTTTGTGAGTTTTGTGAATTTTCTGGATTTATTTGGATTTTCTGAGATTTATTTGAATTATTTTAAAATAAAGTATATTGCCTTTTGATAAAGATTAATTATAAATAGATAAGTTTAAAATAAAGTCTTGCTAAAAATATTTTATTTGAGTCCATAATGTCTCAAAGTATTTTTGAGATTTTTCTCGGATTTTTATTGGTATTTTTATTGCCTTAAATAAATTAAATCATTTTCTCTAATTATTTTAATTATAAAACTCCAAAAATTCCTCATGAACAGTAATGGGCCGAAGCCCACTACTGTGCCGCACGCTGCAACACTGTGCAGGCCGTTGCGATCCGTCTCGGCAGAGTCACCGCCAGCCGCAGGATCATCATCCACCGGTCTTTATCAAATGCTGTAACAGCGAAACCCTAAACAGCAGCGACCGTTGGATCGGGAGTGATTGGATGAGATCAGTAGCTACAGAAGACTCCATCAATAAGCCGCAGCTGTCAGATTTAGATCAGGCGGTAGGGGTTGTCGCGTACCGGTTCGGGACTCCTGCGGATCTTGGCCGTTGGAGCATCGTGCGTATGGTTAAGATCAAATTAGTCCAGAAACTCATGGCCGTCGCATTCGACAGATGGACGGCATTGCATTGTCGTCTTCCCGTATCCGTGCGGAACTCGGTCCGAGGATTTCGCCGTAGCCGCCACGAACTTCTCGCCAAATCTTGCCAAATCTGGTCGCCGCGCGCTATATAAAGGGAGCATCGGGTGCGCAAGGCAGGAACGAGCCAAAGCCCCAAACCCTAGCCCCGGAGCCACCGCATAGCCGCCGCAATCGAAGTTTTTTTGGAAGTGCCGCCGAAAGTTTTGCCGCGCCGATTAGCCGCCGTCGGTCACCATCTCGAGTCGCCAGCCGGACCTTCGCACTCGTCTCGTCAAGGAGCATTCCGTGCGCGCTGTCGTTTCACCGGAGCACCGTCAGAGAGGAAGATCATCGCGGAGGCCGTCGTCGCCGGAGAAAAAGACCGTGCCGCCATTGAACTGTAGCCCGAACCACAAATCCGAGCACATCATCAGATCGGCGACGTCAAGGTGAGTCTAGAGGAGTGTTGGCCGCTCGTCGCCGGTGACCATGGGGCCGCGCGCGCCGCCGGTCGACGTGGACTGATGTTTCGTCGACACGTGTCCGCCTCGTCATGTTTCTGGCTGAGGTGGTGCTTGCGTGGCACAAGCGTGGCGTTGCTTGTTGTGCGCGACCCACAGTGGACCCACTGTCTCGGAGCCGAGAGTCGACAGATAGCGCATTGATGACGCATTTAAACGAATTTTCTTTTGAAAAATAATTCGGAATATTATTGATTTTTCAATTTTATGCATTTTCAGGAATTTGAATCTTCATAGAGCTCGTTCTCCCTCATACGAACTCCGATTGAGGTGATTCAAATTTCTAAAAATTTATAAAATTGAGATCTATCTATTGGTGAATTTTACTTGATTTTTAGAGTTTGTTTGCTCTCTGTTTTGGTATTTATTTTGCATTCTCTTTCGTTTCGCGTAGACGATAAATTGTGCGATGCAACCGGGGGAGATTCATCAACTCAAGACCGAGGTCCAGAGCATGGATAAGGGTTTTCCTAAGGCAAGTTGTGCTTTGATCATGTTGAACCCATGTTTGCAAAATTGCTATTTTGTTTTACCTTATTGCATATTATTTCATGTGTATAAATGATTTCAACCTAAATTGGGATTTAGATATCATACCCTTTGAATTACACCCTACCTTGTCGATTGTATGCCATGATCTATTGTCACCCTAGATTGGTTCACTATAGTTGGTTAATAATGAAACCACATGGGATGGTTAGATCGGATTAGATTGCTTAGCCTTGCCACGTCATCACATGTACTTGAATTATTGATAAATAATCTTGACTAATGGAATATGGAACAATGTTATGAATTTGTGTGTCATGTGTGGTCACACGATGAGATTGAGTTGTTGTGGCAATGGATGTCACGCAACGATATTGAATTGTTGTTGGCACGTGGTGCTTGGTAATCAACAGGTGTGGTTATGATTTTAGATCGGAGCAAGTGGCAAGGGCAAGTGTGCCTGGGTGGGCCCGATGGGCAGAGGGTATGTGTATGTCTTGCTTTGATCAACCCTAAGGACACCTTGCGAGCCTTTGACCTGAGTCAATCATGCAACCACATGTCTGTTATGGGGCAGCCTAGCTGACTAATTTGTAATGTCTTAGCTTTGGTACTATCAGTGGTGGTGTGATTCATCCTTTTTAATGAACCCAGATGGCGCAAGAAGGGGGCCCTGGATGTGGTAACCAGTCCCACCAGTGTTGAAACCTCAGCGGGTAGTACTGGGTTAAGGTAGACATTGTAAAGGCTTTGTCATGAATCTCTGCGGCACACCAAAGGAAGTGTGCTAATGGCCAGGCACAAAAGAGATTATCATGTCGTGTGGGTAAAGTGCATAACCTCTGCAGAGTGTACAAACTATTTGGATAGCCGTGCTCACGGTATTGAGCAATGCTCGGGGATTACATTCAAGGGATTAGACTTTTGCAAAATAAAACTTGGGATGGATGGCAGGTTGCCATGGGAGGTTGAATCTTGACTTAGGATGGAAAACTTGGTTTACTTGAGAAATGCTGAATCTATCTAGTATTGTTATTTGTTTTACTGTCTTTTCAATTTATATACTGTACTTGTTTATAAATGCTGCTTTACTGCAAATGAACCACTTAGCCTTTCTTTGGAATAAGCCTTGCATATAGCTATGTTAGAATTGCATTCTGTGCACAACTTGTTGAGTGCTTTATGTACTCACCCTTGCCTACAACATCATCAGTGCTGAAGAAGGTGTACCATGAGGGGACGAATGTTTAGGGTGCGAGTCTTGTCAGTTGCATGTGGTATACTAAGGGGTTACCTACGTTTTCATTCCGCTGCAATTTAATTTGTTGTTCAGCCTTGCGAGGCAAAGTCACGTAAGTTGACCATAAGGTCATACAACTGGTAATATTTATTATATAATGTCTTTTATCTTATTTCCGTTGTATATGATTGTGATATTCAGTAATGTTGAGCCTGTGTACACTAGCGTGATCCTGGACTAGTGCAGTATACACAGAGGGTCCGGATTTGCATATTCGGGTCCCGACAAAGGTGGTATCAGAGTCATACTAACTGTAGGCCTTGACCCTAGATAGTTGGTTGTCCCTATAGGTCCTTCAAAATTATTTTCTAAAGTAAAAGACCTAACCCAGAAGAATAATATGTTTTTGACTTATCTCATTCTTCTATTTGTCCTTACCTAAAATTCTTCCTTTTTCCCTTGCTGAAATTTCTTTCTCTTACCTTTGCTGAATTGAGTTAAAATCTTACCTGAGTTATCTTGAGTAGAAAACGATATACCACACTCTAGGAGATGGCATCGAGTGCCTGCTGATACCATAAAAAAATTATGAAGGAAGGAAACATCAAACTCATGGAAGGGCGGAACAATGAAGTGTATCAAGAGCTAGAAGACTTAGTGCTTCACGTAAGTTGACTATAAGGTCATACAACTGGTAATATTTATTATATATTGTCTTTTATCTTATTTCCGTTGTATATGATTGTGATATTCACTGATGTTGAGCCTGTGTGCACTAGCGTGATTCTGGACTAGTGCAGTATACACAGAGGGTCCGGATTTGCATATTCGGGGTCCCGACAAGTAGCATCCACGACTATTAGGTATCCACATGAACTAGCAGATAACACTGTATGCCGGTATACTAACACCACACAATACAAATCTTATGACCTTTGTTTCTGGTTCGGGTGAAACCTTCTCACCTTTCTTTTCCTTTTTCTTGTCCTCTTTTCACACTTTCGCTCAAACTACTGCCCCCTTTTTTTATAGCCAAAACACTGTTCATGGTTTAATTGCTATAGTACATAGGTAATATAGCCAGATCATTTGCTATAGTACACGGTCAAGTACTATAGCAAGGTTATTTGCTTTTGCAGTTGCCGACTTGTTGTAGTGCCAAGTTGGTTGCTACAGTGTTTTAAACAAAAAAAAATCATATTTTTGCACATGCAAAGTTCACAACCTTTTGGGAACAACTAGATATCATGTTCAATCACATTGAACATATGTCATGAGAGAAGATTTCATAAACCTGTTTTTAAGCCTGATCTTGTGTATGACCCTTTAAATTCATGCAATGTTGACAATGAACCAAAAAAACTTTTTCGATTCATAAGTCGCAAGCGACTCCTAGCAGAACATAATGACTACTCAAATTGCATGAATGTTGTTTATCCGACAAACCTTTAATGAAACATATTGATCCCTTTGTCACTTTGATATCATGGTTTAACCTAAGATTGAGATGTGTCATCTTTGTATTGTTAAACCGATTCTTTGAAGTGGACTAATAAGATTGATCGATTAACACCTTAATCGTTTGGGCATAGCCATGCACATTCTTTAGTCTTTCATTGAGTGGCCAATCAATATCATTTCCTCAGTATGAGGATGACAAATTCTATCTTGATCATACACATTCCTTTGCATGATTCAAAGTATGCCCGAGTGTTGTCCTTATAATTATCCAGTTATGAGCAACATTAGACAACATCAAAGCGTACCATCCTCATGTAGAAAACTGTGTTGATCTCAGGTCTAATGATCAATCATTATCATTGTGTGAAACAACTTATGACACTTATCAAATCCTCAAAAAGGTGTTTCATAAGCGGGTCAGTCCAATAGCATGTATACTTACACGTATTCACATGATTGAATTGTATCACATTCTTATAAATTGTGGAACATGATTATCAAAAAATTCATGTGCTTATTTTGAGTAAAGATTATTAGTGTCCCAACCAATAAATAAAGAATGGACAATTTATAATAATGTCATAATTATTATAGAGTTTCACAATTGTCGACGTTTATTGTCGGCAATAATAAAAACGGGGCTAAGCGCTGGATCCAAACTCGATGGTAACACAAGACAAGAGAATTATCCAGGTTTGGACTCTCGCGGAGGAGATAATACCCTAGTCCTGTGCTCTAGAATTATTTGTGGCTAGCTAATTTGCTGATGAAATTGTATGCTGATGTTCCCGTCCCTCCCTTTATATAGCAAAGGAGGGCGGTTACAAAATAGAGTCCTGGTCGAATACAAAGTGGGAATTATATCTCCTACACCTATCCGTTTGGTAACGACTTAGATTACAATCGTATCCTACCTAATCCGGATCGGTTACTATCTCCATGGCTTCCTTATTTCGCACGTTTTGGCTTACCCCTGGTAGCTTCTGTTTCCCTGCAGCTGGCCCGGCCCAATCTTTTTCAGCTGGACCTCGTAGGCCTATCTTGCAGATACATGTGGTGTACATACTCCACAACGATCAAGTCACATACTTAATGATCTATTACATGACATTACTAAAAGAACAACATAAGCATAAATACAAGGCAATCATCTTCATGATTAGCCTCTTGGGCATATTTCAAACAACTCTTCCTTGCAGACTGTGGATAGTAAGTTCATCAAGTGGGTTGACCCACCATATCGCATACATGTCTATGTGTACACACACACACACCCCTAGTACACCTACAGGAATTGGAAGAGAAGCTCAAGACGAAGAAGATCAACAATGGAAAGCTCAAGAGGCAGAGGATCAAGAGAGGACAATGAGGAGGTAGTAAACCTCGGTAATGACTACCACCCTTACTGCTATTGTGCTAATCCTACCACAATCGTGACAACTAGCAACTTCCATGCCTTCTTGATGACCGGCACTCCATGTGGGTATCGTATGGTATCACATCTATCACATCTGATTGTTGGGCGCCTACGCCAAAGTTCCCATAGCCTATGTACACACGCAATATTGTTTTTATTCCGAAATGCACACATGTATTGTAGTTGTAACGCGGTTTGTTCGGTCGTGTGCCTTACCAGTTGTACCATAGGCGTAGTCGACAAGAGTATATTCCAATGAACCCAACGTGGCTTGTAACCATATTTCTTTTATTAAGTACTAAAAACTCCACTAGCTTTCCTAAGTGACTTGACAACTCCACCAGCTTTCCTCTGTGACTTGACAACTTCCACCAGCTTTTCTTAGTGATTTGACAACTCCACCAACTTTCTTTAGTAAATTGACAACTCGCGCCAGTTTTAATCTATGACTTGACAAGTCCTACCTGTTTTACTTAGTGAGTGTTTACAATTCACTTCACCTTTTCTCTGTGCGTCAACAACTCACACCGCTATTACATAATATTTACGGTGCACCAATACACACAAACCGCCTATTAAAATGGGGGACATTTCACCACCATAGCGTACACTTCACTAGGGTAACCACCATGGCCAACACACCACCAAAGGCATCGCCATACCCAACACTCCACCACAACACTGGTGTTGACGATGTTGGACCACGTAGTGGAACGTAGGAAGTGGAAGTGAGTTGCAAAGAAGGTGAAAACCCACCCAGATTGTTCTTGCAAGGATGCAACTGTGCCACCAAAGTTTCCATGCCCAAATTATGACTAAGGTACTCCAGCATGGATCATTTGGTCTATACATATAGACACCACTAGTCGGGCTTTCTACACATGCATGGACATCCGCATAAGTCAATGTCACATATGTATATTCCAAAATGCATGTTGTATTTTTCGTACCACTAACTTTGTCCTTGAATAATCACATGATTTAGGGAAGTACTTCTTCCAATAGATCAATGGGCTAGATAAGTACAACAGTGCATTCATCGAGCAAAAAATTTGGTTGTACTACCCAGTTGTGCTTGAGGTCTTCACTTATCAAAACCATTGCCTTAGACTAGGGAAGACAAAGGAAAGGCACCAGCCTACCGTCCTAAATCTGTGTATTTTTAGAAAGCCCACGATGAGTTTTTGGCCAAGCAAAAGAAGCTAAAGGAGCAAGCTGTGGTGGCTCAAGTCCAGGAGGAGACTAAGGTCAACCCTAAAGACTAGTTTTGGGTGGAATTCTACAGGGGTAAATGGAAGAAAGGCAAAGCCTACACCCTCAAAAATGAAAGGGGAAGGCACCGATGATTTCTTCTGCATAGGGTATATGATAGCAAGCATGACTTATTTTGCATTCCCTAGTGTTTTTAATTCCAGAAGGTGTACATGTATTTTAGCTGTACTTTCTATTCATGGATCATTCGTGTCACCATTTGTACCTAGAAATAGCAAGGCAAATATAGGCATTGAACCGAACTCTATGCGCTATGTAATTCACACCTATATTATGAACTACTATGTTTAGATTAGTTCAGTTTGTTAGAACAAGAAACATCACTTCACCTCATTACATGCATACAATGAATTCCTCGGTTAAATGATAAAAATGGTACAATATTTATTTCCTTCCCTAAAGGAAAATATTACTCTATTTCAACAGATGGCCAATATCAGTGTTTTGCCCCAAAACCACAAGGATGATCATATTTTTTGCATACATGGTTCAATTAGATTGGCGATTGAGGACCTCTAGGCATTTGAATTGGCGATAGAGATCCTACCTAGTGACAATGCTCTATTTCTATTTTGACTACTGATAGTGTTATATTGCCTTTTTTACTAGTGACAGTGCTCTATCACCATTTAGAATGGCGACATCACTATTTCAAATGGCGACAGAAGCTACGGTGACAAAGGCTTTGTCACCAAACCAAACCGTCATTGATATACTAGCTGGACACCATATTAGCATTTCATTGTTCCAAATGGCATGTAACATCCCAATTTTTGCATTTTATTAATATATTGTTAATTATTCATTTTGTGAATTTTCCTAATTTTTGAGATTTTTCTAGAATTTATTTGGATTTATTTATTATTATTTAATATGGCCTATTATGAAAATCATTTAAATAAAGGAAATTTAAACAAAGTTTTGCAAAAAATATTTTATTTGAGTTCTAAATGTCTTAAAATATTTTTTGGAATTTTACTAGAATTTTTCTGACATTTTCACTATTTTATTTGGTTTAAACTATTTTATAGAATTGTTTTAATTACAAAAGATTGGAAAATTATTTTAATAGTATCAAGCCAAGTAGTAGCAAGCCCAGCCCATTTTGGTTGTGCCAGCCTAGTTCAATTTGATCGTAGTGTAGTACCCTAAGAACCTTGGTTGTGGATTGTCGATCTTCGATCGGACGATTGATGGTCATAGGAATTTCAAGGGTTATTAGCCACTAGATCTAGGCTAGAGGTTAGGATGGGCCAAGATTAATGGGAACCCTAGCAAGTCTCAGCCGTTTGATCTTTGGAGTAGCCCGAATTGTTCTGCGTTAGCATGCATCTTGTCCGTTCTTTTTGCCACATGTTAATGTCGAAGCTTTCATCTCCGATGTGAATTTGGAGCAGAGCTCTGTGAGGACCATGGACACAGTGGTTGAGTCGAGCGAAGCATGGACTCGTAGGGAAATAAAAGGGAAGCATGCGATGTGCCATGACTCGATCGACTCAAACCCTAGGTTAATTCCACGAAAGCAGGTGTTGTTTGGCCACAATATGAGGATTATGTCGAGCTCTACCGCAAGCTTCAAGTCACTGATTCATTGCCATTAGTGCACCTTGGAGCTCGTCGCCGGCCTCAACAGTTTCGTCGTGATGTGGGACAGCTTGTGCACACGTTAGTTCGAGTAGAGCGTCACCGGAACACCGTCGCCCCCAGGACCCAAAGCCACCATCGTTTACATCAACGTCACCATTATTCCAGAGCCCTAGAGAAGTATCTGACCGCATCATTGTGACCACGACATCAAGCTCTACCCAAAGGTGACCTTCTTCATCACTGGTGATGACCCTAGGTCTCACAGCACTGCTGCTAACGTGGTTAGGCTCGATGTGTGACACGTGGACTGAGTCGACGCTATGTCGGATCTGTTATGGAGTTGTCATCCTAGTTAGTGCTTATGTGTCATGCTGAGTCAGCCATCACCAGACCCACTAGATAGTGGGATGCGTGGGATGCACCAAGTATACCGTGAACCACTACCGAGGTGTGTGCCCGGTCTATGGACTAGTGGTTGGCTTGGTTCGGTAGTGACGTTAGTATGACATCATAAAGGGATTTTTCAGTACAAAAATAATTAGAAAGATTATGATTTACAATTTTCTATTTTTTTATAATTTTTGAATATTTCAAGAGCCCATTCTTCCTCATACGAGCTCTGATTGAGACAATTCAAATTTCAAAAAATTTTTTTGTAAAATTGAGATATATTTAATGATAAGTTTTATTTGATTTCTAAAGTTTATTTTTTTCTCTATTTTGATATTTATTTAGTGTTTTCTCTCGATTCTCATATCTGGTGAAGTGCTTGGTTTGCACAAGATTGAAGATTTGATGCAAAAGCAAGGTTTAGAGAAAGAACAAGACCTTTTCCAAGGCAATTTGTGATATGATCATATCAAACCCAGTTTTAAGAAATCGCTATGTTGATTTAAAATATTGCATGATATTTTATGTGTAGAACTATTTCAAAATTCATCCAGGGCCCTCCTCTTGCATCATCTAAGCCCACCCGTGCGAGGATTGGTTACCACAACATGAGACTTACACCACCACTAATAGTACCAAAGTTTAGACTCAATAAATTATTCAGCTAGGTTTGTCCCGTACCAGACTTATGGTTGTATGAATGACTCAGTTTAAATTCTTGCAATGTTAAGTCCTTAATTGACCAAGGCAAGATTAACCAAAATTCATCATAACCATGAACCAATAATTATCATAAAAAGTAATGTGACCACTCAAGTGCTACATCAGTCTAAATCATTTTACCTCCTCGGTTGATTTACCATGCACCACGTGCAATCAACAACAACAACATTCTGTGACAACACTTGACTGACAAGTTAATAAACATGTTCCATAATTATTATGCAAGATTAATCATTTTCACATAAAATGATGACTCGTTGCATGGCTAAGCATACTACTTGCGTTCTAACTACCCATATTGACAATTAATAGCTACCAATTATCATGAACCATCCTAGGGTGACAAATGAGATATGACATACAACATGGCAAGGTGGATGTAATTCAAAGAGGACAATTAACTATTCCCAACATATTTGAAGCAAGCGATAATTGAATTAACATGCAATACTTTGAAACAAAAAAATATTTAAAGCATGGGTTCAATATGATCAAAGCACAACTTGCCTTCAAACAGCTCTAACTCCTACTCTACACCTTGCTTGAGCGCTGGCTCCTTAACCACAAACTCACTGGGCAACTCAACATCTACATGGAACGAGAGAGAAAGTAATAAATATCAAAAATAGAGGGTAAGATCAACTTAAAAAATTAAATAAAATTCACCATTAAATAGAGCATGATTTTATAAATTTTTACAAACTAGAATCACCTCAATCGAAGTTTGTATGAGAAAGATATAGCTATTCAAAGTTTGAAATAAAAGATAAATCAGATAAAATAGAAAATCCAAATTAACAGAATTATTTTTATACTTAAAAATAGCATTTATATTGTCATATTGACATTAGTACCGAATATGATTTTTGGCTAAATTATTTTTCTGAAGAAAAACCAAATTATGGCATCATGCTGACGTCATAGGACATGTGGCTAAATCTCGACATGACATGTGGCACAACCAGAGGGTGAAATGTGTGCGACGCATGGACTGGGTTCATGACTGGGCCTTGGGTTTGCGGTGGACTCGGTGCGCTGTGCGCATACGTCGGTGTCGGGGGCTGGACAACCCTTTGGCCGGTCAAAACACAGTCAACGCGCCCCTAGCTCGGGGGCCCCCCGGTCACACCCTTGCTCGGCTAGGGGTCCTGTGCCTTCGAGTATGCACAACCTCGAGTTCGTGCCCCGCACGACCTCGGGTGCGGGCCAGCCTTTTCTCGGGTCGATGCTTCCTTGGATCCCGGCACGTGCATTTACTGGGCAGTTACTAAGATGTGGTGTCATGGAATGATGCAGGAGTGCGCGACAAGCCTGGAACGGTTGCAAACGGCCCTCAATGCGCATTAAGGGCCACGATCCGAAGATTTCTCCCGACGGTTACGCAGAAGGGGAGGTATAAAAGCTGGAGAAGCACAACGCAAACGACAACAACAGTACACACTACAGCTCGAGCTAGAAATCCCCATTGCTGACTTGAGCTGTAAACACGCCCCTCAGATAATCGATATAACCGTAATCACCACCGCAAGGCTTAATCGAGTAGAGCTATTACCTTCACACGGGCTCGAACCAGTATAAACCTTTGTCTCCCGCTCGTTGACGTCTTGCTCCGACCATCAACATATCGATTCCATTCCTTCATTTGAGCGAAGTGCTGCATGGGTCCTATATCACACGAGACCCCTACCACATTTCTTACGGTTGGCGATCCCGATCGTCGACAGCTGGCGCCCACCGTGGGGCCCGTTTGCTTCGTTCACTCGCAGGAAAAACTCCAAGATCTCGGGAGCATGGCGCACTTCACTCATGGATATTCTTTAGGTGTGGATTCGGGCGCGGACTCCGACTCCGCGTCCCTGTTTTCGCCTTTGCCACCGCCACTCGAGCAACACGTCCTGGTGGCGGACGGTCCTGGCATGGAGGGAGATGCGGATGACCGTGATCCGCAGACTCCTGAAGACGCTCGTAGGATGGTGCATGTCGCCATCAACCAGGCCATAACCGCCATCCGGCGGGAGGCCCAGGAAAAGACCGGCGCGTCTTCTGGACCACCCATACTCCTCTCTCGGGGGAATACCTCCACGCTATCGCCCGAGTCATGGCTGATCCCGACAGGGCGAGGTCGAACTCTTCGGCCGAGCCCTGGCCGAAGAACTCGACCATGCCGCAACCGAGGGCATTCCTCCACAGCACCAAAGCCACCATTCAGGGACCCCCTCCCTGAGGAGCAGTGGCAGCTCGTCACGTCATCGCCGATGCACCCGTCGGACGACTCCCAGGCGCGAGGCACCTTCGTCTCAGCGCCCTCGGGGTGTAACTCTGATGCCGCCGCGACACCGTCCCGCGGGCACCATCCCGGGCAGGGTCGAGCGTGAGCAGAGCCACACAAGCTCTGTGTCGACCGCCGCAGATCGGGATCTTCTCGACGTTCCGCCCAGCGCGCGCGTCGGCAGATCGCTGCGCTACCTCCCTGGCGACTCCCGTGCCCGGCGCCATGGCCAATCTCGCCAAGATCGCCACCGGTAGCTCGACTTCGAGTCGACAACAAAGTGAGGACCTTGTCGGCGATTTACCACACTCGGCGTGCACCGTCCCCGCCACTTACGCGTATACTTCGCACGACCTTCGTCGCGTACATTGGCCAACTCGATTCAAACCCGCGTTGATCGAGCACTTCGACGGGACCAAAAATCCCGACGAGTTCCTGTCTATCTACTCGACCGCTATCCTAGCGGCCAGGGGCGATGAGCTCGTCATGGCCAACTACCTCCCGACTGTCTTGGACGGCGCCGCGCGGACTTGGCTTTTCAACCAGAAGCCTGGCTCCATCAGGTCGTGGCGCCAAATCCAGAGCCCTCTGCTCAAACTTCCAGAGTTGTTACGAGCGGCCGGGGAGGGAGAAGGACCTGGATTGCGTCATCCAGGGCAAAGGCGAACCACTTCGTGATTTCGTGCGGCGATTTATCCGCACCAGGAACCTGATTCCGAGCATCTCCGACGAGGCTATCATTAAGGCCTTCAAGTTTGGTGTCCGCGACCGGCGCCTTACCGAGGACCTGGAGATCACGTTGAGTCTCACCGTCAACAAGCTGTTCCGCATGGCGGAACGGTCTGTGGATGCGACGACGCCGTCCATTGGCTGAACGCGACTACGACCAAGGTATGCTTGGCCTGAATTCCACAGAGGCAGGTCCGTCCAATCCCAAGGGCACCGACCAAGGTGCCACCGCCAAGAAGCGAAGCGGCAATCAGGATCGGCGGAGGCCCGCGTGAGTAGTCGCTTTCGCAGACGCCGGCGAGAGGTCCTCGAGGTCCAAGATCAGGCTCGGGATGGGTCCCGACCTCGTCAAGGTCGGCCTCAGTCTCGACAAGCGCAGGGCCAGCCCCACAAGGAAGGCCGGCGGTCTGGGCCCTGGCTGACCGGACGCCGCCGCAGGGGCCGAGGGCGCCCGCTATGACGAGGCGGTTCATTTGTTTCACAGACGGCCGGTCACGACCTGCGAACCTGCAGGGCTTGGCAGGGCAAGCTGGAAGCTTTTTACGACAGGCGGGGCGAGATGCCCGAGCTT
The DNA here is from genome assembly GCA_036346375.1 of Guadua angustifolia. Taxonomy (NCBI): domain Eukaryota; kingdom Viridiplantae; phylum Streptophyta; class Magnoliopsida; order Poales; family Poaceae; genus Guadua; species Guadua angustifolia. Next base: position 2,518,414 of record CM070517.1, read on the forward strand.
CCGAAGGATGGTGACCAACCCGATAGGGTGAACACTGGCTCGGAGCATGATGACATCGATCTCGAGTTCCAGCAAGGCGAGCGCCGGATTGACATCATCTTCGGCGGCTCGGCGGCTTATCAGTCCAGGCGCGAGGTCAAGGCCGCGGCGCGGACTATCTACCAGGTCGCAGCTGGGAAGCCCATCGAGCAACACTGCAAATGGGCTGGGGCCACCATCACCTTCTCCCCAGAGGACGCTCTCCAAGGTATGGCTCGAGACTTGAAGACCGCCCTGGTCGTGACCCCGACCATCAGCAATACCACGGTCGGGCGCGTCATGGTCGACGGCGGCAGCTCTCTCAACTTGTTGCAGGCGGGAGCGCTTGACCGGATGCAGATTCCCCGGTCGAAGGTCAAGAGCATCACCATACCCTTCTTCGGGATAGTTCCCGGGAGCTCGACCACCCCCTTGGGGCAGGTGGTCTTGCCCGTTACCTTCGGCGGCTCAGACAACTTCCGCACCGAGCTGATCACCTTCGAGGTGGTCGAGGGTGACCTCCCGTACAATGCCATCCTCGGGCGGCCAGCTTTGGTTAGGTTCATGGCGGCCAACCATTACGGCCATCGGTGCATGAAGCTGTCTGGCCCCAACGGTGTCATCACCGTGCGAGGCGACTCCACAAAGTGGCACATGGTCTGCAGACCAAGGCCACGGCTCTTTGCCGCATGCTGCCCCAGCGAGGTCCGGAGATGACGGAGAAGAACGCCCGGCAGAAGGCGGCAATCCAGCCCAGCGGGGCGACGAAGGCCATGTCGCTCGAGGAGGGCGACGCGACCAAGTGCATCCACATCTCGGCCGAGCTGGGTTCCAAATAGGAACTCGAGCTCGTCACCTTCCTTCGCGCCAACAAGGGTATTTTCGCTTGGGAGCCCGCGGACATGCTCGGTGTTCCGAGGGAGGTGATTGAGCACAAATTGCAGGTGAGATCCGACTCTCGACCTGTACGCCAGAAGCTGCGTCGCTTTTCACCAGAGAAGGTCGCAGTCATCAAGGAGACCCTCGATAAGCTTCTGAAGGCCGGTTTCATCCGAGAGATAGACTACTCTGAGTGGTTGGCCAACCCGGTCATCGTTCAGAAGAAAGGCGGGAAGTGGAGAATGTGCGTCGACCATACGGGGTTGAACTCGGCCTGTCCGAAGGACAACTTCCCCCTTCCGCGCATCGATCAGATTGTCGACTCCACCGCAAACGCCAAAATGTTGAGCTTTTTGGACGCATACTCGGGATACCACCAGATCAAGCTGGCGGTTGACGATGAGAGCAAGATAGCCTTCATCACACCATTTGGCACCTATTGCTACATGACCATGTCGTTTGGTCTGCGCAATGCAGGGCCCACGTTCCAGCGCCTGATGACCCGGACGTTCGAGCCGCAGATCGGCGAAACCTTGAAGTCTACGTGGACGACATCATCGTCAAGAGCACCTCCGAGGGTAACCACGTTCGCGACCTCGAGGAGACCTTCGCCAACCTGAACAGGCACAAGATCAAGCTCAACCCCGAGAAGTGCGTGTTCGGCGTGGCGTCGGGAAAGGTGCTCGGCTACATGATCGGGGGCTCGGGGGTTGGCCCGAACCTGGAGAAGATCGAGGCGATCGAGAAGATGGCGCCCCCGACCTCGATCAAGCAGGTGCAGAGCCTCACCGGCCGCATGGCCGCCCTCAGCTGGTTCATTTCAAGGCTCGGCGAGCGTGGACTCCCATTCTTTCGAACCCTGCGCAAACACGGGGGCTTTGAATGGACTCCAGAGGCACAGCGGTCCTTCGACAAGCTGAAGGTATACCTGTCATCCCCGCCCCTACTTACGACTCCGCAACTTGGCGAGAGGTTGCTGCTCTACCTCGCAGCCACCACCCAAGCCGCGTCGGCCACCGCCCCGTGGTCGAGCGGGGTCACAAAGAAGACCCGATCTACTACGCCGATGAGGTCTTGCATGGCCGAAGGAGCGCTACCTGAGTCGTAAGCTGCCAGATGCCCTCCTCAGGGCTTCGCGCAAGCTCCGACACTACTTCCAAGCGCACTCTGTGGTCGTTCTGAGCAACTTCCCACTCGGGGACATTCTGCAGAACCCAGAAGGCGGCGGGCGCATAGCCAAGTGGGCTATGGAGCTGGCTGCGTTTGACGTCCAGGTCGTGGCTCGAACGGTAATCAAGTCGCAAGTACTCGCCGACTTCGTGGTAGAACAAACATCACAACCCGCCCCCGAGCTCGGGACCGAAGAGAAGCCCTGGATTATGTTTTTCGACGGCTCGCGGTCTTTCAAGCGCTCGGGGGCTGGGATTCTTATTCTTACCCCGCGCGGCGATCAGTTGAGGTACGTAGTTCGTTTTGGGTTCCGGGCAACCAACATTGTGGCAGTGTCCGAAGCCCTGAAAGTGCATCTAGGCCCCTTAATGATTTTGGTGATTAATGACAACAAGATTAAGTGACTAATGAGTGCTTTGAGTATGGTGAACAGATAAATACGCTCATGGAAAAGTCGCTTAAGAAAAGAGGTCCCTAAATTCGAAGAAGAAAAGGCGTCGACCAAACTCAACGACTGCGTATGTACGTTTAATTTTATTTGAGTTTAAGGACGGCCGTACTATAAAGAGGGATAGGGCAAGAAATAGCTTTGGAATGATCTAATGTGCTCAAAGATGAATCCTAGACTATATATGGGTCAATGTGTAAAGTCTTAGGGGCATTATGTTCAAAAAGGTTCGGAGTATCCGAATAAATTTTCGGAATGTCCGAACTGGCCCCCTCGGTTGCTCAGGCAAAATTCAGTTCGGAATGTCCGAACCTCGGTTCGGAGTATCCGAGCTGACACTCTCTGTTGGTCCCGTTCCATTTGGTTCGGAATGTCCGAACACTGGTTCGGAGTATCCGAACAGCCCCTCTCGGTTAGGGCTAAGTCATCTTGGTTCTGACTATCCAAGTGTCGTCGACCGTCCAACAATGCGTTCTGTTGCCCTAAGTTCTTTAGGGTTCGGACTATCCGAAGGGTGTTTCGGACTATCCGAACCTTGTGTTCAATAGCCTGAATTCAAATGTTTCGGACTATCCGAACATAGGTTCGGACTATCCGAAAAATGTCGAGCTGAAGTGAAAAACGGCTAGTTTTGGGGGGCTTTAAATACCTCCCCAACTCCCACCTACCATTCATGAAGTGCATTCAATACATTTTGAGCTGTGCTCCCTCTCACTCTTGAGCTCTAGTGTTCTTCCCTCTTGATCTCTTGATTAGCAAATCTTTGGGGGGAAATCTTGTTGAGAGTTTGAGAGATTTAGAGGTTGTGAGTCATCTTGAGCACTTGGTTCATCCTCGCTTAATCTCTTGCCGGATCTTTTACTCTTGGAGGTTGAGGACTCCTAGACGGCTAGGAGTTGCCGGTGAGCCCCCAAGCTTGTGTGGGACGCCGCCGGAAGTTTGTGAAGGTTGAATCCACCTCCGCAAGGGAAGGATTCAAAAAGTTAACGGGTGAGTGCTTGGTGCAACACCTAGAGGACAAGGGTTGAAAGAGACCCCGGCTTTGTGCCGCCTCAACGGAGACGTAGGATCACCTCAAGGATCCGAACTGGATAAATTGGTTTGTCTCCTTGGTTCTTGTTTCTCTCACTTGCTCATATTGTGTTTAATTAAATCTTTGGGGATTCAAGGGTTTGGTGGCTTCATGCATTAGATATTGAGTGGATCTCATAATCTGGAAGTTGCCCTAGCTTAGAAACTTCATTTGCAGCAATCTAGCCTCTCAAATAACTCAGATCTACTTTTGAGGGTTTTCATAAGAGCAATTCGAGTATCCGAAAAGACATTCGACTATCAAGAACCACTCGACAATTCAAGGTATTTTCGGACTATCCGAATAGTAAATTTCCGCTATGCATTTAAATTTGAAATAACGCCTATTCACCCCCTCTAGGCGTATATATCGGTCCTTTCAATTGGTATCGAGCCTAATCTCCTTAGTTTGGCTTAACCGCTTGGAGAACAAATATGTCGCAAACGGAGATAAAAATACCAAGCCCATGACCAAGATAAGGGCACGGCGCCGTATTGGGGTTGCTATTCCATTTGATTATACCTCTCTTGGTGTTCAAGTCCTCATCTTATGTCTCCGCGTTCTCCTCGGCCGAGCGCCTCATTTTGATGGCACTCACTATGCGGCATGGAAACATAAGATGAAGATGCACTTGAGATCGCTTCACCCTTCTATTTGGAAGATTGTGCAAACAGTTTTAAGCCCGCTGATCCCATAACCTTACTCCCATAGAAGACAAAGATCAACACTTCAATGATTTGGCAAGAAATGCTTTGTTCAACGCTTTGAGTGATTCGAGTTCAACCGAGTCGACGGACTCGAGGAAGCAAAAGCTATTTGGGATAGACTCCTAGTCACCATGAAGGAGTGTCAAGCGTCCGAGAATCAAGATAGAGCTCATTATTGGTGAGCTAAGTCGGTTCACTCGAAGATGGTGAATCATACACTAAGATGTTTGACCGTCGATGGTGCTCAGAATCAAGCAAAGGGTCTTGGGTGCACCGATCTTTCGACAAGGCCGTGGTGAAGATTATATCACGGATCACTCCTACCAACCGCAACCTTGTTCAGCTTGATACGAGACCGCCCAACTCGATACTTTGACACCTCACGATGTCATTGGCCGCTCATGATGGATGAGATGATGGTGAAGGAAGTCAAGTTGTTGAAGAACTCAAGCGGGCAAAAGAAAGGCATTGCCCTCAAGGTCAAGGTAGCACGCCAAGCGGAAGAGAACTCAAGTGAAGATGAAGAGTCTAGTGGTCCATTGACTAATGAGGATATGGCCCTATTTGTGCGAAGGTTCAACAAGTTCTTCAAGAAGAAGAATTTTAAACAAGGAGGTCATTCAAAGAATTATGGAAGAAAATCAAAGGGAGACATTCCACAAGAAGATGTTATGAATGCGCGAAACCGCCATTTCATTGCCGAGTGTCCGCATAAGGAAGACAAAGATGAGAAGCCGCACAAGAAAGACAAGTATCGGGCAAGGACAAGGAGAAGGAGAAGAGCAAGAAGTATAAAGGCAAGGGTCAGGTTTACATTGGAAAGGAGGGAACTCCGACACCGACTCTAACTCCGACCGACTCCGAGTCAAATTCGACGAGGAAGGAGGAATTGCCTCCGCCGCCATCGCCGCGTTTACCACTCAACAACGTCGAAGAGCCTCTTCGACAACTTGAGCGATGACGACGATAACGCCCAATGTGCCTTATGGCAAAGGGGCACAAGGTATCATCAAAAGACTCTACTCCCTCCATTGCTAATGAATGTCTAGATGAGCACGATAGCGATAGTGATGATGATGACATTAACACCGTGCTTAAATCTGTGAAAAACATTGATATTCATAAGTTAAATTTGCTCTTAAAAGATATTGAAAAATTGGAGGAAGTTGTAGAACAAAAGGAAGCTATTCTTGAGGCTCAAGAGGATTTGCTCATCCTCGAAAAGGAGAAGAATCGTGAGCTAGAGAAGAGCTTATCTTTTGAAAAAGAGAAAAACGAGGATTTGGTTAAGAATTCCAAGTTGACAAAATCCGAGGTGATTAGTCTCGAGATCACCAACGCTTCACTTGAAGAGGAACTTGCCAAGGCGAAGGACGCTTGCAAGGCTCTTGAGTTGAAGCTCGTTGATCTCAAGAATAGCCTCCGATAACCTCGACTATTAACTCCAATTCTTTGTTACCTTCTACGAGCAATGGATGCGCTAGATGCTACAACATTAATTTTGATACTTATGCCACTAACCTTGAGACATTGCAAGTGTTAGCATTTGAAAATGAGAAGCTCAAGGATGCTCAAGATGGACTTCAAAAGTCCTACAAGGCAAGTAAGGGACTAGAGGAGTTTCTAGGTAAGCGACAAGGTAACGCTATGAAGCATGGGCTTGGATACACTCCGCCAAAAGGGAAAAAGGGCAATATTGTGGTTGCCCCTTTAAACAAGCCCATCCAATTTGTTAAGAGCAAGGAAAACGCTAAGTACAAAACTCACTCTACATTCTTTGCATCTTATGTATTCAAGAAAACTAACTTAGGTCGGGTAGTTGCTTGTCATATTGGGGGTAAGCCCAAAGATAACTCTTGTATGCGATCTATTTGGGTCCCTAAATCACTTGTTACTAACGTGCGAGGACCTAAGCAAGTTTGGGTACCAAAGAGCAAAAACTAAATTTTATTTTGTAGGCCTACATCTCCGTGGATCAAGTTGATTTTGGATAGCGGATGTACGATCATATGACCGGAGAAAGGGCGATGTTCGCACATTTGGAGGCCAATGGATCGAATAGTGAAAGCATCATTTTTGGTGATAATGGAAAAGGTGAAGTGGTAGGTTTAGGTAAAATCCTTATTACCAATGATTTTCATATAAATAATGTTTTGTTAGTTGAATCACTAAACTACAATTTGTTGTCCGCTGCAATTATGTGAAGCGGCTACAATTGTGTATTTAGTGATAAGGGTGTGGATGTCATTAAGAGGAATGATGGTTCAATAGTCGTTAAGGGTCGTTTAAAGGGAAATCTCTATCTCATCGACTTCAATACGGATAGAGTGAACCTTGAAACATGCTTGATGGCTAAATCTAGCGTGGGTTGGCTTTGGCATCGCCGCTTGCCCATGTTGGTATGAGGAACCTTCATAAACTAATTAAGGGCAATCACATCCTTGGACTAACGAATATTGTATTTGAGAAAGATAGGGTGTGTAGCGATGTCAAGCCGGAAGCAAGTTGGAGCTACTCATCCCAAGAAAGAACGTGATGACCACCTCAAGGCCATTGGAGATGCTTCACATGGATCTATTCGCCCAATTGCCTACATAAGCATCGGAGGAAACAAGTATGGGTTAGTCATTGTTGACGATTTTTCGCTTTTACTTGGGTGTTTTTCTTGCATGACAAAAGCGAAGTCCAAGGAAGCTCAAGAAATTCATGAGAAGGGCTCAAAATGAGTTCAAGTGAAGATCAAGAGAATTCGAGGACAACGGCACGAATTCAAGAATACGGTGTTGAGGAGTATCTCGATGAAGAAGGCATCAACACGAAGTTCTCGCTCCTTATTCTCCGCAATGTAATGGGGTGGCCGAGAGGAAGAATCGAACTCTCATCGAGATGGCGCAAGACGATGCTTGATTTAATACAAGGTCTCCGACATATTCAGGCGGAGGTCGTCAACACTGCGTGCCATAGCTCCAACCGCTATATCTTCACAAGTTGTTGAAAAGACAACAGATGAGCTACTTACCGAAGAAACCAAATGTATCCTATTTCCGAGTCTTCGGAGCAAATGCTACATCCTCAACAAGAAAGCTAAGTCATCTAAATTTGCTCCTAAAGTAGATGAAGGATTTTACTTGGCTATGGATCAAATGCCTATGATACCGAAGTTTTCAACAACACCACCGTGTGGTTGAAATTTCGCATGATGTGACATTTGATGAAACTAACGGTTCTCAAGTAGAACAAGTTGATCGTCTTTGTGATTGACAGGAAGAACCCCGCATGCATTTAATCAAGAAATTGGCAATTGGAGAAGTTAGGCCACTTGAGGAAGATGTAATGCCAAGCGCCTCAACTCAAGAAGTTCATGACGCGACGATGGACGCCCGATGATACTCCTCGCCTTCAATGCGAGCTCAAGACGGCTCAATGCCACTCAAGACGAGGAGGATCCAATCCAAAGAATCAACAACTGCATTCTCATCCAAGAGTCCATCGAGTGTACAAAGAGATCACCCGTCGACAACATACCGAGACATTAACAAGGAGTATCTACTAGATCTCGTGTCGCTAATTTTGTGAATTTTACTCCTTTGTGTCTTATCTTGAACCGCTTAAGGTAGATGAAGCGCCCAAGATCCGGATTGGGTGATGGCCATGCAAGAGGAGTTGAATAACTTTGAACGGAACCAAGTCCGAAGCTTGTCAAAGGCCCAAGCAAAATGTGATTGGAACCAAGTGGGTTTTTGGAACAAACAAGATGAGAACGGAATAGTGACAAGAAACAAAGCCGGTTAGTTGCTCAAGGCTTCACGCAAATCGAAGGTTTGGATTTCGATGAAACGATGCTCCCGTGAGCTAGGCTTGAATCTATTAGAATATTACTTGCCTTTGCTACTCACCATGATTTTAAGTCAGATCAAATGGACGTGAAAAGCGCTTTTCTTGAATGGACCACTCTCCGAGATGGTCTATGTTGAGCAACCACCCTTTCAAGACCCAAACTATCCGGACCACGCCTACTTCCTACACAAGGCTCTCTACGGACTTAAGCAAGCACCGAGAGCGTGGTTCGAAAGTGCCTTCGTGACTTTCTTCTCATTAAGGTTTTGTAGCCGAAAGGCCAACCCACTCTTTTTACTAAACATATTGATAATGATTTATTTGTATGTCAAATATATGTTGATGACATCATCTTCGGATCTACTAATGAACACTTGTGCAAAGAATTTAGCAGATCATGACTAAGAGATTTGAGATGTCCATGATGGGCGAGTTGAAGTTCTTCCTTGGTTTTCAAGTCAAGCAACTCAAGGAAGGAACCTTCATATGCCAAACAAAATACATCAAGGACATGCTCAAGAAGTTCGCATGGAGAACGCCAAGCCAATCAAGACGCCAATGCAAGCCAACGGCATCTGGACCTCGACAAAGAAGGTAAACCTGTCGTTCAAAAGGTATATCGCCGATGATCGGTTCTCTACTTTATCTTTGTGCATCTAGGCCCGATATTATGCTTAGTGTGTGCATGTGTGCACGGTTTCAAGCCGCTCCTAAAGAGTGTCACATGGTGGCAGTAAAGAGAATCTTGAGATATCTAGTGCACACTCCTCATTTTGGGCTTTGGTATCCTAAAGGTTCATCTTTTGAGTTAGTTGGCTATTCCGATGCGGATTATGCCGGATGTAAGGTGGATAGGAAAAGTACTTCGGGGACATGTCAATTTAGGTAGATCCCTTGTCTCTTGGTCCTCCAAGAAGCAAAATTCAGAGTCTCTATCCACACCGGTTTAATACATAGCCACGGAGTTGTTGTGCGAATTGCTTTGGATGAGACAAACTCTAAGTGATTATGGCCTGACCTATAACCATGTGCCACTTTTGTGTGACAATGAGAGTGCCATAAAGATTGCCAACAACCCAGTCCAACACTCCCGTACAAAGCATATCGATATCCGCCATCATTTCCTAAGAGACCATTCCACCAAAGGCGATATTGAAATTCAACATGTGAGCACAATTGACCAATTAGCCGATATATTTACCAAGCCACTTGATGAGAAGAGGTTTTGTGATTTGAGGAGTGGACTAAATATTCTAGACTCTCGCAATTTGGCTTGAAACATGCTCACGCTGATTGGTGATTGAAAAATATCTTAGAGAAACTTATTCTCTTTATTTCTCTTATCTTATTGCGCTTATTGGTTTTTGATCTTCTGATCTTGTCAATCATCCCTGTGGTCATGGTTTGAATTGTTGCATGGCTTGTCGATCACTTGATGACTTGACTCTTGAGGTCCTCTTATCTATTTCTCGCCGAGTCATTCCCGCCTTTGTTCTCTTGCCATCTCGAGAAAAGCTGCTCGATCGTCTCAAATTCCATTCGGACTATCTCGAATAAGTTCGACTATCCGAACTTAAGTTCGGATTGTCTGGTGGGGCCTCGGGCTTTTAAGCCGCCTGACCCTCTTTTCTTCCCCACATTGCACTTTTTTTTCTTTCTCTCTACTCCGCCCTAGCTCTTGGATCTAGGGTTTTGGCCGAGATATTGCGATTTGAGGGTTCCAAGACCTTCCCCAAGGGCAAGGGTTCTCTCCATCATCTTTGTGCTTTGGATTTGCCTTAGAATCCGGTTTTCTCATCTCCAAAGGTTGGTTCTTCCTCTTCCAAATGCCGGTTATTCTCGCCTTTATCTTATGAATTCTTGGACTCTAGATCGTTCTAGACCTTGCTAGGATGGTCCTCTCGTGATTAGCTCTTAGAATTTTTGAATTATCGTCTAGATTGAGGAATTTAGGTTTGGGATTCGTCACCTCGAATGTCCGAAGTTTCCATTCGAATGTCCAAGATGTTCGGACTATCCGAACGGAAACTTCGGACTATCCGAAGAAAACTTCTGACTATCCAAGAAACTTTCGACTATCCCAAGAATGTGACTTCTTTTAACCCTCTATTGCTCATCTAGGTCACAATTAGAGTCTAATCTTGTTTCCACCCTTGAATACCTTTAGGATGGATCCTTCTCGTGGTGGCAACCCTCATTCTAGCCAAGTCGACATCGATCTTGGCTCGCTCAAAGAAGGCGAGGCATGATCATCCCGCCGGTGGCTCCTCGGCGGCCCCTCACGATTCTCCTCAAGACTCCTCCGAGTCTCCTTCCGCCGGTACCGAAGATGGCGCCAAGCCATTCGCAAAAGGAAGAAATCTAGTCATAAGGGTGCTACAAGTCATGGTGGTGGTGGACAAGGGGATGAAGGTCAGGGTGGCAGTGGTGCAGAGGATCCTAGGGCTGCCATGCCTAGGTTGAGGGTCGAAGTCTTTGCCTGTGACACGAGCAGGTCAGTGAGCTGATTGGCCCTTTGGAGATTCACCCTGCTCGTCGTGCTACTCCGATGGGTGTCACTCCAAAGAAGAAGATTGATTACTGTGTTGGGCAAGGAAGAGGCAAAGAAGTCCGTCAAAGCACAGGAGCCAGGATCCACTGATGTACTTGCAAGAGGATTACGTTGACAAGCGGTTCTGGAATCACTTCCAACAGGATTTCTATGACTCGGTGATTGCGGAGAAGAAGAATCCAGTGGCATTAATGCAATACATTGACTGGGATTACATGGCACAGCAGGAGGACACAGTATTCAATGAGGTAATTGCCGCCAGAGCGCCACAACTGAGAGAAATCATGTCTTTCGGTGCAAATGGAACAATGAAGTTGTGGCACAATTCTATGCGACCCTGTATGTCGACAAAGATGCTGAGAGTACCAAGTGGTTCATGGTTGATGAGCTATACTATTCTGTGACCAAGGCTCAGTTTGCTGACTGCATTGGATTCAACACCGAAATTTGGGAGAACTTGGACAAGCTTCATGTTCTTGACTCTCTCCGCATCAATGATTTGACTCTCTCAGATGATGACTCTCGAACTTCAAGCCGGGTACCACAAAAGGTTTGAAGCCTTTCTATGCCATTTTGTACAAATTGTCGAGGAAGACCTTGTGGCCCAAGGAGGAGACGCCACCAACATCAGTTCCTACCTAGGAACCTGCTTTTGAGGATTGGTGAGGGTTCTAGGCCGCTTGACGGTTTGATTTCATTTGGCAAGAGATCCGCCTCAACTCCCTTAGCAAGCAGCAACTGTGGATTTGCGCCTTATGTGATGTGCATGGTGGAGAGCATCTCGGGTTTATGGTTTGCTAAGGATGTGGATCATGTGCCGATCGAGTTCGCTTGATCAAGGCTCCACCTCCTCCATTCAGCCATTCCTCCTCCTTCGCGCCATCTACCGTGTCAAAAGTGCAAGAATGAGACCTCATCGCAGATGATCCTTCTTCCCAAGCGGCTCCATCAAGAACATGCTTCGGCAATTTTCGCCTTGGGATCAAGAACAATGTAAAGATCAAGCGAGATGAATGAGAAGATCACAGACACTCGCCGTCACTCAATGTCATAAAAGGAAGCTAAATCTGTCTTGCTCTTCCGAGTCCGAGTCGAGTCCGATTCAATTCTGATTGATTCGCGACCAAGACTCTTCGACCTTCCGCCACTTCGCACCATCGGTGACGATGAGGGCGACTCAAGATAAAGCCGGCTCAAGACAACGACAAAGCAATGACGCATTTACGACGATGGCAATGAGGAGTGACCCTTTGGTGCCTTGATGCCAAAGGGGAGTGAGGAGATTTAGGAGATTAGATTTGCTTTGCTTGGTTGGTTGCTTAGTTTGCTTCGTGTTTTTCTTCTTGTGTTTTTGGTCATTGCTTTAGTTGAACTATTGTTGCGTATAATCGGTTTATGCTTGTTGGATGCTTGATATTAATAGCTTAATTACATTTCTTTGGCAATGCATTTGTGTGATTGATATCATGTCATATTTATTTATGCAAATTATCCGTCATATATCCTGTTACATTCTCTCGAAAACAGAAATTTAGGGGAGCTCTCAAAATTTCCGTGAATATGTGCGCTTGACATTCCATTCAAATTAGTTCAATGCACACATTTAGGGGAGCTTCTCCGTGTATTTGGTTCTCCAAATACTCTCTCATTTCAATTTTATCTAAATCTAATCGTGTTGTCATCAATCCACCAAAAAGGGGAGATTGAAAGTGCATCTAGGCCCTTAATGATTTTGGTGATTAATGACAACAAGATTAAGTGACTAATGAGTGCTTTGAGTATGGTGAATGATAAATACGCCATGGAAAAGTCGCTAAGAAAAGAGGTCCCTCAATTGAAGAAGAAAAGGCGTCGACCAAACTCAACGATCAGCAGTATGTACGCTTAATTTTATTTGAGTTTAAGGACTACCGCATTATAAAGAGGGATAGGGCAAGAAATAGCTTTGGAATGATCTAATGTGCTCAAAGATGAATCCTAGACTATATATGGGTCAATGTGTAAAGTCTTAGGGCATTATGTTCAAAAAGGTTCTGAGTATCCGAATAAATTTTTGAATGTCCGAACTGCCCCTCTGTTGCTCAGCAAAATTCGAGCTGAATGTCCAACCTCGGTTCGAGTATCCGAGCCGACTCTCTGTTGGTCCTGCTCCATTTGGTTCGAATGTCCAACACCGGTTCGAGTATCCAACACCCCTCCTTGCTAGGGCTAAGTCATCTTGGTTCGGACTATCCAAGTGTCGTCGGACCGTCCAACAATGCGCTCGCTGTTCTAAGTTCTTTAGGGTTGGACTATCCGAAGGGTGTTTGGACTATCCAACCTTGTGTTCAATAGCCTGAATTCAAATGTTTTTGACTATCCAACATAGGTTCGGACTATCCTAAAAATGTCAAATGAAGTGAAAACGGCTAGTTTTGGGGGCTTTAAATACCTCCCCAACTCCCACCTACCATTCATGAAGTGCATTCAATACATTTTGAGCTGTGCTCCCTCTCACTCTTGAGCTCTAGTGTTCTTCCCTCTTGATCTCTTGATTAGCAAATCTTTGGGGGGAAATCTTGTTGAGAGTTTGAGAGATTTAGAGGTTGTGAGTCATCTTGAGCACTTGGTTCATCCTCAAGCGAATCTCTTGCCGGATCTTTTACTCTTGGAGGTTGAGGACTCCTAGACGGCTAGGAGTTGCCGGTGAGCCCCCAAGCTTGTGTGGGACGCCGCCGGAAGTTTGTGAAGGTTGAATCCACCTCCGCAAGGGAAGGATTCAAAAAGTTAACGGGTGAGTGCTTGGTGCAACACCTAGAGGACAAGGGTTGAAAGAGACCCCGGCTTTGTGCCGCCTCAACGGAGACGTAGGATCACCTCAAGGATCCGAACTTCGGGATAAATCGGTTTGTCTCCTTGGTTCTTGTTTCTCTCACTTGCTCATATTGTGTTTAATTAAATCTTTGGGGATTCAAGGGTTTGGTGGCTTCATGCATTAAATATTGAGTGGATCTCATAATCTGGAAGTTGCCCTAGCTTAGAAACTTCATTTGGTAGCAATCTAGCCTCTCAAATAACTCAGATCTACTTTTGAGGGTTTTCTTGAAGAGCGGTTCGAGTATCCAAAAGACATTCGGACTATCCGAACCACTCGGACGATTCAAGGTATTTTCGGACTATCCTAATAGTAAATTTCCGCTATGCATTTAAATTTGAAATAACGCCTATTCACCTCTAGGCGATATATCGGTCCTTTCAATTGGTATCGAGCCTAATCTCCTTAGTTTGGCTTAACCGCTTGGAGAACAAATATGTCATAAACGGAGATAAAATACGAAGCCCATGACCAAGATAAGGGCACGGCGCCGTATTGGGGTTGCTATTCCATTTGATTATACTCTCTTGGTGTTCAAGCTCCTCATCTTATGTCTCGCGTCTCCGGCCGAGCGCCTCATTTTGATGGCACTCACTATGCGGCATGGAAACATAAGATGAAGATGCACTTGAGATCGCTTCACCCTTCTATTTGGAAGATTGTGCAAACAGGTTTTAAGCCCGTTGATCCGGACAACCTTACTCCCATAGAAGACAAAGATCAACACTTCAATGATTTGGCAATAAATGCTTTGTTCAACGCTTTGAGTGATTACGAGTTCAACCGAAGTCGACGGACTCGAGGAAGCAAAAGCTATTTGGGATAGACTCCTAGTCACCATGAAGGAGTGTCAAGCGTCCGAGAATCGAAGATAGAGCTCATTATTGGTGAGCTAAGTCGGTTCACTCGAAGATGGTGAATCATACACTAAGATGTTTGACCGTCTCGATGGTGCTCGTAAATCAAGCAAAGGGTCTTGGGTGCACCGATCTTTTCGACAAGGCCGTGGTGAAGATTATATGGCGTGATCACTCCTACCAACCGCAACCTTGTTAGCTTGATACGAGACCGCCCAACTCGACATTTTGACACCTCACGATGTCATTGGCCTACCATGATGGATGAGATGATGGTGAAGGAAGCTGAAGTTGTTGAAGAACTCAAGTCGCAAAAAGAAAGGCATTGCCCTCAAGGCCGTCAAGGTAGCACGCCAAGCGGAAGAGAACTCAAGTGAAGATGAAGAGTCTAGTGGTCCATTGACGAATGAGGATATGGCCCTATTTGTGCGAAGGTTCAACAAGTTCTTCAAGAAGAAGAATTTTAAACAAGGAGGTCATTCAAAGAATTATGGAAGAAAATCAAAGGGGAGACATTCCACAAGAAGATGTTATGAATGCGGCGAAACCGGCCATTTCATTGCCGAGTGTCCGCATAAGGAAGACAAAGATGAGAAGCCGCACAAGAAAGACAAGTATCGGGGCAAGGACAAGGAGAAGGAGAAGAGCAAGAAGTATAAAGGCAAGGGTCGTGGTTTACATTGGAAAGGAGTGGAACTCCGACACCGACTCCAACTCCGACTCCGACTCCGAGTCAAATTCCGACGAGGAAGGAGGAATTGCCTCCGTCGCCATCGCCGTGCCTACCACCTCAACAACGTCGAAGAGCCTCTTCGACAACTTGAGCGATGACGACGACAACGCTCCAATGTGCCTTATGGCAAAGGGGCACAAGGTATCATCAAAAGACTCTACTCCCTCCATTGCTAATGAATGTCTAGATGAGCACGATAGCGATAGTGATGATGATGACATTAACACCGTGCTTAAATCTGTGAAAACATTGATATTCATAAGTTAAATTTGCTCTTAAAAGATATTGAAAAATTGGAGGAAGTTGTAGAACAAAAGGAAGCTATTCTTGAGGCTCAAGAGGATTTGCTCATCCTCGAAAAGGAGAAGAATCGTGAGCTAGAGAAGAGCTTATCTTTTGAAAAAGAGAAAAACGAGGATTTGGTTAAGAATTCCAAGTTGACAAAATCCGAGGTGACTAGTCTCGAGATCACCAACGCTTCACTTGAAGAGGAACTTGCCAAGGCGAAGGACGCTTGCAAGGCTCTTGAGTTGAAGCTCGTTGATCTCAAGAATAGCCCTCCGATAACCTCGACTATTAACTCCAATTCTTTGTTACCTTCTACGAGCAATGGATGCGCTAGATGCTACAACATTAATTTTGATACTTATGCCACTAACCTTGAGACATTGCAAGTGTTAGCATTTGAAAATGAGAAGCTCAAGGATGCTCAAGATGGACTTCAAAAGTCCTACAAGGCAAGTAAGGGACTAGAGGAGTTTCTAGGTAGCTTACAAGGTAACGCTATGAAGCATGGGCTTGGATACACTCCGCAAAAGGAAAAAGGGCAATATTGTGGTTGCCCCTTTAAACAAGCCCATCCAATTTGTTAAGAGCAAGGAAAACGCTAAGTACAAAACTCACTCTACATTCTTTGCATCTTATGTATTCAAGAAAACTAACTTAGGTCGGGTAGTTGCTTGTCATATTGGGGGTAAGCCCAAAGATAACTCTTGTATGCGATCTATTTGGGTCCCTAAATCACTTGTTACTAACGTGCGAGGACCTAAGCAAGTTTGGGTACCAAAGAGCAAAAACTAAATTTTATTTTGTAGGCCTACATCTTCGGTGGATCAAGTTGGATTTTGGATAGCGGATGTACGCATCATATGACCGGAGAAAGGGCGATGTTCGCACATTTGGAGGCCAATGGATCGAATAGTGAAAGCATCATTTTTGGTGATAATGGAAAAGGTGAAGTGGTAGGTTTAGGTAAAATCCTTATTACCAATGATTTTCATATAAATAATGTTTTGCTAGTTGAATCACTAAACTACAATTTGTTGTCCGTTCTTAATTATGTGAAGCGGGCTACAATTGTGTATTTAGTGATAAGGGTGTGGATGTCATTAAGAGGAATGATGGTTCAATAGCGTTAAGGGTCGCTTAAAGGAAATCTCTATCTCATCGACTTCAATACGGATAGAGTGAACCTTGAAACATGCTTGATGGCTAAATCTAGCGTGGGTTGGCTTTGGCATCGCCGCTTGCCCATGTTGGTATGAGGAACCTTCATAAACTAATTAAGGGCAATCACATCCTTGGACTAACGAATATTGTATTTGAGAAAGATAGGGTGTGTAGCGCATGTCAAGCCGGGAAGCAAGTTGGAGCTACTCATCCCGCAAAGAACGTGATGACCACCTCAAGGCCATTGGAGATGCTTCACATGGATCTATTCGGCCCAATTGCCTACATAAGCATCGGAGGAAACAAGTATGGGTTAGTCATTGTTGACGATTTTTCGCGTTTTACTTGGGTGTTTTTCTTGCATGACAAAAGCGAAGTCCAAGGAAGCCTGAAGAAATTCATGAGAAGGGCTCAAAATGAGTTCGAAGTGAAGATCAAGAGAATTCGGAGTGACAACGGCACCGAATTCAAGAATACGGGTGTTGAGGAGTATCTCGATGAAGAAGGCATCAACACGAAGTTCTCGCTCCTTATTCTCCGCAATGTAATGGGGTGGCCGAGAGGAAGAATCGAACTCTCATCGAGATGGCGCAAGACGATGCTTGAATACAAGGTCTCCGACATATTCTGGGCGGAGGCCGTCAACACCGCGTGCCATAGCTCCAACCGGCTATATCTTCACAAGTTGTTGAAAAAGACAGCGTATGAGCTACTTACCGGGAAGAAACCAAATGTATCCTATTTCCGAGTCTTCGGGAGCAAATGCTACATCCTCAACAAGAAAGCTAAGTCATCTAAATTTGCTCCTAAAGTAGATGAAGGATTTTTACTTGGCTATGGATCAAATGCCTATGCATACCGAGTTTTCAACAACACCACCGGTGTGGTTGAAATTTCGCGCGATGTGACATTTGATGAAACTAACGGTTCTCAAGTAGAACAAGTTGATCGTGCTGTGATTGACAGGGAAGAACCCCCGTGCGACGCAATCAAGAAATTGGCAATTGGAGAAGTTAGGCCACTTGAGGAAGATGTAATGCCAAGCGCTTCAACTCAAGAAGTTCATGACGCGACGATGGACGCTCCGGATGATACTCCCTCGTCTTCAATGCGAGCTCAAGACGGCTCGAATGCCACTCAAGACGAGGAGGATCCAATCCAAAGAATCAAGAACCGCATTCTCATCCAAGAGTCCATCAGAGTGTACAAAGAGATCACCCGGTCGACAACATACTGGGAGACATTAACAAGGGAGTATCTACTAGATCTCGTGTCGCTAATTTTTGTGAATTTTACTCCTTTGTGTCTTATCTTGAACCGCTTAAGGTAGATGAAGCGCTCCAAGATCCGGATTGGGTGATGGCCATGCAAGAGGAGTTGAATAACTTTGAACGGAACCAAGTCTGGAAGCTTGTCGAAAGGCCCAAGCAAAATGTGATTGGAACCAAGTGGGTTTTTCGGAACAAACAAGATGAGAACGGAATAGTGACAAGAAACAAAGCCCGGTTAGTTGCTCAAGGCTTCACGCAAATCGAAGGTTTGGATTTCGATGAAACGTATGCTCCCGTAGCTAGGCTTGAATCTATTAGAATATTACTTGCCTTTGCTACTCACCATGATTTTAAGCTGTATCAAATGGACGTGAAAAGCGCCTTCTTGAATGGACCACTCTCCGAGATGGTCTATGTTGAGCAACCACCCGGCTTCGAAGACCCAAACTATCCGGACCACGTCTACTTCCTACACAAGGCTCTCTACGGACTTAAGCAAGCACCGAGAGCGTGGTTCGAGTGCCTTCGTGACTTTCTTCTCGGTCAAGGTTTTGTAGTCGGAAAGGCCGACCCCACTCTTTTTACTAAACATATTGATAATGATTTATTTGTATGTCAAATATATGTTGATGACATCATCTTCGGATCTACTAATGAACACTTGTGCAAAGAATTTAGCAGGATCATGACTAAGAGATTTGAGATGTCCATGATGGGCGAGTTGAAGTTCTTCCTTGGTTTTCAAGTCAAGCAACTCAAGGAAGGAACCTTCATATGCCAAACAAAATACATCAAGGACATGCTCAAGAAGTTCGGCATGGAGAACGCATGAAAGCCAATCAAGACGCCAATGCAAGCCAGGCAGGCATGGACCTCGACAAAGAAGGTAAACCGGTCGTCTAAAAGGTATATCGCCGATGATCGGTTCTCTACTTTATCTTTGTGCATCTAGGCCCGATATTATGCTTAGTGTGTGCATGTGTGCACGGTTTCAAGCCGCCCTAAAGAGTGTCACATGGTGGCAGAAAGAGAATCTTGAGATATCTAGTGCACACTCCTCATTTTGGGCTTTGGTATCCTAAAGGTTCATCTTTTGAGTTAGTTGGCTATTCCGATGCGGATTATGCCGGATGTAAGGTGGATAGGAAAAGTACTTCAGGACATGTCAATTCTTAGGTAGATCCCTTGTCTCTTGGTCCTCCAAGAAGCAAAATTCGTAGAGTCTATCCACAGTACCGGTTTAATACATAGTCACGGAGTTGTTGTGCGCAATTGCTTTGGATGAGACAAACTCTAAGTGATTATGGCCTGACCTATAACCATGTGCCACTTTTGTGTGACAATGAGAGTGCCATAAAGATTGCCAACAACCCAGTCCAACACTCCCGTACAAAGCATATCGATATCCGCCATCATTTCCTAAGAGACCATTCCACCAAAGGCGATATTGAAATTCAACATGTGAGCACAATTGACCAATTAGCCGATATATTTACCAAGCCACTTGATGAGAAGAGGTTTTGTGATTTGAGGAGTGGACTAAATATTCTAGACTCTCGCAATTTGGCTTGAAACATGCTCACGTTGATTGGTGATTGAAAAATATCTTAGAGAAACTTATTCTCTTTATTTCTCTTATCTTATTATGCTTATTGGTTTTTGATCTTCGGATCTTGTCAATCATCCCGTGGTCATGGTTTGAATTGTTGCATGGCTTGTCGATCACTTGATGACTTGACTCTTGAGGTCCTCTTATCTATTTCTCGCTTCGAGCCATTCCTCGCTTTTGTTCTCTTGCCATCTCGAGAAAATCGTTGGATCGTCTCAAATTCCATTCGGACTATCTCGAATAGAGTTCGACTATCCGAACTTAAGTTCGGATCGTCTGGGTGGGGCCTCGGGCTTTTAAGCCGCCTTGACCCTCTTTTCTTCCCCACATTGCACTTTTTCGCTTTCTCTCTTTCTACTCCGCCTAGCTCTTGGATCTAGGTTTTGGCCGGAGATATTGCGATTTGAGGGTTCCAAGACCTTCCCCAAGGGCAAGGGTTCTCTCCATCATCTTTGTGCTTTTGATTTGCCTTAGAATCCCGGTTTCTCATCTCCAAAGGTTGGTTCTTCCTCTTCCAAATGCCGGTTATTCTCGTCTTTATCTTATGAATTCTTGGACTCTAGATCGTTTCTAGACCTTGCTAGGATGGTCCTCTCGTGATTAGCTCTTAGAATTTTTGAATTATCGTCTAGATTGAGGAATTTAGGGTTTGGGATCTGTCACCTCGGAATGTCCGAGTTTCCATTCGGAATGTCCGAAGATGTTCGGACTATCCGAACGGAAACTTCGGACTATCCGAAGAAAACTTCGGACTATCCGAAGAAACTTTCGGACTATCCGAAGAATGTGACTTCTTTTTAACCCTCTATTGCTCATCTAGGTCACAATTAGAGTCTAATCTTGTTTCCACCCTTGAATACCTTTAGGATGGATCCTTCTCAGGGTGGCAACCCTCATTCTAGCCAAGCTGACATCGATGCGGCTCGCTCAAAGAAGGCGAGGCATGATCATCCCGCCGGTGGCTCCTCGGCGGCCCCCGCTGATTCTCCTCAAGACTCCCCTCCGGAGTCTCCTTCCGCCACCACCGAAGACGCAAGCGCCAAGCCATTCGCAAAAGGAAGAAATCTAGTCATAAGGGTGCTACAAGTCATGGTGGTGGTGGACAAGGGATGAAGGTCGGGGTGGCGTGGGTGCAGAGGATCCTAGGGCTGCCATGCCTAGGTTGAGGGTCTGAAGAAGTCTTTGCCAACAGCAGGTCAGTGAGCTGATTGGCCCTTTGGAGATTCATTCTCGCTCGTCGTGCTACTCCGATGGGTGTCACCCAAAGAAGAAGATTGATTCTTGGTTGGGCAAGGAAGAGGCAAAGAAGTCGGCCAAGACAGAGCCGGATCCACCGATGTACTTGCAAGAGGATTACGTTGACAAGCGGTTCCGAATCACTTCCAACAGGATTTCTATGACTCGGTGATTGCGGAGAAGAAGAATCCAAAGGGCATTAATGCAATACATTGATCGGGATTACATGGCACATGCAGGAGGACACAAGATTCAATGAGGTAATTGCGCCAGAGCGCCACAACGAGAGAAATCATGTCTTTCGTGCAAATGGAACAATGAAGTTGTGGCACAATTCTATGCGACCTCAGATGTCGAAAGCATGCCGCCCACGCCAGGAAGTCGCACCAGCCGGCGTACGACCTTCAGACTATTCCGCTTGCTTGGCCTTTCTCGACCTGGGGGCTGGATATTCTCGGCCCTTTTCCTCAGGCGGTCGGGGAAAGAAGTTCCTGTTCGTGGCCATCGACACCTTCACCAAGTGGATCGAAGCTGAACCAGTCTCGACCATCACTGCTCGAGCGGCTGTTCGGTTTTTCCGCTTGTTCGTGGTCACCAGGTACGGGGTTCTATGCAAAATTATCACTGACAATGGTACACAATTTACCAGCGAACTATTTCAGGAATTTTACGAGGACCTTGGCACCAATGTGTGCTTTGCCTCGGTGGCTCACCCTCAGAGCAACGGAGCTGCAGAACACGCCAACGGGCAGATTGTCCAGGGCGTCAAGAAGCGAGTCGCAGATGAGCTCGAACACTACGGCAAGACTTGGGTGGACGAGCTTCCCACCGTCTTATGGTCCATTCGTACCACAGTCAGCCGAGCAACAGGGTCCACACCCTTCCAGCTCGTGTTTGGTATTGAAGCCGTCCTGCCTCCTGAGGTGATGCTGGGCTCTGCCAGGGTCAGCTTGGTCGACCATGTCGACTTCGAGCAAGAACGGTCTCTCGACCTTGCCCTCACGGAAGAAGTAAGATGCCGTGCACTGCTACGATCAACGCATTACCTGCAAGCTCTTCGCAGACATGTGTCTCGGTCGGTACGACCTAGGAAGCTCCTTGTTGGGGATCTAGCTCTAAGACGAATCCAGAGCTCATCCAACACCAACAAGTTATCCCCGCGGTGGGAGGGCCCCAATAGAGTCATTTCAACAGATCGCACGGGGGCTTATCGGCTAGCGATGCCCGATGGCAGAGAGCTCTCTAGCTCGTGGAACATTGATCAGCTTCGGAAATTTTATGTGTAACCTCTATACCTTTCAATTTCAATAAAGCTATTCTATGACTCTGGCTATTCCTGTTTTTTCTTCGCTTGTGATTACAAAGTTATCATCATCCGTAACCCTTCCTCGCACACGACCTTCATGCACGGTGCACTCGTCTTTGGTCTGAGCGTCGCGAGCTTTACGATCACCCCCAGTGGTCGAGCTAAACGTAAGCCGAAACTCTTCGCAATCCAGCTCACCACTGTGCCTGGGCTCGATCCAAAAGCCTCGCAGCTCTGATCATTCAGCGGCACTCGTGGTTCCGGTCGAGCTCGAATGTTAGGCCGAATGTGATTAACTCGCTTTAAAGTTCGCTCGACATGTTTTTTCTCCGCGGTCTTTTCTTTCTCAACTACGCAGGCCACGGTCGTTTGCTTGCGTCTAAGTCTTGTGCCCAAGGCCGGCGTTGCTCGCCCTCAGACCCAACGGGGGCTGGATAGTGGCATCCTACCAGCAAGCGACCTACGGGGCACGAGCAAAAGCAAGAAAGGCGAATTCCAAACATCCTCGACTACGAACTTCAAAGCAGGGCAGGGCCGTTGGCACCCAAAAGTAATGTAGTTCTATCATAAAATTTCATAGCGTTTTTACAGGACAGTAGTAGGGTAAAAAATTACAGGTCCGCCATCTCGCGGGTGAGCTTCTCTTGCTCGAGCTCGGCGACCTTGGCCCGCAAGGTTGAGAGCTCATTGGCGGTGTCCACGGCTCGGCGACGCTCATCTTGGAGTTGGGCCAGGGCGCTTTTCGCCGCCTTGCTGGCGCGCCCTAGCTTCTCCTCCAACTCCGTGATCTTGGCTTCCAGCTCGGGGGACGCTCTGGCAGAGGATGACGTTTGCTCGATGGATGCCTTCTCTAATGCCTCGACCTTGGCGCGTTCATCGGCGAGCGCCTGGGTCGAGGCGGTGGCTCGCTCTGCGGCGGCCTTCTCCAGTGACTCTACCTTGGCGCACTCGGTCTCAAGCGCCTCGAGCGCCTTGGTCGTTCGAGCCCGTTCTTGCTCTACGGCTTTGAAGCTGTGATCACGCTCGGAAGACCTGCTTTGCTCGAGCTTCGCGCGTGGGCCACCTCTGCGCTACCATCGCTGGCGAAGGTCGCCGAGCTCCTTGTTCACCCGCCGAGCTCGCTCGTCGACCTCGATGGTCGTCAGAGCTTACGCGGCGCTTCGACCTCCGCATCTCCACCACGTGCAAGAGTCTCCTGAGCACGTCGGCATGCTCGTGGAGACCCTGCAGCCCTCGAGTGACGCCGATCACCTTAGAAGAGCAGAAAAGTGGCCCGGAGAAGTTTTGAGAAAACTTCGACGGCATGTTGCGGGGGCATGCGAGGGGATCCCTTACCTCGCGGAGACGGTTCTCGAGGTGTGCACGGATAAACTCCTCGTTCATCTCGTCGATTCGGGTGCGGTCAATCTCGACCCCTTCACCCAGTGCTCCAGGGCTGGGGTCGACCTCGACCTCCGCCGGTGCGTCGCGGCCAAGGCTTTCAGTCCCCGAGCTGGCGGCGGCTTGGAGTCCTACCGCCTCGGTTGGAGGGTCCGACTCTCCAGCTGGGGGTGGCGCGGCGGCATCTTCGGGCTCGACCTCTGCGGTTGGGGCCCCGTCCGGCTTTCCGGCAGGAGTTGCCGCGTCAACAACGTCGAGCCCAACCTCCATGGTCGGGGCTCCGTCCACCTCCGGAGCCGGGGAAGTACCGGCCTGATTCGCCGCGTGGTCTTCCACGGCGCTGTCCGTACCAGCGGCCCGGGGCGCCGTGACCTCGGCACCAGATGCGGCCTCGGGCTGACCGGCTTGAGGTGCTCCCGTGGTGCGGCTATCTTTGGTGGCCGGTGCTGCCATGACCTTGGCATCTGGGACGGTCGAGGTCGGGGGATCCCGGGGTGGATCCGCTGCTGCGACCAAGGCACCCCGGGTGCCTTCCTCCACGCCACCCTCAGGGGGATCGACAGCAGCGACGGTGTCAATTTCGTCGGTGCTGTAATCCTCACTGGACGCGGGCTCAAGATCTTCATCGACCGGGTCGTCGAGCCCCTGGTCGTACGAGCCGATAGGGGCCCAGCTCGTGACCTCAGTAGACATGCTCCTTTGACCTGAGGGTCGGCGCGGGGCCAGCATGTAAGCATCCTCCTCCTCCTCGGATTCGGATTCGCCTTGGACAACATCCATTGTTAAATTGGGCAAGTTTCGAGCTCGGGCGCTCGAGGCCTGCGGGCAAGGACAAGCTAAGTTGGGAAAACGCGAAGATGGGCAGAGTGAGTCCAGAAACCCAGAGGCTTACCTGGGTCGTCAGCCTCCGCCGCGTGGAAGGCCGACGTGGATCTTGCTGCCCTGAGCTCGAAGGGGTGCTCCGCTTCCACGCTCCCCCGGCCTGGGGCCTTGGAACCCGCGCAGGGTCTACGCCTTCCGTCGCAGCTGTTCTGGGGGTCCGAGTTTGGACGCCTTGAGCCGGCTGGGAGCTAGAAGGCCTAGCGGCGGCTGCGGCGCTCAGTTGCTGCAAGAGGGGAAGACATGTCAAGCGATGAGGAGAGCACGAGCACGAGCTCGGGGGCTCAAGTGCCGATCCTTACCATGGCACGGTCGCCCCACTCGATGTGAGGCTTCTTTACCTCCTGGCGACTTGCCGTGGCTAGGGGAGGTCTCTTCTTCCCCTTCTTGCTCTTGCCCCCGCCGGGCAGCAGGAGCAGCTTCCTGGCTGTATCAAACAGCTCCTGGTGGTCCTGAGAACTTGCGTGGGTCAGAGGGGCCTCCGCGAAAGTCAGAATCAAGGGTGAGTTCGGGACGACTTACCTCGGCCTTCCGGCGAAGTACATTCTTCGAGACCGAATCATCGAGGGTGTATCCATGCGCTAGCTTCCCGAACATTTCAAACATCCTGTCAGAAACCCAGGACTCCTTCGGTGCTGCAAGAGCATGGGCCATCAGGAGAGACCGTAGGACGGATTTCAAGCAGAAGTTTTAGGGTCGAAGGTCTTGCCTGTTGGGCCCTCACGTGTGGAGTCATCACGCCCTGTGATCTCGAAGAACGGGTGTTCCCTCCTCCGCAGAGGGGACACCCGGTTCCGCAGGAAGTCGATGGCGATCGCTTGCCCGGTGAGGCCACGCGTGGCGCATATGTGTATGGCAGCGATGGCCTCCTCATCGACCTCGAGGTCTTCAGGCTCGGGGGTCTCCTTCTTCTCGGTGACGGGGGTCCCCTCGTACGTCAGAGCCCCGTGCTCCCCTTTCTTAAGGTAGAACCACCGTTCGGACCAGGGACCAAGAGAATCCCAAGCGGCGCACTTGGGGAAGAACCACTTGAGCCCGGTCCGAAGTCTGAAGTAAAGGCATCCGACCACAGGGTCCTTCCCGGAGCGGAAGAGGGAGTAGTAGCGAAAGAACAGCGAGGGGGTGGGGAGGATTCCCAGGAACCCCTCGCACAGATGGGAAAAGATGGCGAGCGTGAGGATGGAATTCGGTA
This sequence comes from Guadua angustifolia, assembly GCA_036346375.1. Classification (NCBI taxonomy): domain Eukaryota; kingdom Viridiplantae; phylum Streptophyta; class Magnoliopsida; order Poales; family Poaceae; genus Guadua; species Guadua angustifolia. The sequence goes on from CM070517.1 coordinate 2,543,862, forward strand.
CCAAGTTGATGAGCTCTATTTCGCATGTTGGAAGGGCGTCGCCACGAATTCGCTCTCCGGGTCCATGAGCCAAGGCGCGATAGTGCTTTCGGTGCGAGCGATCTCATCGCCCCCGGGCGTGGTTCGGTCTCGCCGTCCGCAACCGCCATGTTATCGGGTCCACTATCCCTGTGGTCTCGAGCTCTTTCATCCTCGCGAGACGACAAGGTGCTCCTTCCAAGCTTGGTCATGGTGGTGCAAAGGTGCTTGGTCGAAGAGGGAGGAGAAGGTGTTGCTTGGGCGCAAAGCTTTGGAGGCGAAGCGCAGAGATCGGGGTTCTTTTTCAACATTCTGTGTGGGCTCGGCGATTCCTCAAGGCACGATTGCGCTAAACCGCCCAAAGACCTCAAAAGGCGTGCTCGCCGTGATTAGACGAAAGCGATTAAGGATTTGGGTTGCGGACTCGGCGCCACAAGTGTCGCCGCCTGCTCGCATCCGCATTCCCAATGAAGAATTCAAAGGTCGCCAGGTGTCGGGACTGAGGATCTACTTTGTGGTCTCCGCCCGACCTTGACCAGGATTTCAAGACCTACGAAGATTTGTCCCCAACGACTTAAGGGTGAGGCTCGAGGTCGTCCCAGGCGCACCGCTACGACCTTGAGCCTCGGGGTCTAGCTGTCGGGGGCTGGACAACCCTTTGGCCGGTCAAAACACAGTCAACGCGCCCCTAGCTCGGGGGCCCCCCGGTCACACCCTTGCTCGGCTGGGGGTCCTTTGCCTTCGAGTATGCACGACCTCGGGTGCGGGCCAGCCTTTGCTCGGGTCGATGTTTCCTTGGATCTCGGCACGTGCATTTACTGGGCAGTTACTAAGACGTGGTGTCATGGAATGATGCAGGAGTGCGCGGCAAGCCCGGAACGGTTGCAAACGGCCCTCAATGCGCATTAAGGGCCACGATCCGAAGATTTCTCCCGACGGTTACGCAGAGGGGGAGGTATAAAAGCTGGAGAAGCACAACGCAAACGACAACAACAGTACACACTACAGCTCGAGCTAGAAATCCCCATTGCTGACTTGAGCTGTAAACACGTCCCTGTACACCGATATAACCAGAATCACCGTGGCAAGGCGACTGGAGTAGAGCTATTACCTTCACAGGGGCTCGAACCAGTATAAACCTTTGTCTCCCGCTCGTTGACGTCTTGCTCCGACCATCAACATATCGATTCCATTCCTTCGTTTGAGCGAAGCGCTGCACGGGTCCCATATCACACGAGACCCCTACCACATTTCTTGCGGTTGGCGATCCCGATCGTCGACAGTCGGCTATCGCAAATGCTAAAGTTAGCGGATACACGGCGAAGCACAAGCGCAACACGCGGCAGCATCTCAACCCTCTAGATCTGATCCAACAGCTCAGGTGTGTGAATGAACAGCAGCATGACATAGCGCAATCTAGGATGTAGAACACAGATCCGACGGCCGGGATGGCATGATGGCTTGGGACGCGCGTGACACACAGCATGACATGATTTGTCATAGCGTCGTTGCGATCTCGCACATCTATTCCAGATCGAATGGTCAAAGATGGCAGTGCAGATTGGGACACATGGCGTACTACGGATGTGGCCACACAGCTAGATCGTAACCCTCTACGGAAGATCGGACGGCTACGATGTACACGACGCAAGCGACGACACGGTTACCCCCGTGCACGACGCGTGGTAAGCACCTGACGGTGCTTACTAGATCCAACGGCTGATAAAGCTTGCAATGGCGGCGATGGCATGGCAGAGTGGGTTCACCAGAGACGAAGACCAAGGCATGGCCGACAGCGTTCTGGGGCACCTCTGGCGAAGTTAATTGGCACGTCCGAAGCGTCTTGACACGGCGAACTCACAAGCACCAACAGCAAAGGCGGAGACAGCTTGACGGTGGCCGAGCGAGGCAAAAACCACGGTGGCAGGGGCGATGAACTCCGATAAGCTCGTGCAAATGAACGGCGGTGACTCGACAGGCTTGCACTTGGGTTATGGGTGCGTCTCGAGGTGGGCTGCACAATGCGCTAGGCGATGCATTAAATAGTGGCCTCAACGAGCGCGCACGGGACGAAAACCGATCGTGAGTCCTTGGGGATTACGGTGGAATTTTAAAACATTTCTGAATAAAATAAATACCAGAAAATTAATAAATCCTTTAGAAGCTGATAATTGGTTCAGAACCATAGAGAGGAAGTTGTGCATTATCCGGTATGAAGGAAATGAGAATGTGATGTATGCTTCACATCAATTGGAAGGAATTGCTGCTAATTGGTAGAAGAATTATTGTGCTGCCCATGAAGCCCCACAAGAGATCATATCGAAGGAGTTTACTACTGCATTTCTTCAGTACCACCTATCTGAAGGAATGATAAATTTGAAGAGGGAGGAATTTAGAGCACTTAAGTAAGGAAGCCAATCAGTGGCAGTGTATCTGAATAAGTTAAACACCCTTTGGATGTTCTCTATAGTCCAAACACATGCATGGCGATGGAGTCCATACAATCCCATACAACATGTCTTCAAGCTTTATTACAAAAATGTATGGAAAGATTGCTGACAACATCGATTTGGAGCCACGTTCCATTATACTTTTAATAGAGCAGAAGTTCCAGTACACAATAAGCTGCGCAAAAACTTGGATGGCGAAGTAGAAGGTGCTGAAAGTAAGGTTCAGTATGTATGGAGACTCCTACAATAACCTACCTGGTATGCTTTTGAGCCATACAAGAAAGGAATGCTTGGAATTTTGTCGATATTTTTTAACAACCCTCCAAGCGCTTCCATGAGAAGATCATATTTAAGTGAGCATTCCTTGCTTTTGGTTCATGCATCAATGCATTTAGACATTACTATCCATTGCTTTGCATGGATGGTACCTTTCTAACTAGGAAGTACAAGGGCCAGATATTGACTGCAATCAGAGTGGATGGCAAGAACCATATTCTTCCAATTGCACTTGCATTTGTGGATGGTGAGAACATAGATAGTTGGTTGTGGTTTCTAAGGAGCATGAAGGGCAAGGTTACCAAGAAGGTTGGAGCCTATCTAGATTGTTCTTGCAATGATGCACATGTACCACCAGAGTTTTCGCACCCAAACTGCAATTGCAGTACTCCGGTGTGGATCATTAAAACCATACGTCCAGACATTGCTAGCTAGGCTTTCTACATACACGTAGACATCCACATAAGTCAATGAAATATCTATATTTCACCATGCATGTTGTAGTTTTCTTGTCGCTAACTCTGTACATGCAAACTCATAGGAGGTAGAGAAGTGCTACTTCTTCCAATGGATCGGTGGGCCGAATAAGTACAATAGGGCATTCATAGAGCAAAATATTTGGCTGCACTACCCTATCGCGCCCAAGGTCTTTACTCGTTGGAAACCTTTGCCTCAAAGCGAGAAAAAACAAAGGAAAGGTACCAATAGTCCATAGTGAAGCGGTGGGGTTTGGAGGTCCTGCAGTGAGTTTTTGGCTAAGCAAATGGAGCGGATAGTGCACGATGCTACGGCTAAACGTCTTGACAAGCCTAAGGTGGACTAGAAGACCAATTTTGGGTCGATGTGTACGGGGGGTAATTGAAATAAAGCCAAGTGCTGCACCTACGAGATCCTGATGCATATGATCTATCGCCATAAGCCTAACTTCTTTACCATCCCTTCAATATTTTTAATTTCAAAAGACACACATGTATCTTGCATTTAGTTTTTGTTGATGATCCATGCATATCACTACTTGTATCATACTGGTAACAAGGTGAACATATGCATCGAAGCAAACACTATGCATCATGTAATTCGTGTTTTTATTACAAAATGCTGTGTCAGGCTTCATCTGGTTTGTTCAAACAAAAAACATAACTTAATCTCCTTGGTTATGTGACAGAATGGACCGATCATGATATCCTTCCCTAAAGAAAAATATTACTCTATTTCAACACATGGCTAATTTTGGTGTTTCTTTTTTCCTAAATTCATTTGGACTGATTCGTAATATTTTTATCTCTAAAAAATTCGTATGGACTAATTTTTATATCACTGATTCCTATCGCCAATTGAATTGGAGACAGAATCTCTCTCTGTTGCCAATTGAAATTACGACAAGAGTTATGTTGCCATTTCAATGGACGATAGAGTTTCTTTCGATCTTTCATTTGGTGACAGCCGATCCAAATGGCGACAGAGGACTTGTCATCAATCCAAATAGCAACTTAGATCCTCACTAGATACCACATTAGCATTTCACCATTTTAAGTGCCGATACAGGCTTTATCGTAGAGGTCTATTTTTATCATTTTTTTAGTATTATTTCTGTATCACTAACTCTATCCATGCATAATCATAAGAGGTAGAGAAATGCTACTTCTTCCAATGGATCAGCGGGTACAATAGGGCATTCATCGAGCAAAATATTTGGCTACACTACCCTGTTGCACCTAAGGTCTTCACCTGTTGGAAACCTTCACCTCAGAACGAGAAAAACAAAGGAAAGGTACCAGTAGTCCATAGTGAAGTGGTGGGGTTTTGGAGGTCCCGCGGTGAGTTTTTGGCTAAGCAAAAGGAGCGGATAGTCCACGATGCTACGGCTAAACGCCATAACAAGCCTAAGGTGGACCTAGAAGACCAATTTTGGGTCGATATGTACAAGAGTAATTGAAATAAAGCCAAGTCCTGCAGCTGCTGGATCCTAATGCATATGATCTATCGCCACAAGCCTAACTTATTTACCATCCCTTCAGTATTTTTAATTTCAAAAGACACACATGTATCTTGTCTGTAGTTTTTGTTGATGATCCGTGCATGTCACTACTTGTATCATATTGGTAACAAGGCAAACATATGCACCAAAGCAAACTCTATGCACCATGTAATTCGTACCTTTATTACAAAATTGTTGTGTCAGGCTTCATCCGGTTTGTTCAAACAAAAAACATAACTTAATCTCCTTGGTTATGTGACAGAAAGGACCGATCATGATATCCTTCCCTAAAGAAAAATATTACTCTATTTCAACACATGAATAATTTTGGTGTTTCTTTTTTTCTTTGCTAAATTCATATGGACTTATTTGTAATATTTTTATTTCTAAAAAAATCATATGGACTAATTTTGGTTGTATCACTGATTTCTATCGCTAATTGAATTGGAGACAGAATCTCTCTCTATCGCCAATTGAAATTGCGACAAGTGTTATGTTGCCATTTCAATGGATGATAGAGGTTCTTTCAATCTTTCATTTGGTGACAACCAATCCAAATGGCGACAGAGAACTTGTCGTCAGTCCAAATAGCAACTTAGATCCTCACTGGATACCACATTAGCATTTCATCATTTTGAGTGCTGGCGGAGGCTCTATCACCTGTCATTTTTTAGTATTATTTCTGTGCAATTAACTAAAATTTAGATTTTTTAAAAAAATAAAGTTCGTGCTTCCATACGCCTTCTTACTAGTCAAACAACAGAGTAAGGGCTTTCAAGAGACATCAGTAACTGCATGCAAAACAACCTAGATTTTCAATGGGGCCTTTATTTTTAAGGTTACACATTCTTAAATATAGTCATATTTTTAAACCTTTGAATTAATCTGTAATAAAAAAAACACATCTGAAAACTAATCAAAAGGTCAATAAACGTAACTTAGAGTTAATAAAAAAACCAAGAACATACAAATCGCAAACCTGATTTTAAAAATAGGGAAAATTAAAGAAGAACAAGGAAAATAAATATCTGCCTATGGGTGGTTCAAGAATTTTTTATTTAATATTTATTTTAATTCATTTTTTCAATACTAATCGGCGGGAACACAAAATTGCGAAACTACCCTCCCTATCTGTCAGCCTCAAAGACTGGCGCTCATTGTTATCTGTGCTTGCGGTTAGCCGTTAGGGCGTTGAACGCCCGACAGTTGCTCGCTTCGAGCTTGGACATGTGTCGCCTGTCGCCCGGGTCTGGGGCGACAGGCGACAGACTTTAAATCCCACACGCGGTACTGTGCGCATTTGGCCGGGTGAAGGGAGAGGAAGACCGAGCGCTGTGCGAAGAGAAGAAGAGAGGAGACGAGAGGAGAGGAGAGAAAAGAGAGGAAAAGAGAGAAAAAAAAGAGAGAAAAAAAGTAGATTTGTTGTTTTTGTGAAGGTAAGTTCAAAAAACTTTTATGTAATTTTTAGAAATTTAATGTAGTATTTAATATTTTAGCATTGTGTAATATTTAGAAATTTTAGTATTGTGTAGTATTTAAAAATTTTAGAATTGTGTAGTATTTAGTATTTAGAAATTTTGAAATTTAATGTGGTATTTTATATTAGACAATATTTAGAAAATTAATGTATTTTTTAAAAATATTAGGATTGTGTATTGTTTAGAACTGTTGAGATTCAATGTAGTAGAAATATTAGCCAATATTTAGAAATTTAATGTAGTAGAATTGTGCAGTAAAAATTTTGTTATGCAAATAATATATTAGGCAATATTTAGAAATGTAATGCGGTAGAAATGTAATATTATGATGAAACATGGTAGACTAGTTATATGTTGCGCGAGTAATGTTTCAAAAATTGCGACGTAGAAATTAAAGAAAGTATGATATATTTAGAGTCGGATTTCTTAGTATGATCACGAAACGTTAGAAATTAGTAGAGTAAAAAAAATTTAGAAATGTCAGGCACCGTTAGAAATTAGTAGAAATTTTTTTGATAATATAATGTAACATTTATATGTTGCGGTTAGATGGAGAAATGATGATTTTTTCGGTTCGACATTGTAGGCAGCATGTCGGAGAAATTGTATTTTCAAATATTTTATGGAGATGGGGAGATAGCACAGGGGCCGGATGGAGTGGATTTGGCGGCATTTTCAACAGTCATACGGGGCATATCTTGGCCGAGAGATAGGACATATAGGGGTTTGTTGGAGTCGATGTTTCGGATATTCAATTTGGATGCCCAGAGTGTTCAGCCGCGGGTTAGAGCTGTAGTAAGCCGTGCGCAACACTGTTTTTATGGAGAGTTGATTCCTATTAATGCGACATCGTCATGGAGGAGCTATGTTGGGTATGCCGTAGAGTGGTACCAGGTAACTCCATCGGTGTCAGAGGTTCGTGATGTCGGGGTAGATATTACGGAGGAGGGGAAGACAGATATGCAAGAATGCGATGATGAAGGTGGCGAAGACCCCGGAGACGGGGGACACAAGGTTGGCGGTGGCGAGGGGACCGGGGGGCGAGGAGACAGTCGTGGAGGCACAGGAGGTGGCCGACGAGGGTGAGGAGGTGGGGCACATAGTTGACTTGATGGAGGAGGAGGACCGAGCGGATGAGGAAGTCCCTGATGGCGAACACTCGAATGAGGAGGACAATACTCCTGAGGTGCCTGTCCCTGGTGCGTGGGCTAATTATAATTTCGAACACCTAACATTGAATGAAGGGAACAGAGATGCATGGCAGTATCATGAGAACGAGGTCACGCAGGGAGCCATATATAAAGACAAGGAGGCTTGTGATGGATGCGGTGAAGTACTAGTCAATGTCTCTTCGGTGGCAATTCAGGGTAGTGAAGTCCAGTAAAAAAGAATACGACGTGAAGTGCGTAGTTGATTCGTGCCCATGGCGGGTGCATGCATACAAGAGGAAGTGGACGGACTACTGGAAATGTTCCATAGTGATGGAGCATAATTGCCAACTGGTGGAAGCGGACCAGGAACACCGCAATCTGTCATCTACTTGGGTGGCAAATGTGTTTTATGGTCAGATCGTGGACAATCCGCACCTGCAGCCTCGATCTATTATCAGAGCCGTGGAGGAGAGGTTTCAGTACAAGATTAGCTACGGAAAGGCATGGAGAGCAAAAAGGACAGCTTTGCAAATATGGTTCGGGATGTACAAGGCTTCGTACGAGAATATTCCACACTTGCTCAGGGCAATATCACATAGGAATCCCGGTACGGTCATCGACCTTGCGGAGTTTCCTACGTATGGTGTGTGCGCGGGTAAGTGGGTCTTGCAGCGGGCCTTCTTCGCCTTGGGCACATGCATAAATGCATTCCGACACTGTCGCCCGGTCATTTGCATGGACGGCACATTCCTCATAGGGAAATACAAAGGCCAGATTTTAACTGCAATCGCGGTGGACGCCAACAACCAGGTTTTACCGATCGCATTGGCCTTCGTGGAGGGGAAAACGCGGAGAGCCGGTACTGGTTTCTTGAAAGAGTCAAGATGGCAGTTGTCTAGGACCGCCCTGATGTATGTGTCATCAATGACCGACATGCAGGGTTGCTGAGAGCGATCGTGGATATGCAACAAGGGTCCGACGTCGTGGGAGCAGCAAAGTGGCCAGATCTGAAGAGCAGGTGGTGCATGAGGCACATGGGTGCCAATTTTTTTCGTCAGTTCAGGAACAAGGAGCTTATGAACATGTTCAAGTGGCTGTGCAAACAGAACCAGCGGAGGAAGTTCGACGCGCTGTGGAGGACGTTGGATGAACTAACCAAGAAGCAATCACTAGCGTGGGATGGCGCTAGTTCATCAAGGAACCCTATGGTCTACCACGAGCAAGGAGATGACCCCACAGCCTTGTGTGCACTCCTGACTGATGCACCAAACATTCGGCGTAGGCCGGGGACAAGCATAAAGAGTTTCACGGACTAGATATGACACGAGCCGTTGGAGAAATGGTCTCTTCTGCATGACGAGGGCGGTTTCCATTATGGAATAATGACAACCAACCTGGCGGAGATTTACAACTGGGTAATGAAAGGCACGAGATGCCTTCCGTTGGTGGGCATTGTTGAGGGTGTGTTACTATGCACCCAAAGATATTTCGTTGAGCGGTACAAGGCCTCCGCTGCATGTATGTCGGACAATCGCCTGTCCTACTCAACGGTTGTCTCTACGTACATGGCCAATAAGACACGGAAGGCACAAACACATCGCTTGACACCGGAGAGTGGCGTGGAACGGAGGTACCACGTTCACTGCGGTGACCGGGGTTGCAGAGGTGCCCACCGGGAGAGGACTTCCCATCTGTGCATACTCCGAGCTGCTGACTGCGAGTGCTCTGCCGGTTACGCCGCTGCACTTGCCGTGCTCGCACATGATTGCCGCTGCCGCCGAGACACACCAATCATGTCGTCTGTACATCTCCCACTACTACTACAAGCAAAGTGTTCTGAACACCTAGCATAACGAGGTGTACGGGTACCGAGTCGATGGATCGTTCACGGCAGCCCCCCTGCAGGGCATCGATGGGTACCGCACATCCGAATGTTGAAGCAGAAGGTCGGGCGTCGAAGGACACGGCGTATTAGGAACGATACGGACGAGTCGGAAGCACGTCGTAATTGTGAATAATGTAATTTTATCTCGTGTATGTGTAAATGTATTTGTTGTAACATGGTGTATTCGTCGTAATTCTGTCTTCGCATTCTTCAATATGTACCAGTTATTTGTTATCCCCGTCATGTAATGTTTTATTGTATGTACGCCATCGAACATATATTTGAATGTGCAACATTTCTTTACTTTCCACTTAATTTTTGGTAGTTGTAACATGTAACGTTTTCTTATTGTCCGGTTTGCTTCATTTGCTTTGTACATTTACTTATTTTATTGTCCAGTTTGTTTTATGTGCTTTCTAACCATTTATTTGCTTTGTAACCACACAGGCACAGGCGACAATGGCGGGACTTGGGCGTGCTGCTGACGCTTGCCTTGAGCTACTAGACGAGACCGTGGATTCGACCCACCGGTCTAGGTTGTCCACAATTCAGGGCCGACAGCTGACGACATTGCGGTGTAGGGTGCCGAACGAGTTGCCTCGCATCCACCCATGCTGGGTTCCACAGTAAGCTGCCAATTTTTTCTACTCTTTTATGTACATGTACTTACCTATTAATGGAATTTTAACGACGCTACACACTATTACGCAAAAGTTACGAGCTACGGGTTATCGCTGCTCTGCAGGATGGTTGTAACATCCCGAAATTGGCCCAATTTGAATTTTTGGAGTTATTGAAAATTTTTGTGAATTAATTAAAATTTATTTGCATTTAATTGAATTTATCTGAAATTTCTGGGATTTATTGGATTTAATTGAAATTATTTTTTTGACTATCCTTTCTTGAATAATTAAACATCAGGAAAAGTATTTATCAAAAATTAATAGAAATATTTTATTTAGGCTCAAAATGCTGAAATATTTTATAGAATTTTTCTAGAATTTTTCGAGTATTTTTAGAGCTCCAAATAAATACTTTGATTTACTGGAATTATTTTTATTGGTTAAACCGGAAAATACCGTAGCTACAGTGTTGGGTCGAGCCCAAACGCGCTCGCGCGCCACCAAAACCCTAGCGCCATTGTCTTGGCCGGCGATCCCGACGGACGGCCGAGGCTGCAACCCGTCGCTTTTTAGCGCATGGGCCGTTGGATCTCGGAAAGTGACCATTGGGATCTCGACGCTGGTAATCGATTCGCTGAACTGTTCTTCAATCTGCGCCGTTGGATGGCGATCAGACGGCGCGACGGGACCGGACACATCGGGAGTGTGCGCCTGACGCGCCGCCGTCGCCGTTGGCTGCCGCGGATCGTGTCAGAGATTTTGCACGCAACTCGAGGCGTGTCCGAGCTGGTGAAGTAGACCTCCGTGCTCAGCACTCCACTCCGCTCCTTTTACAACTTCTCTCGTGCTCTGCCATCCTCCATAGCGTACGCTAGAGCTCGCCGTAGTTGCCATTTCTTTCGCCTCGGTTCTTCTCCTCATTCCGCCGTCGTTCGCTACTCTCCGCCGCACCTGAGACCTCCGCCGAGTCCGCCGTGCCAAGCTCCGTCACCCAAGCCACCTCTTTCAACCAGAGACGCTCGGAAACGCCCGTGCCATCTGCTTCTTCCCCAAGTCCGGCGACGAGCACCACCGCCGCTCCTTCGACGCTTCGCAGCTCACCTCCGCCGTCAGATTCCCATCCAACGCCCGAGGTAAAGCCACGCGTCCTCCCTTTTCAAATTAGGCTGAAGCGGTATGGTTTGATCTGGTCCGTTAGATGGTGATCGTGCGGTTCTGGTCGGGCCACGTAGGTTAATGAATAGTAAACTTCCCGGGTAACAGTAGCCATAGGATCTTCATCGGACGACCAAGGTAACGCCACGTCCCTCCCCCTGTAGCGCTAGGTTCAATAGCCTCGGCGAATACCGACCGTAGGATTCTCATCCGACCGCTCTGGTGCATCCACGTAGGTGCGATGAGCAGTAAACTCTCCGGGTAACCATGGCCGTTGGATCTCTATCCAACCGCTCTGGTGTGTCCACGTTAGGGCTGGGAATAGTAAACCGTGCGGGTAACCGTAGCCGTAGATCTTCAATCTGACCGTCGCTATTGCGCCACGTAGGCTTGGTAGCAATGCAACGCTCGAGTAGCGACCGACCGTTGGATTTGAATCTAACGGCCGGGAGATTTTGTGTCTGCGTGGTTTGATACTTGCTCGCCGCGTGTCAGCTTTTGATTGGTCATCTGGGGTCCACGTGTTAGTGGCCGAGAGCGACGTGGAAGCCTCTGGTGCCGACACGTGTCCAGCCGAGGATTTAATCGGATTTTTCAGTAGAAAAATAAAACACTTAATTCGGATATTCATTTATTGAATTTCAGCAAATTTGTAAAAGCTATAACTTTTGCATTTTAACTCGGAATTGAGTGATTCCAGTGCTCAAAAATTTGTAAAAATGTAAACTATTTAATGGTGATTTTTATTTTATTTTTAGTGATGATCTTGCTGTCTGTATCGTTTATTCATTGAGTGTTTGCTTGATGCGAGTAGACTCCGAGTTGCGGGAAGTCGCCGAGAGAGACTTCGAAGACCCGTCGCAGATCTCAGACCAGGACCAACTCCTTTTCGAAGGCAAGTCATGCTTTGACCATATTGCCCCTAGATTTTAAAATGTATTTCGATTCAATTTATGCATGCTATGTTAGTTAAAAATGAAATTGTTTATGTTGGGAAAGGTAGCTAAAAATACCATTTTGATTATGCCACCTTGTTAATGTCATTGTATGCCCTGAACACCTTGTCACCCTAGAATGTTAAATTATGTTGGTTGCTATATTAATGCCAACACGGGAGGCTAGACCGTGATTAGTCGCTTAGCCTGCTTGTATGCGTTGAATGTCTTTCAATTAGCAAATCAATACTGACTAAACCATTATGGAACACATTTTGGAATAATGCGATGATGTCATGAAATGGAATTGAGGGTAGCGACCTGTGTGGTTCTACTCGTGCAATGAAGTGGGCATTGGCATGTGTTGCATAAATGCAAACCCGGGGTGGGAAATGTTTTGGACCGGGGCAAGTGGCGAGAAGGCTTCGTGCTGGATGGGTGAAAGTGCATCTAGGCACTAATGTTATTTTAGTGATTAATGAAAAACACATATAATGACAATCTATGTAATTGTGTAAATGCTTAACTTAGTGCTTAACAAATGAGAAACCTCTAATATGATTATATTGCTATGAGACTAACGTGTTATTGCCTAGTTGAGTATCAGTCTCATCTATTTAGAGGAAAATCAAGTGGGATGGTTAAGCAAAGATAAGGTATGCAATTTTGGTATCTTTTCTATATTTGTTATTGCATTCCTTTTGTGCAAATGTATAGTGAACTCCAAGTAGCATGTTGATTATATATATGCACATTGGTTCATGTCATATTCATTTGAGTTCATTATGTGCTTTGTGTTTAGTATGCATGTATTAACTAGAGTTAAACTTCACATTGCAATAGATTGACTTGGTGCATGAATGTTTTAGTTGTGTATCTTCATATGCACCTCTCTTAGTGAAGTTTAATCTAGAGTTGGATCACATATTTACTCTTATTCTAAATATTAGTCGCACATGTACAATTTGTGTATATTCTATCATGTGCTTCATTTAAGTAAAGACTGTGATCCTTGCCATGATTTAATTGATTCATCATATCAGCAATTATCTCTCTAGTGCATATAGATCAATTACATATTCATCATGATGCACTTAGTAGAGAACATTTCTTATGTCAAGTGTTTCCATTTATATTGTGCTTCTTTATATGAAACACTTGTGGTAATCAACTGCTCACAAATATCAATTTCTTCATATCTATTGAGCTTTTGGGACTAATGCTTTTCATGAGTGGTTTGGAAAGAATTAGGTCCCGTGTGTGCATGATGACCAAGGTATCTTGAAGGATGACCGTTAAGCCGAGGTCAACAAGACGGCGGTGTCACCAAGAGTTGAGGACTAAGTCAAGATCGACTTGGCGTGGAGATCGTCGGAGAGGATGATCAAGTCAAGGTTGATAGGACGAGAGTCTCATGAGGTGAATCGAGTCAAGTTAGAGAAGGCGAAGATGTCATCAATTTTATGGTGAAGGTCTTCATGCTCCGGCATCAAGAAAGAAGACGGCAAGTAACTAGTTCTAGACTTGTATTATCTTTGATTTAATTTGAGTCTAAGGATTGCCGTACTATTAAGAGGGATGCTCCATTGAATGACTTTTAGATGTGTCAAGTGCTCAAGTGATCCATCCTTGTGAAATTTAGAGAAAGAGTGGTGTTGGAGGTGCCGAAAAGTGAAAATTGTAGGTCTCTCTTGGATTCTTGGTGAAATCTGGATTTATCCTTTGAGATTTGGGTAGTGAGACCTTGTTGGTTGTGTAGCCCTTGTTCTTAGCTTTCAATAGAGTCCAAAATCACTTAAATCGAGTCCGAATCAAAAGTTATGCTCGTTTTAAATCGGGCTCTTGAGTCCAGTCCGGAGTATCCGGGTTGGGTCTCTTGTTAGGGTCAGTCCGAGTATCCGGATGATTTTGGAGTATCCGGACATTTAGTCCGGACATTCCGGTAAAATTGTCCGAGTATCCGGACTTTTTGCTGATCAAACGGCTAGTTTTTTGGGGACCTCTATTTAAAGCCCTCTCTTCCCCATTTGAAAAGTGGCCGTTACTCCACTGGTTTGAGGTGTTCTCCTCTTGTTCTTGAGCCCCCAAAACACCTCTTTACCCTTAGATCTAAGTGATCCCCTTTGTGAGAAGGGTTGGGAAGGGTTTGATGAGTGAGATGTTAGATTGAGTGAGATTTGATTTGTTGAGCACTTGATTTCATCTCCAACCTTATTCTTCGTAAGCATTTATTACTCTTGGAGGTTGAGGACTCCTAGACGGCTAGGAGGTCACCTACGAGCCACCGAAGCTTTGTGTGGTTGGCCGTGGGAAGTTTGTGAAGGCCGATTCCGCCTCGCAAGGGAAGGAATCAAAGAAGTGAAAACCAAGCGAGTGCAAGGTGCAACACCCAAGGCTAAGCGGGTTGAAAGAGACCCCGTATCTTGGGTGACGGTCGCCATGAAAGTGCAAAGTGCAACACCGGAGGATAAGGGTTGAAAGAGACCCGGCTTGGTGCCGCCTCAACGGAGACGTAGGATCCCCTCAAGGATCCGAACTTCGGATGAAAAATCATCGTCTCCAAGTTTGCCTTTCATTCTTGCTTACTTTTGTACTTGCTTTAGTATTTGATTTTGAATCTTGAAATTGCTCGATCTATTTGATTATCGAGTTTCTCGCTAGGCATCTACTTGATCTAGGTTCCTGCTAGTGTTTATCATCTTTGTGTTCAAGTAGATTGTTTAAAAGTTGGAGAAATTTCAAATTTCATCTCGAGGTGCCCAACCCGGAATATCCGGACAATTACCCCGGATAGTCCGGACATACCGGAGTATCCGGAGTAAAAGCTCGGATAGTCCGGGCTGACCCCCTCGGCCATTCAAGGTCTCCAATCCGGAGTGTCCGCACAATTACCCCGGATAGTCCGGACATTTATACCGGAGTATCCGGATAAAATCCCCGGACACTCCGGACTGAAAACCTTGTATTGTTTTATTTCCGTTGTAATTAAGTTTTAAAAGTGCAATTCGCCTATTCACCCCCCCTCTAGGCGACATCACCTGCCCTTTCAATTGGTATCAGAGCTAGGGCTCTCATTTTATTAGACTTAACCGTCTAGAGAGTTAAAGATGTCGACTAGAGGAGTAGAGCACTCAAATGATCTACTTGTATTAAATGGCTCAAATTATGCTTTATGGAAATCTCTTATGACTATTCATTTTAAATCCATGAGCCCCCAAATATGGTGGATTGTAGATGTTGGCTTTTCGTCTCCATTAAATGAAGTTGACCCAATCAAGGAGAGACGAAATGCCTACATCTCGACGCCAAGCTACTAACATATTATTTTGGGTTGTGAGCGATGAAATTTTTGATAGCATATGCGAACTCAAGAGCTCATGAGATGTGGATAAAGCTTCAAGATCTATTTGAATCATCCACGTCTTCAAATGAGTAGTGCATTAAGGAAGAGACGTCGGGAGATGGAACCTCAAGCTCCACCTCAGGTTCAAGTGAGGAAGAACCGACATCTCCATCAACCTCAACCTCCGCCTCAAGCGACGATGAAGATTCACTCTCTTCTCGAATCCGTTGCTTCATGGCGAAAGGTAAGAATGAGGTAAGTGATGATGATGATGATGAGCTTTCTTGTGAAGAATTTTTCAATATGTTAAAGGAGCTAAATGAATGTCTTGGGAGGGAGAAAAAAAAATATACAACTTTGAAGCTTGAACATGAATTACTTCAAAATGATTTTAATATGCTTCAAGAAAATCATGAATCCCTCATTCTTAAAGAAATTCATAAGCCTAAGGTGGATATAGGAATCACATGTAATTTAATTGATGAAATGCCATGCTTAAATGTCAACTCTAATATTTCATCAAAAATTGACATGTCCACCTCTTGTGAAGATTTAATTGATACACCTTGTTGCTCTAATGAAATTTCTTCTAGTTCCTCTATGTCTTTGGATGCTAATCTTGTAGAGGAAAATAAAGAGCTCAAGGCCCAAGTCATTAGATTGGAAAATGACTTGAAGAAATGCGTAAAGGGAAAAGTCATCCTCGACGAGATCTTGAGCAAGCCAAGGGCGCCTCAAGATAAACGAGGACTCGGCTACAACTCCAAGAGGGAGAAGAGCAAGAAGAAGCACGATACAAGAATGAAGACGATTGTGTGCTTTGCTTGCAACAAGAAGGGCCACTTTCCTCCTGTGCCCTAACAAAGTGGAGATCAAGCCACAACCATCAACCATGAGGCAAACCGCAAAGAGCAAGTCAAGAAAAGGAGACGATCAAAGCACACTTGCTACAATTGTCGGGAAAAGGGCACATCAAGAAGGATTGTCCCAAAGGTATCATTCCTAAGCCTATTATTGTCAATGATCATCATTTGCTTAGGAAAGACAAAGATGGTAATGTGTTTACCAAATTTGACAATTCTTCTAAGTCTATGCAAAATAATGACAATCAATTGCTTAGAGATATAAATCTAGAAATGTATTTGCTCATAATGCTAGATTTCTAAGACTATGAAAAATCATGTTGATCATGTGCTTAGAAAATAAAAATAGCAAAACATTTGCTAGAAATGCTAGATCTTCTAAGCCAATGTATAACTCTAATAATCATATGCTTAGAAAAGATCAAACTAGAAATAGTTTTGCTAAGTATCATTGTCCTCCTAAGCCTTATTACAAAAATGCCAATCAATTGCCTAGGAGGAATAATAATCGCAAACCTATTACTAGTCATGTTAGTTCACCTAAGACTACTAATATTAGGAGCATTTGGGTTCCTAAATCTATTGTGACTAACATTGTTGGACCCAACAAGGATTGGGTACCAAAAAGCGCCTAAAAGATTTTTAGGCAATTTGAGATGGATTGGACGCTTGGCTTCCTCAAGAATATAAGGACTTCAACATTTGCAAAATGGAGCCAAGCATGAGGATGATCACTTCAATCTTGAGCCAATGCCATCTCGGGTAACAAGTATTTAAATTGATTCTTATAGCTTATAGCCTTGTGTAGGTTATATTGCATTATTCATGAAAATCAATTTAGATTGCTTGTTATTTGCTTGCTCATGCTTATTAGTTGTTTTGATTGCAATCTTGAGCAAGTTTGGGATAGTGGCACATTAAGGGGGAGTGTTAATTCATATCCATGTATATTACATCCCTACATGTGCCCATATTTATATAAGTGCTAATGTATATTTTCAAAATCAAGCCATTTAGCCAAAAGTCAAAATTTTGTATACTATTAGTATTCTTGTGAAAAACTAATTGCAAAATGTATACAAATGTATTTGAAACGTTTTTCAAAAGTTTTGGCTTCACAAAATCTATTTTGAAAAGAAAATGAGTTTTATGATCAAAATCTAGTTACTAGTATCTTGTTTTGGATTTAAACTTCTAATTTTCATAGAATTAAATGTAAAATTATTTTGAAAGTAATTCCAAAACGAAAATCCTAGAGTTGGTTATTCTTAACAATTCTTGTATTCAAAAGATTTTCAAAAGACCAACCTAGCAAAAGTTATTTGATGTTGAAACTCACCGAAAAACTATATTTGACCCATAATGGTCATATTATTGCACTTAAGTGAGCTTTGCCGAATGGGTCAACTTTCATGCCATGAATTGACTCACAAGAGTATTTATAACTCATATAACCTTTTAAAATCTTAAATACCCATTTAAGCTCATCTTGGTAAAATTGAAGAGTTTCTTGAAAGTTAAAGCCTTTATTGACCAAATCTTGCCTTTCGAGAATTTAATTGTCTTATTTGCTGTGAATTTGCTCTAAATGGTATGTTTGATATTTATCTTGATCATTTGGAGCATTTCATATTGGTTTCAAGAATTTTACCAAGGTTTATTGCAAAATGCCTTTTTGAAGTTCATCAAAAACTCTCTTTTGATCTTATTTGGCATACTCTTGCATAAAGTTGGTTTTTACAATTTGAATGGATTTGATTATACTAATAGGCTTATAAACATCTCTCTAACACAAATGAAGCCATATAAGTGCACATTTCCATTCAAAACTCATTTGATTCCATTTCGAGGATTTGGTGAAATCTTAATCCTTTATGTGATTCAAATACATTTTTCACCATATCTCTCAAAATAAAATTGATTTATTGAAAATTTTTATTGAAAAACCTTCTCTCGCATATGGAATTCATATCTGGAAATTCTCACATTTATTTTAACTCATTTGCGAAATTGTTGACTTTATTTGACTTAGTGTCAAAGCTAAACCTTCAATGCTCTTAATGGCCTATTTTTTATTGGAGGGTGCTATTTGAGAAATTCTTTTTGGAGAAGTCTCTTGAATGTCCATGGATCATTTCTGCACAATCTCATGGATATTTGACTTCATTTGATACTTTTTGGATTAATGTTGAAAGCATATGCATGCATATGAGCCTCTTTGGTCAAAAGTGAAAAATGTTATTTAAAAGGCCAATATTTGTGAAAATCTTTATAAAAGTTTTCAAATATGTATTTCAAATGTTTTACAATGCTTTCGGAGTAAAAGTTTCTATTTTAGAAACAAAATAGCAAATTTGGCCTCAAATGGATCATATAAGATCTTGATTTTGGATTAAATGAAATATTTCCATAAGTTAAAATCTATTGAGTTTTTGAAAATGTGGTCAATACAAAACTCGTAGGGTTGGTCATTTCAAGCATTTCTTTAGTTCAAAGTTTTTCCAAACGACCAACCGTTCAAAAGTTATAGCTATTTGAATTTAGCCAAAATTCTTCACTTGACCCAAAATGACCCATTCTTGCATATTGTGGGTTTTGCTATTCGAGTTGGATTTCTTCATGCTTCTTGGCTTGAAATAGTATTTCTAACTCATATAAAGCCATGAAAGTTCAAATCTCCAAGAAATCCAAATCGGATTGCATTTTGAGCATTCGATGCAAATTGAACCTCTCTTTTTGTCTACAAAGCGCAATCTGTCACATCTTTTAAAAGAAAATTCCTTTTGAGGAAATTCTTTTTGAGAAACCTTCTAAATAGTCTAAAGTTCATTTCTGGATATTTTCAAATTATTTGGACTTAATTTGAAAAAGTTTTGACTTTTCTTCTTTTTGATTGAAAATCATACCTACAAAGCGAAATTTGGCATATGTTTTGATTGGAGACTCCTTTTTGAAAAATTCTTTTTGAAAAAGTTTCTCAGGAGTCCAAAGTATGTTTTTGATCAATTTCAAATAATTTTGACTTCATTTGAAAAAGTTATGGCTTTTTCTCTCTTTGATCAAATGCTGAAAATTCAGACTTTTGCATGGTTTTAAGCTGATTTGTGATTTTTGTATCTCCAAATCAGAGCATAATTTGAGGGGACCACCTTTGTAAGAATTGATCCTCTATAGTTTTACTTCATTGTATAATTTTTTCAGAATTTATGAACTTTGTTTGAACCTTCTTTCAGCCCTGTCAAAAAGTTTCAATGGAATGTCAAAACTGAATTTTTCAGCACATTGCTTTTTTGAAATCTTGCCTATCTTTAAGATGATTTGAGTATTTCCTTGTGATGAAAACTAAGATAACTCAATTTATTGCTCCATGGTTCATCTAAAACTATTTGGGAGCTCATTTGCTGTTGTTTTCATCATCAGGACCATTTCAAAGCGAGATTTCTTTTCCCGAAATTTTCGATTCAGTATTCACTATTTTCAAGTTTTTGAGGTTTTTCTTTGCTCAAATGAATTTTAGGCCTTCACAGCCCTCGAAGAGAATTTCGAGACGGATCTTTTCCGCATTGATGATTTTTGCATTTGAGTAATGGTTTAAAAGCTATAACCGATTTTGTGCTACTATTTGCATCTTTTGAGATTTTGAGAGTTTTAAATTGGAATCTTGGGAAGCCTTTCAAGATGGAAACTAAGTGAACTTATTCATTGCTCCAAGCTTCAAAGTGGAGCATATCTATTTAAGTTTTCATTCTAATGAAAGTGCATCTTTTGGCTAAGTTCTTTTGAAAATTGAATTTAATTGTATCTTAGCCTCAAATGTTTCCTCTCTTGCATGACTCGGAGTTTATTATGGAAAAGAGAAATTTTCCCTTGTAAGTTCAAGAGAGAGTTTGAATGTGTTTTACCCATTGTCTTTCTTACAAGTGGATGTCAAGATTGAATTTGAATGAGTTTCAAATATCTTCATTGTAAATTGGTATAATGAAATCTTCAAATTGATATCTTGAACCTTTTAAATTGCGTGCAAATAGTATTGTCATGTTTATCATCTATATCATACATGCTGTACTTAGACATTATCAACCTAACTTGGGTCAAGTTGAGAGATATTTGTTCCCAAAAATCGTGTGCTTGTCTATTGATGTTCAAGGTATTGGAAAAGGGGTCATCTTCGACGGTGGGATGAAGGAAATGGAGAGAAGCTCCATAGTCCGAGGGATCTAAGGCCGGGCGCGGTGATCATGACCAATTCGAACATGCGGTGGACAAGAATCGACAAAGGGACGTGTTTCTTTTTGACTATATTCAATAATGTCTTTGCACACCATTATACTCAATTGTCTCATTTTGAATGGTGTTGTATTTTTCAATTGGTATCATCAATAAGTGTCTTTCAAGAGGTATCCTCTAATCCTAAATTGTTTTGAAGTGTCATCTAACTTGCATTTGGCATTATCAAGAATTAAAAGGTACATATGGGTGACACATTGCAAAGAGGTATGCCCTTGATAACTTTGTGATATTCTCGATCATGAAAGCGCATTTTACTTATACAATTTTGATTCATGATCTTGTATACATCTTGTGAATCATGACTATATTTAAATTGGTATCATTGGAAACATCAATTACCTAAATATTGGATCTAATTGGTATCATATCTTGCCTAGATTTAGGGGGAGCTTAATATCATTGCTCTATTACTATCTCCTTATTTTTATTTTGTTCTCCCTAATCTTTTTATTGAGTGTGCAATCAAGGGGGACAACATATTTTATCGAACGAACAATAAGGATCTTTTAAGCACCTTTTTGGGATTAATGACAAAAGGGGGAGAATTATATGGATTTATCAATTGTCCCCTAATCGATTGACAAAAAGGGATAATTTGTAAGTATGATCTCTTATTGTTTCTTCATGCTTGTTTTAATAATAAATATCTTAATATTGTCACTTGGTGCAATTGATAATAGGTTTGTCATAAATCACCAAAAAGGGGGAGATTGAAAGTGCATCTAGGCACTAATGTTATTTTAGTGATTAATGACAAACACATATAATGACAATCTATGTAATTGTGTAAATGCTTAACTTAGTGCTTAACAAATGAGAAACCTCTAATATGATTATATTGCTATGAGACTAACGTGTTATTGCCTAGTTGAGTATCAGTCTCATCTATTTAGAGGAAAATCAAGTGGGATGGTTAAGCAGAGATAAGGTATGCAATTTTGGTATCTTTTCTATATTTGTTATTGCATTCCTTTTGTGCAAATGTATAGTGAACTCCAAGTAGCATGTTGATTATATATATGCACATTGGTTCATATCATATTCATTTGAGTTCATTATGTGCTTTGTGTTTAGTATGCATGTATTAACTAGAGTTAAACTTCACATTGCAATAGATTGACTTGGTGCATGAATGTTTTAGTTGTGTACCTTCTCATGCCCTCTCTTAGTGAAGTTTAATCTAGAGTTGGATCACATATTTACTCTTATTCTAAATATTAGTCGCACATGTACAATTCGTGTATATTCTATCATGTGCTTCATTTAAGTAAAGACTGTGATCCTTGCCATGATTTAATTGATTCATCATATCAGCAATTATCTCTCTAGTGCATATAGATCAATTACATATTCATCATGATGCACTTAGTAGAGAGCATTTCTTATGTCAAGTGTTTCCATTTATATTGTGCTTCTTTATATGAAACACTTGTGGTAATCAACTGCTCACAAATATCAATTTCTTCATATCTATTGAGCTTTTGGGACTAATGCTTTTCATGAGTGGTTTGGAAAGAATTAGGTCCCGTGTGCATGATGACCAAGGTATCTTGAAGGATGACCGTTAAGCCGAGGTCAACAAGACGGCGGTGTCACCAAGAGTTGAGGACTAAGTCAAGATCGACTTGGCGTGGAGATCGTCGGAGAGGATGATCAAGTCAAGGTTGATAGGACGAGAGTCTCATGAGGTGAATCGGGTCAAGTTGGACAAGGCGAAGATGTCATCAATTTTATGGTGAAGGTCTTCATGCTCCAGCATCAAGAAAGAAGACGGCAAGTAACTAGTTCTAGACTTGTATTATCTTTGATTTAATTTGAGTCTAAGGATTGCCGTACTATTAAGAGGGATGCTCCATTGAATGACTTTTAGATGTGTCAAGTGCTCAAGTGATCCATCCTTATGAAATTTAGAGAAAGAGTGGTGTTGGAGATGCCGGAAAGTGAAAATTGTAGGTCTCTCTTGGATTCTTGGTGAAATCTGGATTTATCCTTTGAGATTTGGGTAGTGAGACCTTTTTGGTTGTGTAGCCCTTATTCTTAGCTTTCAATAGAGTCCAAAATCACTTAAATCGGAGTCCGGAATCAAAAGTTATGCTCGTTTTCGTCGGGCTGCTGAGTCCAGTCCGGAGTATCCGGGTTGGGTCTCTCGGTTAGGTCAGTCCGGAGTATCCGGATGATTTCGGAGTATCCGGACATTTAGTCCGGACATTCCGGGGTAAAAATTGTCCGGAGTATCCGGACTTTGCGCAGTCCAAACGGCTAGTTTTTTGGGGACCTCTATTTAAAGCCCTCTCTTCCCCATTTGAAAAGTGGCCGTTACCCAGCTGGTTTGAGGTGTTCTCCTCTTGTTCTTGAGCCCCCAAAACACCTCTTTACCCTTAGATCTAAGTGATCCCCTTTGTGAGAAGGGTTGGGAAGCGTTTGATGAGTGAGGTGTTAGATTGAGTGAGATTTGATTTGTTGAGCACTTGATTTCATCTCCAAGCTTGTTCTTCGTGAGCATTTATTACTCTTGGAGGTTGAGGACTCCTAGACGGCTAGGAGGTCACCTACGAGCCACCGAAGCTTTGTGTGGTTGGCCGTGTGAAGTTTGTGAAGGCCGATTCCGCCTCCGCAAGGGAAGGAATCAAAGAAGTGAAAACCGGCGAGTGCAAGGTGCAACACCGCGGCAAGCGGGTTGAAAGAGACCCCGTGTCTTGGGTGACGGTGGTCGCCATGAGTGCAAAGTGCAACACCGGAGGATAAGGGTTGAAAGAGACCCGGCTTGGTGCCGCCTCAACGGAGACGTAGGATCCCCTCAAGGATCCGAACTTCGGGTGAAAAATCATCGTCTCCAAGTTTGCCTTTCATTCTTGCTTACTTTTGTACTTGCTTTAGTATTTGATTTTGAATCTTGAAATTGCTCGATCTATTTGATTATCGAGTTTCTCGCTAGGCATCTACTTGATCTAGGTTCCTGCTAGTGTTTATCATCTTTGTGTTCAAGTAGATTGTTTAAAAGTTGGAGAAATTTCAAATTTCATCTCGAGGTGCCCAACCCGGAATATCCGGACAATTACCCCGGATAGTCCGGACATACCGGAGTATCCGGAGTAAAAGCTCGGATAGTCCGGCTGACCCCCTCGGCCATTCAAGGTCTCCAATCCGGAGTGTCCGCACAATTACCCCGGATAGTCCGGACATTTATACCGGAGTATCCGGATAAAATCCCCGGACACTCCGGACTGAAAACCTTGGATTGTTTTATTTCCGTTGTAATTAAGTTTTAAAAGTGTAATTCGCCTATTCACCCCCCCTCTAGGCGACATCACCTGCCCTTTCAATGGGCCTGTGTGGCAACGGGATGTATGAAAAATTGTGAAGGCTGTGTGCCGAGAAGTATAAAATGGATGTCTTGCGGGACGACAGTTAAGGACTTTACCTTGCGAGCCTTTGAATTGAGTTTCTCGACAACCACTTGTCCGGAATGGGACGGGCCTAGTTTAGTAGGTCTCTAATATCTTTCCTTTGATACTCGGGGTGACAGCTACACAAAAATGTAACCAGATGGGCGTGCAGTCTTTGCATGCTTTGTACCCATCTAATCAGTATTCTTTGTTTCTAAACTTTGGCTCTGTGTGAGGGAAGTGTTAGAAAGGCAATACTGGAGAGGATCACTAGCTAAGTGTTAGTCTCCGAAAGACTTTGTTGCAATCAATCACCTGTGTGGTGAGCGATCAGATCCTGTGGGTAAAGTGTCTGACCTCTGCAGAGTGTGTGTAAAATCTATTTGAATAGCCGTGTCCATGTATGGGACATTGCTCGGGATTACAAATCAAGGGTTAGATTTTCAAAATAAAATGTGGAATGGGTAGCTGTGTGCCAACAGCTGTTGAAATGAATTCGGGGCTGTGTGCCAAAACTCTTGGAATTGAATTGAGAAATTAATTATTAATAATAATGGTTTATCGCTTTTAATCTAATAGGATTACTGCTTAAAAGAAGCGCCGCTTTATGCAAAATAACCATTAAGCCTTTCCTTTGGCATAAGCCATACATGTAGTAATAAGACTGCATTG
This sequence comes from Guadua angustifolia, assembly GCA_036346375.1. Classification (NCBI taxonomy): domain Eukaryota; kingdom Viridiplantae; phylum Streptophyta; class Magnoliopsida; order Poales; family Poaceae; genus Guadua; species Guadua angustifolia. Next base: position 2,568,365 of record CM070517.1, read on the forward strand.
TGCATGACTTGTTGAGTATGTTGTATACTCACCCTTGCATCGATAAAACCTCAGAAGAAAAAGCCGTGCGGCTTGGGAGGAGGAGCTCATCAAGGCCGTGAGAATTAGGGGTTGAGCCGCACTCAGTTGCCTGTGGCTATGAAGGGTCCATTGTTTTACTTTTGCTTCCGCTGATAAACTTGTGCTACATGATAATTATCGCCCTGCGCGGCAAACTATTGTAAGGTGGCCATAAGGCCGTGTAACTCGCTTATATCTGTGTTTGAAGTACTTATTCATTAAATTCCGTTGTGTATGATTGTGGTACTTCAACCTGTTTATACTGTGTGCACTAGCGTGATCCTGGACTAGTGCCGAATACACAGAGTGTCCGAATCCGTAAATTCAGGGCACGACAATGGTGGAGCAGGTGGACGCCGCGGCCGAGGCCCCACACGTCCCACGGTTCGGGTACGACCGGTCCCTGCTAACCGCACTCGTGAACCGGTGGAGACCGGAGACGCACACGTTCCACCTGCATTGCGGAGAGATGGCTCTGATGCTGCAGAACGTGTCTTGCCTGCTAGGACTCCCTTGTGCGGGTCTTCCAGTTGTGCCACAGGACGCCCCCGTGACGTGGCAGGCGCAAATAGAGGGGCAGTTCCTCCAGGTGCAGCGACACCCCGCAGCCCAATCGTACGTCCCACTCAGGCTGGGTGAGCGGCACGAACCGACGAAGGCGTGGCTGCTCCAGTTCACGGTTAGTACCTCCTTTATTCCTTCATTGCAATTTAACGTGCACGCTACCGAGTGAGCCCCGAGACGCTGTGTACGCTTGGCCGTAGTGGGGACGCTGGGGTGATGAGGGCGATCTTGCCTCACGCCCAAAGAGACCCGAAGTGCTTCGGCGACGCGACGACGCATTTACATCGGGAGGAGCGAGCGTTCGACGTGGGCCAATTCCTGTCCACCGAGTACCTCGGACCCTCTTAGCTCCAGGGAGCACCGCACCAGGACACACCCGAGTCGCCGACAGACTACACTACCCCTGCGCTGCATGGCCGGCCTAGGAGGGCCACCCGTTCGCCATCGCCACTCACGTACCCCACCGACCAGATCAGGAGGCATGGTCGTGACTGAGTTGTTGTACAACTGTACTTTTGTAATTTCTTTATCTTCACCACCGTGTTGTATGACTGTCTGAAATCAGTGTTTGCATTTTTTTAGCTTATCTTTCCCAATTAGTAACGCGAGTGCCTTTTCCGATTTTGGCTGCTGCTACTCCTCTTGGCTTTGGCTGAGAATGCAGAATGAATCTAATGTTGCTTGTTGTGCTCTTTACTAAGAATAAAGGAAGGGTGTAAGAATGGCTGTACTGCCACAACTTTCTTGGTTCTGCCTAGTGGATAAAGGGAGGTGCATCTCTACTGGCTATTAACTCTATACTGCAGAAGCAAGGGAAGAATCTTTACTGCTCCTCACTTCTACTATTTTACTGCCTTTTACTTTTACCACTCTATCCTTTACCACTTCACTCACGCCTTGACAGATTACATAGATAAGTGCTAGCCCACGATTTCTCATATCAGAAGTTACTGCGGAAAATATAGTACACCACAATCTTCATTACGACATAAAGCTAGGATGCACATCACGAACAAGGAAAATAATGGTTACAACTTCTCGTCTACTGAGTGGATCGAGGCCACTTCCCTTTCGCCCATGCCTCCTGTGGGGCTTCTCTGGCACGACATGCCCTCTCTCGTTTCCTCTCTCTCGGCCTCCTTCTCCTCCGCTTCCTTTCAACGTGCCTCCTCGCGTGCCGCATCACGCTGCGCTTCAAGCTGGCATCTGAACTCCTCGACTCGGATGCTTTGATCAAGGAGCCTTTGGTCCTCCGGATCGATCTCCATATCAAACCACTGCTCAAATTCACACAGCAGCGGAGGTGACTGCATGAAAAATAAATTATCAAAGTTTTACGTACAAATATTACGAAACACGTATGATTGCTACCAGCTGGCGAATCTTCAGGCTCTTCTCCGGGGGGTCGAATTCGTAGTTGCGGCACATCCAATACCTCCTCTTCCAAGTTGGAATATCCTAAGAGCAGACAAGCCTGCAAGGATCTCCGCACAGACACATTGGTGGTACAACCCCGACAGGTACGAAGAGGTCTTGGTATGCGATGTTGCGCGAACACGCCGAAGCGCCTACCTCTTCCTTCGTCTTCCCCTTTCCCTTTCCACTTGCACGCCTCGGCATTTTGGATTGAACCTCTACTTATGTTTTCCTCGCTCTCCTTCCCTTCTCTCTTTTTTTCTTTCTTCTCTCATTCCTTGGCTTTATGAGGTCATGAAGCGAGAGCGAAGGTTATAAAGGGTAGATATCGCCTGGGTATGGGGCGATCGCCCCATTTCAGGGCGATATTTACCTTCTAGCAGTGTGCCTCCTGACATTTTCATAGTAGGTTAATTTTTCTTCGTTTATTATATGAAAAAAATTTTGAAACAAATATTAAATACAAATATGGTGGGCCCTCTCCCCCCAGTATTGGGCGACCGACGATTTTTTTTAAATTTTGATAATTTCGCCATCAAATTTAAAAATTCCACCGTGAAGCGCCATTTGTATGAAACGCCATAGAAACAAGCAAACTGGCAGTCAAAAATTAAATGTTTCATGGCTGCGATTTTCGTGGTTTCGTGGCCGTGAGTGCCTTTTCCGATTTTCGCAACTTCGCCGGGGCAACGTCTAGCCATCTCGCCCGTACATAAGTGGTACCTCACATTGCGTAGATCGCCCCTGATTTTTCCCGTATTTTTTGGGCCGTATCCGGCCTGTCCCGCGGGGCTACGCTAAGTGGCCACGATTTCCGTGGTTTTGAGGCCGCGAGTGCCTTTTCCGATTTTCGCAACTTCAAGCCGGGCCAACGTCTGGCCAGCTCGCCCGTACATAAGTGGTAGCCCGCATTGCGTAGGTCGCTCTTGATTTTTCTCGTATTTTTTGGGCCATATCCGGCCTGTCCCGCGGGGCTACGAAAACCCCTAAGTGGCCACGATTTCTGTGGTTTCGTGGCCGCGAGTGCCTTTTTCGATTTTCGTAACTTCAAGCCAGGCCAACATCTGGCTAGCTCGCCCGTACATAAGTGGTAGCCCACATTGCGTAGGTCGCTCTTGATTTTTCCTGTATTTTTTGGGTCGTATCCGGCCTGTCCCGCGTGGCTACGAAAACCCCTAAGTGGCCACGATTTTCGCGGTTTCGTGGCCGCGAGTGCCTTTTCCAGTTTTCGCAACTTCGACCGGGGGCAACGTCCGGCCATCTCGCCTGTACATAAGTGGTAGTCCGCGTTGCGTAGGTCGCTCTTGATTTTTCCTGTAATTTTTGGGCCATATCCGGCCTGCCCAACGGGGCTACGAAAACCCCTAAGTGGCCACGATTTCCGCGGTTTCGTGGCCACGAGTGCCTTTTTCGGTTTTCGCAACTTCCTGCCGGGGCAACGTCCAGCCATCTCGCCCGTACATAAGTGGTATCCCACGTTGCGTAGGTCGCTCGTGATTTTTCCCATTTTTTTGGACCATATCCGGTGGACCCTACGAGGCTACGAAAATCCCTACGTGGGATGCATATCACTAACAAAGTAAAATAATTTTTCCAGTTCATTACATCACAAGAAGTTTTTTTGAGTAATTTTTCCCGGTTCAATATAACAATTATTGTAAAAAAAATTACAACAAATATTGTAAAAAAATCTGCTACAGTAACCTATCGCCCCAACATAGGGCTATCGGTCTATTTTTTAATTTTTTTAGCTCTGCCGTTATATTTCCGAATTTCGCCGCTACGTGCCATAAGTCAACCCACCTGTCCGCCCCTAGTATGGGACAATCGCCCTGTACTGGGGTGACAGGCGGTTATTTCCACAATTTTGATTTCCCGCCGATTAGTTTTGAAAAAAATGAATTAAAATAAATATTAAATAAAAAAATTCGTGTCACCTCTATAGCTTACAATCTTTGATAGCTGATAGCTATTGATTCGCTAGATCTGATCTGGTATAATATGCATTGTGAGTTTTAAGATGACCACGTACGTACGCAAATGAGTTGCTCCTACTGTAATAAAATAAAATCATTGTAAGCTGTCAGAATGGTCAGAAAACAGTCGCTTTTATTGGAAGACAAGAAGAAAATAACACATCTCCGATTGTTAGATCTCGTGCGGGTTCACGGTGATCGCTGGTCAGCTAACAGTGGGTAGTGCTACGGATCCAACGGTCCGAGGCGATCCATTGGTGACCACAGTGAATCGCACTATAGGTGGTGTTCAAAACGAGAAGGCACAACAGTGGGCAATTTTTAGGGTCTGTTTGGTAGAGCTTTAGATTCCAGTTTCTTCTGAAATCTGAAACTTGTAGGCTAAGATAAAATAAATTAAGTTTATATTTTTGGTCTAAAATATAAACAAGATGATCTTTTTAAACACTCTTAATGGGGGACATATCCAGTGTAATCAGGCACTTTGGTGTAATCACCGTGCAATCCAACTAAGAAAAGTTTCAAAAAATTCTGAAAAAAATCGTGGATGTACATCTCATCTTACCCCATCTACATATAAAATTTCATGATCAAATTTGTCCTGTGCTTGAAGTTACAAAAAAGACAAATTTGGGGTGCATTTGAACTATTCAAGTTTGTCAGAAATTTGTCTTTTTTATTACTCTTTACATAGGATGAATTTAATCATAAAATTTTATATGTAGATGGAGTAAGGTGAGATGTACATCCACGATTTTTTTCAGAATTTTTTGAAACTTTTCTTAGTTGGATTGCACGGTGATTGCACCAAAGTGCTGATTGCACTGGATATGTCCCCCTCTTAATGTACTCACAGCTTCAGCTTCATAAATTTGGTGAAGTTAGAATTTTCAGTTTCACTAGATTCACAAATCTAAAGAACCTAAATCTCTGCTAAACACACCCTTAATGTCAGAGGAGGAGAAGACGGCAGCAGCAGACTAGGATTGTACGAGGGGAGTTGGCATGTTGGCGTTCCACCCAGCCAGGGTGGTACTGCTAAATAATGCTAAATTGGAGGCCAGGGCAGGGCACACGAGAAACCGCATCCAGCAAGGAGGATATGCAACAGTGGAGTACGACCGCAAGGGCGCTGCCGGTGCAGGCTGAAGATACAAGTACTTTACGAATGTGTAGACATTTAATAGTAGCGCCACCGTATATATAGCCAATTAATTAAACTGAAATAATCATCCTACACAGCTCAAAGATCGCTTCTGTATGTATGCACGTGGGGTTGGACCTTAATTATTAAACGTGTCATACTCTTGAGTAGGATAAATACTCCATCGCATTACATGCCTAGGACGCGGCTTCCAAATTCCAATCAACTCCGTATATACGAGATGATTAGTGTGAGATATTTGAACTTAAGTCATTCACGTTCTCATTGATCTCAGACTGATTTGACCTTTGCGTAAAAACCCATCAGTGAAAGGTCAGAAAAATTACACTGCAAATATCACAGGCGGCCGGTACTAAGCAACTATCTGTGATAATTGTAGACTATTTGTACCTAGATCATTTTCACATGTGAGTTAGAGAGCACAACCATATGTCATACAACACAGGCTGTTCATAACTAGTAGTTGTCTGTGATGAGTAAAATTATCGCAGATGGATTTTTTCTCACAATCATCCGTGATATGACATAGATGGTTATATCTTGTAGCCATCTGTGATTATTCAATTTATCATATATGGTTACTTTTATCCGACCGTCTATTTTGTTTCACATATGGTTTTGTTTATAGTAGTAGTCGATGACGTGCCAACTGATCACATACGACTTAGTTATCACATACTGTTCTTTATTATGAGCTGTCTGTAATAGTAGAACTTTAAATCTAAATCTATAGTTGACTAGTTCACTTGATATTTAAACTTAAGTCATTCACGTCTCATTGATCTCAGACGGATTTGACCTTTGCGTAAAAACCCATCAGTGAAGGTAAGAGAAATTAGACTGCAAATATCACAGACGGTTGGTACTAAGCAACTATCTGTGATGATTGTAGACTATTTGTACCTAGATCATTTTCACATGTGAGTTAGAGAGCATAACTGTCGACGATTCAGGACAGGGTCCCCCGCCGAGCTTACTTGTTGAATGAGGGATCAACTTAGGGCCTCTTTTCCGCAAGAGCTATACGTCTGAGAGTATGCCGAGCAACGAGACGAGGGTACACCGGACGATCGTGAGACACGGGGGGTCGTTTTTATCTGGTTCGGGCCTCTCACGGGGGAGATAATAACCCTACGTCCAGTGGATACACCAATATACGAAAATGGGTTACAGCGTGCTCGCTCGGGGGACCCTGAACGATCCTAAGGGCCCTCGCAAGCAAGCGGTGTGTGCAAGTGTGCGTAGTACAGAAAGTCCAACCCCCAACCCCTCGCAGAGGGGGGTATTTATAAGGGATTTACAGGGAACAGATCATTTATTACAGGGGCGCATTACTGTTGAAGACGTACGCAGCGCAGCAGCAGCGCCGCCCGCCGGGAACCATGCGTCGTGGGTACAGTGAGCGCAGACCAAGGCGGCGCGGACCGTGGGGGCGCAGATCCCGGGCGTGCGATCCCTCGAGCCTGCTGCGCATTTAATGCCACATCGCCTTGTCGCGGGCCCCCGAGCTTGGCTTGCTTAGAGACGTATTCGAGAGGTAACCCTGTGAGCCGAGCTACTCGAAGGTCGGCCTATCCGGGCATGAGTATGGTCGGGTGTCGCCGGGCTTCGATGGTCGTCTGGGTACAGTACCTCCAATCCCCGACAGCTAGCCCCCGAGGCTAAAGGGGGAAAAAAGAAAGGCCTCGGCGAGGCTTCCGCCTTAAGCCTCTAGATTCTCACAAGCGGGATCGGGGTCGCGCGGCGAAGAGCTACTGCGGCGCCCGAGCGACCATGCTCGGGGGCGGAAACCCTTCGGCGAAAAACCGACGTGGCGTCGAAAGCAATTGTGTTTTCGGGGAAAGATCTCGCAGCGAAAGAGGCCTGCTGCGGTATCCGAGCAACCGGGCTCGAGGATAGGCGCGCCCTGACGGGACCGGGCATACCTGGCCGAGGCCCGAGCCGAATAATGCCCGCGAACAGAGCGCGGGAAAAGACCACGGCGGTTCCTTCCTCAGGAAGCGTCGTGGCGTGGCTCTGACAGCCTTTTCGGGAACCGCGCCCCGTCAGGCCTACCCCGGAGACCGTGCCGCCACGTGCTGGCAATCAACCGCCCTTACCAGTCCGTTCGGCTTCTCCGCCTAGAAATGACCGGCGGGAACACCTCGACTGCTTTTCTTCCTTTGCCCTCGCCATTTTGCGAAAAAGACACTCCGCCAAAAGACTTGCCTCTTTTCGAACCTCCCTTTTCTGCTGCGGCGCTTCTCTTTCTGAGTCTTCCCATGGCGCGGTTTGGTGCGAGCAAGATGACGGTGGAGAGGCTCCGGGCGCTGCAGGACCTCGGGTGCTTGGACACCTTCTCCTGGAGGATCCCGGAGGGCGAAGGAGCCCTGGCGCCATGCAACGACGAGATAGTCTCGTGCGACCTCTACTCCGTCAATGGGCTCCGGCTGCCTGAGAGTGAGTTTTTGAGGGGCGTGCTCGAACGATGCCAGTGCGAGCTCACCCATCTGAACCCCAACTCCATTCTTGTTTTGAATATCTTCGCCCATCTCTGCGAGGGTTTTGTGGGCATCCTTCCTACGCCAAATCTCTTTCTCCATTTTTACAACCTTTTCCGCACCGGCGGATCTCCTCCACCGGTGCTCTGTATTTTCGGTTGAGACCCGTTCACCCGTACGAGTTTCCCCATCACCTCAAGGACTCGTGAGCGGGTGGGGTGACCATTGGTTCTACTCGGACGCCACGAGAGCTCTTCGCTACTGGCCGGGCGGCGGTGCCCAGCGTCGATACGCCGCGCCCGCCAGTCGCCCCTGATGAAGAGCGGGTCCTGATGATGATCCATGAGCTTACGAACATGGGGCTCACCGGGCGGCACATCGCCCGCGACTTCCTCCGGAACAGGATTTCCCCGCTGAGGAGGAGAGAGCACCCCTTCTTCGAAATCGGCGGATGGGACGACGTCACCCGCGAAGCCGCATCCGGTACGCCCTCATGACTCGCGACGGTTTTGTTTCGTATACGCCGCTTGAAACCGTGACAACTGCCTATGCGACATGGTGAAAGCCGAAGCCGATCGGGTGGAGCAGAGGGTCGGCGAAATGTTCGGGACCCCCAAGGGCAAGGAGCTTGAACGGAAGCGCCAAGTCCCGATGAACGTGCACGAGCGGGGCGATACGGTAAGCTCCCTCGGCCATTCATGCTCGGGAAGGACATCCGAGGCTTTTACTAAGTATTTGCGTACGGGAACGACATCCGAACCTTTCTGATGACATCCCGTGCTTCTCTTGACAGGAAAAACTCGCCCTGGAGCTGTTCGTGGACGAACTCAGGTCCCAGGTGGGCAGCGGTGGGGTGCTCGTCCCCGCGGCCAAGGCCAAGAAGGGGAGGGGCAAGAGGCCGGCCCTGCCACCGGCGGGTACCCGGACGTCGAAGAGACATGCGGCCGCCCCACAAGACCCACCGAAACGGCATATGGAGTATGCCGACCGCAAGGAGGCGGAGGTAAGCCGCTTGAGGCTTTGGCTGAAGAATTATAGCCTGGGAGTTCAAATCGAACAAATCGCGGCGGAGGGGAGATTGATCGAGGGAATGGTGCAGATCGAGCGGAAGGCGCTGGAGAGGGAGCTCGCCGACGTGAAGGACCAACTCGCGCGAGCCACCAAGGCTCGGGAGTTCGGGATCGTTGGTCGGGCGAAGCCCCTTGCCACGGAACCCGGGCATCCGGGGAAGACGCTGATGGGGGTTGACATGGAGGAGGTCAGCCCGAAACTGGCGAGGATCACCCAGGCCGTTGAGAAGAAGGCCGAGCAAGTGGTCTCGGCGGCAGCGAACTCACCCGCGGGTGTCGAAAAGGACCCGGCCAAAGGCGAGTGTTGATCCTTGCTTTGTCTTTGCTTGCTTCTCGGTCTTGCTTTCAGGCGCCGGGCTAACCCCACTCTCCTGACGTGGGAGGAAATAGCTCGTAGGGCCCTCCCGGACTGCCGCAAAATAGCTTACGAGCTTGTTGATTATGCCCTAGCGGGCGTGCTCTCCGATGCCGCCGACGTGGTGATGGCCGAGGGCGAGGAGGCGGTGGAAAAGTTCGTTGCTGGCGACCAAAGCGGGGCGGAGCCCCCGGCCTTCCCGAGCACGACGGGCGTGCAAGGGGGAGAGGTGATAGAGATTCAAGACTCAGGCGAAGGGGCGCCAGGAGACCCGGTTTTCAAGTAAATACTTGCCCAAGACGAGGGCATGAAATCCCCGGGCAAGCTGCCTGCCCAAGACGGGGCGGCACCCGGCCCGAGCGGACCGCATGCTCGAGTGGATGTCGGGGCCCTGCTTAACAACGTGTTTCGGGATGACAACAGCAGATTTTGAGCGGAGCGCCGCCAGAGTGGAGTCTGTTCGTCGGGCAAACCTCATGCCTGTGGGGACGATTCGTCCTCATCGACTAATCCGCCTTTTTCAAGGATTCCGGCTTGTACGCACTTCGCCAAGCCCAAGATATCCAGTGGGGAGATTTTGAGCAATTAGGAAAAACTTCGCACCGACGCCGCCAGTGAGGATGCTCCGTCGCCGTAGTCGTTTTTCCTTCATTGGTTCTTGCGGTGAGGGGGTCTCGCTTAGAGTTTTTCTGCTCGCAGCTCCTTAACAAGACCTTGGAGAACTTTGAGGAGGTGCTGATCGTCCCCGACGCCGTGGCCCGATTGTATGAAGAAAGCGAAGCCCGGGCCGGGAGGCTGGAGGAAAAGGTGAACGACCTTAAGCAGGCGGACGTTCTGGTCGTGAAAAGGTGCCGCGAGGCGGAGCGAAGCGCCGCTGAGTCCAAGGAACGGATCCTTGAGCTCGAGCGAGAGCTTGGGCAGGAGAGATCCGGCTCTCGTCAGTCCAAGGAAGATGTCGCTGCCGCTGAGAAGAAGGTGCTTGAGCTCGAGCAAGAGCTGGAGCGGTGGAAGCGAACCGCTAGCCTGGCGGGGAAGGATCTCGCTCTTAGCCAGGGCAAGGTCCAAGAGCTCAAGCAAGAGCTTTAGCGGGGGCAACATCTTGCGCAGATCCTCGAGGCCAAGGTGGCTGAGCTCGAGGGGTCCCAACAGGCCAAGGAAGAGCTAGAGTAATGGAAGCAGAAAGCTGGCCAGCTAGAGAAGGATCTGGCCCTTAGCCAGGGCAGGGCCCTTGGGTATGAGCAAGATCTTGAGCGAGAAAGATAGCGCGCTCGGGCCCTTGAAGCCAAGGTGACCGACCTAGAGCGAGCAGCGCAAGCGGCTGCCGCCCTTGCCGACTAGGACAAGGAAGAGGTCGAGCAGCTCCGCGAAGAAGCCCACGAAGGTCGCGGGCCCTGGTGAAGGTGATCGACCTTCGTGCCAAGATTGCCGACTATAGGCAAAAAGTCATGGCGCTTAGAGGCGACGCCTGTGTAGAGTTGTGTGTTCTTTTTCTCTCGGCCTTGGAAAACTTTTGACGGATGTGACAACTTGGGGCGTAAGCTCTTTCATGTCTGAGTATTTGTTGTCTGTGATGATGCTTATTCTGCAAAAGATAACTGTGGGGTAGACATAATGTAGGTCGGAGCGATGCATGGGCGACATAGGCCCGAGGTAGGTTGTAGGAGGAACGACTTCGTGTAGGTAGAAAATGCTCGAAAGGGAGCAGCAATTTTTACGGTGAGTTGTGACCAAGCGACACAAATACGCGAGCCCGGTGATCCGCTCCTATCCAGCCCCCGCTGCGAATAATGCTCGTGCGCCTAAGGTTGGAGCAAGGGCTTGTTCGCAGGAGAGATGAAAGGAAAGCGCGCGGCCCCTCCGACCAAAACACCGGCCTGTGCGAGCGACAAGCGTGGATAGGTCGGTGGAGAGAAAAAACGAGCGTGCGATAAAACTTGTTGACACTTAGGGCGCACACCCTTAATTTGCGAGTGTGGTCGTGGGTTCAGTGGAGGGCGCATGACTAATAGACGTAGTGTGGAGCGACCAACACGCGCAAGCCGAGCTAAACCTTGGACCGACCGGAGGGGTGTCAATTTGCGACTTGTATCGCGCAGCGGATAGCTACTGCGGACCAAGGTCGGCTTATCGAGACTGAAGCCTTCGGTGGTGAGTGTTTTAGTGGCCGGGTGTTGCTCGCGGCACGCTGTGCTATTACGCGCGATCCGATTTTAGCAAGGTAAAAAGATTTTTAAACGGACGAAAGTTGTACTGCTCCAAAAGTAAGGTTGTGAATTTACAACATGATGTAGAACAGCAAATGAGTTTAGACATGGAACTTGCGCAGCTGGTCGATGTTCCATGAACTGGGGAGCACGCGGCCATCTTCCATTGCAAGGCGGACAGCCCCCGGGCGTGACGCTGAAACGACCGTGAAAGGTCCCTCCCACTTGGGAGATAGTTTGTTGGTCTTCGATGTGTCCTCGACGCGGTGGGACAAGGTCGCTAACTCGCAAAGCTGCTGGGCGAATTGACTTGGCCGCGTGCTTGCGAAGGGTTTGCTGGTAGACGGCTGATCGGAGCTGTGCCTTTACGCGGGTTTCTTCCGCGAGATTGAGGTCGAGGCGATGGATATCCTCGGCCAAGTGTACTCTTGGGGATCCGAGCACGATTTCGGCGGGCAGGACGGCCTCTGCGCCATACACGAGCTGAAATGGCGTTACCAGTGCTCGCTTGCCGTGGTGCGAGTGGCCCAAAGGATGGAAGGAAGCTCGTCCACCCATGACCCGCTTTGCCGGAGAGGTCTTTGAAGACCCTTTTCTTGATCCCTTGGAGTATTTGGTCGCTTTGCTCTTTGGTGCTCCATTGCTCATGGATAGGCTCGAGGCGGAAGCGATCTTTGTCCCGATGTCTTCACGAGAGGCTTGGAATAGCTCACTTGTGAACTGAGTGCCATTGTCCATGATGAGGTGATTGGGAACTCCAAAGCGCGTCACCACGTTGCTGCGGAAGAATCTCTTGGCTATTTGGGCCGAAATGGTCGAAACCGGCTCGGCCTCGATCCACTTAGAGAAGGTGTCAATGGCAACGAGCAAAAAATTGCAACCCTTTCGACCACGGGGGAAAGGCCCGAGGATGTCAGCCCCCCAGGTCGAGAATGGCCATGAGAGTGGGATGGTCTGTAGCGCGTACGCTGGTTGGTGGGACTTACGGGCGTGGAATTGGCACGCTTGGCAAGTCGCTACGATTGCCCTGGTGTCGTCTAGCGCTGTGGGCCAATAGTATCCCAACCGGAATGCCTTTCTCACGAGTGTCCGGAAGGACGAGTGGGCTCGCGACATTCCTCATGGATATCTCTCGAGAAGGAATTCTCTTCTCGAGATATGCACTTGGAGAGGACTCCGAGTGCCCTTTTGTGACAGGCGCCATCTACGAGCTTGTAAATGGATGACCGCCTTTGCAGCCGGGAACGCTCGGCTTCTTCCTCAGGCAATGTCCCATGGGCAAGATACTGGATGAATGGCGCCATCCAGTCCGCACCTTGCACGAGGAAGGAGACGCACAGACGCCTCTTGTGCCTCTCTGAGAGGGAATGGAGGGCTTTTTCATATGCTCGGCAAGTGCCGGCCCAAGGGCATCTGGGTGGTGCCTCCTCTACGAGAGGAATGGAGGGCTTGTGCAGATGCTCAACGAGCGCCACCGGTGGGGCGGTAATCGCAAGGAACCGACCTTAGAGAGTTGGTCGGCCAGGGAATTGTCTTTCCTGGGGATGTAGAGTACTTCGAAATTTCTAAAGCACCGCCCATCTTCCTCACCTCAACCAAGTAAAGCGCCATTGAGTGATCGGAACACCGATATTCTTGTTTACTTGGTTGACGACCAACCGTGAATCGCCCTTCACGGTGAGTCGCCGACGCCGAGCGCTTTGCATGCCAGAGTCTTGCCAAGAGGTTTCAGACTCCGCCGTGTTATTAGTTGCGCGGCGTAATTGGATGATGTATTGCAGCCGGTCCCTTGAGGGGACATTCAAGATAACGCCACCCGAAGGCCAGAAGCTCGGGACCCGCTGGTACATGGTTCAATGGCCGCCCCGAGGTTCTTGAGATTCGTGGGGTGGGTCAAGGGTTCGTCCATTCCACTACGAAGTCTGCCAAAACCTGGGACTTAACTGCCGTGCGGGCGGAGAAGTGTATGTCGAACTCTACGAGTTCCATGGCCCACTTCGTTGTCCGGCCGCTGGCGTCTGGGTTCCTTAGGATGTCCCTAAGCGGGAAGCTGGTCGGGACGACGACCCTGTGGGCTTGGAAGTAGTGGCGTAACTTCCTGGAAGCCATGAGCAGCGAGTACAGGAGTTTCTGGACCTAGGGGTAACGCTCCTTTGGTCCGTGTAACACTTCGCTGACATAGTATACCGGACGCTGTGTCCCTTCCCGCTCTACCACCAACACCGCGCTTACGGCGTGGGGTGTCGCCGCGAGGTAAAGCAGGAGAGGCTCCCCTGACCTTGGCGTGGCCAAGACCGGGGGGCTGGACAGGTAACGCTTTAGCTCCTCGAAGGAGCGGTTGGCTTCTTCTGTCCAGACGAAGCCCTCGTATCATGAGCGCCTTTAAAGAAAGGCAGCGTCACCGACCGAGATGAAGCGGCTTAGGGCGCCATACGTCCGGTCGAGGTTTGACTTCTTCACGGAGCCCGAGGGCGATCCTTCGATGGCCTCGATTTTCCGAGTTGGCACCGATGCCTCGCGTCTGATGAGGTACTGAGCACCTTGCCGCCTTTACCCCAAAAACACATTTCTCAGGATTAAGCTTTATTCTATATCTACGGAGATTACAAAAGGTTTCCTCGAGGTCGAGTATATGACCTGAGGGGAGCTTACTCTTGACTACGATATCGTCCACATATACCTCCAGGTTTCGGCCTATCTGGTCCTGGAAAGTCTTCGTGATCGGTATTTGGAAGGTCGCCCAGCCGCCCGCAGACCGGCGACATGGTCGTAGCGTAGCGCGTTTAATGGGGTGATGAAGGAAGTCTTCTCCTCATCCCCGGGGAACAAGCTAATCTGGTGATAACCTGAATAGGCATCCAAGAAACTCATTACCTGGGATTCCGCCGTTGCGTCGACCAGTTGATCAATGCGCGGCAGCGGGAAGTTATCCTTCGGGCAGGCGGCGTTTAGGCCGGTGTGGTCGACACACATGCGCCACTTGCCCCCCTTCTTCTTCACAATGACTGGGTTTGCCAGCCACTCCGAGTGCTCGACTTCCCTAATGAAGCCGGCCTTAAGGAGTTTGTCGAGCTCATCCCGGATGATCGCTTGCTTCTCCGGGGAAAAGCGCCGGAGCTTCTGGCGCACGGGTTTTTTGTCAGGCCGAACATCTAGCCTATGCTCAATTACTTTCCTTGGGACTCCGGGCATGTCGGACGGTTCCCAAGCGAACACGTCCGCGTTCATCCAGAGGAAAGTAACGAGCTCGAGTTCCTATTTGTGGTCTAGGGAAGACCCCAGATGGAAGACCTTGGACGGGTCGGCCTCGTTGAGGGGGACCGCCTTGGTTTCTCCTCCGGACTGGAGGGTAACTTTTGGTCGAGAATGAGCCGGCGCCTGGTCGGGGCCGCGCTAGGGCAGCTGACCGACCATGTCGAGCGCCTTTTCGTCGCAGTTCAAGGCCGCCCTGTGGTCGCCTTTGACGGTGATGACGCCATTTGGCCCGGGGGCCTTCAGGCATTGGTAGGCGTGGTGCGTGGCGGCCATGAATTTGGATAGGGCCGGCCTGCCAAGGATGGCGCTATGGTGACTTGAAGTCAACGACGAAATTGACCACTCGGTCGGAAGTTGGCGGCCTCGGCGCCACGGGCAAGGCGATCCGCCCAAGGGCTTGACCGGCGGGACGATCCAGAGAACGGACAGCGATGCTCTTGATTCTGGAACGAGGAACCTGCATCTCGTCCAGGACCGAAGCGGATATGAGGTCCAGAGAGCTTCCGCCGTCCACGAGGACTCGGCCGACCTTAGCGTTGCTGATGGTCGGGCTTACGACCAGCGGGAGCCTCTGGGGCCTGGTCATTCCAGGGGGACAGTCCTCCTTGGAGAATGTGAGGGGCAGCTCGGACCACCTGAGCTGCTGGACGGGTGGTTTGCCGTGAGTGATATGGCAGACCTCCCGTACTGCCGCCTTGAGGTCCCTACGAGACTTGTACGCCGAGGAGCCCCCGAATATAACGGCGATGTGGTTTCGGGGCTCCTGGAATCCCATGTCGTCGTCGCCGTCCTCTGCTGGGCCCTTGCCCTTGCCGTTATCCGCCAACGCGGGAGTGTGGGCATGGGACCCTCACCGTCAGAGAACTTTTCCAGCGTACGCCTGTGTCCGCAAGATTCGAGGTCGTGACCCGCTACCGATGGTACGGTAGAACCGGCACCGGAGGGCGCCTTTGCTCAGCGCTCTGGCCGCCTCGACCTTGGTCGCCTGGCCTTAACGCCGCGACCCGGTCGTCGGGTCTTGGTCGGAGTGCCGTGGTCGTGGTCGGCTTGATCGCCGTCGCCTTCCGTCCCCCGCCGACGAGGCGGGCGGCGATCGATGGCGGCGACCGTGTCGGCGCCCAGGCTTCTTCTTCTTTTGGCCTTTTTTCAACCGAGCCCTGCTTCTTTCCCGAAGAACCCTCCAGTTCTACCGAGGCGGCAACTTGCCTTCGTCGATCATCCTCTTCCATTGTACAAATTGCCGGCGTTATGCGCACCGATCGGCCATACTGGAAAAGCTCGTTGGCGTTAGGTCGGGTGGATCTCCAAGTCCTGTGGTGAAGCTTAACGTCGCGGACCCCAAATTTGAAGGCCCGGACGACTGCCTCGTCCGAGATGCTCGGGATGGAGTTCCTTACTTTGATGAACCTCTGGACAAAGTGGCGCAGGGTCTCTTTGTCCGTTTGGATCAGCCACTCCAAATCTCGCTCGTTGCCCGGGCGAGTGTAGCAGCTTTGGAAGTTCGCTCGGAGGGCATAGCTGAGCTGCCTCCACGAGCGGATCGAGCCCTCCTTCTGGTTGAAGAGCCACGTTCTAGCCGAGCCATCGAGGACCGTGGGGAGGTAGTTGGCCATGACTCTCTCGTCTCCTCCGGCCGCCACGATGGCGGTGGAGTAGATTGAGAGGAACTCATCCGGGTTCTGGGTCCCGTTGAACCGCTCTATGTGGCCGGGCTTGAACTTGCTCGGCCACACCACCTCGCGAAGGGACGCCGAAAAGGCCCGGCATCCGAAAGCCGGGCTGTCATGGCGGCCTCCGCGGGAGTGGGGATCACGATGGTCGGGGCCCAGTCGGTCCTTTGCGCTCGGCTTGATGCGGGAGAAAACGCCTTGCGCCTGGCGCCGAGGAAGAGCACTCGGAAGGCTCATAGCGGTCCGGGCGTGCCCGCCCGCGAGTCCGCCCGGAACTCGCCCGCATCCTCATGGAACGCTCTTGCTTCCACAGCCCGGCGAGCAGACTTCGGGGCGCCATGACGGAGCGAAACGGGGAAGGGTGTCGGTGGTCCCGGGAAACATTCCGGGGTCCTTGGGCGCCAGACGGCCCTGGAAGGCCTATATCGGCGGCAAGGTTTTCCAGGTTCTCAGCCACAAGCGCCCCCATGGCTGCCAGATCCGCCTGACTGGAGAAGTTTTGGAGACCGCGCACGACCGTCGCAATGGCGCGAAGACGCTCGGCGCTCTGGGGAGCGACGGGAGGCGATCTTGGGCAGCGCCCACGACGTGCTTCGGGAGCGGTTTCGCCGGTACTCGCTGGGATCCTTGCCAGGCCAATCCCGGGCCCCCCCGCTAGATTGGTGGTGGGTGATCAAGGTTCCTTGAGGGACACTCCGGCGGTCCTCGCCAAAGATCGGCCGGTGGTGGGGAAACTTCGAGGACCGATGCTCGCTCGTCGCCTCCTCCCCGCCATGTTGACGCTGCGGGAATGCCAAGACTGCGTGGACGACACCGGGTGGTGTCGTACGCCGTGTTCTCCTGGCTGAGCTCGAGACGATCGGGAGTGGCGCGATCGCCACGGAGGTCGCCGTATTCTTCCTCGGGAGCGAGGGCATTCGATTGCGGGCGGAGGAAACGCTCTCGCGCCGCAGCCATCGTGGAAAGACTCCCGGTCTCGGTGTGGCCTTCCGGGTCGGCCGCACCGCCTACGCCATCGTCGGCGTAGTATTCATCGCGATCCTCCACGTCGTCGAAGACGCAGAGGTCCTGATTGTCCTGCGAGTTCGGCATCCCCAGGGATTTCTTACGGAAGGACTTCAGTCGAATCCCCACGGACGGCGCCAGCTGTCGACGATTCAGGACAGGGTCCCCCGCCGAGCTTACTTGTTGAATGAGGGATCAACTTGGGGCCCCTTTTCCGCAAGAGCTATACGTTTGAGAGTATGCCGAGCAACGAGACGAGGGTACACCAGACGATCGTGAGACACGGGGGGTCGTTTTTATCTGGTTCGGGCCTCTCACGGGGGAGATAATAACCCTACGTCCAGTGGATACACCAATATACGAAAATGGGTTACAACATGCTCGCTCGGGGGACCCTGAACGATCCTAAGGGCCCTCGCAAGCAAGCGGTGTGTGCAAGTGTGCGTAGTACAGAAAGTCCAACCCCCAACCCCTCGCAGGAGGGGGGTATTTATAAGGGATTTACAGGGAATAGATCATTTATTACAGGGCGACATCTTTGTTGAAGACGACGCAATAAGAAGAAGAATAGCCGCCGCCGGGAACCATGCGTCGTGGGTACAGTGAGCGCAGACCAAGGCGGCGCGGACCGTGGGGCGCAGATCCCGGGCGTGCGATCCCTCGAGCCTGCTGCGCATTTAATGCCACGTCGCCTTGTCGCGGGCCCCCGAGCTTGGCTTGCTCGGAGACGTATTCGAGAGGTAACCCTGTGAGCCGAGCTGCCCGAAGGTCGGCCTATCCGGGCATGAGTATGGTCGGGTGTCGCCGGGCTTCGATGGTCATCTGGGTACAGTACCTCCAATCCCCGACAATAACCATATGTCATACAACACAAGCGGTTCATAACTAGTAGTTGTCTGTGATGAGTAAAATTATCGCATATGGATTTTTTTCTCACAACCATCCGTGATATGACACAGATGGTTTATATCTCGTAGCCATCTGTGATTATTCAATTTATCATATATGGTTATTTTTATCCGACCGTCTATTATGTTTCACATATGGTTTTGTTTATAGTAGTAGTCGATGACGTGCCCACTTATCACATACAACTTAGTTATCACATACTGTTCTTTGTTATGAGCTGTCTGTAATAGTAGAACTTTAAATCTAGATCTATAGTTGACTAGTTCACTTGAGAAGAGAATCAGGGACGGTCAAAGGTTTGGATCATGAGGGACGAACATAATCGACGATTCAACACATGGATGAAAGTGCACTTGAACGGTTGTCCCAAAATGGTTGGCAAAAGGGCCAAAATTTACTATTGGGACATAGTAAGGATACAATATTAATAGGTATACATTTTATACAAAACCAAAGATGGAAAAAGCACTATGCAAAATAGCGAAATAAGCATATATGCATTTTATGAGGAGTTCAGCATGACCGGCCTAGTGAGGATGGTAAGTGGATTGAGTTTATACTATGGGTTCATAGAAGAAATTTGAGAGCTAGTTCGACTACATATTATTCAAGATCCCGTTGTTTGGATGCCAATGGGTCCCAATTCCATACAGAGTGAAGGATGATAGGTACGGTACACTTTCTTGGATCTTAGATAAGTCACATACAAAGACAAGTCATTTACAAGCAAGCCAATCAAGTCTGTTATCTTTTTCACCCAGAAAATAAAAAGTGGCACATCGTCGTTCATAGCAAGAAAAGGATTGTCGGAGTGGAGAATATCATAGATGAAAAAGAATACAATGAGTTCAATGATATGCCACCATTTGGAGATGGCATACACATGGATGGCACTAGCCCTTTTTGATACTTTGATTCCATGTTGGTTCGGTAGTTTATAACAAATTTGCAAAGTAACACACATAGGTCTGTATCATAGATTACCAAAAAATATTGTATTGCATTGAACTCTTTCAAATACAAGTCAATCAAAAGGATCTCATATAATTTTTTTAATATTTTCATTGGCTCACCCCAAAAATATAGTGTTTCTGCACTTATTTGATCAAAGAGTACTTCCACTTTAAGGACCACCTCAAACCTATTATAGAAAAAGGCAAAAAATACTCCACCAGAGTTTATTCTCACGTCTCCATTACGTAGCTATAGGTATGTAAACATACTCTGCTGCTTCTCCTCCTTGGATTTATTTTCCACCCCATCCTTCTTTTTTAGCCTCTCCTGACTGCTTTTTTGTCAGAGCACTTCTGAAACCCTACGGCATGTCGAAACATTCTGCGAGCAAGCTAAGCAGCAGAACGAGCGGCTCTCAGCTTCCCATCTGCAGGTGACTCAAATGAAGGACTCTGAGCTAGCGGGGCTTTGGGCAGAGCTGAAGACGGTCAGGGCCGAAGCTAATGCGGAGGCGAAGAGGTTGAGGGCAGCCAAAGCCGAATATCATGTGGAGGCGCAAAGGCTGAAGATGGAGGTGGATGCACTAAGGGCACAGAAAGCTTCTTCAGACGCTGCATGGCTCAAAGCCAAAGCTGACCTGGACAAGGTGGAAACGAGCTTAAAGACGGTTGAGGAGGAAAAGGCTACGTCAGACACGACGCTAGCTGTTCTGTAGTCAAAAACCCTCCACAACATAACGTCGTCAGCTCGCCTTGCATCATCATCTCTGCTAGGCCTGATGAAGACCCACTATTCGGACCTGGACCTCTTGCGCCTGGATGAAGGCTTCACCTGTGAGGAAGACGAGGTCGCCGACCTTGTCGAGTCCTTCAAAGGTCAGCCCGAGAGGTTCATGGATAGGCTGGAGCTGTCTCTTGATAGCGAAGCCAGAGAAAACCCCTAGGCTTGTTGTGTTGATGTAATTAGACTTGCACCGACACTGCGGTCTTTTGATAAAAAATACTAACTGGCTTGCTTGTCCTTTCATGTCTTGCTGATTGGTTCCTTGCCGATAAAACAAGGGAGACACGAGTAGATGCAATTCTGATTAGCACTTGTAGACCTCTAGCCTTTTGTGCTCACGCTCTGACTATACCTGCGCACAAGACTTAAGAAAAAATTCTCGTCAAATTCCTGAGCCCGTGTAGACAACTTTTAAGAGTTATGCGATTCTTTGCCAGCCTTTATCAACCGTACAACTTAAACTGTGTAGCAAACATGAACTTTGTCAGGCAGCACATGTAGAACTGACTAGAGGTCTCGTCTCCCGCCGGCCGCTGAGCGTTAGATGTTTGACAATCTAGTGCTCGTTTGAGCACAGGATAGAATTGCTCGTTGTTAGGTTAGGCATGGCTACGCTTTGGCTTCGTTCACTGACAAGCTAAGCGCGAAGTCGAGTAAACACGTGCAAAGAGACTCGCATTCATATAAGCAAATAGCAAAAATTTATGCCTACAGTGTACTCCGCTCGATAAATGTATCGACCAAAAGAGAACTAACAAAGGGTAAAGAATTAGACAAGCTATTGAGTTACCTATGTATTGAGTTACCTGTAGCCCCCGACTCCTCGATGAGACAATCGGGTGGGGAGTAGAGTATTGTAAACATAATGCCGTGACTCGGCTCTCGGCTTTTACTCGATAGCTGGATCGAGATGTCAGCGGTGCGTTGGTCTTGTGCATGTTTCACGACTCCTAGCCTCTTACTCGATAAGCATCTCAACTCGAGAATGGGGCTAAGTAGAGGTGAGAACTTGAGCGGCGTAATCTTCGACCTCTTACTGATAAGCGATTACAGTGACTAGGCATAAGTGTCTTTTGAAAACAACTCTCGACCATATGCCTCGGTGCACGAGCCCCCGAGCATACTTGGTGGAGTTCAACGTTTGGAGAAAGCATGATGTGGCCCCTGATTTTCTGCTCGATTATGCCATCGAGGAGACAGTTGGGCATAAGCGTCACGTCCGGTGTCCTTCGATCGTACACTTAGGTGCACGAGCCCCCGGGCGCACCGATAAGGCTTAGCGTTGTTTTTACTCGGCTATTATTACTAAGGACTGTTGCAGCCGTTGCGTCTTTCAGCCTTTGCGCAGCTCATCATCACTCGGTGTTTCTTCAGCTTTCACATTTATGCAAGAGTACAGAGGAACGCCTCGTAAACTGGAACCAACACGGACTCTCATTGAATCATGACTGCTGCCTGACTCGCTCCCGAGGCTATAAATAGACGGGATGCGAGATCACTTGGCCTTACCTTTCTCCTGCTTTGGCATTGTAACACTTCTTTAGATGTTTTCATGGCCTCTTTGCTACCCCCGTCTCCTTCTCTAGAGATCCTTGAGAGAGCTCCTCCCCAGGAGTTTTCCATTGAGATCCCTCCTCTGCCTCCAACTACGGGGCCCTCAAGGCGTATCGTCATTGTCCTTTTTGAGGACGAAGACGACGAGATCGACTGGGATGCAATCAGAAAAGTGGTCTGGCCTAAGGAGGAGGAGGAGGAGATCGATTAGAGGGCCGCCGAGAGGGAGGTGTGGCTCAAAGAAGAGGAGGAGGTGATGAGCAAGCTGCGCGTCGACCCCGCACAAGACCATGCCATCTCTGCTCCTCCTGCGAAGGCTACTGCCTCCTCCAACACCGGAGGAGAAAAAGGCAAGGCCACCGGCGCCAGTGGCGGAGGTGAAGCTCAAAATAGTTTCATCGATCTGGTGCATGCTCGCCCTCCAACCCATCACGATGGTGGTCGGCATTTGGTGGCAAAGGGGGTGAATCCCTTGCCATCAACCGGCCAGCGGGGCTTCGCCACCTCTTCTAGCCCACTCCAAAGGCACAAGCCCCTTCCGGGGACTATCAGCTGCTTGCCCTGGAGTGAGCAAAAGAGGAGGCGAGACACCTTCAAAGACAAGTAGCTGTAGGGTGCCTAGAGTAGCTTGTCTACAAATGTAATAGAAAACTTTTATTAGCAATGTAAATAAAATGAACTTTTACATACCTGGAATTTTGCGCTTTGTTTGATTCTGTGATGTTTTCTCTCTTATGTGTGGAATTTTCTTAGTTGATCGATGTTCCATGAGTTGTCCAGTATCACGCCGTCTGCTGTAGATAGCTGCACCGATTCTAGTCGAGTAGCCTCGACTACCACGTAGGGACCTTCCCACTTAGGCGATAGTTTGTTACGATTATCTTGCTTGTGCACCTTTCGTAGTACTAAGTCCCCAACGTCGAGCTCTCTTTGTTGGACCCTTGTGCTGTGATATCTTCGCAAGGCCTGTTGATACTTAGCCGCTTGAATGGATGCTTGGTCTCTGTACTCTTCGAGTAGATTTATGTCATTTGCTTGCTCTTTCTCTTGCTCCTCTTCTGAGCAGTTCTTCACTCGGGGTGATTTAAACGTTAACTCAGTCAGAAGCGCTGCTTCTGTTTCGTAGACCAAGAAAAATGGAGTCTCACCGGTGGCTTGACTAGCCGATGTTCGAATGGAACATAGCATAGAGGGAAATTCTTTCGCCTACTTGTTCGAGTAAGCCTTTAGCCTATCGAATACGCGGGTCTTAATCCCCTGCAAGATCATGCTGTTGGCGCATTTGACCTAACCGTTACTCTGAGGATGAGCTACAGAAGCAAAACAAAGTTTAATTCCCAGTTCTTCGCAGAAGATTGTAAAGGCACTATTCTTGAATTGGCTACCGTTGTCGGTAATAACTCGATTTGGAATGCCAAATTGTGTTATGATGCTCCTCTTGAACTTCTTGGCTGCTTCTGAGGTGATGTTACTGACGGGTTCAACCTCTATCCACTTGGCGAATGTGTCGATTGCCATGAACAGGAACTTGTAATCTCCTTGGGCTCTAGGGAACAGTCCCAAGATATCCAAACCCCAGATAGAGAAGGGCCAAGACAGAGGAATAGTTTGCAGGGCTTGCACTGGTTGGGTGGTCTGCTTGCCATAGAATTTGTAGTTTTCGCACTTTTTCACCAACTCACAAGCATCCTAGAGGGCAGTTGGCCAATAGAACCCTTGCCGAAAAACTTTCCCGACAAGAGTGCGATAAGACGCATGGTTGTCACAGATGCCTCTATGGACATCAAGCAATATTTTATTGCCTTCTTCCTTGGTGATGCACTTCATCAAGATTTCGTTACTCCCTTTTCGATAGAGTTTGCCATCTACCAATGCATATAGCTTGGACTTACGTGCAATTTTCTCGGCTGAGGCATCATCGTCAAGGATCTCTCGGCCTTTGAGATAGTCTTGAAATGGCGTCGTCCAAGTCAGCTCTCATTCGAGTAGCACAGCTTCCTCGTTTGTAAGTTCTGCCTCGCCAACTCGGCCAGGCTACTGGTCCAGTTGGGAAGCATCTGTCTCTCGTGGGGGAGAGATGGATGGTTTAGGGAGTTTCTCGATGAAGACCCCCATGGGTGCAGGTGAACGGGACAAAGCGAGCCTAGCAAGTTTGTCGGCGATGGCGTTATCACTCCGCTGGATGTACCTTACCTCAAGACCTTCGAACTTATGCTCTAGCTTGTGGACCTTGTTCAGATACGCTGCCATGTTGTCATCTGAGCACTGGTACTCTTTTTGTACTTGGTTTACGACTAGCTGTGAGTCCCCTTTCATGAGTAATCATTTGATTCCTAGTGCTACGACTATTTGAAGTCCATTGACTAGTCCCTCGTATTCTACAACGTTATTTGAAGCTTGAAAATCAAGTTGAATGACATATTTAAGTTCCTCACCTGTGGGAGATTTAAGCATGATGCTAGCCCTCAAGCCTTGGAGCGTGAGCAATCCATCGAAGAACATAGTCCAGTGGTCATCGACTATCTTGGCTTCCTTTTCCTCGACATGAGTCCATTTTGTGATGAAGTCTACTAGAACTCCTGACCTAATGCTAGTTCGGGTGCAAAATCGACTTTGAACTTATTGAGCTCGATTGCCTAGTGCGCAATTCGCCCTGTTGCTTCTTGGTTGCGCAACACCTCCTTGAGGGATACGTTGTCATAACCGTAATCTTGTGTGCCTGGAAGTAGTGCCGTAACTTTCGGGAAGTCATCAGGATGGCGTATAGCATCTTCTATATTTGAGGATATCGCGACTTGACACCGTGCAAGACCTCTCTCATGTAATACACTGGCTTTTGGATTTTGGTCTTTTTCTTGGAGTAATCCCGTTCGACCATCAGGACTGTGCTTACTACTTAGGGGGTAGCTACAATGTATAAGAAGAGCTCCTCTTTTTCTTTAGGTAAAACTAAAATTGACAGAGATGATAAGTACCTTTTCAGATCTTGAAAAGCTTCTTCAGCCACCTTGGTCCACTCGAAATTGTCATGCTTTTTGAGCAGCTTAAAGAAAGGTAGCCCTCATTCGTCCATCTGAGAGATAAATCGACTAAGAGCCGCAATACATCCTGTAAGCTTTTGGACCTCTCTTAGCGTTCATGGAGGGTGCATCTGATTCACTGCCTCAATCTTGTGCAAGATGGCCTCAATGGCTCGACTGGACACTAGGAAGCCGAGAAGTTTGCCAAACGAGACACCGAACGTACACTTCTCGGGATTAAGCATCATCTGATACTTTCTGAGATTGTCGAATGTTTCCCCGAGGTCGTCGATTAGGGTGCCCCTGGTTTTCGATTTTACTACGATATCATCAACATACGCTTCTATATTGCATCCGATTTGGGACTTCAAACAATTTTGAATACAGCGTTGATATGTTGCGCCAGCACATTTCAGACCAAAGGGCATCTTTATATAACAGAATACACCGAAAGGAGTAGTAAAGGCAGTTTTCTCTTCGTCCTCCGCAGACATGCTAATTTGGTGATACCCCGAATAGGCATCTAGAAAATTTAGCAGTTCACAATCTGCAGTGGAGTCCACTATTTGGTTGATGCGAGGGAGAGGGAAAGGATCCTTAGGACATGCTTTGTTGAGGTCGGTGTAGTCGACGCACATCCTCCACTTGCCATTGTCCTTCTTTACAAGGACTAGGTTCGCCAGCCATGTTGGGTGACGGACCTCTTGGATGAAGTCCGCCTTCAGGAGTTTACCGACCTCCTCTTGTATAGCTTGCTTCTGATCTTCTGCGAAACTGTGTTGTTTCTGCACCACGAGCTTGGCGCTTGGTTCCACAGCTAATCGATGCTCGATCACCTCCTTCGGGACCCTAGGCATGTCGGACGGTTGCCATGCAAATACGTTGCGATTTGCCCGAAGGAAATTGACGAGCTCGAGTTCCTATTTAGGGTCGAGGTTGATGCCTACCTTGGCCGTCTTAGATGGCTCTGCCAGGTCGAGGGGCACCGCGTTGATGTCTCCGCAGGTCTTCTTGTCCTTTTTGCCGTCGTTGATTGGGTCGTTAGCAGCACTGTTGGACGCAAAAGCCTGGTTGACGCTTCTGGATTTTTGGCGCTTAGCGTTCTCGCCGCCGGCATTGTCTGCCGATCCACAGAGAAGCTCGGCCATCTCCAGGCTTTTCTTGTCGCACCTGACCATAGCACGTTGGTCTCCCTTGATCGTGAAGACTCTCTTCGGTGCTGGCATCTTGATGGTCTAGTACACGTAATGCATCACCACCATGAACTTGGCTAGCATTGGGCGGCCCAGAATCACATTATACGTAGTTTCAAAATCCGCTACGTCGAAGAGGATCTTCTCAGTGCGGAAGTTGTCCGGCGTGCCAAACATGACCGGCAGCTCAATTTGTTCTAGCAGGGTCGATTATGAGCGCGGAAGTTATGCCATGAAACAGCTTGGCTCTGATTTTTATCTTGGTTCGTGGAACTCCCATGTTATCCAGTGTCTTCGCAAAGATGAGGTTTAGCGAGCTGCCTCCATCGACTAAGGTTCGAGCGACCTTGATGTTCACGATGGTAGGCTCGACCACTATAGGGTATTGACCTAGATGAGGTACTGTAGTAAGGTGATCTAACTGGTCGAAGGTGATTGGTACCTCTGACCACTTGAGAAATCAGGGGAGAACTGGCGTGGCTAGGTTGACCTCTCTTTCGATTGCCTTGTACTGCCTCTTGGACTTGTACGTGGTAGACCCCCAAAGATATGTGCCAGCTTATGTTCAGCCCCTCGATACTCGGGTTCATCATCCTCGGGCTATCCCTCCCTCGATGAGAGTGGTCTTGAGGTTCTCTTGGACTTTTTTACTGATCACTTGGCACTCGTCGAAGTCATGCTTGTCCGTGTGATGGACGGGGCAGTATTTGTTTCCCCCACGACTTCGGCCCTTATTGTTGCCAAGGTTACGCGCTTTGCCCCACAACTTATCCGCCAGCTCAAAGAGCTCCTTAGTTGTTCTGATCTTCCGAGTGGTGAGCTTCCCCTTCAGATCTCCGTCCTTGACCCCGTTCTCGAAGGCCACAATCACTGCCTCGTCTGAGATATCAGGGATCAGGTTTTGTTTCTCACTAAAGCGTCGAATAAAGCTATATAGCGACTCTCCTGGCTTTTGCACCAGCCAATGCAAGTCGCTGTGTGTTCCGAGGCATTCATACGTGCCTTGAAAATTGGCAATGAACTGGGCCCGCAACTCAGCCAATGACAATATTGACTGAGGAGGGAGGTTGAGTAACCAAGACCTTGCTGCTCCATCAAGGGTGGTGAGCAGGTAATTGGCCATCACCTTCTCGTTGCCTCCGGCTACCCTCATGACCGTAGTGTAGATCTGCAACCATTCAACGAGGTTAATCTTTCCCGAGTTCTTCTTGATCGGACCGGGTTTAAACTTGTCCGGCCACCTGACCACGCATAGTGCAGGAGTAAACGCTTTACACCCCTCATCGACGTCCTCAGGGGTCACCTGACGCTGTCCTCTATGCACATCTTACCGAGGGGGGAACCTGTGTCGCTGCGGCGAACAGCCCCTCGAGGGCGAAGATTTGCCTCGACGTGCATGTTGCACCAGAGATTGACCTCTTGAGGACGCGGACTTGTTATCCCGCCTCTCGCGGTCTTCATGGTCCCACTCTTCCCTTCGATCACGCAGAACATCGCACAAATCTCATCGATTGTGCGGGATTCGATCGCAGAGATCTCCGCGGTATCCTTTGTGGGAGTTCGAATGGATCGTTCTAGAATAACGATGGCTAGAACTAGCCACCACTGATTGTGCTGCTCGACGACTATCGTGAGAGTCCCGGCAATTGTCTTCAGGCACCCTGTCGGCTTGGTTGCCCGAACCTCGAATTGGCTACTCGAGCAATCTGAGCTTGTGTTGCATCAAGTAGCGTCTTCATCTGGTTGAACGCTGGTGTTATAGGGTTAGCCAGGTCCAACAGTGGAAGAGACTTCAACAACATGTGAGCGCACTGGACATTGGCCTCAGGAGTACTAAAGATGTCGCTGTTTATGGCTTAGATGAGATACTGTTCCTAGAACAAGGCTAGGTGCGCCAATGTGGTCACGCTACCAAAGAGTCTACTGCCTCTGAGAACTTGGCACCTGTGGACAAGGCGTCGCTGGGTTGTCAAAATTAGGATGCTTAGACAATATGGCCACAATCCCTGCAATGGCTGCGGCGGTTGGATCACGGCGATGGTCTGTCGTGCCAGGAGGAAAACATCCATGGCTGCACGCGTGGCAACGGTTGCTGCTCCAGGGTCCTGGGGAGTGCCTGGAGGGTTGTGAGGCTCTTGGCCGCCCATGGTTTATGCCCCTGGATCCCTTTCTTGGGAACTTTCGGCAGTTGTGCCATTGTTGGCCCTAGCTATAAACACATGTTGATCTGTACGACTGTTGCACTAACTGCTGAAGTCATCGCTGCTGTTGTCACTTTCACTCTCTGTGTCGATGCACTTGCGGACACTGGGCTCCAAAGGGTCGAACTCTATGAAGTACACTTCTCAGTGAGGGTCCTCAGAACAGGACTTGATCAAGCCGATGTGCTCGAGATTTCCATGCGATCCCCATCAGTATAGCATGGTTCCAAAGGTGATCTCAGATCCTACAAGCGGAGCTTGGTAGGTGTCAAGAATTTCAGCGTGGACGCGCATCAAAGACATGCTCGATTTGCAAAAATAGCTGAAGGCCCAAACTTGGTGCGCTAGCTGTCAAAAGTTAGTGATCGATAGCACACTTATATTCGGATACCTTCGGGGTATGTAGGATCAAACACGCAATCAGTGGCATACGATGTAGACAAGTTCGGGCCTCTTGGTCGAGTAATACCCTACTCCTATGTTGGCGATAGATGAAATCAATGAATAGATTACAGATCGAGGATGCTAGTCATGATTACAGGGAAGAATATGAATATGGGTCATGGCTAGACTATGGCTATTGAATGTCAGTGCGGAGATCTTCCTGTGCATCTGGCTCTAGATGGCGATGGCTTGAAGCTTGCGCTCTAAGTTGGCTTGTTGTGGTTTGCGATTGGCTCCCTCCTTGACGATGTCCTCCCTGATCCTTATATAGCTAGTTGGAGTATTGAATCGTGATCAATGAGGAGTCCTGTTGCCGTTATGATCTCCGTATCACACCTGAATTTCTATAGCTGCTAAACGTATTCGAGTAAGTTTCCTCGTATTGGGAATACAATCGAGTCCTGTCTTATGCGGGGATATCTCTTCTCCATATATCTTATCCCGTTGAACTGGGCCCGAAATATGTGGAGTATCCAAATGCTGTTAGAGATAGCCTTTGACTTTATGACGTATGCCTATATCCTATATTTGAATATTCGACAGCAATTGTGTTTGATCTACATTTCTGTTACTTAAAATGTCACTTTGGAATTAATGTATGTAGGGCTTTTAAGAATTACATTGACTATAAAGGGAGACACAAAAAGGACCGGGATTACGGTTTGTTGCATGTCACAGACTTTTTTGTAAAAACTACAATAACATATTTTCTGTTATACTTTATCGTATATTATATTTTTGCAACAACAATCTAAGGAATAAATATTGTATTTTTGTGGTGCCATCAGTAGCAACACAACCATTCATGTGGCTTCTAAGTGACGCGCCACATGTATAACCTCATTGATGCTCATTGGCTAAATATACCCAAGGTATGCAATCCTAACTATATCAATTTGTCTACATTTCAGTCTTCGCAATTAAAACTCTTCGATAATAGCTATTATTGCTAGAGGCAGGATATGAAATTCACAACTTCTACTTATCCCCGGAGGACCTCGTGAAGGTTTGAGGAGAGATTTTCGCTTTCTTCATGACTGACGTGATCAAAAAGCAGTGGACTTTAGGGGCTAAGGCAGTCCTTAGGGTCATTGATAGGAGGTTAGTCTCGATCTTTCGATGAGATAGATAACTATCGATTTGGTAGGAGAAGGCGTTGACGGTCCGACTACAACCATCCAAGGATGTTGCACCTTAGTGAACGATACACCAACTCTAGATGGTTATTGACCTCGCCGAAGCACAATCAACATGACCACGAAGGTCTTTGTTCCTGCAAGCAATTGAAGAACTAGTAAGAACGAGATGCACAAGCAATTCACTTAACTCAATAAAATGAGGTTCTAATTGAAAAGTAATTCAGGTGGTGTCGGCGTGTCTGTTCCAGATAGTATTGGTTCGAGTGTATAACCGAGTTTCGGTAGGGGGGTCTTCGCAGCTGCGTCACTCTCGACTCTCCTCTCGGGATGAGCAGGAAAAGAAACTTAAGAACACACAGGGAACACACCGGGATTTATCCAGGTTCAGGCCCCCAATGCGGGTAAAAGCCCTACGTCTTGCTCAAGCTCGTGTTGCTCTAGTATACCACTTGTTCTCAGTTCGCCCGATCGTTCGAGCTTTGGATCTCTTCTCTGTTGTGAACTAATCGACCGACCTCCCCTCCCCCCATGCACACTAGCTCCCTTATATACTCCCGGGACTGGCTAGGGCAGGTGGAGGAAGTGGTTTTACATTAATTACATTGATTGTGTCGAGTCCTATCGCTACTGTCCTTCCGAGCCTCTTTGTTTACGCCGTTGCTTGACACCACCTGTCTTCGGATTGCCCGAGGGGAGGGGTTC
Organism: Guadua angustifolia; assembly: GCA_036346375.1. NCBI lineage: Eukaryota > Viridiplantae > Streptophyta > Magnoliopsida > Poales > Poaceae > Guadua > Guadua angustifolia. The sequence continues at coordinate 2,598,484 of CM070517.1, forward strand.
GGACGCTGTGTGACGAACGCCTGGTACACGCGTCTCCCCGGCTTGCCCTGGGCGGTGAAGATGGAATGGGAGTTGGTGTAGCTGAATCAGTCAGAGGGATAGGTCATCATAGCGTCAGGGAGCCACGCCTATTTAATGGCTCTTAGGCTCATTGTAACGGCTCCCTGCACATTTAATGTCTCCCATGCACATTTAATGGCTCCCATGCGCATTTAATAACTATGATACACTGTGATACGGGAGAAGGCTTTGGGCGGAAGCCTCTCAACCCTGTCTACGCGGATGACTGGCAATGGGCCCACCTGCCCACCGGACGACCACATGGCCTGGTCGCCCGGCTACTCTTCGGGTGGCCACACGTGTTGGTCGTCAGGGGCTACGACCTGGTCGCCCGAGGTTGGGACCTGGTCGCCCGTCTGCTCGCCGAGCGGCCACGTGTCCTGGTCGCCCGCCAAGTCTCTCTTCAGCCGGTTGAGTCCTTTGCACAGGACCTTCTTCTTTCTGTATCTTGCGCACACAGTCCCACCTGACAGCAGTGGAACTGGACATGGTTGTAACTGTGGTTAAGATGTCCTTAACAGTACATTACCGTGTGTTTTTTTTCCAAATGTAAATTACGTAAATTTTGTATATGTTTTTTAACTGTAATTATTGTCTTGTCAAATGTGTTGTTAACTATATATGTACTATGAATTATTGTCTTGTATATATGTTTTGTTAACTATGTGTGAATTGTTGTCTTATGTTATCTGTATATAGGGCATGGCTAGTGTGATTCTCGAGGTTAGCCATAAAATAGAAAAATTTACTTTTAAAAGTGCAAATCACAAACGGTTCTAAAGTGACAACCGTTTGTGATATGCAATATCGCAGATAGCTACTCACTAACCGTCTGTGATAAGAACAAATCACAGATGGTTCTTTCTAATGAACTGTTTGTGATGATTTATTATCATAGATAGTTTGAAGGTGATTACTGTCTATAATATTTCCTTATTTCATACGATTTGTCTGACTGTCTATGATATTATTATCATTGATTATCACTTACTCTTTTTTTTTTCATAACCGTCTGTAAAGATTGTTTTCCACCGATTATGACGTGTGTCTGTGTGGCAGTGTTTCATTTGAATCAGCTTCAGGAAATTTGGCACCGAGCATCGAACTGATAGTACGATTTGTACCGTGGATTACGGCTCAGGCTTTTCAGGGGAGGCTCCACATGATCTAATTAGGATCACACGGTAGGTGGAATGAATCATTTGTCTGATGAAAGCAACAAATTGATTGATTAATGGAGTAGTACCATAGATGAGCATAGGGAGCTAAATACCGTATCATTGATTACTTGGGATCTTAATCCCGGAAGGAACTGCAGTACAATCATGGTTTTGGTGCAATCACTGTACAATCAAACTAAGAAAAGTTTCAAAAAATTCTGAAAAAAATCATGGATGTACATCTCATCTTACCCCATCTACATATAAAATTCATGATCAAATTCGTCCTATGCTAGAAGTTACAAAAAAGACAAATTTAGGGTGCATTCGAACTATTCAAGTTTGTCAGAAATTTGTCTTTTTTATTACTTTTAACATAGGACGAATTTGATCATGAAATTTTATATGTAGATGGGGTAAGATGAGATGTACATACATGATTTTTTTTGAAACTTTTCTTAGTTGGATTGCATGGTGATTACACCAAAATCATGATTACACTACAATTTTCCCCCTTAATCCCAGTCCTTACAAACATTAACTCCAATTATGGCTACGTACAGCGAGTCCCTGCATGCATACACCCTTTTCGGTCTCCATCAATGATAGATTATCGTCCGCCCTTAATTTGAGAGAACTATTAAGTTACATGCATAAGGTTAGTTCACCTAAAAACTTATATTGATGAGGAAAAGTGAGCAATTCATTTATACTTCAACACTCTCTGGAATAGAAGTGGGCTACAATTACTTTTTTAATTGCGTCAATCAGGTCTTGAATTCGAGACCTCTTGACTTTGATACCATATTAAGTTGTATGCATCAACCAGCTTACTCCAAAACTTAAACTGATGAGGAAAAGTAGACAATTTTCTCTTATACTTCAACAAAAACTACTTGATAATGGCTGAAATATTAGCCAAGGATGACAGTACACATAATACTCCTATTTGGTCTAGTTGGACGACGGAGCTAGCCCAGCACGTACGCAATCGACGGAGCCAGAATTAATTACATACTCGTGGTGTCTAATGTACTGTTACAAAAATACGTACGTGAAATCTGTTTTCGTCGAAACTAGAGGACTTTTGCATAGATCATCTCTAGAAATATAGGGTTTTTTTTTTCTTTCCACGTGGCTGGATCATTTGTATGGATCGGAACAGATAGTATGCGATCAATACAGACACTCCTGTTTTTTTGGTAATTGTCTATGATAGTTCCAACCAGGGTTCACGTTCTCGCGGTTTCTCGCTGAAAACATGAAACCGCTCCTCTCTTGTGACTCGGCAATAGAAACCGAACGGTTTCTCGCCGGAATTCAAATCAAATTCAAAAATTCAAAAATTTAGAAAAATTTATCCAAAAAATTTCTAAAATTAGTATTAATTGTTTGATGAGCTCTGGTGTAAATTTTTTTTGAAAAAACGAATGTATACAACTTTTTTAATACATTCAAAGTCTTCAATATAGAAAAAGCAAAAAAGAAAAAAGAAAATCCGGCCTGTGGGCTTTCTGTAACATCCCAAAATTTTAATAAAGTAAAAATGTATATTTTGAATTTGAATATAATTATCTCTGAGTTTTCTTGGTATTATTGGTTTTATTTGGATTTCTTTGGATTTATGCTTTGTATGAAAAATTCAACAAATGGAAATAAAGAATGAAAAAGAGAAAAAGGCAAAAATGTAAAAAGTAAAAATTTAGAAAATTTCCATGAGAACCCTGGTCATGTAAGTAAACCCTTTTAGCTAGAAAATGAAAATTTATGCATAAATAAATGAAGAGATAAAATGAAAAGCCAACTTTTAAATCAAAACAATGCATTGTCAGAATTTATAAAATATTTATGAGACTTATCTGGAGCTGTAAAATTATCATGAAAACCTCAATGCAATATCTACCTTTGGTAAAAATATTATAAATTAATAATATCATTTAATACTTTTCCAAATTTAAAAATAGAAACTCTGAAAATAGGGAATTTGCAATGTCAGAATTTTTATAAAATAATGGAACCATATTTTGACTTGAAAATTTTACAGAAGCATTCTTAGATCAAATCCATTTGAAAAATAAAATTTCAAAAATAATAGACTTCAATTGCTCTCAAGGAAAAATTCAAAATCATTTTGGAAACTAGTTAACTTTAAGGAATTATTGTATGAAAACCAAAGTAGAGAATTAAGCGAAACCAAATAAACTAGGCATTGGTATGTTCTTGTGTTTACGGTTGTGAGTTTTGTGTTGCTAATTGAAGCTAGGTATAAAATACAGTAAGAGCATATGTATGAGTAGTTGTATGAGTATCCGATTGATTTAGTTGTATGAGTAGTTCCGTTAATTGTATGAGTAGTTGTACACTTGTACTTGTATGAGACTATGAGAGCATAACCGCTAATTGTATGAGTAGTTCATGTATGAGTATTCTTTGATTTAATTGTATGAGACTATGAGTAGTTTAGGGTTGTAACTTGTGAGTTTTGTGTTTATGTTGAATGAGTAGTTCATGTAATTGAAGCTAGGTATAAAAGTAAAAAATGATTGCAATGGAAGATTATTTATTGACATATTATTGTGAAATGTCTAATTTACAACTTCCAAATGTCTAAAATATAGCAAAGATCATGTCGAATTTTTTTCAAATTTAAGAGAGATCATTCTAGAATTTTTTCATATCTTCACATACCTTATTTATATATTTATTATATTTTTACTAAAATATAGCCTTCCCAGTATTTTTTTTAAATTTTACCACATTTTTTTGAATTTTTCCCTATTTTTGGTGATTTTTCCCTATTTTCTCGGTTTTTTGCGGTTTCTCCTCTCATTTTCGCGGTTTTTTGCCGAAATCGCTCGGTTTTTCGCCAAAAACCGCGGTTTCGGTTTGCGCGGTTTACCGCAAAAACCGAGCGGTTTTTCGCCAAAAACCGTGGTTTTCTCACGTGAGTTTGACCTAAATTCAAATTTGTTTAAAAATTCAAACCGTTCGGTTTTTCACAGTTTTCGCACGGTTTTTTGTGAAAACCGGTACCGCGGGGGGACGAAATTCGCATTCAAATCGGTTTTGTAAACCCTGGTTCCAACAAAAAATTTTCTCGCCTTCACGGATGACTTTTTAGGTAATGTTAACACATAACAACCATCTGTGACGAGGCATCAGTGATACCGGCCTCTTTGTATGGTGGTGGGACCAAAAGGCTTGGAAACGTAGCACTTGACCTGTATTATATAATACTAAGGCCGGACCCAGGCGACGAATAATTGTCATGTTGAAGGGTTTGAATCCGTTGCCTTAGTATGGGACTAGCGTTTGATCTGTCCGTAAATGTGGTTTGTAAGATGCAGACATGGCCACATGGGCGATAAGCTGAAGTTCATTTCCAAGGATCGAAATGGACAGTCGTAAAAAAGAGAGGGGAGCATCGAAATGGGCGAAAAGGCGTAGTAAGGTAGCACTTTACATTTATTTTTTATAACACTTAGGCAGGGATCTATCTACTGCCCAAGTGCACTACAGGCAAGTAAGCATGGAGAGAGGTACACTTTGCACTAAGTTAACTTGCAAAGGACCTAGCTAGCTAGCTTGCAGTTGTTACTTTTGGACGTCTTAAGAACTAGATAGAGACGCGCAATGTCGTGCCCGGTGAAAAAATCAGACCTAAATCATTCCGTAAAAAATGTAATTCTATTTTTCTTGGCGGTGTTTTTTTTTAAAAAAAATTAGCTGGCTAGGAGCCGTCGGTGAATTTGCGACATAATATATAGATTCGCAAAAAAACAGTACTTAGAGGCTTGCATGCCCTCCAAATCTTCCAGACATAATATAGATATTATTATTACGAGAAGTCGCACTACGTTGTGTCGGCTGAATTCGATAGCATGCGCTCGAAAAAATAAAGTTGGAGGACCGTGCGTAAATATCTGAAACTATAGGATTCTTTACGTAATACATGTTCGCAAAACCACCAACCGGTGAAAAATAGTCTAGAGGAAAAAGGGCGAAAAATTATTAGAGATGACAACCTTCTTTTGTCAAGTCTAATACTCTACTCGTTCACCGAATAATAATACATTTTTAAAAAAATATCAGAGATCAAGATGGGAAATCGAGTTAGGGAAAAAGTCTAGAGATAGAGCTGCACACATATTTCTGGTGACGAAAATATTTTTTCCGGGAAAAACGGAGAACCCAACCGTGAATACAAAAACAACGGATTTTTTTGAAACAAAAAAAAAAGATGAATGACCCGTACGCGAATATACGAAACGATAGGGTCTTTTTTGCAAAACCACCGATCGAAAGGCCTGGATGTATTTTTTTATTTTCGCAAAACCACCCACCGGTCAAAAATAGTCTAGAGGAAAAAAAGGCGAAAAATTATCAGAGATGACAACTTTCTTTTATCGAGCCTAATACTCTATGCGTTCACCGAGTAATAATACATGTTCGCAAAACCACCCATCGGTGAAAAAAATTATCTAGAGGAAAAAGGGCGAAAAATTATTAGAGATGACAACCTTCTTTTGTCGAGCCTTTTTTATTTTCGCAAAACCACCCACCGGTTAAAAATAGTCTAGAGAAAAAATGGCGAAAAATTATTAGAGACGACAAACTTCTTTTGTCGAGCCTAAAACTCTACGCGTTCACTGAGTAATAATACATGTTTAAAAAAATATCAGAGATCGAGCTGAAAAATCGAGTTGGGGAAAAAGTCTAGATATAGAGCCGCACACATTTCTCTGGTGCTGAAAAAAAAATTTCCGAAAAAAACAGAGAAAGGATCTAGACGTAAATAGTAAGGACCTGTTTGTTACGTTTTTGGACCTGTCCGCTATCCTGAAAAATTAGAAAAGGGCGCTATCCTGAAAAATTAGAAAAGGGCTTGTCCGCGATTTGAATCTAACGGGAGGTTTTTTTCGTAAAACGGCACGCCAGGGACCCAAACGTGATGAATGGGAAAAAATCTTCTCTTTACAAAAAATCACGAAGGACCTATTCGTAATGCACAGGGACCTATCCGTAATTTGAAGGAACGGAAGGGCTTTTTCGCAAATTGGCGAGGCTGACACGTGGCTAGGCTGGCTGAGGATGAAATCTTCCGCGTATAAGGGTGTAAATATTGAAGCCGGCCAAGGGGCATCCATCTCAATCCTCCTGGCTCTATAATGAATTAACCGCGATCGAGTTAATCTGCATATTACACCTATTAACGCGCCTGGGAATGCCGGGAGGAGACAAAGCCAGCTGTCGCCTGTACGGATTTTTGCAAAAAACCCCCTCCGTTTCTTCAAATTACGGATAGGTCCCTGTATATTACAGATAGATCCTCCGCGATTTTTTGTGAGGGGGAGATTTTTATTTTTTTCGCGTTTGGGTCCCTCGTGCAGTATTTTACGGAAAAAAAAACTCCCGTTAAATTCAAATCGCGAATAAGCCCTTTTCTAATTTTTCAGGATAGCGGACAGGTCCAAAAACGTAACAAACAGGCCCTCGCTATTTACATCTAGGTCCTTTCTCCGTTTTTCACGGAAAAAATGTTTTCGTCATTAGAAATATGTGTGCATCTCTAAGAAGGTTGTCATCACGTCTAGGTCATTTCTCCGTTTTTCCCGGAAAAAATGTTTTCGTCACGAATATATACTCTAAAAGATTGCAACTCGTTTTCACGCAAAAAAGAAATATGTGTCTAAGAAGGTTGTTATCACGTCTAGGTCCTTTCTCCGCTTTTTCCGGAACAAAAGTTTTCGTCACCAGAAATATGTGTGCATCTCTAAGAAGGTTGTTATCACGTCTAGGTCATTTCTCCGTTTTTCCCGGAACAAAAGTTTTCGTCACCAGAAATATGTGTGCATCTCTAAGAAGGTTGTTATCACGTCTAGGTCATTTCTCCGTTTTTCCCGGAACAAAAGTTTTCGTCACCAGAAATATGTGTGCAACTCTAAAAAGGTTGTCATCACTAATAATTTTTCGCCCTTTTCCCTCTAGACTATTTTCCCACCTCGGTTTTCCACCTCGGTCTCCGATATTTCCCAAATAATACGTCGAAAGAGATATTTCTACAACTCTAACTCTCTATTTTTCCCCCGTAACTCGGTTTCTACTGTTTTCCGGAGTGAGAAATATGTTGAAGATCGCGTTTACGTCATTTCATCGATTTTTTCTCACGCCCACACAGCACGGCGTGCAATAGCACGCTACCATGTCTAGAATATATTATTGATTAATAATTCTCTGATCGATCGACTTGGTACATATGCATGAACAATTGCTGGACCGACGGTAAAAAGATGAAGGTTAAAAACTTCAGCGGGCCGGGGGCAACGGCACGACAGCCGTGCATGCATGAACAGATTATATGTATAGCTGAAGAGCTTCAGTTAAAGTCAATGGCTGATGCCCGAGGACATGGCAGGGGAGAAAAGAGGCGGCCCCCATGTGCTTTTGTTCTAGCTAGCTAGCGCATGCAGCAGCACCTGCTTAATTGGCTGCTTCGGACACACCACGTACACAATCAAGCTTGACACAAGTGTACCGCTGAAACCAAGCAAAGCATATATCAGGGGCGTAGCATGCAATCATGCAGGGTGATCGATCGATCGGATCGGAGGTGCTGAATTATTTGGTCCGTCAGGTCAAGAAAGACGTACAGACGTACGTACGTACAGGAAGCATGCAGCTGCATCAGGGCTTTGTGTCGGTTGACCTTTTTCTCACCTCAAAAGCCCAAACCCCATTCACGTTTCGGGTGGCTGATCATTGGAGGCACGTCGACCGACCTGGTTAATTGACATGCGCTTCCTGCTGACTGTCGGCAGCCAGCCATCAATTATTTCTTGCGAGTTAGAGGCGATGCAATAGCTAGCTAGGCTTTCGCCCAACTAATCTTAATTTAGCAAATTTTGGTAAGGGAAACTGGTCAAGAACGACTGATTAATCGGCAAGAAATTGGCTAGCTAGCTAACCATGGGCAGTGGCATGCATATATACGTCGATCGATATATCCAGTACAACGTACTGCAGATTCGATCGGTTTCAAAAAAACAAAACAAAGCCCGGGAGACGAAACCCATGCAGCCGGGCAGGCAGCGCTGCCGGCGTCACGACTCACATGACTAACAAATACTGGTCGACCGATCGTCGCTTGGAGCGTCATGCATTCAGCTCGTGCTCTCATGCATCCTACCTACTTTTGACCTGCATGCATTTAATTATCTCAAATCTTATTATGGCTTATTTCATTCGCTTAAGGTAGGAAGAAATTCAGCATCCGAACTATGAAACCGGATATTTGACTTTCGAACTTTGCAATCCGATTCAAATAACACATAACCCGATTTTGTATAGTGATATTGCTCATGTGGCGTAATGATGGGCGATTTAGGATGATACGTTGATCAAGTTAGTCGATGATAGATGGGGCTCCCATGGGCTTCTTCCCTGTCGAGCTCCTAATCATGCTTCCATATATGGCAATCGGCCCATGTAACTCCCTCCCTCTATTGAGATTTGGAAGAGAAGTTCATGTGAGCCGCACCTGTTATTCACCAAGACTTGTCTAGCGTGTCATCTTTCGTGGTAAAACCGCCTACTCATCACGTCATACGGACAATACCACTATATGAAACGAGTCAGTATGTTATTTGAATCGGATTACAAGGTTTGGAGGGTCAAATGTCATGTGTCCTGTTTCAAGCAACCTCTGGTTTGGTAAACAGTCAGTAACATTTTATTTGTGACCTCCTATTGGTTGGAATTTGCCAATATGTTGGAAACTAATATTTGACGTCATATCTAGATGTTAAGTTTTTGTATGGACGAGCGAAAACTTGGGGTGAATTATGAAATGAAATTACCTTTGCATATGCGTAGGGGTGCAAACGGATCGGATACGGACGGATTTCACTCATTCGTATCCTATTCCAAATTTTTTCTCGGATATAGAATCGGATACGGACGGTGCGGATTCGAATCTGAATCTGGATTACTTGATCGCGAATACGGAGCGAATACGATCGTTCGGATCGGTTAGTCTCGATTCTGAATAGTTAGTCGGATCTGCGTGAAAGCGAAACCATATATGCGCATATTAAATACACAAAACTTTACTAGAACCTTGGAGACATATAAGTGTTTCAAATTCAATAATAGTTGCCTTCCTATATAAGAATAATATCTGACCAAGTATAATTCCAATCAACATATAAACTTATATGATGTAGAATGTTTATGTTTATCGGATCTGTTATCGGATATCTATTGCACTCATTTACACTGATATTTTTCGGATATCTCGGATATGCGGGTATGGATCGGATACGGATCGGATACTTCTCTTCCCATATCTTACCCCATATTTTTTTCGGATAGGCAGATTCGAATCCGGATCTAATCCGGTTATAACCGGATATAACCGGATATCATTTTTTCGGATTCGAATCGGATTTTAAACGAATTCGGTCTTCGGTCGGTCGGGAATTATCCGCTCTCGTTTGCACCCTACATATGCGTCCTGATTGAAGTGCTCGCAATTGCGAGGTATTCGTGTGGCCTTTCCTGTTGCTACTTTGGGTTAACATTTTCCAAGTGATTTTGGTGTTGAATGGCCCAGATCGAAATGGGCCTGGGTTGGCTATGTACGGCGATAATCACTTTGTCATGGACCACAGCAAAATGGGTATCGTAGTTGGTACTTGGTAGTCATGGTTGTAAGGGGCTGACAGATGGGCCCAGATGGTTAGATACTAGAGAAGCGTGAGGATGGCGCTGTTACTGAACTGTATCCTCAATGGCCTCCCTGCCAATGTCTCGTGTAAGTCCAGACCACCTTTCATAAAAAAAAAAAATCAGTGAAAACGCATGCAAAACATGTGTTACTGCTGCGTTTCAAAAGATAGGAATCACCATTCAAACTTGAGGTCAGAAAGTTTAAACAACCATCAACAGATAAGTAAACTAGAGTCTTGTTTGGAAGGCCCAGAATCCCGGTCCATCCGCTAAAATCACGGCTATTCCATGGATGGACTAGGATTTTGGACTTTCTAGACATGCGTAAAGATCTTTTAACTTTCTCCGAGCTTACAGAAGCGTTATTCATAGCATCCCTATGTAGGGATGGCAACGAGTCCAGGTACCTCCGGGTCCAGTCTTTGTGGATCCAGATCTGAGACCCAAAATTTAGATCCGGACTCGGACTCGAAGTCAATCACGGGTCCAAACTCGAACCTGAACTTGGATCCGATGGGTACCTGGACCCGATACCAATGCTACAGCAGCGTGGCCATGGCTGACATATCTCTGAACAGGCTCACGCATATTCGTCAACTTGTGCACGTAAATCGCATATTCGCTTGCATTAATACTACAGTTGACGACGACTAGAGTATCTCATCCCTTTAATAGCCGGTAATATTCGGGTATCTCACAGCATCAACAAAAAATAAACTCTAATCAATCAAGGGGACAAAACAAACTTGGACGGCGTGCTTCGTGGAGAGAGGAGCAGCTAATATCAGATCGCATGCATGTTTGATCAGCCGGGAAATGCATCTAGATCACCTGTCAAAAAATTAAAGAACACCTTCATTTCATGTGCTCCTTCTGTAACAGGTCCGGGTCTAGATACCACAGGTCCAAAATAAGACTCGGACCCGGACCCGAAATAATATACCTATAGATCCAAATTTAGACCTGAACCTGGACCCATCGGGTCGAGTACCCGTGGGTACCCGGACCCACAGGTATTTTTGCCATCCCTATCCCCAAGAATCAAAATGTCCTATAAAAAAGAATCAGACTGGGCCTAAAATAAACATTCGGCTTGGAGGCCTACAACGCTCACATGGTGTGTGTCAACAATTGAGGCTATCAATAAACCCAGTACATATTTCTATGTCCTCAACTCTCAACCAAATCCCTGAAGGAAAAAAAAAATCAACCAAATCCCTGCAAAAAAACCAAAAAAAAAAAAACACTCAACCAAATGGCCATCTCATCTCTTTTAACATAGTCAATAAAACTTCAACTAAGCATTACCAACAAGGATATTTTCCAGCCCTGAGCAAGTTCCTTACAGAAGTTCACAACATCTCATAAAGTCTAAACAACTGATCAAACCAGTTAAAACAACTGGTTGCATCCCTGCACTAAGTAATTTCAGCAACATCAAAGGTTCTGAACATTCTAACAGATCAATCACATAATACAGTTTTTTTTTTTGGAAATTTCACAAAATGCAGATTAGCATATGACAAATCATAATATACACATTAGATCCGGCCGGGTTCTTGTGGACCCACGAATTAGACTTTGAACCTTGGTTGGGCCCGCGAGAGTGTAGAGCACAAGTCATGCGACTGTGATTGTCGAGCGCTCTGTTTCTCTTCCAATGGCATGGAGACGGTGGCGCTGAGCTCGTTCCATCCTGCCGTCAATCAGGGCTAGCATTGATTCACAGACCAAAATGCTATTCCTTAGTCTTCTACTGATGTCTTAATGCTGAGAATTTGGAAGCTACTCCACTCATTTGTTGAATTAGAGCAAAAGGAAAAGAAGTTTAGTGTTGTGTCCAGTGGGCCTGCCTCGTGTTTTCTGATGCAGTTGATGCAATGCAACCTGAAGGAAATATACAAGCATCTCCACTATATGATCATCCATCCAGCTTCAGGAGCAGGTGGCGTTGTGGGATAACGCCCCAGGAAGAGGGACCTCACTCTAGAATAGGCATTTCATACGTAACAGTGTAACAATACTGTAAGGGAATATACAAGCATTTTAAACCACTCCCTTAGGGCTTGTTTGGATGCAAGGGAATTCCTTGGGCTAATTGTTAGCTGGCTAAAAATTAGTCCTAGTCCATCCAAACAGGAAGAGCTAATTTTTAGCCAACCTCTGAGCTAACAATTAGCCCATTAGCTAGTGAGAGTGAGCTAACAATTAGCCCATCCAAACAAGAAGACTAATAGGTGGGCTAATTTTTAGCTGGCTAATGGTAGAGCTAATTTTTAGCCAACTAATAATTAGTCCTAGGCGATCCAAACATGGCCTAAAAACCCAGGGAAATAAATCCCTAGAGGGATTTTACAATGCACATGGAATCCCCCTTCTTCCCTATGGGAAATATTTCCACATGAGAAATATTCCCTATTGCTATTTGGAAAAGATAGGAATAAAAATCCCGGCCATGCAAAAAAATTCAAAATAAATGTAAAATTAAAAAACAACATCATAATTAAGCAAATCACATATTGTATGTAACAACAAAAAAAGATTTTTCGTCTCTCATATGATTATTTACTACATTTCCACTAGATCATGATATGACAGCCTGTATCTAGTTAATGACCAAATTTTTTAGGACATCAAAACGACACAGATTTTCAAAAAAGAAAGAACGTCTTATGATTTACAAACACACGGTTCTTCTGTGTTTGACGGACAAAATCTTGCTAACACCAACAAAAATCTAGAACCACTCTGTGTTGGACAGCCTTTTGTCCTCTTGCTGAAATTTCTGCATTGCCAAGCACGAGGAAGGATTAAGAACCAGATAAATTGAAATATTCACAAACAGATATGAACACATGCAAATATCTTATATAGATAGATTATAGATTCACCAGCAAATTTTAACATTCAAATTTGAGTTGCAATCCTGGAAATCGGACAAACCATGTTTGACTTAACTAAAAGTGATGTTCAGCATGATGAGGAATCCATGTTCAGCATGGTTTGGAAATCGGACAAACCATGTTTGGCTTAACTAAAAGTGATGTGAAATTAATCCAGTAGCAGAGCTCAGTAACAGATTGATATCCTTCAAGGATTATTGCTAAACCCTCAGTTTAATTCATCTAAATATACTATGATATGTTGGTAACAAACTATGTTGGGTAGTGGAACGCCATGCGCGATCACCGTGGCGGTGTTATCCACGCCGCCAGCGAGGCGGTTGGGCGTTGCAGCGGAGGCGTGGACGCGCAACTACCCTGGGGGCTTGTTTGGATGCTAGGGAAAGAAAACTTAGGGAAAATTTTCCCTAGGAGGGATTTTGATGGCATATTGGAATCCCCCTCAATCCATGTGGCAACTTCCCCCCAAGGGATATTTTGCCCTGCCACCATTTGGAAGCCACATGGGTAAAAATTCCCTGACATTCAAAAAATTCAAAGACGGGTAGTATTTGTGCATAAGGAATCTCTGCGTTTTCACCTTGTTTTGCAACACATTTTGCTTGTTCATTCACACTGTAACTCCCCAGGACAGGCGGCATCATTCACGTGACACAAAGTTGCAAAAGCTTAATCTCAATGTATAATTCAGAAAACAAAATGCATTCACAGCTCAGTGCATGATTCAGAAAACCAAAAGCTCCACACAGAAAGAGAGATTTCAACAGTAATCACTACCAGGTGAGACAAAGAAGTACCAAAACATACCAATGCCATTGGATCAGAAATTCACATGATATATAACTCATTACATAAGGAGCTAAGCATTAATACAACCAATAAAAAGTAGCAACCATAAAATTCACATGTAGCTTCAAGATAGGCACAGGTTCTGCTAGACATATATGAAAGTTGTATAGTTGTATATGAAAGTTGTATAGTTCTGCTAGACATATATGCATCACTCAGCCTATAGTTGTATATGAAAGTTCTGCTAGACGTATATGCATCACTCAGCCTATAGAGGAAATGACAGTTTCCTTGCTAATATATCATGCTCATGGCGGAGTTACTCCTATACACGGAGAAATTTCCGTATTTCAGACGCATTAACATTAGGTTGGTTTTTCTAGAACAATATTAGGTTGGATTTATTGAAATACACAGTACAGATCACTAGTAGCGTAGCACATAATCCCTTTTTTTTTTGGCAAGGTGATCAAGTAGAAGTGTAGGATGTGATTAAAAGAGTTACATGCATCACAAGCAGCATGCATACAAGAATCGTAAGCATATGAAAATTACTATAACAAAATATGGTGGGTTTCATATTGATTCATCCAAATTCATTGATAGTAGAAAGCAACTACCAATCTAACAGCTTCCCAAAAAAGTATTACTCACAGTTTGATCATTGGCAGCAGAGTGCAAGGCCAGCCACAATGGTAAGGCCATACCATTCTATCATACTTGGCCCAGCAGTCTAGCAAGATATGGTTCACTAATAAGGAAGAGTTCAAGAGTAATCTCAATCTCTTGGTTTCAGAATCAGAGGCCCAGTTTGTTCTCAACTACTACTCTTGAGAGCTAGTAACAACTTTCAACTTCACCAACAGATTGATCTGTCGGTCCCCATTCTGGGACACACCCAAAGTAGTTTTAAATTCTTTACTAAAAGCAATTTGGATACACATTCCAACCGGTACTTCCTGTTGGATAACACAAGCAGCTATTACCAGTAAATTAGGAATTCCCAACTGAAACTATCATCAATGTAATCCCCAGATATTAGCAAGCTTCACCACAGCTTCCTTTTCAGGTTACAGGAGTGGGGAGAACTTAGGACAGTAATGACACTTGAGTACTTGACACTTCGATTATTCACATAGCAAAATCACCAATACAGTTTCCACTTAAAAAAATACTAATACAATTTGTGTTAAAATAGTACAAAAAAAGAACAAGAAAGAAGGTGCTGATTTTTCGGTAGTTACCTGAAGGTCCAGCAGGAACCACACTTTTTTCGGTAGGATGAAAGCTTCCACACACGTACAGGTGAAGAACCCTAGTCACAAAATGACAGATATGTTGGATTTTTAGAATGAAAGCTAGATTACCAAGAAACTAACAAATCAGCAAGCAAATCAACAAGATGGCAGCCAGCCCCACCAAATCCATGTACACTATCACACGATTTGAGGTAAAGAACAAGGGTTTGGGATTCTTACCTTCGGTTCTCACACGAACTTCACAGCAGCATCCTCGTGGTGACCTTCAGGTGCTTCGGCAGCAAGGGGAACTCCAATGGACGCCGGCTCCTAGCTCTCCCTTCTCTCACAGTCTGTAGATCTGAACCCTCCTCTTCTCCAAGGTACCTAGAGCAGCAGATCTAGTCATAGAAGAGGAGGAAGAGAAAGATGAGTTCACAAGTGACGAAATACCTCACCAGCAGTTGCAAGATCCACGATCCTCGTCGAGATCCGAGAGGAGGCGACGCAAGAGGAGGCGGGCGACCCCAGAGGAGGCAATGGGAGAGGAGGCGCTGTCGTGGGAGAGGCGACGTGAGCAAGGTGACGCGAGAGATGAGGCGACGTGAGAGAGGCGATGCCAGCGGCGGCGCCGCTGCGAGAGGAGTCGAAGCGACAGGGAAAGAGAGCCCGATCTGAGGAGACGCAGATTTTTTTCCCCGGGGAAACACGAGGGATTGGGCCGAAAAATCTCCGTGTCTACGGCTTCCAAACGTGCCTTCGATTGGCCCGGGGAAAAGTAGCCCAAGGGATATTCGATCTAGGGATTGGGCCGGGATCCCGGCCGGGTTTAGGGCTTCCAAATAAGCCCTTAATAGTACCAATATCTTTATTCCTTTAAAATTTCCACTTGGCAGTGATGGATCTCGGTGTACACATGCATATGCCTTGGAGGATTGATCTTCTGCAAAGCAAGGATCAACTACATATATGTGTATGCATGTGACTTGTGGCATGAATATTTTGTAGCAAAACTTGGATCATTTTGTTCTCGAGAGTTTAGAATTCATGGTATCAATTATTTGAGGTCCGCACAATGCTAGTTTTAAACCAAATAGCATGTTCATCAACCATGAACCATTTTTGCACACAGAACTACCAGCTTTAAACTTATAAATGGATTTAACGGACTTATGCAAAACAGTATTAAGTCAGAGAGTGCACATTAACATTACGTCTAGGGAGACACCAACTCAGACTTCTACATACAAGTCCGTTGAAATGAGTAGTTGAAAGAGCACAGTTTGAAAATCAACACTAAGTTCATTCCTGTGGTACGTTTGCAAGTCACAACACACTGGAAGAGTCGTCGGCCCAACAAGCATAAACAATTGAGTGAACCGGTTCAACATACTACATCAAGTAACTTGCAGAACAACACAACATCCATGTTTCAACTTTCTAGATTTGTATAGGCCACAGGATGCAAAATGGCAACTGCTAAACTACAAATGCAGATGATACCTACTGGCCAAACATGGGTGAACATCGCTCTATACAACAGTGTTAGAATCATAACATGCCTTGATCTCAACATTGGCGTTGGAAACACAAGTAAAGCCTAACCTAGAAGAGTGATTTCATTTTAGAGGACTGACCTCTTGGCTTCAGTTCAGTGGGACTAAGATATCTCTATATATCCCCGAATCCTTGGAATTTAATCTCACCCTCGTATGCTTTAACAACATCTGGCACATTGTTGGCATACCTCAATACATATTTGCCCGAGAAGGTCCTGGAGCTGCCGAGCAATGCTGGAAGCAGCTTGATATTTTGCTCAATCTTCCCCTCCTTCATCAACACGCTCAGCACGGCGCACCTTGGCAGGATGGTCTTCTCCAAGCTGTACCCCAGAATCACCGGGTACCTGATTACATCGGTTGATTCAAGCTTCAACTCGTCCACGAAGAACCGGAGCTTCTTCTTGATGCTCTCATCGGCGTAAAGTAGTGTCGCGGGCTGCATCTTGAAGGCCCTGAGCACCTCACCCTCGGACAGCCCGAAGCTCCGGTACACCACCACCTTCCGCAGCCATGTCTCCCTCTTGACGCTGCACATCACGCGGAAGCAGTAGAGGAAGCGCGTGCTCGTGACGCTGCACATACCGAGCGCTTTGAGGTCCTCAAAGACTTCGCCTATGCGGTCCGGCGACAACATCAGGACGCCCATCTGGATGACGAGGAGCTTCGAGATGGCCTTCTCGGTGAGGCCATGGTTGCGGAGGGCTTCCACCGCAGGGCGCATGTTGTTGTCGAGGTCGACAGTGAGGGCGCGGGGCATTCGGCTGAAGCCGAGGCGGAGGCCGTCGTCGGTGCCGATGATGCCGCGGAGGAACTGGATGCAGGGGACGATGTGCTTGTCCAGGCTGCGCGCGAGGAGGTTGGACGAGGAGGCAAGCTTGCGGGGCTCGAAGCCCAGGGACACGAAGTAGTCCAGCTTGGGGCGAATGATCCGGTCGGGATCGAGGCAGAGGAGATGCGGGGCGATGCGGGCCACCCGGGCGATGTCTGCGTCGGTGAAGCCGTAGCGGCGGAGGAGGGCGCAGGCAGCGTCGGCCCTGGTGGTGGACCGGATGCGGTGGACGCGGGCGGTCGCCGTGGCGGCGGCCGCGGGGGAGAGGCCGCAGGAGATGAGGTAGGAGATGGTGGCGGGACAGGGCTCGGAGGACGGGGCGACGGCTGTTGAGGAGTAGCTGCGGGAGAGAGGGACGGCGCCGGGCTTGAACTGGAGGAGGTTAATGCCTTCGCCGGCGGGGAGTTGGAGGAGGCGGAGGAGGAGCCGCCGCCGGCAGATGAACGCGAACATGAGGGATGGCTGTTGGGTTTTTGGATCGGGATTCAATTTTTTAATGTGCGCAAAACTGTGTATGGTACTTATAGCAAAATACTGTTTATCTCGTTTTTACGGGCTATCTGATCTATTCGATGCTTCGATCAAATGATCCGTGCCTAATCAAACGGTCCGTGTCTGTTGTGACCGTTTAAATTGCAGTCTTCACAAGGACTGCACCGAATCTCTTTTCTGGGTTTTTGGTGACATTAGGCTAAGCCGCTCAACTTGCTATCATTCGACAAGGCGAGCCCACGTGTTATTGAGTATGTAAAAATCCATCCATTTCGACCCACTGATTTGGCACACCACGTCATGGTATGGTAGGAAGAAGCCTGTATAATATGCTAAACTTGGTTGAAAGTTCTTTCAGCATCCTGAGCTATAAAATAAGATATTTAACCTCTATGCTTTGAAATTTGGTTAAAATAGCATACTGATCAATTTTGCATAGTGTTATTGCCTGTATGGTGTAATTGATGGGTATTTTTGCCACGTAGGATAACACGGTGGCTAAGTTTGTTCAATAATAGGTGGGACCTACACAGGCTTCTCCTTCGCCAAGCACCTAATCTTGTTTCCACAGCCGTCGACCCATGTAGTTCCCTCTCTATTTTGATTTGGAAAAGAATCCCCATATAAGATCCACCTATTATTCAGCTAGACTTGTACAATGTATCATCCTATATGACAAAATCGCGGACTCATCACGCCACAGGGATAATACCGTTAAACGAAATTGGGTTATGATGTCATTTGAACCGAATTACAAAGTTTGGATAGTCAAATGTCTGGTTTCATAGTTCAGGATGTCAGATGGATTTTCGAGCAAATTTAGAGTGTTATATATAATTTTTCCTTTACATAGGATGAGGCAAATCATGTGCAAAATTTAGAGTGTTATATAGAAATTTTCCCTTACTTAGGATGAGGCAAATCGCCATGCATTCTGGTTGTTAAGCATTCTTGATTTCATGCACACCAAACAATGATTCACAGCTTGTGATCTTTTGCTGAGAAACCAAGATATGCATGCTATTTCTCGTTTCTTTTTGTCAGGCTACCCCGAGTTAATTTGTAGTACTGTCATGTTTCAATAATGAAAAATTTATCATCTAACGAATCTAAATATTTTGTATGTTCAGAAAATTAAATGGATGGGTCAGAAAGCGAAGGAAGTGAAGGATACTAGCTTTATGTTGTGGTATACTTAGAATTGAACAAA
Source organism: Guadua angustifolia (assembly GCA_036346375.1). Lineage (NCBI taxonomy): Eukaryota > Viridiplantae > Streptophyta > Magnoliopsida > Poales > Poaceae > Guadua > Guadua angustifolia. The sequence continues at coordinate 2,617,454 of CM070517.1, forward strand.
AATAGAGTGGGCATCTTAATTGATAAGAATCTCAAGAGCAGAGTTGTCGATGTGAGACGCTAGGGGATATGATTATCCTAATCAAGCTGGCCATTAGTGACATGGTTTTGAATGTTATTAGTGTTCATGCTCTACAAGTAGGTTTGAATGAGGCCATTAAGATACAATTTTCGAAAGATCTAGACGACATAGTTAGAAGTGTGTCTAGTAGTAAGAAGCTTTTCTTAGGAGGTGTTTCAATGGCCATGTTGGTACAACTAGTGGGGGTTTTGAGCAAGTTCATGAGAGTTTTTGTTATGGCGATAGGAACCAAGAAGGAGAAGATATCTTGAACTTTGCTATAGTCTATGACCTCATGATATCTAACCATTTTTTTAGAAAGTGACTACCATTTAGTTAACTTTAGCAGTGGTCAACATTCTAGCTAGATCAATTTTGTCCTTGGTAGAAGGGAGAACAAATGAAACTACATAGACTATAAGGTTATACATGGAGAGTGTCTTGTTCCACAACATAAGTTGATAGTTTCAGGCTTTGGATTTAAGGTACAGGCTAGACCAGCTAAGGTCACCAAAGTCATGAGAACGAGTGGTAAAAGCTTAAATGGGACGCCGCATGAGCTTTTAAGGAGAGGATGATCATGAAAGGGATATGGAACATGGGAGAGGACGTGAATAGCACATGGACAGAGATGGTAACTTGCATTAGGAAAGTGGCGGTGGAGGTGAGTAGAGTGACCCAAGGGACTAAATACGAACCTAAAGATATTTGACAGTGGAACAAGAAAGTGCAAAAAGCTATCGAGGAAAAAAAGGCGTTTTACAAGCACATGCAACAAAAGTGGTGTGCAAGGCACAGGGCAAGGCTTACGAGGATCTTTTATCAGAAGCTGAGTACAAAGGAGGGTGAGAAGGATATCTACCAGATGGATAAACTCCAAGAAAGAAAGACAAAGGATTTCAACCAAGTTAATTGCATAAAAAATGATACTAATAGACTTCTATTGAAAGATAATAATATCAAGAATAGGTGGAGAGAATTCTTGACAAGTTGTATAACGAAGACAACGAGGATAGCATGATTGAACTAGATGATTCTTTTAATGACATCAATAGACAGTTAGTTCAAAAAATTTAAGAGTCAAAGGATGAAAGTAGGTAAGGTATTGGGGCCTAATGATATTCCTATCGAGGTGTGAAAATGACTTGGAGATATGGCGATCATTTGGCCAACTAAATTATTTAATAGCATTTTTAGGTTAAATAAGATACTTAACGAGTGGCAAAGAAGCACATTAGTACCAATTTTCAAAAAATAAAGGAGACATCCAAAGTTATACTAATTATAGAGGAGTTAAGCTTATGAGCCACACAATAAAGCTTTGGGAGCAAGTAATTGAGTATCATTTAAGAAGTGCAACTAGCGTGATGAAAAATCAATTTGGTTTTATGCTTGGGAGATCGACCCTAGAGGTGATCTTCTTGACACAAAATGGAGAGGTATAGGGAGGAAAATAAGGATCTACATACCGTGTTTATCGACTTGGAGAAATCTTATGATAAAGTGTCAAAAAAGATTTTGTGGTGGTTTCTTGAGAAGAAAAAATTTCTAACAAAATACTCCCTCTGTTCTAGTATGTAGGGCGTTTAGTTTATTTTGCAAAGACCAAGGAGGGGATATTCCGATGTAATCTTTCCAAACTTACCCCTAATTAAGCACCCTAATTAAGCCGGCGCATCATTAACCCGAGGCAATCATGCGCCTCATTAATGATTGCATGACCTGTTTGTTAGCGTCGTGCATGACTAAACGCACCGTAGCCTACATGTGCCATGCACAGCCCAAATCATTCTACATGCGTCCAGAACTTGCCGCGCTCGTGCACCCATGTCCGCGGCCAGTGCATTGTGCATGCGTCAAGAACAGAAATTTTGACGGCCAAGCAAGCGGGGAGTACACTTCACGGTCGAAAAATTTCCGCTCATCCGTGGTGCGGAAATTTGATTTCATCCATGGTGCCCAGAAATTGGAGTATAAAGAGAAGACGACCCATTGGCGAATTTGATCCATGCCATCACTGTCTCCTCCTCTCTTCTTTCTCCCATGGCGAATTTTGATCTAAACGAACAGATAAACTGGGAGGAGATTGATGAGTTCTATGGTCCAGTCACTGACTCAAACTACGATTTGATGTGTGAAGGTTTGTTTCTGCCCATACAACTTTGATTCAAGTTACTTGCTTTCATTTGTCTGATGGTGCAGGTTCTTTCTTCTTCCTTGCATGAACAGCGGGAGGAGCCCAAGGTGTTGTTGTCAGCGATGATCATGGCATCCATGTGCAAAGAGAGGAGGTCGGCCATAGTGCGCAAAATGGTGACGCTAGACGAGGCCATGGTGATGGTTTTGACATAGGCCATGGGCATGCTGGTCGCGAACTCTACAGGCTAGGGCTCACAAGTCGCAGTCGTGGTGGTAGTTTTGACGTAGGCCATGGGCACGTTGGTGCTGGTGTTCATGCGGGTCGTGGTCGTGCTAGGCTAGGGGTCATGGGGCGCGGCCACGTTGCTAGCTTTGATGCAGGCCGTGGGCACGCCGGTGCTGGTGTTCATGTCGATCACGGGCACACCAGGCTCAGACTCGCAGGGCGCAGACACGCCATGCTCAAGGTTGCCAAGCGCGTAGATGATGCCGGGGGATTCAACGTCAAGGGAGGTGATGCTGAGCATGGCGATGAATAAGGATGGTGGAAGCAATACACTGATGAAGAGAGACAGGCTATATATGCCACGCTTCTGGAGAGATCTGCTTTGGGCATATTGAAGCATGGAGTGACTAAGGCCGTTTCTAATGAAACTGGTGTGCCGTTAAGAGTTGTGCAGAGGATATGGCACAATGGAAAGTAGGGTGGTGGGATACACGGAATGTTGAGCAACAGGCCAAAGAATTGTGGCCACAAGAGAGTAGTGTTTGATGCAGAAGCCATAAAATAAGTGTCGTTGCATAAAAGAACGACTCTCAAAGATCTAGCCAATGAATTGCATATGTTGAAGACCACATTGTTTGGGTGTTTAAAAGATGGCAAGTTTAGGCGGCACATGAATGAGATCAAATTTACATTGAGTGAAGAGAATAAGAAAGCTAGGGTTCGTTTCTATCTCTCGATGTTGGACCCAATTAGCTTGCCACAAGAACCAACTTTTCGTGGAATATACAATATCATGTACATAGACAAAAAGTGGTTCTAACGCACGAGGCATAGTCAAAACTACTACTTGGCCCTAGATGAGGAGGATTCGGAAAGAACCACATAAAGCAAGAATTTTATAAAGAAGGTTATGTTCCTTACGGCACTTGCGAGACAGAGGTTTGATGGGATGGTAATGTGACATTCTCTGGAAAGACAGGGATATTTTCATTCACTTTCATACAGTCGGCGAAAAGGACTAGTGCAAACAGGCCTACCGGTACAATGGTAACCAAGGTATTACCGTCGGTCACCAAGGATGTTAGCCGTGAGTATATTGTCAACAAGGTTTTGTCCACCATAAAGGAAAAATGGCCTGCGAATGAACATGGTGCCCCTATATTCATACAACAGGATAATGCCAAGACGCACATTGCAGTCGATGATACTGTGTTTTGTCATGCGGCAGCGGCAAATAGTTTTGACATAAGGTTAATGTGCCAACCGCCCAACTCTCCTGATCTCAATATTTTAGACCTAGGTTTTTTTGTAGCACTTCAAGCCATATTTCAAAAGTCATCTCCAAGTAATATTGAGGACATCGTTGCAAAGGTATAGTAAGCTTTTGATGAGTACGCGGTTGATAGGAGCAACCATATTTTTCTAACTCTTCAATAGTGTATGAGAGAGATTTTGCGTCAAAAAGGAGGGCAACACTACCGTATTCCACACTTGAAGAAGCAATCACTTGAGAGGAATGGTGTTCTTCCAGTTAGGTTGCAATGTGATCCAAACATTGCAAACAAGGCAATAGAGTACCTCAATTTGTGACTTGATAGTAATCTGTCATGGCAACAAAAAATTATGTTTTCGTTGTTGCTAATGTAATGGGTTTATCAGTGAAAAATATTGTTTTCGTCACAATTGAAATTGTAAACTGAAACTAAAACATGTTCATCGCAGTAAACAACTTGTTAAGACATCATACAGCTGTGAAGCAAAAAAAAAATGATACCAAGTTTTGCATTTAACTATCGGCTTGATTCTCATCGCTGGCAAATGAATCAAGGATGAAGGACAAGCAATTCACAGAGTTGGACAAACTCGATCCTCGTCGACGTGCCATGACTGCAAAGATTGGTCATTAGGAAGAAGGACTCTACAGTCAAACTCCTCGAGGCCATAAATCCTTGCACTAACCATGTTATCATCATGGATACACCAGCATCGAGAACACAAATGCCTTCTTCACCGTGTCGAGTGGTCCAACGGGAGCGCGTAAAGCTCCTTGTCATTGTGGTTGCTGACTTCGCACACATACCTCAACGTTGTCTTGGAAGACGGCGAGGCAGTCGTCTGATAATACATCACCACAATTGACACGCTCGATGTCGGCACCACAACAACCATGCTCAACGTTGTCGATGCCGTCTGCGCCGAGCTCATCTTGGAAGCTGGCGAGGCAGTCCTCAAATGATACATCACCGCAGTTGATGCCGTCTTCGCCGAGCTTGTCCTGGAAGCCGGCGAGGCAGTCATCCAACGATACATCACCACGATCGATGCCCTCTGCACCGAGCTCATCCTGGAAGTCAGCGAGGTCATCCGATGATATGTCGCCATGGCCGCTGGCCATCCTACTATTTCTGACAATTTGATTAGTGTATCTAGCTTGGTATCCTCCCTCTATTCTGGTATATAGGTGCCTTTTCTTGCATGTGTTAGTGAGAGCTGGTGCAGCTGCATGCATGCATGCAGTGTTGAGTATTGCATGGAGTATGAAGCGTCTTAGCAGTAATACTATAGCACAACAACCAAAGAGCCGATTACCAAGCGTATTTATTAGGGCCATAAGAGAGAAAAACTACATACAAAAGATAATGCGCCCTACAAATTGGAACAAACTCAAAAAGAAAAGACACCCTACATACCAGAACGGAGGGAGTACGTTATCTTAATCAAGGATATATCGACGATGTGGTGACTAATGTTAAAACATGTGATAGCTATACCAATAACTTTTCTATTACGATAAGAATACATCAATGGTCAGTATTGAGCCCCTTATATTTTTATCCTGGTGATGGATGAATTCACAACGGACATACAAGGAGAGATTCCTTGATGTATATTTTTTTATGATACAGTGCTAATTGATGAAAGTAGGGTAGGTGTTTATCTTGAGTTGTGGAGAAAAACTTTAGAATTAAAAGGTTTTAGACTTACTAGGACTAAAGCTGAGTATATGAGATATGTTTTCAGCAGCGCTATGGCATGTGATGGAGATGTTAGTCTAGATGAAAAAGTAGTACCTATGAAGCAAACTAGAGTGACAACGAGATTGATGAAGATGTGAGTCGCATAATGCGAGCGGGTTGGTTGAAATGGCGCAAAGCATCGGGTGTCCTATGTGATAGAGAAATCCCTCGAAAGTTAAATGGTAATTTCTATAGAACGATGATTAAACCTACGATGTTATATGGAGCAGAGTGTTGGGTGATAAAAAGACATCATATACAGAAGATGAGTATAGCAGAGATGCGGACGCTGCGGTGGATCTGTGGTGTTACAAGGCGAGATCAAATTCGTAATAATGATATATGTGATAGGATTAGAGTAGCACTATTTGAAGAAAAGTTTGTCTAAAATTATCTGAGATGGTTTGAATATCTCTAATAAAAATCTCATGAGGTATGGATGCGTAGTGAAATTTTACGCTTGTCCAAAGTTTGGGTTAACATGTGATTTTGGTGTCGGTATTGAATGGCCTGCGTTGGCCCAAATCGAGGATAATCACTTTGTCATGAACCAGAGAAACTAGGTATTGTATTTGGCACTTGGTTGTAAGGTGCTGACAGATGGGCCAGATGGCTAGATACTAGAGAAGCGTGAGGCGCTATAACTGAACTCCATCCTCAACTGCTTCCCTGCCATTTTCTCGTGAAGTCCAAACCACCACAAGAAAAATGCCACCTTTCATGAAAAATTAAGTGAAAATGCATTCAAAATATGTGTAGAGTTGAAAACGAAACGAAAAGTTTCTGATTGTTCCAGAGAAAAACGGAAATAGATTTATGAGATAAGGAAATCTAAACCAAATATGGTTAGGACTCTATCTCTTTATGGCATGGGCGAATCCGAACTTCTCTCCTATAGTGCTATATATATCGGGTGCTTTTCATTGTAAACGATCAATCTAATAAAGTGAGAGAGAATTCCACCCCTTACATTGTGTGTCCATTGTTCTTGTTCCTGTGATTGCATCTACAATTTGTGATTGATCATGGGTGTTCGACGACGTTTTAAGATTTTAAGTCAGTGGCAGCGTACAACTCTACCATGCACAAGATTGTTGCAAAATTAGCATTTTGTGACTAGAAGATCACAAAAGCTGAAAAGATTGACAAGGCTTTGTGCACATTCCACCCCAACATGAAAATACTATAGCAACAGTATCATCATACAAAGTACCAAAAGTACTCTGAGCTGATATGCGTTCTGCTAGAAGCAGAAAAGCATAATGAACTTCTAATGAAGGATCATCAAGTCCTACCTAGTGGGAGTCATGCATTGCCTGAAGCACATGCAAGTGCTCAGCAGGCTAGCAGTAGCCGAGGCCGCAAAAAGGGCCAAAAATAGAAAGGGGATAAATGGAAGAATGACAAAAATCATAAAGGAAGAGACTGAGCTAAAAGAATTCCAGAAGAATAAAGATAAGTCCTAGGAGAATGATATAAATGATTTATATGGAGACATGGAGTAGTCTCCTAGTTTTTCCTATAAGAGTCGATGTCGCATTATCCTTTAGAGTCTTCTTAAGAGCCTCATTTATCAGCTTAGTCTTTGTGTTCCTGAATGAACAATGGTCTATGCTCCTGTTGAGCGATTATCAGTCAAATTTTAATAAAGTGTGATTTTTCCAGGATATTTATTTAATCATGCTATGTTTGTTCTATATTATTTGTTCCCGATGTAACAAATGTTTGATTAATTTTACATGTTTAATATAGAACTCCATGAATAATCCAATGGCGGAGGAGGAAATCTGTCTTGTAGACAGTTGCACTACAAACACGATTCTTAGGGAAACTAAATATTTTCAGACATTGATTAAGAAAACTGAAAATATTATGACCATCACCGGAAGCGATGCTCTTATTGTTGGCACCAGAAGAGCTATCATAGTTTTCCCTATGGGCACTCATATAATTATAGAGAATGCCCTATTATACCCTGAGTCCAGTCGTACTCTTCTGAGTTTTAAAGACATCCGTCTAAATGGTTTCCATATAGAGACTGAAAATGAGGATGGTACTGAATACCTACTTATGACTAAGTTTGATGGATGTAATAAATGTGTGGTCGAAAAACTTCCTTCTTTCTCCTCTGGGCTATATTACACCTATATAAAACCAGAAGTTTATGTTGCGATGAAAACCATAGTTAAAATCTCATAAATATTTAAGATCTGGCTATAATATAAAAACTACAACCTTTCCTAAACCTGAAGCTTTTATGTGCCCTACATGTGCTAATGGAAAGCTGATAGTTCGTCCCTCTCATCTTAAAATTAGGGAAGAATCACTAAATTTTTTGGAGAGAATTCAAGGTAATATCTGTGGACCAATTCAGCCCCTATCGGGCCCATTCAAATATTTTATGGTGCTAATAGATGCTTCTACTAGATGGGCCAATGTTTGTCTCTTATCTACTAGGAACCATGTCTTTGCTAAATTAATCGCCCAAATCATTAAATTAAGAGCCTCCTTTCCAGAAGAAAGGATTAGGTCCATTTGAATGGACAATGCTGGCGAGTTTTCCTCAAAAGCATTCAATGATTATTGTATGGCTCTAGGCATTAATGTAGAGCATTCTGTACCCCATGTCCACACCCCAAATGGCCTTGCGGAGTCATTAATTAAGAGAGTAAAGCTTATTGCTAGGCCACTCTTGCAGAATTGTAGGTTACCCACCAGTTGTTGGGGTCACGCAGTGTTGCACGCTGCATCATTAATTCAATTCAGACCAACTGCATACCATGAAATTTCCCCTTTGCAGCTAGTGTGTGGAAAAGAACCAAGTATTTCCCATCTGCAAAAATTTGGTTGTGCTGTGTACGTGCCAATCTCTCCACCACAGCGTACCACTATGGGACCTCACCGGAAGTTGGGGATCTATGTAGGTTATGAATCTCCGTCAATAATTAAATACCTAGAGCTTATGATAGGGGATCTGTTCACAGCTCGGTATGCTGATTCTATTTTTGATGAGGACAATTTTCCGACATTAGGGGGAGATAAGTACCACATTGAAGAATGCCAGGAAATAGATTGGAATGCCACTGGTATTCAGTCCTTAGACCCACGCACTAAAGAAACCGAACTTGAAGTTCGGAGGATAATAAGTCTGCAACAAATAGCCGATAACCTGCCAGATGCCTTCATTGATTATGAGGGAGTGACAAAATCTTATATACCTACAGTAAATACACCTGAAAGAGTGAAAATACCCCAGAAGGTTACTGAACCCACTCTTGCCCCTCATGATAAAAAGAGGGGGAGGCCTCCAGGTGCACGAGACTCAGCTCCGCGGAGACGTTCGCAGAAACGAAGAACCGAGCAAATGAGATCACTACCTGAAACAGTTAAAGATGCTCAACCTATTGTTGAGAAAATCCCTGAAGCAAGCCATCCTGAAGATGGTAATCTCCCTGAAGTGAGCCATCCTGAAGATGGAAATCCCAGTGAATATTTGAGTGCACAATCTGACGCTGGGAAGTCGGAATACCCAGACTCCTTCGTTGTGGGAAATTACGAGGAGCTGGAAGAAATGAATGAAGAAATATCCACCAATTATGTGGATTCAGGAGAATTATATAAAAGAAAGACTATAATTGTCGACATTTATTTCGCCTCCAAAATTGCTAAAACTCTTGAACTAGATCCAGAACAAAAGTCTATGGCAGAGTGTTAGAAGCGCTCAGATTGGGTCAAATGGAAAGAAGTAATTAAGGCAGAATTGCACTCGCTTAATAAAAGGAAAGTATTCGGTCCTGTTGACTGGACACCTCCTAAAGTGTTCCCCGTAGGATCAAAATGGGTTTTCATCCGGAAGAGAAATGAAAACAATGAGGTGGTGAGATATAAAGAGAGGCTTGTAGCACAAGGGTTCACGCAGAGACCCGGCATCGATTACGATGAAACATATTCTCCTGTAATGAGTGGAATAACGTTCGATATCTAATATCAATGGCAGCTGGCTTAAATGTAGAAATGCAGTTGATGGATGCAGTGACCGCATATTTATATGGGTCACTGGATTCAGATATTTATATGAGAATCCCTGAAGGAGTAAAAGTCTCGGATCCTAACAATCGCAATATGTATAGCGTCAAATTGCAGAGATCGATATACGGGTTAAAACAGTCGGGAAGAATATGGTATAACCGGTTTAGTGAGTTCCTTCTAAAGAAGGGATACTCCAATAATGATGATTGTCCCTGTGTGTTCATAAAGAAATCTCAAAATGGATTCTATATCATCTTAGTGTATGTCGATGATCTAAATATCATCGAAACCACAGAGGAGATAAAGGAAGCAAGTGCTTACCTCATGACGGAGTTTGAGATGAAAGATTTGGGTAAAACCAAATTTTGCTTAGGCCTGCAGCTAGAGCATTTCCTAGAAGGAATTCTTGTTCACCAGTCTTCCTATACTCGAAAGGTATTGGAGAGATTTAATATGGATAAATCGCATCCAATGAAAACCCCCATGGTCGTAAGATCCCTCGAAGTGGATAAAGACCCATTCAGACCAAGGATGGAAAATGAGGAAGTCTTAGGACCTGAAGTCTCATATTTAAGTGCTATTGGAGCACTCATGTACCTTGCGAACTGCACAAGGACTGATATTGCATTCGCAGTGAATTTGCTAGCAAGATATAGATCAACTCCAACCAGAAGACATTGGGCTGGTGTAAAGACTTTACTCAAATAACTCCAAGGTACTCAAGATCTTGGGTTATTTTTCCAGAAGAATCAAGACTTGACCATGGTGGGATATACGGATGCTAGCTATCTGTCTGATCCCCACAGTGCCAAATCTCAGACTGGTTTTGTGTTTCTCTGCAGTGGTACAGCTGTTTCCTGGCGGTCTTGTAAAAAGACTCTGGTAGCAACTTCTACCAACCACTCAGAGATTATAGCCTTGTATGAAGCCTCATGTGAATGTGTTTGGCTACGACGTGTGGTTAGTCATATCTAGAAGTCATGTGGCCTTAACACCGTCGATTCCCCCACGATTATCTATGAAGATAATACTGCTTATGTTGCACAAATGCAATTGGGTTATATAAAGAGCAACATCACGAAGCATATTTCTCCTAAGTTATTCTATCCTCACGAACTCTAGAAGAGCGGTGAGATAAAGATCTTGCAAACTAAGTCATGTGAAAATCTAGTAGATTTATTCACTAAGTCCTTGTCCAAATCCACATTTCAAAGATTGTAGCATCAAGAATACCGACTAGAGGGGGGGTGAATAGGAGGTTTTAAAATTTTCTACACTAAAAAAAGTTTAAAGATTTCTAAGCAAGAATGACAATTTTGGCAATTTTGATATCTAGCAATTTTAGTGATTACCAAATAATATCTCTACTCAAATATTTCAATAGCTAAACAAGTATAGCACCAAGATGATCAATTTGCTAGAAATAGCACAAGAGTAAGAACAACGCAAACCACAAATGATGAACACGTGAATTTTTATCCCGTGGTCTCGGAGACTTGCCGGTCTCCCCTACTCCACGTTGAGGTGGCTTAAACTTCTTCAAGCCGGCTCCACTTGCTTGAGCCTTCCTCGATCACTCGTGGTAGCTCTTCCCCACTCCGGGTAGGCGAGCTCCTTGCCTTCACAACCGTCCGGGCCTTCACACAAACTTCTTTGTGAAGATCACCGGAACGTCACGCCACCAAGCCGTCTAAGAGGCGGCAACCTCCAAGAGTAATAAACTTGACATAGGCTTGAGACTCTAGAATGCTTCAATATGGCTCAACTAATGCAATGCACTCAATTTCCTCTCCAAAGACTCAAGAATCAACAATTGAATGCTCTTGTGAGTGGAGAGAGTTGCTAGGGCTTTAAATGAATTGAATGGAGTCACCAACCAGCCCCTAACACAGGTGAGAGGGTATTTATAACCCCTCCACACTTAAACTAGCCGTTATTGCTTTTTAATCCAGAAAAATCGACATGGCCAGTACTACCGCCCTCTAGGGGCCGGTAGTACCGTCCCATGGGCCCAACGACTATTTGGCACATTTAATGCCCTAACACGTAGCCGTTACAGTGCTTTCCCTCCATGGCCGGTACTATCATAGTGTAGAGTCTTGATAATCTGCCGACCCGTGCCGACCGACTAAACATAGCTACTGTTAAAAAGCTACCGCAGACATAGGTGCAGTAGTACCGCAAATGTGGTACTACCGCCCATCGACACCGGTAGTGCCGAACCAGCTAACATGGGAAAAGTTCCATTATGTTAAAAAGCTACTGCTATAGAAATGCCGGTAGTACCGCAGGTGCGGTACTACCGCTCTACCACTTGCGGTAGTGCCGGCCTTGATAGTAAATTCCAGAATGAAAACCAAACCAAATGTATGAACGACTTGTTTGGACATTAAGCCATATTAGATGCACTTTTAAAGTTCAATTCCCTCTTAATAGTACGGCGTCTATCCTAAAAACCCGATCTTTTCTTCAACACCAAGATCGGCAAAATGACTATAAAATTATCCTTAACATTTTATACCTTGATTTCTTTTACTTCTTTGATGCATACTCTTCCCTTTTTGTACTTGTGACATTCCGATGTCCCTCGAAGAGTTGATTTTCCTGTTTTCAATTTACTCATGCAAACAACATTAGTTCTTTTAACCTTGATTGTCATTAATTACCAAAATCTTAATCACATGGGGCCTAGATGCTTTCAAAGATATGTTAAAGGCATTGGAATGAAAAGACTTAGAAAGATGCAGAGTTCAGGGGGAGAAAACCCTTGAACCATAACCCTTATTGCGATCCTTAAGATCCTAATAAAACCCTGAAGGTTATAAGTTGTACTCTTTTCCCTTTGTGAGTGTTTCTAAAGTTTTTCTCACATAAAGGTTTTAATGAGGTGACCAGTGCAGCATAAAGTGCGAGTGCGATGTACTCTTTTCTCCATCTCCTTTTTCCCACTGGGTTTTTGAGTGGAGTTTTTAACGAGGGGTGGAATTCACCCAAGGGAGAGTGTTATGAGATAAGGAAACCTAAACCAAATATGGTTAGGACTCTATCTCTTTATGGTATGGGCGAATCCGAACTTCTCTCCTATAATGCTATATATATCGGGTGCTTTTCATTGTAAATGATCAATCTAATAAAGCGACAGAGAATTCCACCCCTTACATTGTGTGTCCATTGTTCTTGCTCCTGTGATTGCATCTACAATTTGTGATTGATCGTGGGCGTTCGACGATGTTTTACAACAATAGAAGCCATTTTCAGAAACAGAAAATGTTAGTACGAAAATAGAAATGAAAATTTAAACTCATTTTCTAATTTAAATAATACCATAAATACATATTGCTTTATAGAAAATATCAATAGGGTTCAGAGATTCTCGAAAATATTTTATAATATTTTGAACTTAGAAAAATTATTTCCAGCAAGATTTAGATTTTTTTCTCAAATAAGTTATTTATTTAAATCTAAAAATAGCAAAAATCATTAATTGAATGCCAAAAATTCAGAAAAATTCATAAAATCCAAATTAAATGCTCAGTTAAAGAATTTACAAATTTTTATGGTGTTACATCCGGAAAAATATTTAGATGGAATTTTTCATTTTCATTTCCGTATCCACTTTGTTTTGTTCCACGTCCGTTTCTGTCACTATCCATTTCTGTATTCATTTCCAGAGTTTTTGATTTCATTTCTGTATTTAGATGGAATGTGGAGACAGAAATAAAACAGCCACTTTCCGATTGTTCCCGTTTTGTTTTTATCCCTGGTTACTGATGTGTTTCAAAAGATAGGAATCACCATTCAAACTTGAGGTCAAAAAGTTTGAACAACCATAAACAGATAAGTACTCTGTAGCCTTGATTGGGAGGCCTAAAATTCGGATTCATCCACTAAAATTACGGCCATTCTGTGGATGGGCTAGGATTTTGGACTTTGTAAACAAGCGAAGAGATATATAAGGAGCATCCAACTTTCTCCGAGCTTACTGATGAGGACATCACTACTATGGATATGTCCACACCAAGTTGGACCAACTCCATCAGGTCACCCATAGCCCAAGAAGAGGAAGAGCTTGAGTTGAGGACAACTCAAATGGAAGAAGGGGAGGATGATGAGGACATCATCCCTATTGATACAACCACGCCGAGTGATTCTTCTCAAGCACAACAAGTTTTACAAGAACCTACTACTCGTACTCGAGCATGTCTACTCAATTATCAGGTGAATTCGTTCCTAAGTTTTTATACAAATGATTCACAGAATCGAATACTATTTAATTCTTGGGATGATCTTATTGTCTTTAGGAACCATGGAGAAGAACCTTCAAATGCCAAGCATAAAGCACAATCATCATATGCGCAAGTTGGACATGGAATCAGCAAATTCGCGGGTTCGGCCTCCGCGACAGTATCAACTTCAAACGATCATAACTTTTGTTCCAGAAGGCTTCTAGAGGTCTATGAGTACAAGAACGAAAGCCCTGGTCGTCCTCTTTCAAACAGATCTGAGATCACCACAAAATTCCCTTCGAGTCAGCGGGAAAACGCAAAACAATTCAGAACACTTTTTCAGTCCGAGTTCGAGTCCAATTCGAACTCAGAAACAGCACTGACTTTAAAATGCCATAACTTTCGATTCCGGAGGGTTCTGGAGGCCCATGAGTACACGTTTGAAAGGTCTTGGAGTCTACTTTCCAAAGGATCTGGTCTCACCTCAAAAGTCCTTCAGATGCGTCCGAAAACTGCCAAAAACCAAATGATGCTTTTTCAGTCCGAGTCAAACTCTAGTCAAAGTAGGCTTGGTGTTTTGAACTTGAGTTGTATTAGGTCTCCTATGCTATGGACGACCCTCTCCTGCTCCCCTAGTATAAATAACCACCCAAACCCTCATCTAGGACTTGGGTTTTGTTTAGTTATGTTTAGCCTTTGCTACATACCGATAATCACGCGTGTCGACTAGACCGCCTGTTTTATCATTACAGAACCCCACCGTTTGTGTTTCTTTCAGATTTGAGCTTAATACATATTTGCTAATTTAGTTGGTTGTTCATCTTGTTCTTGCTATGTTCTTCGATTGCTTGCAGGAACAATGACCTTCGTGGTCAGGTTGATCGCGTCTCGGCGAGATCAATAACCATCTGGAGTTGGTGTATCGGTTGCTAAGGCGCATCGTCCTGGACGGTTGTAGTCGGGCCGTCAACATCGATTCTTACCAAATCGATAGTTACCCTCCTCTCATCGAAAGATCGGGACCCAAAGTCGCATCACTTACTATCAATAGGTTCATAGCATCCCCCAACAATTAGACTGCCGTAGAAAAAAGAAGCAGACGGGGTCTAAGATAACATTTAGCTTGGAGGTCTGCAACGCTTAAATGGCGTGTATCAACAGTTGAGGCTATCAATAAAACCCAGTACATATTTCTATGTCGTCAAGTCTCAACCAAATGGGCATCACATCTCTTTTAACAGACTCAATAAAACTTCAACTAAGCATTATCAAGGACATTTTTGAGCCCCGAGCTAGTTCCTTACAGAAGTTCACAACATCTCATAAAGTCATAGCTGATCAAACCAGTTAAAAGAACTGGTTGCATCCCTGCATGAAGTAATTTCAACAACATCAAATGTTCTGAACATTCTCACAGATCACATGATACAACTTTTTTTTTGACCTTTCACATAATGCAGATTAGCATATGCCAAATCATAATCTACACATGCATATGCCAGATTGGCAGTGATGGATCTCTGTGTACACATGCATATGCCCAAGTGTTGATGCCAAAAACGTGACGTAGGGTTTCTGGCTTACAACACACCGGACGAACACCGGGTTCAAGTGCGTAGCGTGCCAATCGATTTGACCCTGCAATCGATAAGAAGAAGTTTGTGAAATTCAATCAAGCCGATTTTAGAGGTGAATCGACTAAGGTAGGAATCAGCCAGAAGCCGATTAAAAGGGTAAATAGATCAGTCGATTAAGACTAATCCGAAGGTAAAAGGCAGATCGATTCTGAAAAGGCGATGCGCAACAAGACAGAACAAATCAGACCTGGGGAAATCGACAACGATCAACAATCGGCGATTCGCAACTTTATTGATCGATGTCGACTTACAAAAGGAAGATTACAGAGCTAAAAGACTAAAAGCTACAAAAAACTAGCAGATGTGATTTTGTTGTGTGTCTGTCCTTCTTCAAGCAGCCATGGTACGCCTTATATACCCGTCAGCCGATCTGAGTCCTGTTCTGTCACGGCAACATAGTCCGAGCCGGCTATAGTTTCCTAATTGGACTCTTGTTTCCAAATACCTGCCGCACATTATCCAAACTTTCCAAAAGTATTTCGTGCGCTATCCAAACTTGTGCATTTTGCCGATTTTCCCCATAATTGCCAAATTCTGGTGTAAACATATGCCCCCCATTTTTGGAAGATAACTTGTTATCTTTCAAAAATTTCATCGGCTTTTTCATCCATCAACTTCTTCTCCGTCAGTTGAAGAATTGCTCTAGTAACCGCTGTTTTAATTGCGTCGTAAAAATCTCGGTGTGGTTTAATGGCATGTGTCGCCTCGAATTCATTTCCCGCCACTTTTCACTTTTCACCGCGCTATATATATGCGGGACTCCTATGGTCATTTTCACGCTTTCCAGCTCTCGAACTACCTTCAATCAGCTTTTTTCTTCAATCGTCTTTTCTGCGCTTGCAATCAGGCTTCCGACCCCTTCTCATCGGCTGAAATGGACTCCTCAAAGGTACTGATTCCGATCCCAGAGAGCAATGACCAATATTATCTAGGGCCAGTAGGAAATCTGACTGCTGACATAGTAATTAACGAAGAAATCCCAAGGCTCCCTTTATCGGCTCAAGGTTACAATATAACATAATGGGGAAAAAGTTTTAGAGCCTGGCCGACAGCCCTTAAAGGATGGAGGAGCTGGTTCATCAGAGTATCGGCCCAGAAGAGAGGCGAGAGGGAAAGAATGGGTATATCTGAATGTCTCCCCTTAAGCCTAGCTAACCCAGAAGCCAATGAGCCCTTGGTGGCCACGGCAAGTTACTTCTGGTCGGACACCTTTAACGCCTTCCTTTTCCGCACTGGCCCCATCGGCCCAACTCTTCTGGACGTAGCAGAGTTATGTTGCCTTAGACCAGATGGGGACCAATTATCGGCTTTCAGCGGCAAGCCAAAATTCAAGCTGATCTGATCAAAGGGTGAAGGATGGACAAAGTACATTCAGCATAACAACAAGGTCAATGGACTCGTATCGGATGAGGAGCATGTCGCTTTTCTGAATCTGTGGCTGGATCGGTTTGTATTCTGTGGAGCTTCTTTGGGTCCAACACAAGTATATCAGTTGGTGGCAGAACAGTTGGTGAGCGGCCGTCGGCTTGCACTTGGAAAAATGCTCCTTGGAGCTGTTTACCAGATGATGCATGTCATTAGAAGTCGGCTTTTCTCTGGGTTTGCTCAGTTTGTTGTCGGCAACATAGGCGGCCCATTATGGTTCGTTCAGTTATGGCTTTACAGCATTTTTAGCCGATCATTGATTCCAGAGCCTTTGGAGGATTCGGCCTTCCCTCGTGAAGATTATCCTGAAGGCACCACTCCTCAATCTGAGCCAGCCGATCGCACGGGGAAAGACTTGTAATGTGCTTTAGTGGCGACACAAAAATTACTTCAGCTGATTTTAAGAAGTACTTGTCTTTCTTTCTGAACTTAGACAATGCGACTTTTGGCCAGCAAGATTTCTTTCCTTATAGTAACGAAGCCGATTTTCAATGGCCCTCATTTCTTCATCTAGACGCTGATAGCTCCTTAATGCCAGCATCGACTTTGGAGCTGTATCGGATTTTCATCTCCCCCTGCATTCTCCACGTCGGCTTGAATTCTTGTAATAGAACATTTCAGCCATCGTACGAGTTCTACCATCCTTCAGTGTATGCTCGCCAGCTAGGCTTTGGTTAGGTGGTACCCTGTTTGCCGCTCCTTAATCGTCTTCAACCCAGGACCCGAGTGACAAATATAACAGCAGCTGGAATAATCTCAGAGATAGCCGATGAATTCCAAGTCATCAATCTGCCACACTTTTTTCTGAATTCTCACCGAGCTAGCCAATTTTCAGCTTGGTGGGCACCCGTGTCAGAAGCTCTTTATTTGGATCTACTCTGTCGGCTATTGTAGAAAAATTCTTACTGGATTTCCACGAGCCGACGGTAGCTTCTAGTAGCAGTAGCAGCTCTAGCGAAGATAGCTCAGATTCCTCTAGCTCGTCGGGTTATACTAACTCATCGATAGTTATAGAGGTATCGGCTTGCTTTCTTAAGACCCCTATACTTGATATCGGCTTTTTCTGGTTCTATTTTTTAACCACTTATTTTCTCACTTTTCAGGAAGCTGCCGCTGGTGGCCAAACTATTGCGGACCCATCGGGTGGTGGATCCAAAGGAAAGAGGCCACACCAGACGACTGGTCTAACTGGCTACTCGTCCGGCAACCTTCGCATTCAGAGTCCATCTTTATCGGAGCTCGAAAAGGGCCGACTTCCAAGTAAGCCTTCTGAGCCGATAATTGCAAGTATCTTGAGCTCGTAGTTGCTTCTATTGCTAATACTCTATTCAATTATGTAGATAGACCTAAGTCTTCGAAAGCTCCAGCTCGTCGGCAGAAAAAAGCAGCAGAACAAAGTGCTGAAAGTTCCCCTCGCGCGTCGTCTTTTGTAGAGGTAAATATCTTCATGTGCCAAAGAGTTAGGAGTTACTTATCTTTATGACACTGACCTTATCTATGTTCTCTCAGCCAACCGCATCGGCTCAAGCAGCTGGCATCTTGGCCGAGCTTCAGGGCACGTCTACTGCCAACATCTCGATTCCTTCTTCTTCCGCACCGCTTCCTACTGATCCATTGCCTCAACAAAACTCCCCCGCGCCTGTCATGTCGGCTCTTCCAACGTCTGAAGTCATACCAGATGATTTATCCGATCTTCTCGGCTTTACTTTAGATGAACTGGTCGATCCGGAGGTGATGGCAACGGATAGCTACCCAGAAGATATCCGAAAAATCCTAGATGTATTTATGAAGGCATCGGCTTCAGTAGTCAAATCGGCTCCTAATATGCAAGAAAAATTGAATCGGTTATTTTCTGAGATAACTCAACTGGAAGCCTCTATTTTAGCCAACTGCCAGCCTATCCGTGATGCAATGGCTGCTGTTGAAGCCGACCTTCCAGCCGAAGCCATGAGCGCGCTTCTGAACGTGTGCCATTTGGATGAGAAGAAGGAGGAGGTTTATGCGGCTAATGTTAGAATAGCTCAGCGCCAAGCTCAAGAGGCTGACCAACGTCTTCTGGACAAGATGATTGCTGAAGCCAAAGCCGAGAAAAAGAAGTATGATGAAGCCGCGACATCCTTTATGGCTGCCAAATCTTCTGCCCAAAAGCTGGAATTAACTAAGAAGCAGTTTGAGGAGGAGTTGGCCAAGGTGAACCAGCAACTAGCCGACACCCTTGCTATCTCGAACGCCATGGCTTTAACTCTGAAGGATCAGAAAAAGAATATCGGCCAAGCCGTCGCCAAGGTTAAAGATCAATCGGCCAAGGTCGTCCCAGTGCCTGGAGATGCTAAAGCTGATGAAGACCTCGTGTACGGTATCACAGAGACACTGGGCAAGGCTGCTGCAGCGCTGTCGGGTTTAGGTCTAGACTCCCTGGATCTGGATTGTAAACTAATGTTGTGTTGAAACAATACTCTTTCGCTACATTTGTGCTACGCTTTAATCGGCTGTTTAACCGATTATAATTATTCTATTTAATCGGTTGTTTAACCGATCTTGTTTTTTCTGAATTCTTTTATATTTCAACTACTCATGCACCGATCCATACGCTAGGGTGGTATTTCTTTAAGTATTTCCCATTGATTGCTTTTGGTAACACAGTACCCTCAAGCGTTTCGAGTATGTACGCGTTTCCACCAACTAGCCGATTTATCTTGTATGGTCCTTCCCATGTTGGCTACCATTTGCCAAACCGATTATCTTTAGAACCAATCGGCAATATTGTTTTCCAAACCAAATCGACTTCACTAAATGATTTAGGGATGACTTTTTTGTTGTAAGCTCTCGCAACTCTTCTTTTGTTCTTTTCAAGCCGATCTAATGTAATCAGTCTCAATTCCGCCAGGTCATCCAAATTGTATAACATCAAATCTTTGTATTCATCAGCCGATAAATTATTTTGTTTTGCAATTCTCGTCGAATTTATATTTATCTCTACGGGCAATACGGCTTCTTGACCATATACCAATTGATACGGTGATAACTTAGTTGCTCCATGATATGCTAGCTGATATGCCCATAGAGATTCTGACAACATAGTATGCCAACCCCTCGATTTTTCATTGATTTTCCTTTTAATTAGTTTGATCAGAGTTTTGTTAGATGACTCAGCTTGTCCGTTAGCCTGAGCGTAATATAGTGACGAATTAAGCAGCTTGATATTCAAACTTTCTGCAAAGCTCCTAAACTCGTTTGACATGAACACGGTTCCTTGATCGGTGGTGATTGTCTGCGGAATACCAAACTGATGGATAATGTGCTCATTAACAAAGCCGATAGCTTCTACACTGGTAACCTTCTTGAGTGGAACGGCTTCCACCCATTTTGAAAAGTAATCTATAGTCGCAAGGATGAATTTATGGCCTTTGCTTGATGCTGGGAATATTTGGCTGATTATGTCTATTCCCCATCCTTTGAACGGCCATGGTTTAATAATCAGATGTAAAGCCGATGCTGGTGCCAGTTGCATGTTCCTAAACTTTTGACAACTTTGGCACCTTTTGTAATACTTGAAACAATCTTCTAACATTGTCGACCAAAAATACCCGGTTCGTCTTAAGATCCACTTCATTTTGTGAGCCGATTGATGTGCACCGCAAATTCCTTCATGAACTTCACCCATGGCTACTTTCGCTTCTTCATCGCCTAAACACCTCAGCAGCAATCCTTCCATTGTTCGATAGTACAATTCGCCTTCCATCACGACATATTTCAATGCTTGCTACCGAATTTTGCGTGTAGTGGGCCCGGATGGGTTCACTAAGTAAGCTTTTATCTCAGTTCTCCAATCGGCATTATCAACACACAGCACTGCTTTGTCGATCAAGTCAAATGCTTCGTATCGGCTGTACTCCTTATAGCCGGAAGCTGCCTGAGCCAGGATGTTGGCTTTGTTATTCATTTCCCTGGGCACATGGCCAATACAGAACGACGCGAAAGTGTTGATAATATCAAGGCAATGCTCTAGATACTTTGATAGCACCTCGTCGTTGCATTTAAATTCTCCTTTAATTTGTTGCACTACCAATAACGAGTCACCATATGCTTCTATATTACTTGCCCCGATACTCTCAACCAACTGGAGCCCCTTGAGCAATGCTTCATACTCGGCCTGGTTATTAGAGCATTGGCTTCTAAGCCGATATGCGAACTCAATGTTATGCCCCCTTGGTGAAATCAGTACAACGCCTATTCCACTCCCTTCTCGACAAACTGACCCATCAAAATACAGTTGCCACGGAGCTACATCGACCATTCCTGCCATGGTATCATGTCCTGTTATGAAATCGGCTATTGCTTGGCCTTTAATGGCTTTGGCCGATTCATACTGTAGATCGAACTCGGTTAGAGCAGAAGCCCACTTCCCAAGTCGTCCTCTCAAGATTGGTGCAGACAGCATGTATTTGATGATATCAGTCCTACATACTACTATGCAGGTTGATGCTAATACGTAGTGTCTCAATTTTGTGCAAGCAAAATATAATGACAAACATAACTTCTCTACTGAAGGGTACCTGGTTTCAGCATCCAAAAGTCATCGGCTTAAATAAAATATTACTCGTTCTTTGCCATCGACTTCTTGTGCCAACACAGCCCCGATGGTCTCGTTTTCAGCCGATATGTACAACTTGAATGGAATCCCCTTCTGTGGTGCGGCCAGGACTGGTGGTGATGCTAAGTACTGTTTTATGTCATCAAAAGCCTTTTGCTGATCGGCTCCCCATGTGAAATTTTCATTATCCTTTAATTCTAGTAATGGCGTAAAAGCTTGAATCCTACCAGACAGATTCGAAATAAATCGTCTTAAGTAATTAATTTTACCGATCAGCTTCTGTAATTCATTCTTGCATGTCGACGGTTTTGTATTCACTATGGCTTTGACCCTTGTCTGGTTAACTTCAATACCTCTTTGATGAACCATGAAACCAAGGAACTGGCCAGCCGACACACCAAATGCACACTTTAAGGGATTCATTTTCAGCCCATGAGCCCTTGTGTTCTGGAACACCCTTTCTAAATCGACCAAATGCTGCCAATCGTCTTTAGATTTCACCACCACATCGTCGATGTATATCTCAACAATATGGCCGATTAGATCATGAAAAATTAAGTTCATGGCGCGTTGGTAAGTGGCACCTGAGTTTTTCAAGCCGAATGTCATTACTGCCCATTCATACAAACCTATCACAGGGGCATCTGAAGGCAGTTTTGGGGACATCGGCTTCTTCCATGAATATTTGGTTGTATCCAGCATTCCGATCAAGAAAACTGATGATCTTATTACCAGACACAGCATCGATGAGTATATCGGCTATAGACATAGGGTACTCATCTTTTGGTGTGGCTTTATTTAAATCCCTGAAGTCTACGCACACTCGAAGCTTACCGTTCTTTTTCATGACAGGAACAATGTTGGACATCCACTCAGCATATCGGCAAGGCCTTATGAATTTGGCCTCCAACAACCTCTCGATTTCTTCTTTTATCACGTCATACAGCTCTGGATTAAAACATCGAAGAGATTGCTTATATGGCTGATATCCGGCTTTATAGGTAGCCGATGTTCCACTAACTGTCGGCTTAACCTGGGCATTTCATAATATTTCCAGGCAAAACAATCCCTATATGTCCTAAGTATTTCGACCAACTTGTTTTTGTATTCTGGATTTAATCTCGCACTTACAAAAGTTGGCCTTTTCCTATCGCCTTCTCCTATATCGACTTCTTCAAGCATATCGGCAGAAGTGAAACCTTGACCCAATTTTTCGCTCTGGAAGTCTTTAATGGCTTCACACGAATTCATCATATGCCGATAGCTCCTCGCTTTGTCTTGTAAGATTTGGATCATTTCTGACTCCATCTTCTCAAGACTTCACTCGTCCGATCAAACGTGCCTGGCTTGACGCTGATCGGCGTAAATCCCGACTTCCCAATGCATATAAAATCACAATCGTCTAACGCTTTGCCCGATATGCACTCTGCTTCTTCATGCGGCCAATTCGCATCTGAACTAGCCATTGCGATATGAGCCAATGTATCGGCTGATACAACTTCAACTTCATCTCCGTTCCATTGTACAAGGAGTTGGTGCATGGTTGAGGGGACACAACAATTGGCGTGTATCCAATCTCACCCGAGAAGCACACTGTAATTGCCTTTAGCTTCGATTACAAAAAATGCATTCAGCAAAGTTTTGCTGCCGACGGTTAGTTCTGTAACCATTACCCCTTTCGCTTCAGTGAGGTCACCTGTGAAGTCATTTAACACCATGTTCGTTTTGATTAAGTCTTCGTCAGTTTTGCCCAACTTCTTGCAAGTAGTGAGTGGAATCAAGTTCACAGTAGCCCCTCCATCCACAAGCATCCTGGATATCGGCTTTCCATTGATAAAGCCTTTTAAGTACAACGGCTTTAAGTGCTGATGAGGATCTTGTGGTTTCTCGAACACCGCGTCCTGTGCACCCAGGCACAGTTGAGCGAACGTATCTTTAGCCGATTCAGATTTGATTCTGAATTCGGCTGGCAGAGTGAATACCATGTTGATGTCCATGGGAGGAGTATCGTTTCGAATCATTGGCGACAGCAAATCATCCGAAGAATCTGACTCGTCATCGGCTTGTTCTTTTCTCCTCCATTCCTTTTTAACGGGTTTCATCGGCCGTAATTCATTGAATGTTTCATCTCTCTGTTTTTCTTCTTTGGCCTTCCTCATCTCCTGCGTCCTTAAGCGCTGAAGCCATCTGCGTTGCGATCGGCTGAGTCCCGTCGGGCACCATCTAGGCTTGGGTTCAACCGGCTTGCGGATTTTACCAACCAAGTTCTCCGTAGGCTCTTCTTTCTTGTCTTGGTTTGGTGCACCTAGTCTCTCCTTTATTGGCTTTTTATGCCCTGACTCATTTTGATCTGGTACTGGCCTAAATAGACGCTCTTTCACCGATTGTCTTGGCCAATTTCCTTGCGGGTAATGTTCCATGGGGCATGACCTTAAAGACGGTAATGCCACACCCCTTTCCCAACAGAATTGCCAAAAAGGACATCTCTGATGAGCTCTTTCTGCGTTGTCTAGCCGATACAAATTATTTGGCCGAAACACACTGTTTGGTCGGTACGGCTCGTTTGGTCGGCGAGCCTGCTGCTTCTGCCGATGGTTTATCCTCTCATATTTCTCAAGCAATTGTGAAAAAGTTGGCTTAGGCTTGAATGCTGGTTTTCGAGGCGGAGACCTTTCGGCTTTGTACCATCGCCTGACTTGCAGCTCCCCTTTTGGCTTAACGGTCCTTTAATTCTTCCCATCTTGATCGGCTTTAATTTGAGATGAGCCGATCGTTATCTTCATTGTCTCTCCTTTTGAGCTTGATTCTATGTCGACTTGCCGCGTTGCTCTGGGTCTTTCATCGACAATCTGTTTTCCTTTGCCGGAGCATTGAACCATGTTAATTGGGAAGGGATTGACATCGACTTCCATGGCCGGCTCCTCTGCAAACTTGAGCCGACCATCTTCAATAGCTGCCTGTATCTGCTGCCGAAAGATATTGCAATCGTTAGTGTTATGGGAAAAGGAATGATGCCACTTTACGATGTCGTCGTTTCTTGATCTCGTCGGTGATGGTATGGTATGTCCTTAAACAATCGTATCAATTTCTCTTGTAATAACATATCAAATATGCGGTCACATTTGGATACGTCGAAAGCATACTTGACCTCTGACTTGCTCCTTGTCGGCTTAAGCCATGAACAGATAAGCGGTTTTTTAGAACCTTTTATCCATTCGGCTACGTTTACATCTGCTTCATCTTCAGAAGTTTCACTCGAACTGCAATCAACCATATTCACCTTGGCTTTATCTTTGCTATTGCTATTCAACCTAACCTTCTCCTTGAACTCCCTACTTAAATATCGGCTTTCTTGTGCCGATACACGATGAAGCAGATGACTTAGATCAGTAAACTCTTGTCCGGCAAGTTTTTCTTTGAGTGGAGGAATTAGTCCTTGAAATTCTAAATCGGCTAGTTGATTATCGGGCAATACTACACTGAAGCACCGATTTCGCACTTTTCTAAATCTTCTAATATAATCAGAAGCTGACTCACCAAATTTTTGCCGGACAGCACTTAGATCTGAAATCCTTAATTCCAGACTACCAGAAAAAAGTATTCATGAAATCGGCTCTCTAAATCGTTCCAAAAGTGGACCGAATTTGGAGGCAGATTCGTGAACCAAGTGAAAGCAGTTCCTGACAAAGATAATGGAAAGAGTCTAATTTTCAATCCATCTGACTGAGCTGCTTCACCACACTGGGCGATAAATCATCCAATATGTTCTAAAGTAGTGTCCGAATCATCACTTGAAAATTTTGCAAAATCGGGAATCCGAAAGTTATGGGGATATGGCATGCGGTCAATGTAATCTGGGTACGGCTTTCTATAGCCGATCGTTTTCCCTTTGGGCTGTAGGCCAAATTGATCTCTCAAAACCATAGAAATTTGATCAGCCCAATTGATGTTATTGGCCGATGTAACACCAGGGTTTGGCCAATTGTGATGAACAACATCCTACCCCCCGAGTGCAAACTCGACTGGTCGGCTTGCCCTAGCCGGTGGGTACTGCTGTTGCCAAGATTCATACCCATCGGAGCTGGCGGCCGGACCCTCAGGCAATGGGACAAACGGCTCTGTATATGAAACCACCTTATATGGAGCCGGGTTTCTAACTTGGAATGGTCCTTGGGTTTTGCAATTCTTATCTAATTCAATCGGCTGAGTAGCCGACTGAACGTAGGAAGTCCCTGACGCCGATGGATTTAACTTCGCAGTGTCAGTATATGCATGGTAATGAGTAACTGGGCTTGAGCGAGGATTTGTTGGTGCCAACACGGTGGGTTGGGTCGGCATTAGTGATGGTGCAGGTGCCGATATTTTGATCGTGTTGGCGTGTGGTGCCACAGAATATACGGGATACGTTGGGAGTGGCTGCAATGGATCCAACAATCCTCCAGTTGTTGCAACTCTTGTGTAATCGTTTTTACGCTATTTTCAATTATCGGCTTTAAGGTCGTGACCAAAGTCGATGATTGATTAATTAATGCATGATGCACAGATTGCTCAATCATAACAGATAACTTCGGAAGCGGCATATATCGACTATCGAGTCGATCGACGCCCTTGACCGCCGAGTGGATTTAATGTCGGAAGCGCCATCTTCTGCGTGACTCCTCGTCGGGTTTTTTGATAGCATCCCAACATTAACTCTTCCAAGGTAGCTTTTCGATCTTCGATTTCCTTGCGCTGTTCTGGAGTCAGATCGTCCAAAGTGGGGACGATTATTGCGTCGGCATTAACGTCGGCTGGTGCGACCGATTTGCCTGCAGTCATCTTGTCGATTGCGGTCCCACCGGGCGTGCCAAAAATGTGTTGACGCCAAAAACGTGACGTAGGGTTTCTGGCTTACAACACACCGGATGAACACCGGGTTCAAGTGCGTAGCGTGCCAATCGATTTGACCCTGCAATCGATAAGGAGAAGTTTGTGAAATTCAATCAAGCCGATTTTAGAGGTGAATCGACTAAGGTAGGAATCGACGAGGCGATTAAAGGGTAAATAGATCAGTCGATTAAGACTAATCCGAAGGTAAAAGGCAGATCGATTCTGAAAAGGCGATGCGCAACAAGATAGAACAAATCAGACCTGGGGAAATCGACAACGATCAACAATCGGCGATTCGCAACTTTATTGATCGATGTCGACTTACAAAAGGAAGATTACAGAGCTAAAAGACTAAAAGCTACAAAAAACTAGCAGGTGTGATTTTGTTGTGTGTCTGTCCTTCTTCAAGCAGCCATGGTACGCCTTATATACCCATCAGCCGATCCGAGTCCTGTTCTGTCACTGCAACATAGTCCGAGTCGGCTATAGTTTCCTAATTGGACTCCTGTTTCCAAATACCTGCCGCACATTATCCAAACTTTCCAAAAGTGTTTCGTGCGCTATCCAAACTTGTGCATTTTGCCGATTTTCCCCATAATTGCCAAATTCTGGTGCAAACACCAAGGTTAGAAATCTTGGCGAGATTACACGAGATCTTGTTTTCTGGAGCTGGATGAAATTTTGATTGCCGGCCGAATTCAAAAATTCAAAAAAATTCGTTTTGCTACAATAGTCCCTTTTTTGGGCGAGATTTCGCCCTTACCACCCAGAATTCAAAGTTTAATACTCAGATTTGATCGGATTTAGGTCAATTACCCTGGAAAAGGTGATCTTCCATGATAATTTGTTGAAAAGCCATTTTTGAGATATTTTTTAAAAACTGCAGAAACACTATCAGATTTTTATAAAATTCTACATGCTTTTTATTGACATTAAAAATTTATGGTACTATCCTAAGAAGTGTAGGATCATACAAAAAAAATTTAAAATTAATTTAACTTCATTTGTTATCTTTAAAAAATTAAAAACCAAATGAACATAATTGGGATAGTATCATTGTCAGAATTTTTAAAATTTTCTCATGTGCGATCATGATCCAAAATTTTTATGATAGATTAATAATTGGCTCAGTAAAATTCTTTAAAATTTTCAAAAATTTTAAACTTTTTTGTTTGCTCAATCAAATCTATATATATACTGAACATTATTTGTTATATTTCAAAAATCAAAAACAGAAAGAACATAAATGGTACACCGTACTTGTAAGAATTTTATAAATTAAGTGGAGTGTGATCATGATTCAAAATTTTTTTGAGATCTTAATAATTTCCTTATAACTCTTATGCAAAATTTTCAAAAATTTAAACATTTTTTGTTGCTAAAGCAAATCTATGTATTGATCATCAGATTTTTGTGAGGACGTAGCACTGTCAGAATTTTTGGAACTTCTTTAAGATTGTTCATCAGATGAAAATTTTATAGAAATATTAATGATAAATCAAGGCCATCCAAAAAAAATTTCAAAATTTTCTAACATGGTTTGTACCATTTTTCATTTGGTTGAAGTTTGCCGGTAAAGCTTTTATCATCACAGTAGCACTATTTGAATTTTTAAAAATTCATGAAGCTTGATCATCATCTAAAAAAATATTAATGATGCATCACAACCATGGAAAACAAAAGTTTAAAATTGTTTAATGTGGTTTGTTTTATGTTTCATTCGGTTCAAACATGCCGGTCAGCGTTTTATCAGGATAGTAGTAATGTTTAAATTTTTTAAAATTTCACAAGGTTTATAATTTTGTCAAATTTTTATGGAAACATAATCAATATGTCAGGAATCTCTAGAAAAAATTTCAAAATTTTTTTACTTCATTTCAATAGGATTTCACCCTACCCAAATTTGCTGAGATCTCGGCTATACCGGTGGCAAAAAAAACGGAATTTAAATTTTAGTTCTGTATTTCGGCTATAATTTGTTTGAAATGCCGAGATTTTGTTCTCCAGTCAAGGACGATATTTAGAGCGATATCGAGATTTCAATCCTTGCATATGCCTTGGAGGATCTATATGCGTATGCATGTGACTTGTGGCATGATTATTTTGTAGTGAAATTTGGAATATTTTCCTTTTGAGAGTTTAGAATTCATGGTATAAATTATTTGAGGTCCGGTGCAACATACGGTTACTCGGCTAGTTTTAAACCTAATAGCAAATTCATCACCCATGAACCATTTTTGCACACAAAACGACCAGATTTAACTTATATATGGACTTGGCAGACTTATATGCAAAAATCAGATGGTGCACATTAACATTACATATATGCAAAAGTCAGACGGTGCACATTAACATTACATCTAGGGAGACACCAACTCAGGATTTTGCATACAAGTCCGTTGAAATGAATAGTCGAAAGAGTACAGTTTGAAAATCAACACTAAGTTCATTCCTGTGGTATGTTTGCAAGTCACAGCAAATTGGAAGAATCGTCTGCTTAACAAGCATAAACAATTGAATGAACTGGTTCAACATACTACATCAAGTAACTTGGAGCCACATGATGCAAAATGGCAACTGCGAAACTACAAATGCAGAAGACACCTATTGGCTAAACATGGGTGAACATCACTCTATGAAACATTGTTAGAATCATAACATGCCTTGATCTCAAGATTGGCGTTGCAATTGCATGTAAAGCCTAACCTAGAAGAGTGACTTCATTTTAGAGGACTGACCTCTTGTCTTCAGTTCAGTTGGACAAAAATATCACTATTTATCCCCGAATCCTTGGAATTTAATCTCACCCTCATATGCCTTAACAACATCTGGCACATTGTTAGCATACCTCAATACATATTTGCCCGAGATGGTCTTGGAGCAGCCTCGCAATGCTGGAAGCAGCTTGATATCTTTTTCAATCTTCCCCTCCTTCATCAACACGCTCAGCACGACACACCTTGGTAGGATGGTCTTCTCCAAGCTGTACCCCAGAATCACCGGGTGCCCGATTACATCAGTTGATTCAAGCTTCAACTCGTCCAGGAAGAACCGGAGCTTCTTCTTGATGCTCTCTTTGGCGTAAAGTAGTATCGTGGGCAGCGTCTTGAAGGCCCTGAGCACCTCACCCTCGGACAGCCCGAAGCTGCGATACACCACCACTATTGGAAATCCCAGGAACAGCACACGCGAACTCGTGGATGGATAACACAAGAGCTATACATGAAGAACACACTATTAAGAGAATTGTTAGCTAGTGTATAAGCCTCATTCTTCAGTCTTCAGACCTGGTCTTAAGACCTATTCTTCTGGCAAGTCTTGCACTGTAATCGCTGCTATCATGCGCCTAAGTGTTAGTTCTAGATCCATTTTTCTCTCTTGATCAGCATGTAGTGTAGCACATCTGACAATATATATACATCAGTGTCACCCACATAATTCTGTGGGATTGCAAATCTCCTTCTTCCTTAGTGTTTTCACATGGTATCAGAGCCTCGTGATCCAAGCAATGTCCTGATGAGGACATCACTCCTATGCATACGACCGAGCCTCCTCCAGTTGTGATGCAAGGACACATCACAAGAGCACGAGCACGGCAATTGAATCAACAGGTGAGCTCGTTCCTAAGTGCCCGTGCAGATACTTGTGAGGATGGTATGCTACCTAATGATATTATTGATTATCTTGTACTTAGGAACTTTGGAGAGGACCATGAAGGCCTTGGAAACCAGCAAGGACCAGGAGGGAGGCAAGGAGGGAGTCCAAGTCAAGTTGGAGGTTCAATTCATCTCGGAGTCGACTACCTCGGCCACCAGGAGCAGCGTTCACTAAAATCGTTGCCCAGGCCACAAATGGGCTCCGATTTTGATGATCCACATATGTCTCGAAAGCTAAGGAGATAAACTTTACAATGGAACCAGTTTCAGGTCATTTGGACTTCGGAGTCGACAGGAATTTACGTTGCAAGCTGGCGGACAGAACCTGTCCCAGGGTGCTGCGTCACCAATTTGGGCCGTTGGCCCATGTATCGTGTTGGAGTCCATCACGGACGCGTCTAGGGTTTCTAGGATGTCCCCTAGCCTTTATATCCAGTAGCCGCCGCTAGGGTTTGACTTGGGTTTTGCTTAGATTAATTCTGTCTTTGAACAGTGTCGCCGTTCATCGGTTTGTGAGACCCCAACTCGTGAGCTTCATCCTCAATTGCAAATTCTGTTGCATTTTTCTTGTTCTTGCTTGTGTTCTCGATTCATTGGCCGGGATTAGCCTTTGTGGCGAGGTCAACCGGGCAGCGCACGGTTGATAACCAGAGGACGCGTGGTGCTGCGATTGCAGGGGTTTTGATCGTGCCGATCAAGAAGCCGGATCGTGTGTGTCTCGCCGCCTAATCGACTTATCCTCCACGGCGGAAGTTCGGGCATCCCTTCCCCATCAAGTGGTATCGAGCGAGGTTTACCGTCAGGTTCGCCTTTTCCCTAGTTTAATTTAGTTTTGTGTTAGTCCTATAGTCCACGAAAAAGCCCAAAAAAATTGCAGTTCATAGTCTACCATACCTAGAACCACGCCCTAGCCTTTGCACAATTTAGTTTGAGAATCCGTAATCTTGAGTTTGTGTCCATAGTCGAGTCGTGTTGCTGGTTTAGATCGTGGTCTTAATTTAGTTGTGTTTCATCTCACTGCAGCATCCCATATCCTACACCGATCCGGTCACCAATCGCTATTTGAGTCCTTGTAGGATTCGGATTGTTTTGTGGTTTTTCCTCGGTTTGAGTCCTAGTTGTGTTAGGGTTTCTCCTTCATAAACCTAATTCCCCACCTCTGTTATCCATATCGCCACCACTCATCACAGAACCTGCCACCACAGATCATCGCGTTCCATATCCGCTCCATCGCCCTTGAGTTTGGAGAGGTGCCGCTGAAAACCCCGATTCGAGTCCTTCCAGAAACGCCATAACTTTCGTGATACGGACTCGGAATTAGGCGAATTTTTTTTCACGGATATCTACAGAAAATTTTACATCTGATTCTCCCCAACTTTGTTGGGTTTGCTGAATTTATTTTGCGAAATTCCCTCTGGAAGATTGAGTTCTCGTGGCAGAAGTTTGAGCACGCTTTTGGAAAATACTTCTTATTTCATATTGGTTTCATCTTACATCTGCTCAGGCTGAAAATTTGTGTACTATCTACCTTTGTGCTCCTGATCCTAGGAAAAATATCAAAAAAATCAAAGAAAAATAAAAAAAATTGTGAAAGAGGCATAGAGCAAAAAAAATTTGTGAGAGGAGCAGAGCAAAAAAAAAAAAAGGCAGGAGCAAAGGTAGGTGTTTTTACCGTGCCTGATAAAAGTGTTTTGCTGTTGTGCTGATATCTGTTCAATTATTCTGTCGCCTTGTTCTCTATACCTTCCTTGTTTTCTATCATGACTAGAATAAGGACACGATTAGACCGACAACTAGGGCAAGTGCTTTTGGACATTTATTGAGATTACTATCATTCTTGAATTGTGTGCCACTCAATACATATAACCTTCCTCTGACTCCACATATACATCCTTCGATCGGCCAAAGTTATTGACCCTTGCAATCGCTTCATCACGCCCTCACGATTGTCACGAACCGACCACCGGTTGCACCGTCCCTCATTGTGTTGGTAAGCAGGGTAAGAACTTGGTAAGATTGCTTGAGGCGAGAGATCCCACCTAGTAGTTCATAGGGCTCATAATACTTGTGTTTGTATTTCCCTCTGTCCTTTTTACGTGCTAACCATGGCAGGAGGCAAGAAGGGCGAGAACGAGGATGATGTTACCATCGGCGCATCGTGTCCTTCATTGAGTTGTCGACCATCTTTGGATGAGATAAGAATGATGTTCAAGGAGCATGCCATGACGACAAACGGGACCCTTGAGAGCATCGATCGACGAGTCTCCACCCTTGCCGATGGGATGGATCTCGCCGAAAAACGTCCTCCCGCGATTGTTGATGGAGATGCATCCGTCAACCACGGCAACAACGACCATGACGAGGATGGTGATTTTGAGGGAGATGAAGATGAGCGACAACGTGTCGCCAGGACCGAAGCCGCTCAACGAGACGCCGCTTGCATGACCGTCTTCGCCGCAACCATCACGGTATGGGAGGTAATAACCGAATCGCAATGATGATCCTTTTGCTAAGGTAAAATTCACCATCCCATCCTTTTACGGAGGTTATGATCTTTGATGCTTACTTAGATTGGGAGATGACGATCGGCGTAAATTTAATTCCCATCTAGTTCGAGATTCATAGAGTTAGACAAGCCACTAGTGAATTTAAAGATTTTGCTATAATCGGTGGAATGAACTAGTAAATGCCCGCTTACAACCCGATTCTTGGGCGAGATTAAAAGATGCTATCGTAATAGATTTGTTCCTCCTTCCTACCAGCGTGATATGCGCAAGAGATTGCAACGATTAGATCAAGGTAGTATGACTGTTCAGAATATTACCAAGAGCTTCAAAAGGGTATGTTCTTGTTGTGGGGTAGTAGAGGAACACGAGGATAAAATTGCTCGTTTTTACGGTGGGTTGCGCCCGAAATTCAGGATATTGTTGATTATAAAGAATATACAACTCGTCAATCGCTTGTTTCAACTTGCTATGTTAGCAGAGAAGGAGTTGCAGGGCGCCATTCTAAGAAGCGAGAGCAACGTCGGCGGCACCTTCACGCCTCGAGCGACTACGGGACAAGCGAAGCGGTGCCTTCTTCCACCTTCCGACCAACTGCACCGCCACCTTCGACGAGCACACGACAGGCATCGACGGCACCGCCCGCCCGTGCCATGGACAGCAGCAAGTCGACCCCGCCAACACCGGCCAAGAGCTCCTCCTCCGTCGCTTCCACGGGCCGTACATCGACGGGGATTCGCTGCCACAAGTGCCAAGGGATTGGCCACGTCAAGAGAGAATGCCCCAGCCAGCGGGCATACATCGCCACCGATGACGGAGGATACATCAGCGCCTCCGATGTTGAGGACGAGATCGATGACACCAGGGTGGACAACGACGAGGTTGATGATGAAGCCACCTTTGGTGCCGAGGATCCGCCAGCAGTCAGTCCATCATTGTCCGGCGTGTCCTTAGCGCCATGATGGAGCAAGCCGAGCAGCGGCGGCGCCACAACTTGTTCCAGATTTTCTTCGTCATCAACAACCGACGAGCACGCGTGATCATTGACTCCGGCAGCTGCAACAACTTGGTGAGTACAGATTTGGTCAAGAAGCTTGGCTTGACCACACGCCCGCACCCACATCCATACCACATTCAAGGGTGAATGATTCCGCAAAGCTAAGGTAACACAAACAGTTCGGGTTCATTTTCCATTGGTTCCTATTCGATTTTGCTGATTGTGATGTGGTGCCGATGCAAGCTTGCTCTCTTTTATTGGGTCGCCTATGGGAATATGACAACGATGCACTTCACCACGGTAGAAGTAATAAATACACTTTTTGCATAAGGGAAAGAAAATTACACTTCTACCTTTGACCCCGCTGAAATTGTTAATCGATAGGGAGCGGATTGCTAATGACAAGAAACCCATTGATGAAAAATCTGAAATTCAGCATGTAGCCAACCAAATTAAATTGAGGAATCCCGCCTTGCTTGCTACAAAATCTGATCTTGCTGCAATTAGTGATGATGCTTTGTGCTATCTTTGTGCTATGCAAAGATGCTTTGTTTTCATTGGATGATCTCGCTTGAGACTTTGCCTCCTCTTTGTCACTAACCTTTTGCAGGAGTATGCGGATGTTTTTCTGTTGAGATACCTCCGGACTCCCACCCATACGAGGATTGAGCACCAAATTGATTTGATACCTAGAGCGAGTTTGCCAAACCGAGTGCTTATAGGACCAACCCCGAGGAGACTAAGGAGATTCAGCGCCAAGTCCAAGATCTTTTGGATCGCGGGTATGTACGTGAGAGCCTTAGTCCTTGTCTTTGTTCTGTTCTTTTGGTTCCTAAGAAAGATGGCGGTTAGGCGCATGTGCGAGATTGTAGAGCCATTAACAATATCACAATAAGGTATCGTCATCCTATTCCTAGGTTAGGCGACATGCTTGATGAGTTAAGTGGTTCTATCATTTTTCTAAGGTTGACTTGCGTAGTGGATACCACCAAATAAGAATGAAATTGGGAGATGAATGGAAAACAGCCTTTAAAACCAAGTTTGGATTGTATGAGTGGTTAGTCATGCCTTTTGGGTTAACTAATGCACCTAGCACTTTCATGCGCTTAATGAGCGAGGTTTTACTGAGCTTTCATTGGAAAATTTGTGGTGGTTTATTTTGATGATATATTGATTTACAGCAAGTCGTTACATGAACATCTTGATCATCTACGTGCTGTTTTTGATGCTTTGCGTCTTTGCACGTTTATTTGGTAACCTCGAGAAGTGCACTTTTGCAATCGAACGAGTATCGTTTCTTGGCTATGTTGTGACTCCAGGAATTGAGGTGGATGAAGCCAAGGTGCACGCGATTAAGAGTTGGCCAACGCCACGATTTCACAAGTGCGGAGTTTCCATGGACTTGCGGATTTTACCGCCGCTTTGTGAAGGATTTCAGCACCATTGCAGCTCCATTGAATGAATTGACGAAGAAGGAGTTGTGTTCCATTGGGGCAAGCACAGGAGAATGCCTTCAACCTTTTGAAAGATAAGCTTACTAATGCACCTTTACTCCAACTTCCCGATTTTAATAAGACCTTTGAGCTTGAATGTGATGCTAGTGGGATTGGAATTGGTGGTGTTTTGATGCAAGATAGAAAACACATTTGCTTATTTTAGCGAAAAATTGAGTGGTCTGTTTTGAATTATTCCACGTATGATAAAGAATTGTATGCTCTTGTGCGATCTTTAGAAAGCGTGGCAACATTATCTTTGGCCCAAAGAATTTGTTATTCATTACGATCATGAGTCGCTAAAACATATTCGCAAATCAAGTGAAACTGAATCGTAGACATGCTAAATGGGTTGAATTTATTGAATCTTTTCCTTATGTTATCAAACACAAGAAAGGGAAGGATAATGTGATTGCTAATGCCTTGTCTAGGAGATATACCATGTTGTCCCAACTTGATTGTCGATATTTGGATTGGAATCAATTAAAGAACAATATGCTCATGATGATGACTTCAAAGATGTCTTGCTGCATTGCAAAGAGGGAAGAACATGGGACAAATATGTGATAAGCGATGGATTTGTGTTTAGAGCTAACCGCCTATGTATTCAGCTTGGATCCGTTCGTTTTCTTTTGATCAGAGGCCCATGGAGGAGGTTTGATGGGTCATTTTGGTGCCAAGAAGACGGAGGTCAGGTTGTCCGCCCACTTCTTTTGGTCAAGATGAGGCGAGACATTGAGAGGTTTGTATCCCGCTGCACTACATGTCAAAAGGCTAAGTCACGATTGAATCCACATGGTTTATATATGCCTCTTCCTGTTCCTAGCACTCCATGGGAGGATATATCTATGGACTTTGTTTTAGGACTGCCTAGGACCAAGAGGGGGAGGGATAGCATTTTTGTGGTGGTTGATAGATTTTCTAAGATGGCTCACTTTATTCCTTGTCATAAGAGCGACGATGCTGTTAATATTGCTAACCTTTTCTTTCAAGAAATTGTTCGCTTGCATGGTATGCCTTCTACTATTGTTTCAGATCGTGACGCCAAGTTTTTGAGCCACTTTTGGAGAACTCTATGGAATAAATTGGGGACCAAGCTGCTGTTTTCAACAACATGTCATCCCCAAACCGACGGCCAAACCGAGGTAGTAAATCGTACATTATCCACTATGTTGAGGGCTGTTTTGAAGAAGAATTTGAAGATGTGGGAAGAGTGTTTGCCGCATGTTGAGTTCGCTTATAATAGGGCGGTACATTCCACCACCAAGGTAAGTCCTTTTCAGGTAGTGTATGGCTTCAATCCCCGTGCTCCTATTGATCTATTACCTTTACCTACTAGTGAACGAGTTAATCTTGATGCTAAGGAACGTGCTGAATTTATTCTGAAATTGCATGAAAAGACTAAAGAAAATATTGAAATGATGAATGAAAGGTATAGGATCAAGGGAAGTAAAGGTAGAAAGGAAGTAAAACTTGAACCGGTGATTTAGTATGGTTACACTTTGTAAAGGATCGTTTTCTAGAATTGAGAAAGTCTAAATTAATGCCTAGAGCTGATGGTCCTTTCAAGATACTTGAGAAAATAAATGATAATGCATATAAACTTGAGTTGCCGCCCGAATTTGGGGTTAGTCCCACATTTAACATTGCAGATTTGAAACCGTTCATGGGAGAAGAAGATGATCTTGACTCGAGGACGACTCCACTTCAAGAGGGGGAGGATGATGAGGACATCACTCCTATGCATACGACCGAGCCTCCTCCAGTTGTGATGCAAGGACACATCACAAGAGCACGAGCACGGCAATTGAATCAACAGGTGAGCTCGTTCCTAAGTGCCCGTGCAGATACTTGTGAGGATGGTATGCTACCTAATGATATTATTGATTATCTTGTACTTAGGAACTTTGGAGAGGACCATGAAGGCCTTGGAAACCAGCAAGGACCAGGAGGGAGGCAAGGAGGGAGTCCAAGTCAAGTTGGAGGTTCAATTCATCTCGGAGTCGACTACCTCGGCCACCAGGAGCAGCGTTCACTAAAATCGTTGCCCAGGCCACAAATGGGCTCCGATTTTGATGATCCACATATGTCTCGAAAGCTAAGGAGATAAACTTTACAATGGAACCGGTTTCAGGTCATTTGGACTTCGGAGTCGACAGGAATTTACGTTGCAAGCTGGCGGACAGAACTTGTCCCAGGGTGCTGCGTCACCAATTTGGGCCGTTGGCCCATGTATCATGTTGGAGTCCATCACGGACGCGTCTAGGGTTTCTAGGATGTCCCCTAGCCTTTATATCTAGTAGCCGCCGCTAGGGTTTGACTTGGGTTTTGCTTAGATTAATTCTGTCTTTGAACAGTGTCGCCGTTCATCGGTTTGTGAGACCCCAACTCGTGAGCTTCATCCTCAATTGCAAATTCTGTTGCATTTTTCTTGTTCTTGCTTGTGTTCTCGATTCATTGGCAGGGATTAGCCTTCGTGGCGAGGTCAACCGGGCAGCGCACGGTTGATAACCAGAGGACGCGTGGTGCTGCGATTGCAGGGGTTTTGATCGTGCCGATCAAGAAGCCGGATCGTGTGTGTCTCGCGCCGCCTAATCGACTTATCCTCCACCTGACGGAAGTTCGGGCATCCCCTTCCCCATCATGTCCACCACAAGTTTTACCCCCTCTACAACTGCCCCTGCCACAATTTCAATAGTCCTAGCCATGAATTCCTCAGCCGGTCTCCTGTCTACACCGTCGTTCAACTCTCTCATCACCATTCAGCTGGACAGCGAGAATCATCTTCTATGGAAGGTGCAATTCCTGCCATGCCTTCGTAGCCAACAACTGATGGGCTATGTTGATGGCACCATCCCTGCACCAGAAGCAACCATCACAGAGACTACATCTCTTGGTGCAGCCCAAGTCACCAATCCGGCGTTCATTCGCTGGATGCAGCAAGATCAACTAGTTCTCAGTACTCTTCTGTCTTCTTTGTCTCCTCCTGTTCTTGCCCAAGTAGTTTTCCTTACCACTGCTAGAGATGTGTGGGTTGCATTAAAGAGTATGTATTCCTCTCAGTTGCGTGCCAATATCATGCAAATTAGGATGCAACTAGCCACACTCCAGAAGAAAGATATCACTGCTACGACCTATTTTCACAAAGTTACAGGTCTTGCCGATAGTCTAGTTGCTGCTGGCCATCCCCTTCATTCAGAAGAGATTATCTCCTATATGTTAGCTGGTCTCGATTCTGATTATGACTCATTTGTCACATCAGTCACCACGCTTGCCGAACCCATGAGTCTTAATGACTTGTACTCACATCTTCTTAGTTATGAAACAAGGCAGGAACGACACAACTCAGGGCCCTCTGTAAACATGATGTCAAGAGGGAATCGTGGAGGCCGTAGTCGTGGATGTGGGCGAGGCAGACAAGGGCCTCATCCACCGCTACAGTCCACTGGTCGTGGCCCTGGAGGATCTTCACAAGGTATATCTTCATCAAGCGGCGTTGGCGGCAATGGTGGTCGCCCTGTGTGCCAAATTTGTGGCCAAATTGGTCACATTGCTCTGCGATGCTACAATCGCTTTAACCATTCCTATCAGGCTAAAGATGGAAAAGTTGCTACTACTGTGATTAATGAAGCGGCGTCCTATGATGTCGATCCAAATTGGTATGCCGACACTGGGGCTACTGATCACATCACAAGTAAGCTGGAGAAGTTGAACTTAAAGGAGAAGTATGTCGGCAATGATCAAGTCCACACTGCGAGCGGATCGGGTACGATGATCACTCATGTTGGTCAGTCATCATTGAAGGCCGGCAAGCATTCTTTTGTTCTAAAAAATGTTCTTCATATACCTTCCACCACTTGAAATTTGATATTTGTTCAGCATTTAGCTTCTGATAATGGAATTTATTTTGAATTTCATCCCAATTACTTTCTTATCAAGGATCAGGCCACAAGAACACCTCTACTTAAAGGACAGTGCATCGGAGGTCTTTACAAGCTTCCTATGAGGACATCCAAGTAGGCTTTGCATAGCTCCAAACGTTCTCTGCCTGAGTGGCATTAGCGTCTTGGGCATCCTTCATCAGCCGTCACTCATCATAACCTTGCTCACAATAATTTGCTCTTTAACAAGCCTATTGATGATTTAGTTTGCGATGCTTGTCAACAAGGGAAGAGTCATCAGCTTCCTTTTCCTAATTCTAGCAGAGTGTCACCTGCTCCTCTACATCTGATTGTAACAGATGTTTAGGGTCCTGCTCGGACATCAGTTAATGGGAATAAATACTATGTTAACTTTGTAGACATCTTTAGTAAATTCTCATGGCTGTATCCCCTCAAGTGCAAGGCTGATGTTACTAAGACCTTTATTCATTTTCAATCTCATGTTGAGCGTCTCCTAAACCGAAAAATTGTTTATGTGCAAAGTGATGGAGGGGGTGAGTACAAAAGACTTAGTTCATATCTTTCTCAGGTAGGAATCACTCACCAATTTTCTTGCCCTCAAACGCATCAACAGAATGGCGCTATTGAACGCAAACATCGTCATATAGTTAAAATGGGACTTACTCTTCTAGTCCATTCCTCTGTCCCTCTGCGTTTTTGGGATGATGCTTTCCAAATAGCTTGCTATCTCATCAATCACCTGCCAAGCTGTGTAGTTGGGTAGCAAACTCCATTAGAACGTCTATTTGAAGCAAAACCTGATTATTCCTTTCTTAAGGTCTTCGGATGTGCATGCTGGCCTCACCTAAGAGCATACAAAACTCATAAGCTAGATTTTCGATCAAAACAGTGTGTGTTCATCGGCTATAGTACCTCACACAAAGGATACAAATGCTTTCACATCCCCACAGGCTGTGTCTACATCTCAAGAGATGTCATCTTTGATGAACATCAATTCCCTTTTTGTGCCACTGCTCATAATTCTACACCCTTCCCCTTGCCGTTCTCTCAAACTGGTCAACTATAGTGCATTATCAATCCTGTCACTCCTGTTGGTTCTTGTCTTGCAGGGTCCTCTCTACCGGAAAATAATCGCTAGTCAGCCCCTTTTACTAGTGATCAGCACCTTGAAGAATTCAATACATCTGGAAGTTTGTTAGAAAATGATGTTTTGGTGGGACCAGTCGAACAATCTAACACTAAAAAGCCACAACAATCAGAAGCAGAAACATTCTCAAGCTCTCCTTCAAGCTCAGTGTCAACTACTTCTTCAGAAGAATAGCGAGTGCAAACACATGCAGCTCCAACATAGCACCAAATGCAGACTCAGTCTAGATCAAATATCCATAAACCCAAACACCTTACGGATGGCACTATGTACTACAATCCTCAACATGCCTTACTTGGTGCAGCCTCACAGGTCACTCAACCTGCTAATCATCTGGAAGCTTTGTCAGATCCTCAATGGAAAGCAGCGATGGATGAAGAATACAAAGCACTGCTACACAACAACACTCGGACTTTGGTGCCTCCTCCAAATGGTAAGAATATCATTGATTGCAAATGGGTTTTTAAAGTGAAAACCAAAGCGGATAGCTCTATTGACAGGTATAAAGCTCGTTTAGTTGCAAAAGGGTTTAAACAACGCTTTGGTTTTGATTATGCAGAGACCTTCTCTCCTATAGTCAAACCTACTACTATCAGACTTGTGCTTGGCATTGCAATGACCCGACAATGGAGTTTGAGGCAGCTCGATGTGAAGAATGCATTTCTTCATGGGTTGCTTGAAGAAGAGGTATATATGAAACAACTACCAGGCTATGTGAGCTCACAGTATCCAGATTATTTGTGTAAACTTCAAAAGGCCATCTATGGTTTAAAACAGGCACCTCGTGCGTGGTATTCCAGGTTAAGTGCAAAGCTTCAAGAGCTAGGATTTGTACCGTCAAAGACTGACACTTCTCTATTTATTTACAATCAAAGGGGGATCACTACTTATATTCTCATATATGTAGATGATATTGTTGTAACTAGCTCTTCAAATGCTGCAATTGTTGATCTGGTACAAAGTCTGAAACAAGATTTTGCAGTCAAGGAGTTGGGAGATCTTCACTATTTTTTGGGAATAGAAGTGCATAAAACAAGTCCTACGGAGATTGTCTTAACTCAGCAAAAGTATATTGATGAGCTATTGAAGAAAACCAATATGCACAACTGCAAGCCAGTGGCCACACCGATGTCTAGTTCAGAAAAGTTAACTCAACATCAAGGTCAAGCACTTTGGATAGAAGCACTGTTGGTGCCCTGCAATATTTAACCCTCACGAGACCAGACATCTCTTTCTCTGTTAATAAGGTATGTCAGTTCATGCATTCACCAACAAGTGTTCATTGGCCTGTTGTGAAGAGGATTCTTAGATATTTGAAGCAATCCATGATTACTAGACTGAAGATAAAGTAGACGCAGATCACTACATTTTCTGATTCTGATTGGGCTGGGTGCTTGGATGATAGGAGATCCAAAAGTGGCTATGCTGTATTTCTTGGCTCAAATTTGGTCACTTGGAGTTCCAAGAAACAAGCTACTGTATCTAGGTCAAGCACTGAGTCTGAATACAAGGGAGTAGCTAATGCAACTGCCGAACTGATTTGGGTGCAGTCTCTATTGCGTGAACTTGGGATTTTTTAGCAGAATCCACCTAGGTTGTGGTGTGATAATATTGGTGCTACCTATTTATCTGCCAACCCAGTCTTCCATGGTCGAACCAAACACATAGAGATCGATTTTCATTTTGTCACAGAGAGAGTGGCACAGAAGTTACTTGATATTCAGCTTATCTCGTCCAAGGATCAGGTAGCAGATATTTTCACCAAACCACAAGGCAAGTAGTGTCTTCATGATCAAAAGATCAATCTAAACCTCTGTGAAGTAGGTTAAGATTGAGGGAGGGTGTTAAGAGAATTGTTAGCTAGGGTATAAGCCTCATTATTCAGTCTTCAGACCTGGTCTTAAGACCTATTCTTCTGGCATGTCTTGCACTGTAATCGCTGCTAGTCATGCGCCTGAGTGTTAGCTGTAGATCCGTTTTTCTCTCTTGATCAGCATGTACTGTAGCACATCTAACAATATATATACATTAGTATAACCCACATAATTCTGTGGGACTGCAAATCTCCTTCTTCCTTAGTGTTTTAACACACATGCTTATATATTCTTACACTTAGTTTATTGAGAATATAAGGAACACACACTTGGAGATACCTTCGGACTCAAGATTACAACATACTTGAGTTAGTGTCGTTCTTTTGGTTTCCTCACTACACTCTTCATAGCCTCTCGTACAAGATTATACAGACACACATGCGCAGGTTGCACGGCACCAGGTGCCCATGACGTGCGCTCGTTCTTCCGACCACGACGTCCTCGCGTTGCCTCTGAGACTTGCGCAGTCTGCTCCACTCTGAGATGTATGTGCACAGGCCACTTTCTTCGGTGTGTGCGCGACTTGATCAGCCACAAGCTCCCCCAGCGCAAATGCATGCAGCTGCACGTACTAATTAACTAACCTAACTGCGTGCAACTAAATAACTAAGATTACAAACTGACACATGCATTCATGTACACGGTTCTAACATGTACAATTATTCTAACAACAAGATTAACACTAACAATCACCCCTTTAATCTTGTTGTCCACTATGACCTCACTCACAGGAGCGTCAGTTCATCGTTCACGTCGGCGAAGTTCAGCTCCCCTTGCTCCTTCTTCTTAGGCTTGGTGCATTCTGATTTGAAGTGCCCTAACTCATTGCAGTTAAAGCACCTCAACTTTGTCCTGTCACACTTCTTCTTACCATGACGCTTGGACGTGCCTTCTTCGCCGTTGATGAGCAGCAAGTGTCCATCACCATCCTCGCCATGGCGCTTGCTAATCCTTCCTTCAAAGACTTTGAGGCGACCGATCATCTCCTCAATCAGCATGGTCTCTAAGTCCGCGAACTGCTCAATTGCAGCCACGACCTGTAGGAACTTGTCTGGGACGGACAAGACCAACTTCTTGACAACGACTGCATC
The DNA here is from genome assembly GCA_036346375.1 of Guadua angustifolia. Lineage (NCBI taxonomy): Eukaryota > Viridiplantae > Streptophyta > Magnoliopsida > Poales > Poaceae > Guadua > Guadua angustifolia. Next base: position 2,660,340 of record CM070517.1, read on the forward strand.
CTCAAGTGTTTCACCTAATCTACAGATTTCATTCATGAGGGAAGTCAATTTCCCTGCAAACTCATCCACGGACTTGGTTTCCTTCATGTGCATGGCCTGGAAGTCACACTTCAAGGACATCACCCGCGTTTTCTTGACATGGTCGGCCCGAGGTACATGGTCTTCAAGTTGCTCCATATCTCCTTCGCCGTCTTCTTCCTAGCAACCTACAATAAAGTTTATTCCAGAATCGCCTGGACGATGGCCACCATTGTCATCTTGTCCTTCTTCCTGTCCATGGTTGCTCCTTTTGTGGGATCAACAGCATCCCATATGCCTTGAGCCTCCATCAACACCTCCATCTTGATCGCCCACGTGGAGTAGTTGGTGCTTGACAATGTCGGGTACTGGAGGGAGACGGATCCCTCCTTGGTCGCCGTCCGCTCCACGATCGACATGAAGTCGCAGTATGAGCACTTGGGCATGCAACTCACAACCTGGCTCTGATACCAAATGTTGGAAATCCTAGGAACAACACGCGAACTCATGGATAGATAGCACAAGAGCTATACACGAAGAACACACGCTTATATATTCTTTCACTTAGTTCTCCGAGAATACAAGGAACATACACTTGGAGACACCTTCGGACTCAAGATTACAACGGACATGAGTTAGTGCCGTTCTTTTGGTTTCCTCACTGCACTCTTCACAGCCTCTCGTACAAGATTATATCTCTACTAATTATAATTAGGAGTTAGTGGTGGTATGTCCGTTCTCCACCCTCACCCCCAACACGTGTGCGCACCCGCAAGGCTGAGTGGGAAGTGGGCAGTGGCCACCCCAGTAGATTGGATTGAATAATCCCATCGCGGGAGGTAAATAAATATGCATGACTCATTTACTACTTTTCTTTCTCCCATTGATCTAACATTCGAATCAGCGGTGATTGCTCCTGGTGCTTTTTGGATTGGATTGATTGATTCCCTTCTGAAGGAAACAGAGCTCCGATTCATATAGTTGGATCACTTCTCGCCTCTTTCCCTTGTGTTGCCTTTCTTATTCGAAGATTTCTTAATTTGGATTCCATAGATATCTTCTCAGTTGCTTAATCTATATAACCCCACCGCTTCTTGCCTCTCCTGCAGATATGTTGAGCTTATCCGTTGAGCGGAGTTAATAGGCAACCTTTCTGATTTCGTCAATGTGGTGCAGAGGTAAATCACCAGTGGTGGGTGGCGAGATAGACTAGCGGCGTTGCTGGAGCTCACCGTGGTGTATGATGTCAATAGGTTGAGGGAGACGCTCACGGGGGAGGCGATGGAGCTAGTTGATGGGGTGGGGCTATGGTATGGCCGGAGCAAGGTGTACGAGCCATGCATGCCGCTGATGGTGGCAGCCACATACGGATGATGCCTATCTCTTCAACGCCTTTGCGCCCATAGGGTAGCAGGTGATGCCTCTCTCGATCGATTAATCTCGAATTATGGCGTTACAAATTTACAATCCCAAGTGTTGTGATGTTATTATTTAAGTTTGTGAAATTAAAGATAATTTTAAGCTTAAGTTTGTAAACAGGTGCTTAGAATTTGTATGCTTCGATGAATTGATTTAAACATTTAACCATTGCACATTCAGAGTGAACATTATTATTCAGATAAGATTAGTGCTCTTAGCAAATAAATTTTTTATCGCAAACTGAGTTTTCGTTGCAATGCACGGGCACATGTCTAGTAAACACACATGTGCAGGTTGCACGGCACCAGGTGCCTATGACATGCGCTCGTTCTCCCGGCCACGCCGATGATGCCGCGGTGGAACTGGATGCAGGGGACGTTGTGCTTGTCCAGGCTACGCGCGAGGAGGATTGGCGTGGAGGCAAGCTTGCTGGGCTCGAAGCTCAGGGATGCGAAGTAGTCGAGCTTGGGGCGAATGATCCGGTCGGGATCGACACAGAGGATTTGTGTGGCGTAGTGGGCCAGCTGGGCGATGTTTGCGTTGGTGAAGCCGTAGCGGCGAAGGAGGGTGTTGGCAGTGTCGGCTTTAGCGGTGGACCAGATGCGGTGGAAGCGGGCGGTCGCCGCAGCGGCGGTAGGGGAGAGGCCGTAGGAGATGAGGTAGGAGATGGTGGTGGGGTAGAGAACAGAGTTCGGGGTGACGGCGACGGCTGTTGAGGAGTTGTTGCAGGAGAGAGGGATGGCACCGGGCTTGAACTGGAGGGGGCTAATGACTGCGCCACCGGGGAGTTGGCGGAGGCGGTAGAGGAGCCGCCGCTGGTAGATGAAGGCGAACATGATGGATGGTTGTTGGGCTCTAGTGTGACTGAGTGGAGAGTGGAGACCTTTTGGGTTTTTTTGTACTGTTGACATTGGAGCGGGCCCACATGTCATCGAGATGGCAAAAATCCATCTGTTTGGCAAGCTGACTTGGCATACCACGTCATCGCATGGTTGGACGCATACAGGGCTTAGCCCACCCACCCCTAGAACTCAGCTTCCAATTGCACCTAGATCCATTGTCTTTCTTCCACCTTTGCTTCTCGTTCCCCAATGCCTTCTACCTGCATTGCCTCCCTCGCCATCTAGGTCTGCGGTGGGCTCGGTTGCCTCAGTCACTAGGTGTCGGTGTTTGTATAACCGGCAAGTAAATTTGTAAGTATAGGGGCCGCGCGCTCCCTCTCCTTGAATGGTCAAACAAAGGGAGCCCAAGATCTATACTGGTTCGGGCTGAATATCCCTACGTCCAGTTCGTGCGGTGGTTTTGTATTGCTTGGGGTGTGATCGACTGTATGAGATTACAAGCGGGGGCTAAGGACAGGCCCTTAGCGTTCGTCCGAGTGGGGGAGCTCGGAATGTTTGCCTAGGTCGGATGGCTCGAGTGGTGGATGCGAGTGCCCAATCGGGTATGTATGGGAGAATGCTCGTTGCCCTTCCCTGAGGGCCCTGCCCCCCTTTATATAGGCGGAGGGGGCAGGTTACACGGGAGTTTTCTGGAAAAAAAGGTAGGGGTACGCTACGTCCAGGAGTCATTGGTCTTCGGTCTTGATGACTGACAGGCTCCTGTTGCCCCACGCCGGGTTGGTAGACACGGCGGACAGTGCTTCATTGGGAAGGTGCGCACTTGCCCCCTGCACGCCTATCAGATAGTGACGCCGTCACGCCGTGCCCTAGCGCCGCCTCGGGAGCAGGCGTGTCTCCCTATTGCGTAGGAGGGGACGGGTGCTTGACTCTGGTGGCGCCCTGGCCACCCTGTGAAGGAGCCACCCGCCCTGGCATGGCCGTTGTGTCCACGGGACGGGTGACCCGCCTGTGGTCGACTGTCGTCGTGGCGAAGGTTGCTGAGTCGAGGCTCGTTGGGACCCCGACCCAAAGCCGAGTCGGGGCCTTCGGGAGCGTCGGACCCAGGTGCGGGTCAGAGCCTACGGGAGCACCGGACCCGGGTGCGGGTCGAGCCTACGGGGGCGTCGGACCCAGGTCTGGGTCAGAGTTCCCTTGGTGGGCCCGATTGAAACCGGAGGACCCTCCGGGACACGGGGAGGCCCATGGCCCTTCCAACACTCTTCATCGCTGCCAGGCTTACCGTGCTGTTCATACAACTTGAGTGGGATACGATCTTGAAATAGATGTATACTTTGCTGTGGGGTACCCTTGGTACAGGTATTCGTCAGTAGCCCCCGGGGTTATCCTGAAACGCACGCATTCCCGGATGGACCCATCGTCTTCGGTGATGCAGCCTCTTTGTATGCATGGCGGCGCTTCGGCTCCTCGTGCCTTAAGCATAGATGAGGACTGCGTGGTTGTCGCCGTTGGAGGAGTCTGACCGTCTTGGTTGGTTGGTTCGACCGGCAAGGCTTGTGGCGACCCGGTGGTGTAGCCCCGGCGTGTCGAGGAGCTGGTTGGGGGTTAACTTGGTCGGAAGAACTGATGGGTGAATTGAATGGGCTTGGCGGGCCTCGAGTGGATCGGAAGGCTGCTTTAATCGGCGGAGCCCGACTGACTTGGTCGGCCGGTTTCGACGGGGTGCGCGCGAGTGCACCCGGTGGGTGTAGCCCCAGCCTGAGCAGGTCGGAGAGCTGGTCGGGGGGTTACCTTGGTCGAAAAACATCCTTTTCGTTCGGCGGGGTCCAACCGACTGCGCGGATGCCCATACGTCTTTTGACAAGGCTCTGGCATCTGAGTGCTTGTTTTATGTCGTAGCTAGATGCGGCCTCGGTCGGCAGGGACGTCCAGATGCCTTAACGGGGTTCTGATTCCTGAGTGCTCGTTTTACGTCGTAGCTAGACGCGGCCTTAGTCGGTAGGGATGTCCAGATGCCTCAACGAGGTTCTGATTCCCGACTGCTCGTTTTACGTCGTAGCTAGACGCGGCCTTAGTCGGCAGGGATGTCCGAGATGCCTCGGCGAGGTTTCGATTCCTGACCGCCGCTTTACGCTAGAAGCAGACGCGCCTTAGTCGGTAGGGATGTCCAGATGCCTCAGCGAGGTTCTGATTCCCGACTGCTCGTTTTACATCGTAGCTAGACGCGACTTTAGTCGGCAGGGATGTCTAGATGCCTCAGCGAGGTTCTGATTCCCGACTGCTCGTTTTACGTCGTAGCTAGACGCGGCCTTAGTCTGCAGGGATGTCCAGATGCCTCAGCGAGGTTCTGATTCCCGACTACTCGTTTTACGTCGTAGCTAGACGCGGCCTTAGTCGGCAGGGATGTCCAGATGCCTCAGCGAGGTTCTGATTCCCGACTGCTTGTTTTACGTTGTAGCTAGACACGGCCTTAGTTGGCAGGGATGTCCAGATGCCTCAGCGAGGTTCTGATTCCCGACTGCTCATTTTACGTCGTAGCTAGACGCGGCCTTAGTTAGCAGGGATGTCCAGATGCCTCAGCGAGGTTCTGATTCCCAACTGCTCATTTTACGTCATAGCTAGACAGAGGGCGTCCATCCCGAGTCCTCGTCAGGCGAGGCTATCTGCGAGAGGAGTGGCCGTTGTCTGTCCCATGTGTACACCCCGTCCGCAAGAGTGGGACCTGGAGGGGGTGAGCAAGCGCGTGTTTACCATGCGTTGATTTGAACACCGTGCTCGTGGAGCTACAAACGGGTTATCCGAGTGGGCCCTGGAGATCTAGCGACCTCCGAGCGGACGGACCCTACGTCGGGCGTACGACCCATTGGGGCGACCTATAAAAAACCTTTCTTTACTCGAGTCCGGATCGGACCCGGCCGTCTCACGACCCGGGCGCACTGGTCGCTACCTTCGAGGGCTCCGAGGGAGTTTGAAGTATGGTCTCGGATGCGAGTTAAGGCGATTGGGTCGTCCGTCGACCCAACTGGAGACCCACTGGGGGTTCGCCTTGTGCTCGCCCCTCACTCGTTTTGTGCCGGGCGATCCCAAATCCACTTGGTGGATTAGGACTTTGGAACCCGTGGTGCCGGATTGGGTCCTGGCGCGAGCTATCGAGCCCTCTCACCACCTCGAGGCCGACACGGCCTGGTGGACTTTTCATACCTGCTTCAGCCCAGTTGGCCCGGCCCAGAGGCGGAGTTCGAGAGGTCGGGGCATCTCACCCGGAGCGGTGCCCCTGGCGCCTCCTGCTGGCATTTAATGCCCGTGCAGGAATTAAATGCGAGGCAAAATGATTGTGGGTCGATGCGTCTCACTAGCGGGGTGGCGTAGCGGTCCGACGGGACGGGCGACGATTTGATCGAAGCGATGTCCGTTCGACTGGTGCCCGCTCGGTCGACGCCTATGCGGCTGGTGCGTGTTTTGGCTGGTGCCTATTCAGTGCCTATAAATCAGGCGTGCGGGGCGCTAGGGCACGCTCCTGCCTTTGCCCTTGCCACCCTCTTTGCCCTTTCTTTTCTGCGCCTTCCTGCCTTTGCCTGAGACGAAAGAGCGGAAAGAAAGCCAGAGGGTTCTTTACCTTTTCCCTTCACGGGCGCTTCGAGATGTCGTGGTCGGAGTGCACCGCTCAGCCTAGCCGCGCGCACGGCCTTGAGAGGAAAGGATTCCTCCCTCCGCAGGATGCCTCGAGGTGGAGGGTGCCGACGGGGGCCGTGGAACCAGCGCCGTAGGGTGGGGAGATCGTCGTGCCCGCCTCATTTTATGAGCGTGGGTTTGGACTCCCGCTTCATCCCTTTGTGCGCGGGCTGCTGCACTTCTACGGGGTGGAGGTGCATCAGCTTAACCCCCACGGCGTGCTTTACATAGCGGTCTTCATGACGCTGTGCGAGGCGTTCCTGTGGATCGAACCCCACTGGGCGCTGTGGAGGTACTTTTTCTAGGCCTGGCTGTGGAAGGACAAAGCGGCGGACAGTACGGCGTCCATGGGGGGTGCCGCTTTGCAGCTGCGCGCTAACCGCTCGGCGGAATACATCAGCCTGAAGTTGCCGACATCGAATCGGGGATGGCACTCTGAATGGTTCTATGTTCGGAACCTGGAAGGCAGCGCCCCGGCCTTCTCCGGCAGGCTCCCTAAAGCGGGGGCCGAGTGGGCCTGGGGCCCCGACCAAAGGGAGAAGAAGAAGGTGGGGCTGATCGTCGAAGAGATCAAAGTCCTGAAAGACCGAGGCTTGACCGGCGACGTCGTCGTGCGCGCGTTCATGAAGATGCGCGTCCAACCCCTCATGCACAGGGTGCGCCCCATTTTCCAGTACAGGGGGGCATCCGATCCCGTGAGGATGGTGGAGGCAGAGCTCGTCGCGTTGGAGCTCGAGGCCAGGGTGGCTGCCGTGCTGGTCGGGAGCACCACCGTGGCGGCAGGTGGCTACCCTGAGCCCTTCTCAGCGGAGAATCCCCCGAACTTGGTAAGTCGGGTGATCCTCTTTCCCTTTTTTCTTCCTCGCTCTGCAATCCTCATTGCATTGTCTGATCAGCGCCTTCGTGTTGCCCAGGGGTTGGGCAGGATGATCTCCTGGGCATTGCTGCCAGGGGAGAAGCAGCAGAAGGCCAAGGCCCTCGCCGAGGCCATGCAGGATGAGTCCGCCCGCAAGAAGCGGAGGGAGGAGAAGAGGAAGAAGAAGAAGAAAGAGCACGCGGCGAGGACCACGCGAGGCAAGGAGGTTTCCGAATCGACCATCGCTGGCACGGCCGATTCGGAGTCGTTCTCGAGCCACAGCGGCGGTGGTCACGGTGACGACCCGTACAACGTGTACGACTTCAGGCCGCCGGCTGGTGGTGGCCTAGATGCGGGTGTTGGTGCGGGTGCTGCCGTCGCTGCACCCCAAGCAGAGGTGCCCCCGCCAGAGGCGCCATCGGAGAAACGGAGGGGTGAATCGCCTCCACCAGGGGTGCCAGCGAAGAAGATGCGACTGGATTTCCACCGTTCGGCGGTGGCCCACCCCAGGATGTCGGCGCCTCGGCGGAGACCGGTGCGGTCCGCGCTACTAGCAACGGTCAGGGCGTTGGACACCGAGCCGTCGCCGTCGGAGGAGAGGGTTCAGGGGGAGCTAGCACGGAGGCCCCAGCGCCCCTTGTTGGGCCGGAGCCCCAATCGGAGGCCGGAGGAGGTGAAGTAGGGCTCCTACCGCCACCGCTAGGACCCACGCTAGTCGACGTGGTCCCAACGGCCATTGCAACTCTGCCGTTATCGCCTAGGGATCCGCCGGAGAGGGTGGTCCGGACGTCGGAGGTGGTCGCCATGGGCCGCAGTGGACGCTGCCGCCTCCGCGACCCTCCATGCGCCTCGCGCAGTGCTAACTGCCGGCGACAGCTCAAGCGCCCAAGGCGCTTAGGCCGGACGATGAGGCGAGGACAAGATGTGGGGGGCCTTCAAGAGGGCTCTCACCGAGTCGAGGTTAAGGTGAGGCAGATCTGGGAGGGTCTCGCCTCGCCGACTACGACAAGGCGCTTGAACGCCATTTCGTAAGCCGCCTGACGGTGAGGTAAGCCAAACGGTCTCAGCCGTGGCCCAACCTTAGCGGTCGGCCGGTTTTAACGAAGTGCTCGTGTTCCGCAGCAATTGAAGATCCGGACGTGCGAGAAGTCGGGGTTCCTCCGGATCCTGCATGACCGGAGAACGGCGGTCGGGGAGGAGGGCGACCGACTGCGCTCCGAGCTGCACAACGCCCGGGAGGCCCTAGCGCACGAGCAGACGGAGGCGGAGGGGACCCGCCGAGAGCTGAGTAAGTCCTCCGAGGCATTTCTTGAGGAGCGTCGGATAACCGAGTCCCAGGGGACGAGGATATCCGAGCTCGAGTCCCTCCTGGCGGCGGCCAACAGCGCCCGAGACGCCGCTGTCGCCGGGGAAGAGAACGCGTAGTCGGAGGTGGCCCGCCTCCGGGGTGAGCGGGACTCGGTGGTGGAGGAGCGCGACAGGGCGGCCACGTCACTGGAAGTGGCCCTGTTGATGAAGGGGTTGGCGGAGCAGGAGCTGTCCGAGCGAACCGCCGTACTTACGGACCTTCAGGAGGTCGCCCAAGAGGTCTGTGAGCGGGTGTTTGGGACCGCCACGCGGGGTCCGAGTTCCCTTGCCACCGCGTTAGCCCGCGTGTCGGAGCACGTCGAGCGCTCGGTGAGTGAGGGGATCAATCTCGGGGCCTCTTCGGTGATTGTCTTCGTCATCTCCTACTATGACGACATTGATCTTGCCGTCGTCAGCAGCGGGGTTGCCGCAGACCGGACCGACGAGGAGGTCGCCGAGTTCGACGCCCAGGTCAGCCCGCATGCCGCGGCGATTGCCGGCCGGATTCCTCCAGAGAGCATCCTCCACCGGAAGCGGGAAGAAAGTTAGACATTTTGTAAAGGACTTTGTCTTGTAGTAGGTTGAAGTTTGTTTTAGCATTTCGGCCATTCGGGCCATCTCGTAGGTCCAGTTTTGTCCTTCGGACTTCTTTATGGTGATCAACATTCGACGACCATAGCTTTAGAAACTGCGGAGGTTGTATAAGCGCAGGTCGGTATGTCAACACTTTTTGAGGGAAGTCAAGGAAAAAACAAGGTTCTAAGGAGCGAAACGCTTGCTTGCACTTGACACGGAGAAGGAGTGTTCCCGACTAGCTATGGATCATACCGCATGGGCACTTCCTTTTACCACGAAGTACAACTTCGAAACCGTAGCCGCTGGGGCGTAGGTCGTAGCACTTGGGTTGAGAGGGTTACCGCTAGGGAGAACCGAATAGATAGTCGGGTCACCGACCCGTGTGAGTGTAAGAGCTAAATCGTTCATCCGCACTTAGTGCGGGAGAGGAGTGTTCCCGACCACCTGTGGATCGCACCGCACGGGCACTTCCTTCTACCGCAAAGTACTACTTCGAAACCGTAGCCGCTGGGGTGTAGGCCGTAGCACTTGGGTCAAGAGGGTTGCCGCTAGGGGAACCGGCAGCGATCTGGGTCACCGCCCGTAAGCGCAGTGAACTTGAGCCCCGAGTGGTGCGCTGCGGCATCGAAGTCGCGATCACACGGAGCGCTTGAACTCGGAGGGGTAGGAGATCCGCGCGGGGATGAAAGGAAAAAGCTATAAGGATAGAATTGCCTTTTTCATTTCGCGTGCCGGAGGCGTCGTGGTAGTTAGGCCTGTGCTTAGCCATCGGAACGGCGGGCGAATGGGCCTTTTTCCACCTTGGGGCCACAGCGGCCCATGTAGGTCTGCCTTCGTTGTGTCGGTCAGCGCGGCCCACCGGAGCCGAAACCGGCGGTCGCGGCGCTTCGTTCAAGCAAGCGTCCTGCCGTCCCGTGCTGTCCCATCGCGGTTTTAATGTATCGTGGGATTTTAATGCGTAGTGGAGGGAGGGGAGGGGACACGTCGCCTCCGCTGGGCGTGGAGTTACGCGCTGCGGCGCATGCGCCCGACGCCGAGACTTGCTCGATCGCTCGCCCCATCTCTATAAATGGGCGCTGGAGGCGTGGTTACGCCACCATTTGCACTGTGACCATCGCACTCGCCCCGCGCCCACATCTGAAACCAATGAATGGCGAGCGGCGGTGACGACCAGAGGGCTAGGAAGTAGGAGGCGACGGCGGACCCAAGGGGTTCGGACCCCAAGAAGTCCCGCGCCGTCGCCGGGTCCTCTGGTACCACGGCGAGGGTTAGGATTACCCTGCTCTTGACGATCTTCCGCATCCGGAACCCCCTCCTGGAGTGAGTTCCGTTCGCCCAAAGTCGGGATGGCCTTGACTTCCTTCCGCCGATCGACTGCTTTTTGTTTCTTCCAGCCGCTCGCTCTGGCCCAAGCCGACGCATCGTCGGCTGCATGGCCATTGCCTCGGCGGGAAGCGACGCCGCCGAGCCGCCGACCGCGTTCCCGGCGATCGGCGATCGGCGGTGGCGATCCGGCGGCCGAACTCGGGCGGTTGTTGACGCAACAAGGGCTTCCTTCAACGTCCAGGCCGCAGCGGCCGCCGCCCAGGAGGCGGAGGCGCTATGGCAGCGGGCTTGGGTCCGGGCCGCCGAGGAGGAGCTGACCAAGGCGCGCAAAGAGGCGCTGGCATTGCGGGCTTGGGCCGAGGTCGCCAAGGAAGAACACGCCAAGGCGCGTGAGGAGACGCGGGTGCATCGAGCCGAGCTCAAAGCCATCGAAGAAAAGTGGCCAAAGCACGAGAGCCAGGGACCGCACGCGAGGGCCTCATTGCCCATGCTCCGCCCGCCGAGAGCATGGGCGGGAGCTTGGAGCAGCCCTGGGTGAGTGGCGACCGAGCCTGGGCTTGATCGTCATTGTGGGTATGCCGGCCTTACCCAGCAAATGACACCCTAGCCGCTCTGCCCCGCGCCTTGAACGAGCATTTTGCTCGCGAGTGGTGGGAGGTCACCATTCTGGCGGCTCAATATGTGCTGCTCTTTGTGCGGCGTGTGACTCCTTTGATCCGGCGGCACTGTTGATGGGATCGAAGCTGCATGCACGAGCACCAGGCGGAAGCGAGATGGTGGCGGAGATGGTGGCAGGCGACGCGGCTTGGGATGCGAATGCCAAGGGTGACTCCGACTCCGACTCCGACAACGACGCCCGGGGCTAAGACCCTTCGATGCGCCTGCGCCCAACTTTTGCTTTTGTGGGACACAATGCATGTACATTATATGTCGCAAATTTTTGGGGACTTTGCCTGATGTTCTGCATTTCCCTTCCACCGTGTGCTTTCGTTGGATGACTGTAGTTCTTAGGAACCACTGGGGTTGTTCAAGCGTAGGCCAGAGCGCCAGCACCTCGGGGAAAGTGCGAACATAGTGATAGGAGGGAAAGCAGAAGGACGTCGTGGGCATGGGACCGCTCGGCGTGGGTGCTCCTTCTTCTTGGGAAGATGCCACTTAATCAGTGGCTGCCGGGCGAGGCCGCAGCACTTAGGCCGAAAGGATTACCGCTAGGGAGGGTCGTGCTGGTCGAAGCAGCGTCTCGGGTGAGCACGTGGGCAAGTCGTCCCCGAGTGGCGCGTGAGGACCAAGATGCGGTCACCACGCCGCACTTCGAACTCGGAGGCCTTTATCGGGGACGCGGGAACAAAAGAAAAGTTTTAGGGATATAATCGCCTTAACTTCTCGATATTCCATGCGTTAGGTACAATGTTGCCATTAGCATCTTTGAGTCGAAAGGTACCGGGTCGAAGGACCTCCACGACAGTGAAGGGGCCTTCCCAGGGAGGGGACAGCTTGTGCCTATCCTTGTTGGACTGAACCTGGCGCAGGACCAAGTCGCCAACGTTGAAGGAACGACCACGGACCTGACGACTGTGTTAACGCCGCAGCGTCTGCTGGTATTTGGCCGATCGCAGAACAGCCATGTCGCGCGTCTCGTTGAGTTGGTCGATGGCGTCTTGTTGTGATTCGAGCCCCCGAGTTTTGCGGAAGGCTTGGAGTCTTGGTGCACCGTACTCCAAGTCGGTCGGCAGGACGGCTTCCGCACCGAACACCATGAAGAATAGTGTAAACCGGTCGGCCGACTGGTCGTACAGGGTCCGCAGCTCCAAAGAACGGAGGCGCTCGCCGCGATCGTCCCGTGAATTTCTTTAGTCGGCTGAAGATTTGTGGTTTGAGCCCTTGGAGGATCATGCCGTTCGCCCGCTCGACCTGGCCGTTAGTCTGTGGATGGGCCACGGCTGCCCAGTCGACACGGATGTTGAAGTCATCGCAGAACTTGAGGAACTCCTTCCCCGTGAACTGCGTCCCATTATCGGTGATGATGGAGTTCGGGACTCCAAACCGATAGACCATGTCGCAGAAGAAGTTAGCCGCCTGCATCGAAGTAATGGTGGCGACCGGCTTGGCTTCTATCCATTTGGTGAACTTGTCCACCGTGACAAGCAGGTGGGTCAGGCCTCCGGGCGCCTTTTTGAGGGGCCTGACCAAATCAAGTCCCCAGACGGCAAATGGCCAAGTGATGGGGATTGTCTGCAACGCTTACACCGGAAGGTGGGTCTGCCGAGCAAAAAATTGACACCCTTCGCAGGTGCGGACAATCTGCTCAGCGTCGGCCACGGCGGTTGGCCAGTAGAATCCTTGGTGAAAGGCCTTCCCTACGAGGAAACGTGGTGCAGCATAGTGGCCGCAGATTCCAGCGTGGATGTCCAGCAGCTGCTGCTTCCCTTGGTCCGCCAGAATGCACTTCTGGAGGACCCTGGAGGGGCTCCTCTTGTAGAGGATTTGATCGACCAGGACGAAAGACTTTGCCCGCCGAGCAAGGCGCCGGGCCTCGGTCGGGTCGGCAGGGAGTGATCCATCGGTCAGCCGGTCGATGAAGGGCCTCCTCCATCGGGCCTGCAACAAGACGCTGCGGTTCTGGAAGTCGGGGTCCCAGTCCGACTGTATTCGGGTCGGAGCGGGTGTATCCGAGGCTCGGCCGGACTGCTCGAGGGCGAGTCCAATGACGGAAGGCTTGTGGAGGTCGGAGACGAAGATCCCAGGCAGGACCGGTCCTCGACTGGAGGCGAGATTGGCCAGCAATCGGCCTCCTGCTGAAGTCCGTAGCTATGGTGAAGCTCAAGCCCTTGAATCTTTCCTTGAGCTTGCGCACCTCCGCAAAGATATCTTTGCCATGCAAAGCGCCACGAGGCTCGAGGCCTTCATGACTGGTCGATTTACAAGCTTAGAGTCGCTGTGTAAGAGTCGGGCGCACCGAGGTTGGCGGCGATCCGGAGACCGTGACGAGTGCCGTGACTTCGGCGACATTTTGTTGCACCGAAGTGCAAAGCGGATGGCGATGAAGCTTGTTTCAGCGCTGGAAACAAGGACGACCCCAAACACCGCCCGCTCTTGGTGTAGGACCCACAAAGTATATCGCCCAAGATCGGGGTCTTGTTACTGGTGGCGCCTGGCTTGGTCCATTCGGCGACGAAGTCAGCCAAGGCCTGCGATTTAATCGCCGTCCGGGGAACGTACAATATGTCGTTGCCGTTGAGCTCGAGTGCCCACTTGGCTATTCTTCCGGAAGCGTCGTGGTTGCGGATGATTTCGCCGAAGCGAGGAGGTCACCACGAGACGGTGCTTGGCCGAAGTAGTGGACCGCCTTCCTCTTCATGATGAGCACCACGAGCAAGCGGCTTCAGACCAATGATATCGGATCTTGACTCGAGGGTACTTACCGATGAAGTAGACCGGCTGTTGTACTTTGAGTACGTGGCCCTCTTTGGCTCGCTCCAAGACGAGTGCCGAGCTGACGACCTGGGTCATGGCGGCGATGTACAGGAGGAGCGGCTCCTCCGATGCTAGGGCAACCAGCACCGGGGGAGAGGTTAGGAACGCCTTGAGTCGGTCGAGGGCTTCCTGGGCTTCCTTGGTCCAGCTGAAGTGGTCAGACTTCTTGAGTAGTTTGTAGAGCGACATTCTGCGCTCGCCGAGGCGAGAGATGAAACGGCTCAAGGCTGCAAGGCATCCTGTCAGCTTCTGGACTTCCTTCAGGTTGTCTACCGGGCCCATCTTCATGATCGCAGAGATGTTCTTTCGATTGGCTTCGATGCCGCACTCGGAGATGATGAAGCTGAGCAGCTTTCCTTTGGGGACCCCGAAAACACATTTCTCGGGGTTGAGCTTTATGCGAAACCGTCGGAGGTTCACAAAAGTCTCTTCTAGGTCAGTGACGAGATCGTCGGCCTTCTTAGTCTTAACGACAATGTCGTCGACGTACGCCTCGATGTTATGGCCGATCTGGTCTTCAAAACACGTTTGCATACATCGCTGGTATGTAGCACCCGCGTTTTTAGACCAAATGGCATCGTTACGTAACAAAACGAGCCGAACGGGGTGATGAAAGAAGTTGCGAGCTGGTCGGACTCTTTCATCGTTATTTGGTGGTAGCCCGAGTAGGCATCCAGAAAGGACAGGGATTCGCACCCTGCAGTGGAGTCGACGATTTGGTCGATGCGAGGCAATGGAAAAGGGTCCTTGGGACACGCCTTGTTCAGGCCCGCGTAATCAACACACATTCTCCATTGCCCGGACTTCTTTTTTACAAGGACGGGGTTGGCTAGCCACTCGGGGTGGCGTACCTCTTTGATAAACCCCGCGGCCAAAAGTTTGGCAATCTCGCCTCCTATGATCCTGCGCTTCTCTTCATCGAAGCGGTGCAAGCGCTGGGCGACCACCTCGAGCCAGGTCGAATGTTCAAGGAGTGCTCGGCAACCTACCTTGGGATGCCTGGCATGTCGGAGGGTTTCCATGCGAAGACATCTCTATTGGTGCGGAGGAAGTCGACGAGCGCGTCTTCCTATTTAGCGGGGAGCGTGGCTCTGACCCGCACGGTCTTGGCTGGATCCCAGGGATCGACTGCAACCTCCTTCGTATCCTCGACGGACTGGAAGGTCCCGTGCCCCGACTTGCTGGAGTCAGGGGCAGACTCGGAGGTCTCCCTCCGAAGGTTTTCGAGCTCGGCGGATGCGATGAGCATCGACGCGAGCTCGCAACTGCTTTGCTCGCAGCTGTAAGCGAGCTGAAAAGATGTGGCCACGGTGATTACTCCCCGCGGCCCCGGCATCTTCAGCTTGAGGTAGGTGTAATTGGGGACGGCCATGAACCTGGCGTAGCACGGCCTCCCCAAGATAGCGTGGTAGGAGCCTGGGAACCCTACGACCTCAAAGGTGAGGGTCTCGGTGTGGAAGTTCTCCGGGCTCCCGAAGGTGACGGGCAGGTCAACCTACCCAAGCGGGTGGGCCTGATGGCCAGGGATGACGCCGTGGAAAGGTGTCTTGCTCGGCCGGAGACTCGAGCGGGGCATCCCCATGGCGTCGAATGCCTCAACATACAGGATGTTGAGACTGCTGCCGCCGTCCATTAGCACTTTGGACAGGCGCTTGGGTCCCACGACGGGGGCGACAACCAGCGAATATCGCCCTGGGTGCGGGACGTGGTTAGGGTGATCGGTCCGATCAAAGGTGATCGGTGACTCCGACCACCGAAGGTATTTGGGCACGGCGGGAGCAGCCGTGTGGACTTCGCGGTGGGCAAGCTTGAGTAACCGCTTGTCGGCGTAGCATGCTGGCCCGCCGAAGATGATGAGGCAGTCGTCGGGTTCTGGGAACTCGGCGTCCGTCTTCTTGTCCTCGACATCTGGTGCTGAGTCGCGTTTTTTCCCTTTGCTCCATGTGGGAACTCTGGAAATGAAGCGCTTCAAGGTCTCGCAGTCCTTGTATTTGTGCTTGACGGGGTACCCGTGATGCGGACACGGGCTATCCATCAGCTGCTCGAAGTGGTCGGACGCCTCCCGCACCTGCTGCTTGGTGGGGCCGTCGGCGGCCGCGACCATGGGGCCTTCGCGGTCCGGCTTCCCCTTCCGCTTCCACTTGTCGGAGCGGTCGGAAGGGGTAGCGGCGTCGGGGCTGGCATCCCGCTTGGCTTTCCCCTTGTTGAAGATGGCCGCCGCGGCCTCCTCGCCGGAGGCGTGGTTGGTGGCGATATCCAGAAGCTCCTTGGTGGTCTTGGGCTTGGCGCAACCCAGCTTGTGGACCAGAGCCTTGGAGGTGGTGCCATAAATGAATGCCCCGACAACATCGGTGTCACAGATGTCGGGGAGCTCGTTGCATTGTTGGGAGAATCGCCGGATGTAATCCCGGAGAGACTCCACGGGTTGCTGCTTGCAGCCCTTGAGATCCTAGGAGTTCCTAAGGCGCTTGTAAGTGCCCTGAAAGTTGCCGACGAAGAGGTTCTTCAGGTCGGCCCAGCTCCTAATAGTGTTCGTAGGCAAGTATTCGAGCCAGGCTCGAGCCGAGTCCGCAAGGTAGATGGGGAGATACTGAATGATGAAAAGATCATCAGTAGCTCCCCCTGCTCGGCACGCGAGCCGGTAGTCTTCCAGCCAGACACTGGGGTTTGTCGCCCCAGTGTACTTGGTGATATTGACGGGTGCCGGAACCGAGCGGGGAAATATGCATTGTGGATTTCCCGGCAGAATGCCTGAGGCCTAGGCCCCTCGGGGCTCGGGCTGTGGTTGCGGCGCCGGCTGCTGTTGACGGCCCGTAATCAGGCCGCCTCGTCCATCACCCTCCTCCGTGCCTCGAGAGTGTCACGAACGTCGCGGCTGCTGCCCAAGCGCTGGCGCATCGGGGTGCGCGAGGCCTGGGCTCACTCAGGGGGCGGTGCCGTCTTCGTGGCATGGCTTGGGTGGCTCGAGGAAGCCCCCGAGTGGTGGGAACCGAAACCTTGCATGTGCTGGACAGCAGCACGTTCCACTAACCCCTGGAGGTTCTGGTACTAGGCCTTGGCCTCTGGGTCCGTTGGCTCGGGGATGCCGCGGAGCAAGATTCTTCTTCTTGGCGACATTTTGGCTGGCGTGGGGAAGAACGGAGGACCGCTGCCCTCGGCGGCCAGCTTGGTAGGACTGGCGTCAGCAGGCTGGGCGCCAGCGCAAGATGGGGGGCTCTAGCCGGATCGCTCCTCGGTCGGCATGGAGTTTGTCGGCTAAGCCTTTTGAGCCTCGGCTATTGCTTCACCTCTTCTCGCTGAAGCTCACAGCGGTGAGCCGGAGGTCCTCCTCGCCGCCCGCCTCAGATCTCCTGCATCCTTCATGTCGGCTTGAACTCCCTTAATAGGACGCTTTCAGCCGTCAGACGAAGTTCTACCACCCTCAGATATGCCCGTCACCGGCTTTGGCCAAGTGGTGCCTAGTCTGCGCCTCTTGATCGTCTTGAACCAAGGGCCGAGTAACTAATGCAATCGCACTGAAATTATTTCAAATAGCCGATGAGTTCCAAGTTATTGATCTTCCGTGACTTTTTCTCGAACTCCGCCTTGTTGGCTAATTTCGCTTGGTGGGCGCCCATATCGGAAGCCCTTTATCTGGATCGCACACCGTCGGCCATTATAGAGACATTCTTGCCGGACTTTCATGAGCCGACGATAGTTTCCTCTAGCAGTAGTTCGAGCGAGGATAGTTCGGATTCTTCCAGCTCGTCGGGCTATTCTAACTCATCTATAGCTGTAGAGGTATCGGCTTATTTTCTTGTACTTTGTGCTAGAGTTTCTTGCCTGTGATTTATTTGCTAATTTCCTTGTCCTTTTTCAGAATGCTACGGCTGATCAAACCACCGCTACTCCCTCAACTGTCCCTTCGGCTGCGGGGAATAAAGGAAAAAGGCCAAATCAAGCTACCGGCTTAACTGGTTATTCCTCTGGTAACGTCCACATCCAAAGCCCATCACTCTCGGAGCTCGAGAAAGGCCGACTTTCCAGTAAGTACTTATAGCCGATAACTTATTCTCTTTCCTTGCTGTCTAGCTATTTACTCCCTTTACTAATTTCCTGCAGAGAAACCCAAGTCGACGAAAGCTTCGGCCCGCCGCCAAAAACGCGCAAAACAAAGCGCTGAGAGTTCTCCTCGTGCGTCGGCTTATGTGGAGGTAAATCTTCACCTTTTCTGATCAAGGGAATTCCTTATACCGATTCCTGACGCACTTTTCCAATTTTTTAGCCAGCGGCGTCCTCGCAAGTTGCCGGTATTTTGGTCTATCTTCCAGATGCTCCTGCTGCTACTCCTCCGATACCGCTTCCTTCTCCTCAGCCGACTACCGAGGCACCTACGCCAGAGGAGTCGATGGATCTTGATGATTTGCTCGGCTTTACTTTGGACGAACTAGCCGACCCAGAAGTGATCGCCCCTGACGATTATGTAGCGGACATCCGTAACATTATCACCATCTCTCAGAAGGCATCTGCTGCGGTTGTCCAATCGGGCCCAAATATGCAGGAGAAGCTAAATCAGCTTTTGATCGCAATTTCTCAACCGAAAGCAGATATCCTGGCCAATGCTCAGCCAATCCACGATGCGATGGCTGTTGTCGAAGCCGATCTCCCGCCGGAGGCCCTGAAGGCTATTTTGGACGTCTGTCATATAGACGAAAGGAGGGCGGAAGTTGAAGCTGCGACGGTCAGAATAGCACAACGAGAAGCTCAAGTAGCCGATCAGCGCCTGCTAGACGAATTGGTGGCAGACGCAAAGGCCAAGAAGAAGAAGTATGACGAAGATTCTTCTACCCTTAAAGCCGCCAAGTCGTCCGCGCAAAAATTAGAGTTGACGAAGAAGCGGCTCGAGGAGGAATTGGCTAAGGTGGAAGAAGAGCTTGCAAACAACCTTGTCTGGTGATCGCCACTTCAACGCTCTTCAAAAATCAAGACCGACATCGCTTAGCCGTGACGAGGGTTAAAGAGCAATCGGCCAAACTCGCTCAAAGGTTCGGTACCACCAAGGCCGAGGCGACATAATCTATGGAGTCACGTAAACATTGGCTAAGGCAAGCGCGCATTGTCGGGACTTAGGCGCCAGATCCGGGATCCGCTTGTAAATTTGTGATGTGTTAATGTGATGTTTTAAAACAATGTTGTTTTCTTGCTGCACTTTTGTAACACACTTTAATCCATTGTTTAACCGATTATTTTATCTTATTTAATCGGTGTTTAATCGATTGAGTTTGAACTTTTGTACCGTATTTTGACTACGCCCAATCCAAACATTTGCAAGATTTCTTTAAATATTTCCCATTGATTGCTTTAGGGAAAATGCTTCCTTCTAATGTCTCAAGTATATATGCATTTCCACCAACAAGCCGATTTATTTTATACGGTCCTTCCCATGTTGACGACCACTTATCGAATCGATTATCCTTAGAACCGATCGGCAATATTGTTTTCCAAACCAAATCGGCTTCACTAAACGATTTAGGCACGACCTTTTTATTATAGGCTCTTGCAACTTTTTCCTTATTCTTTTTAAGCCGATTTAAAGTAACAAGCATTAACTCCGCCAAGTCATCTAAATTGCATAGCATCAATTCTTTATATTCATCGGCTGATAGATTATTTTGCCTTGCTACCCGCATAGACTCAATATTTATTTCTACGGGCAATACGGCCTCTTGCCCATACACCAACTGATATGGTGACAGTTTAGTCGACCCGTGAAATGCTAGCCGATAAGCCCATAGTGACTCTGACAGAGTTGAGTGCCAATTTCGAGGCCTTTCATCGAATTTTCTTTTAATCAGCTTGATCAAAGATTTGTTAGACGACTCGGCTTGTCCATTAGCCTGAGCGTAATATGGCGACAAGTTAAGCAGTTTGATACCTAGGCTTTCTGCAAAGCTTTTAAAATCGTTAGACATGAACACAGTTCCTTGATCGGTTGTGATAGTCTGAGGAATACCGAATCGATGGATAATGTGTTCTTTGACAAAGCCGATAGCTTCTACGCTAGTGACTTTCTTAAGCGGAACGGCTTCGACCCATTTTGAAAAATAGTCTGTGGCTGCGAGGATGAACTTATGGCCTTTGCTAGACGCTGGGAATATTTGGCCGATTACGTCTATCCCCCACCCTCTGAACGGCCATGGGTTAATAATCGGGTATAAAGCCGATGCTGGTGCAAGTTGCACATTCCCAAACTTTTGACAACTTTGGCACTCTTTGTAGTACTTGAAACAATCTTCTAGCATTGTCGGCCAAAAATACCCAGTTCGTCTTAGGATCCATTTCATCTTGTGAGCCGATTGGTGTGCTCCGCAAATCCCTTCGTGAACTTCACCCATAGCTACTTTAGCTTCTTCATCGCCTAAACACCGCAGGCTAAATCCTTTCAATGTCCGATAGTATAATTCTCCTTCCAAAGACAACATACTTGATGCTTTTTGATGAACTTTTAAATGCGAGAGGCCCGATGGATTCATTAGGTAAGTTTTATTTCGCTTCTCGATCGGCATCAACACACAGCACCGTTTTGTCGATCAATTCAAATGCCTCATATCGGCTGTATTCCTTATAGCCTGAGGCTGCCTGAGCCAAGATGTTGGCCTTGTTATTCATCTCTCTGGGCACATGGCTGATACTGAATGACGTAAAAGTGTTGATAACATCGAGACAATGCTCTAGATACTTTGATAGCACTTCATCGTTGCATTTAAATTCTCCTTTAATTTGTTGTACCACCAGCAATGAGTCACCATATGCTTCTATGTTATTTGCCCCAATACTTTCTACCAACCGCAACCCTTTGAGCAATGCTTCATACTCGGCCTGGTTATTAGAGCATCGGCTTTTAAGGCGATATGCAAACTCGATGTCATGCCCTTTTGGAGAAATCAATACAATACCTATTCCACTCCCCTCTTGACAAACTGACCCATCAAAATACAATTGCCATGGGGCTACATCGACCATTCCTGCCATGGTATCATATCCAGTTATGAAATCAGCTACTGCTTGGCCTTTAATGGCCTTGGCCGATTCGTACTGTAGGTCGAACTCGGTTAGAGCATAAGCCCACTTTCCAAGTCGTCCTCTCAAGATTGGTGCAGATAGCATATACTTGATGATATCGTTTCTGCATACTACTATGCAAGTCGATGCTAATATATAATGACTCAATTTCGTACAAGCAAAATATAAGTATAAGCATAATTTCTCTATCGGTGGGTACCTGGTTTCGGCTTCCAGGAGTCGTCGGCTTAAGTAAAATATTACTCGCTCTTTGCCATCGACCTCTTGCGCCAATACGGCCCCGATGATCTCATTTTCGGCCGATATGTATAACTTGAATGGAATTCCCTTTTGTGGTGCGGCCAAGACTGGTGGTGACGCTAGGTACTGTTTTATATTGTCAAAGGCTTTTTGCTGATCGGCTCCCCATATAAAATTCTGACCATCCTTTAATTTTAGTAATGGCGTAAAAGCTTGGATTCTACCAGACAGATTCGAAATGAATCATCTTAAGTAATTAATTTTGCCGATCCGCTCTTTCACTGTTTGCCTTGGCCAATCTCTTTGTGGGTAATGCTCCATGGGACATGACCTCGAAGATGGAAATGCCATACCTCTCTCCCAACAGAATTGCCAAAAAGGACATCTCTGATGAGCTCTCTCGCGATGTCCGCCGATATAAATTTCTTGGCGAAACACATCGCTTTCGATATGCTCGTCGTCGGGCGAAGTCCGCCGCTCTCGTTGATGGCTTATCCTTTTATATTTCAAGCCAACCGTGAAAAAAGTCGGCTTGGGTTTGAATGCTGGTTTTCGGGGCGGAGATCTTTCGGCTTTGTACCATCGTCCGACTTGCAATTCCCCTTTTGGCTTTACAGTCCTTGAATTCTTCCCATTTTGATCGGCTTCAATTTGAAATGATCCGATCGTTATCTTCAGTGTTTCTCCTTGTGAGCTTGATTCTATAATCGACTTGTCTGCGTTGCTATGGGTCTTTCATCGACAATGTGTTTTCCTTTGCTCCGGAGAATCGAACCATGTTGATTGGGAAGGGATTGACATCGACTTCCATGGCCGGCTCCTCTGCGAATTTGAGCCGCTCGTCCTCAATGGCTGCCTGTATTTGCTGCCGAAAAATGTTGCAATCATTAGTGTTATGAGAAAAAGAATGATGCCACTTACAATATCGTCGTTTTTTGATCTCATCGGCCGATGGTATGGTATGTCCTTCAGGCAGTCGTATCAGCTTTTCTTGTAACAACATGTCGAATATGCGGTCACACTTGGATACGTCAAAAGCGTTTTTAACCTCCGACTTACCCCTAGTCGGCTTGAGCCACGAACAAACAAGTGGTTTTTTAGAACCCTTTATCCATTCGGCTATATTTACATCTGCTTCATCCTCGGAAGTTTCACTTGAATTATATTCAACCATGTTTATTTTAGCTTTATCCTTTCCATTGCCATTTAGTCTAACTTTGTCTTTGAGTTCTTTACTTAAATATCGGCTCTCCTGTGCCGATACATGATGAAGCAGGTGACTTAAATCAGTAAACTCCTGTCCAGCAAGTTTTTCTTTAAGTGGGGGAATTAAACCTTGAAATGCTAAATCGGCTAGTTGGTTATCGGGCAATACTACCATCAAGCGGCGATTTCAAGACTTTCTAAATCTTCTAATATAATCGGTCGACTCACTAAACTTTTGTCGGACAAAGACTTAGGTCTGAAATTCTCAACTCTAAGTTACGGAGAAAAAGTATTCATGAAATCGGCTTTCTAAATCGCTCCAAAATGGACCGAATTTGGAGGCAGATTGGTAAACCAAGTGAAGGCGGGTCCTCGATAAAGACAAGGAAAAGCCTAATCTTCAAACCCATCGGACCGAAATGCTTCACCAATCGAGCGATAAATCTTCCAACATGTTCTAAAGTGGTGGTCGAGTCATCCCCGAAAATTTCGCAAAGTCGGGAATCCTAAAGTTATGGGGATATGGCATGCGGTCAATATAATCTGGTACGGCTTATAGCGATTGTCTTTCCTTTGGGTCGTAAGCCAAATTGATCTCTCAAGACCATAGTGTCTGATCAGCCCAATTGATGTTGTTAACCGATGGAATACTAGGTTTGGCCAATTATTATGGGCGATATCACCCCGAGTGTAAACTTCTACTGAATTAACTTGTTTCTAGCCGATGGATACCGTTGTTGCCATGATTCGCACTGTCGGCTCTAGCAACCGTAACCTCGTGCAATGGAACAAACGGCTCGTGTATGTAACTACTTTATATGGAGCTGGATTTCTAACTTGAAATGGCCCTTGGGGTTTACAATTTCTATCTAATTCAGTCGGCTGAGGAGCCGACGGGACGCAGGAAACACGTGACACCGATGGATCTAATTTTGCAGCTTCAGTATATGCATGGTAATGCGGAACTGGGTTTGAGCGAGGATTTGTTGGTGCCAACACGGTGGGTTGGGTCGGCATTAGGGAAGGTGCAGGTGCCGACACCTTGATCGTGTTGGCATTTGGTACCACAGAATATGTGGGATATGTTAGGAGTGGCTGCAACGGATCCAGCAATCCTCCAGATGTTGCCAACTCCTATGCAATTGTCTTTACGCTATTTTCTATCATCGGCTTCAAGGTTGTGACCAAAGCCGATGATTGATTGATTAATGCATGATGCATGATTGCTCAATCATAACGACAACCCGCTTGAGCGGAAGATATTGGCTTACCGAATTTGACGCAGCCGGTTTCGCCAAAGGGGTTTAATGTTGGAAGTGCCATCTTCTGCGTGACCCCTCGCCGGTTTTTCGATAACAACCCAACATCAACTCCTCCAAGGCAGCTTTCCGATCTTCGATTTCTTTGCGCTGCTCTGGGGTTAAATCGTCCAAGGTAGGGACGATTATGGCATCAGTGTTCACGTCAGATGGTGCGGTGGATTTGCTCTTGATCATATTGTCGATCGTGGTCCCACCGTCGCGCAAAATGTGTTGACGCCAAAAAACGTGAAGAGGGTTTTCGGCCTACAAAGACACTAGACGAACGCCGGTTCAAGCTTGCTGAAGGTGCAATCGATTTGACCCTGCAATCGATAAGGAGGATAATGTGAAGTTCAATCGAGACGATCCTAGAAGCGAATCGGCTAAAATGGAAATCGGCCAGAAAACCGATTGGAAAGGTAACTAGACTAGTCGATCAAGACTAATCCAAGGGTAAAAGGTAGAGACAGAACAAATCAAACATGTAGAAATCAATGATGATCAAACAATCGGCGATTCGCAACTTTATTTGATCAATGTCGACTTACAAAGAGAAGATTACAATGCTAAAAGGCTAGAGACTACAGAAAATAAAAACTGTAAGATGCGTTGATTGATTGTGGATGTCCTTCAAGCAGCCCTATCATGCCTTATATACCCGCTAGCCGATCCGAGTCCCGATCCAACACGACAATGTAATCCGAATCGACTTTGTAGTTTCCTTTTTGGACTCTGTTTCCGAATATTATTCATACATTACCCAAATCTTTTGTGGTGCTTCGTGTTGTATCCAAACTCACGTGTTTCTGCAGATTCTTCTCGTAGTTTCCAAAAACTGGTGCAAACAAAGCCTTTTCCTAATAAGAACTCCCCCAAAGTGGTTGGGGGTGCCGGGTTCCAACTAAGGGATGGCATGAAAAAGCCTTACTTTAACATTCCTTTCAAGACCTCCAATAAGGGTTGGCACCAAGAGTGGTTTTATTGTGCCAATCCTGATCCTCCATTGCCCGCCTTTACTGGGACGCCACCCAAGCCTTCTCTTGACTGGACATCGCTTCCCAGAGATGATGGGATGGACCAAGTGATTGACCTCATGGGGCTGATTGCTGAGTTGAAGGAGAATGGGCTTACTGGCACGGCCGTCGTTGCCAACTTCTGTACCCGCCGAATTCAGCCTCTCAAAGATCGAGTTCATCCTGGGTACGAATATGAGGGCGCCAACGATCCTACTCGGGAGGTTTCTGAGGAAATTACCTCGGCGGCGTTCTTCGTCGGCGTTGCTGATTTTTTTCGCTCGAATGAGAAGATCGCTGCTCCGTAAGCCCGAGACCTTTACAAAGCTCAACCCCGCCTCCCATTAAGGGATCTTCATCGTCTTCCCGTGCTGAATCTTCTGACTCTTGTTAGGACTTTAACCTGGATATATGTCTTCTCTTTCGTACTTGCAGGGGCGTGATGCCTTCTTTTTTGATGCGCCACTCCCTGAATTCCCCGTTCATAAGGGTGACAAACGAAACTTCCCCGCCCGCGCTTCTTCCGCTGCCCCGAGTGCGAAGCGGAGCAGAGTGAATGATTCTGGTGATGATCCTGTCGGGAAAGGGAAAAATCCGGTTGTTCGCAAGGCTAAGAGGAAGCAGCCGACGAAAGATGTACATTCGACTGGTGGTCCAAAGTTCCGGGACCCTACGACCGTGCGGCCTCCTCCCCCGGCTTCTTCCTCTTCAAGCCAGTCTGTGGGACCCGAAGTATTTAAGCCCCCGGCCCATCCTTCGGTTGAAAATGTGCCTTCGCCTATGCGCCCGACTGGAGCTTCCTTGTTTGCTACGCAAAGTATGCCTGCAGTAACTCCTGCTTGCAGTCCTTCCACCCGGAGGAGTTTAAAGTGCAAAATAACAAGATTCAACAGGTTGGATTTTCTTGCTATCCATTCTTTGTTCCCCTGGACCTCGTCTTGATTGTTTTCTTCTCATAGGGATCCTGTTGATGAAGTCCTTCATGAAACACCATGTCTGGGGTCTCCGGTGGTTGTCCACGGGGGTGACTCCGGTACCGTGGAGGCTGAGAGGTTGGTTGATGCTGCATCCGGCTGCTTCAACGCTGTTGCTGAACCGATCGGACGGTCCTCCCAATGCCCCGAGGCCACAAGCAAATGGGCCGATTTGGAGCCGAGTGGTTCCCGATCGCCTCCTTCTCGGTCCGACTGCTCACGCCCAGATCCCCGTCAATGCCGCTGCCTCCTTGGCGCCAGAAGATCCCGCCACCTCCTCTCCCATCACCACCACGTGAAGAAATCCCCGCCTCGCCCAAATCTCCCATGCGAAGCCGCGTTTGTTGATGATGACGGTGATGTGGTCCTATTGGATGGCGAGGATGAGGACAAGGATTGGGAGTCATTCTGTGACGCCGCCTACACCTATTCTCATCTTGGTAATGTGAGTTGTCTGCGCTTTCTTTAAGAGTCTTCTTTTTGTTTTGCTTGAAGCCTATCATTGCTTTGTTGTCTTCAGCGCCTGTCGTCTTTCGCCAAGGACCGGAACTTCCTTCTTCGAAAATTGCTCCCGAGGATGAAAATGAGGAAGGATTATGCTGCTGAAGTTGAGTAGATCCGTACCAAGCTAGAGGGAGAGCTCACACGCACCCGCGTGGAGAACCGAGAGGAACTGGAAGGGCTTCGAAGCCGAATCCAGTCCCTTGAGGCGGAGAAACTGAACCTGATTAATTTTTCTAATGGTAATCTTCTTATCCGAGTGCCTTGAGCCCCAACTCTATTCTTCGTCTTCTGATGCCTCCTGCCCTGTTTTTTCGTTACGGGAAAAGCTCGAATCCTCTTTCCGAAATGAGGAATTGAAGAAAGCTGAAGAAGATGCCAAGAAAGAAGTGGCCAGGCTGACAAGAGAATTGGAAGGTGAGCTCTTGGTTTTGTCTTTTGCTTTGTCGTTCTTCTTTTGGCGGTTTCGGGCTCATCCGATTGGTATCCTACAGTGCATCGGGTCAACTCGCAAGCTCAGTACCGTTCTCAATGACAAGATCAACTATACTGAGGCGTGAGTCGACCGTCTCCAGATGGGCTCTGAGAAGATGTTGCAAATCCTGAATCCTGATGAAGCCGGCACCAGCGGTGTCCCCCACGACGCCAATATTACAATTCAGAGGCTGGAAGAAGCCCCTAAGAAGCTTACTGCGCACTTGGAGGACATCGCTATTACAAGCGCCTGCCAGGTGTTGGCGATCACCAAGTCCTTGTATCCGCGGTGGAGCTCGAGGTCATAGGAGGGGTTTGCCCGCATCGTTGATGACAATCAAGCACTCGCCCTTATGGATGAAGTCAAGGACACTGCTTCTGTTTTAGTTAAAAACTTGGACCTGGGTCTTGTGTAATCTTCGCCTAATCGTGGCTTTTCTCGCTTCCTTGGGCTAATTATTCCAATGCTGAAAAGTTCCCCCCGGGCCTGGATTTGCCTTGTGAAAAATGTCTAATTCCTATTTTAGTGCATCCGTTAGGCTTGGGCCCATTAAGAGGCATTCTTGACATCTTGGCCCGTCTCGAAATCTTCGTTCATTATGGCGCCTGACTCCCCTCGAGATATGTGCGACGTTACGTCTAGCACGCCCGGGAGGTGAACTGTTTCGCCAAGAACGACAAAGGCGCTGTTTTGAGCAAGGGCGAGTCTCTCTCCAGGGACAGACGTTGCCCCGTATAAGAGCGAACTCGGTCTCGGTTTTTGTGATTTGCAGCGCATTACCGTCTTCCTCCAGTTTGTTCCTCTTCTTTCTTTAAGAGCTTCTTCTTGTTTCTTTGAAACGCATGTCCGTTCGCCTTCCTCTTTGCTTGTTTTTTGTGCTTATGGAATTGTGACCGCTGATCGTTTGCAGGTTTCTCTCTTTTTCTTCCTCATGGATTCTTCTTCCTCTGAAGATCTCTCTCCCTTGTCTCTCCCTCCAGAGTCCCCGGGTCTGCCGGTTGAACCGTGGATCGAGAACATGCTCTTCAATTTTGGAGATGATGCCCCTGCGGAGCCTGAGGATGAACTTGCCAAGCCTGGCCGAGTATGATCTCGCCATGGCGAGGTCAGGAGCAGAGGAGCTGTGCGAGGATACCGCCGACGCCTTGATCGAGGTTGTCCCTAGGCTTGCTGAAGCCAGGGATGCCCTCATTGAGGCCGTGGGGTGAGCGCGCCGGGGGTAGATTTTTTATTTCTGCAAGAAAAGTAGCACTTTTGTTGTGTATATCTTTTATGCTCTCTGGACAATGCTCGACTTTTGTAAGACCGCTTTTAGTTGTAGCCCCGCCTTTTTTTTTTTTCCTTATTTAGATCTTTTCAACTTTTCCGAGTGGTTTTCATCCTCCCTTATGTTTAAGCACCCTGTCCGATTAGTGTAGCCCCCGAGCATCGCGAGTTGGCGCCTGGCCTTTTCCCTCGAGCGTGCTTTTCGTCAGGTAACTAAACTTTTTCGTCCTGGGTTTCACAATCGAGGGTTTAAAGCACTCGGATTTAGTCGTGATCATCGGGAAAAGAAAAAGGATAGGAGTTGGTTCGCAAGCGGGGTTGCACATGTGCAACACTATTAGGTGTAGCCGCCGACTTACTACTTAATTGAGAAGCAATTGAGTAGCAAGTCAATTGAATAGGGAATTCTGGCACATGGCATCTCTTGAAACAAGTAATCCTCCCAGCCGAGTTGCGCATGCGCAACACTATTAGGTGTAGCCCCCGACTTACTGATTAATTGAGTAACAATTGAGTAGCAAGTCTAGAAAAAGATTCAACAGTCATAAAACATTTTAGGAGTAAAAACGGCGTAGCTGCTCTATGTTCCATGAGTTGCTGATGATGGCGCCATCTTCTCGCTTAAGCCTGTAGGCTCCCGGACGTGTCACCTCGTCGACGATGTAGGGGCCTTCCCAATTCGGAGATAACTTGTGCTCGTGCTTCTGACTCTTTATGAGGACCAAATCGCCTTTAGAGAACGCTCGGTTTTGGACATTTCGATCATGGTAGCGGCGCAGGGCCTGTAGGTATCTGGCCGACTGGACCGCAGCGACCTCCCTTGCCTCCTCTAATCGATCGATGTCTTCCCTTCTGCTTTCCTCCGACTCGGCCTCCTTGAAATTCCGGACCAGGGATCCAAGGTCAATTCGTGGGAGGACCGCTTGAGCCATATACCAGAAAAAAGGTGACTGCCCAGAGCTCATTGGGTGGTTCTCACCCCAGAGTACTCAAGGCAATTTTACCCATCGGGTGGCGACGGTTTGAGGTGGTCGAAAATTCGTGCCTTTAAGCCCCGCAAAGACCATGCCATTTGCCCTTTCTACTTGGACCGCTGTTTTTGATGAGCCACGGCGGCAAACTTTGATGCCGAACTCATCGCCCCAGTCTTGAAATTCTTCTCCTCGGAATTGGGTCCCATTGTCCGTGATAATCCTGTTTGGCACGCCGAACCTTACCACGATTTCTTGAAAAAAAATCTTTGGCTTTGGCCGCTGTGATTGTAGCTACTGGCTTTGCTTCTATCCACTTGGTGAATTTGTCGACTGCTACAAAGAGGTGGGTGAGACCGCCTTGAGCCTTCTTCAATGGGCCGACAATGTCGAGCCCCAGACCGCAAACGCCAAGGATCGGAATTGTCCGCAGCTTTTGAGCGGCACGCGTGTATTTGGCGAGCAAAAAATTGGCATCCTTCACAAGTTCGGACGATGTCTTCTCGATCGGTTCTGGCAATCGGCCGTAAGAAGCCTTGTCGATATGCCTTGCCCACCGCTGGTGCTTGACGCCGCGTGATGCCCTGATTCCCTAATGGATTTCTCCGAGTAGGTTTTTTCCTTCTTGCTCGATATGCATCGCCTTAGAACTCCGTGAGGCGCTTTTTCGAATAATTCTTCTCCTACTACCATGTAATTTTACTATGTCGCGAGATGCTCACTGCTCGGGTCTTCTAGAAGTTCGTCTCTTAACAGGTAATTGAGAAAAGGAGCCATCCAATCTGCGTTGATGACTAAGACTTCTTCTTCAATGGGTGTTTTTTCTGATTTGCTTTGTTCCTGCTTTTGACTTATTGAAGGTTTATGGAGCTCTTCGACAAACACACCGGCGTCAGATCAAGGTTGAAAGTGGAACCCAAATTTTGCCAATTCGCTCGCTATTTCGTTGTCGCATGAGCACATGAATGAGCTCCAGCCCATCGAACTTCCCTTCCAGCTTCTGTACCTCCTGGCAGTATGCTTCCATGTTGTCTTCGACGCACAACCAATCCTTTTGTACTTGATTAATTACCAACATGGAGTCGCCTAATAGTTAGTCATTTGGACACCAAGGGATATCGCGATGCGCGGCCCGTGGATGAGTGCTCAGACTTCGGCGGCATTGTTTGACGCCGGAAGTGGATCTCAAGGACGATTTCAAAGCGCCACCGTTGGAGAGATGAGGACCACACCGGCTCCTGCGCCGCTGAGCATGAGGGATCCGTCGAAATACATTGTCCAGTATTCCAACTCTTCAATGGTCGTCGGAGTTTGCAATTCTGTCCATTCGGCGGTGAAGTCGGTAAGTATTTGAGACTTTATTGCCATTCGCGGCCTGAAGGAGATTTCAAAGGCCCGAGCTCGACTGCCCACTTTGCGATCCTCCCGATGGCCTCTCGATTGTGGAGTATGTCTCCAAGCGGGAAGGTGGTGACCACCGAGATTGGATGCTCTTGGAAGTAGTGCTTGAGTTTGCGAGAGGCGAGCAACACGGCGTACAATAGTTTTTGTACCTGCGGGTAGCGCACCTTGGATTCTCCCAGCACCTCGCTGATGAAATAGACTGGCCGTTGGATTTTCTGGAGGTGCCCTTCTTCCTTCCGCTCTGCCACGATTGCAGCGCTGACTACATGAGTCGTCGCGGCAATGTAGAGTAAAAGGGGTTCTTCGGGCAATGGTGGAACCATCACAGGTGGAGATGACAAGAACGCCTTCAATTCTTCGAAAGCCTGCTGCGCCTCGGTGGTCCATTGAAAGTTACCTTGCTTCTTTGGAAGTTTGAAAAAGGGCATTCCTCGTGATCCTAGCCGAGAGATGAATCTGCCGAGTGCCACCATGCATCCGGTAAGCTTCTGGACGTCCTTCTGACTGGTTGGAGGTTTCATTTTTAGGATTGCATTGATCTTTTCTGGGTTCGCTTCGATGCCACGCTGCGATACGATGAATCCGAGCAATTTCCCTGATGGGACTCCAAAAACACATTTTTCTGGGTTGAGCTTCATCTTGTAAGCCCTTAGGCTCTCGAAGGTTTCAGCTAAGTCTGATATGAGGTCTTCCTTCGCGCGAGTCTTGACAACAACGTCGCCGACATACGCTTCCGCTATGCGCCGATCTGGGAGTGAAAACATATCAGATCGCGTTGATAAGTTGCGCCAAATGTTTTCAAACCAAACGGCATCGTGACGTAGCAGAATCGCCAAACGGAGTGATGAACGAAGTCTTGATGCAATCTTCTTCCTTTAGCCTGATCTGGTGATATCCCGAATAAGCATCCAGAAAACTGAGGAGTTCACAGCCCGCCATCGAATCTACCACTTGGTCTATACGAGGCAGCCCAAAAGGATCTTTCGGGCAAGCCTTGTTGAGATCGGTATAATCGACGCACATTCGCCAGCTTTTATTCTTTTTGTAACAAGCCTTTGGGGTTGACCCGGTACCGATGGTACACTTTTATGAAACCTGCTGCTAAAAGCTTCGTGATTTCTTCCCTAATGGCTTCTTTCCTGTCTTGAGCAAATCTTCGGAGCCGTTGCTTGATGGGCTTGGCCTTCTCGTCAATGTTCAAAGAGTGCTCGATCACCTCCCTGGTAACACCGAGCATATCGGATGGTTTCCACACGAAGATGTTCCGGTTGGCCCAAAGAAAGGTGACGAGCGCGTCTTCCTATTTGGGAGTGAGGCCTGTCCCGATCAGGGCTGTTTGGGCGGAGTTGGATGGGTCGAGGATTACCTTCTTGGCCCCCTCGTCAGGCTTCAGGCTTGTCTTGACCTGCTTCTTGGTCGGTACTTCTCCTTCGTCTTCTTGGTGTGCAGCTGCCTGTCGGATCTTCTCTCTATCATCTGCCATCTCTTGAGCTTCGGCCATCTCGCAGCTTTCTCTGTCGCAGACGAACGACTACTTGACATCGCCACGGATGGAAATGATGCCCTTTGGCCCTGGCATCTTTAGGATGAGGTAAGTGTAATGAGGCACGGCCATGAATCTGGCCAAGCCGGGCCTTCCCAAAATGGCATGATATGCCGTCTGGAAGTCGGCTACTTCAAAGTTGAGGTATTCTGTCCGAAAATTCTCCTTGGTTCCAAACGTGACCGGCAAGGTGATTTGTTCGAGTGGAATCGAAGAAGTTCCAGGAATTACTCCATGGAATGGTGATGAACCCCGCCTCAGCTCGGAGCGGGGAATCTTCATATCATCGAAAGTTTTGGAGAAGAGAACATTGAGTCCACTCCTCCGTCGACCAAAGACCCTCTTGAGTTTAACATTGCGCACCACCGGGGACAACACCAGCGGAAATCTTCCAGGATAAGGGATGTGATCTGGGTGATCTGAGCGGTCAAAGGTGATGGGTACCTCGGACCATCTGAGATACTGGGGAGCTGCTGGCATGACGGCATTGACGCCCCCGCCGTGAGTTTTGCTTCGCTTTGACTCGTGAAGCCATTGAACCTCCGTAAATGTAGTTGAGCTCACGCTCCATCTTTTGATATTCGCCTTCATCATCTTTAAGGGGATCTTGTTTTCTTCTCTTCATCTTTTGCTTCGCCCTGGTGGTCGCCGATTCTTTGGCTAACCTCCTCAAAGTGAAGCAATCTTTCGCAAACATGTTTACCTTTTGGATGAAAAGGACAAATAGCTTCCATCACCGTATCGTAGTCGCCGATGGCAGCGCGATGTCGCCTTGCTCGATTATCGCCACTATCTCTTGGCTTCGCTTCTGCCTCGTTGTCTCGATGACTCGGCGTAATCCTTCTTATCTTTATGTAAGTAGGCGATCATCTTGCCGCTCGCCAAAGCATTCGGCGTCGCGATAGCGATCCGCCACTCGAACATCTCCTTACGATGGTCGGTGGCTTTCGACATCTTCTGATCAGGTCGGGGTCGTTGACACCCTTCTAGAATGCCGCGATGACTGCTGCTTCTGAAATATCCCTGATCGTATGCTTCTTTTGCATGAAGCGCCGGATGAATTCTCGGAGCATCTCATTCCTTTTCTGACGGAGCTGGTATAGGTCCCATTGCGTTCCAGGTCGCTCGTAAGTGCCCTGGAAATTGGTGATGAATTGTTCACAAAGATCCTCCCAAGAATCTATGGAATTTGCCGGAAGTCCCGTGAGCCATGCTTGAGCCGAAGAGGTGAGCATGACTGGGAGGTAATTAGCCATCACATTGCGATTGCCCCCGGCAGCCATGATCGCAAGAGAGTAAACCTAGAGCCAAGCTTCTGGATCTCTTTCTCTCGTCGAATTTGGTGATGCTCTTCGGATTGAATCGCCGGACCAAACCACTCGGGCGAGGCGAGGGTGAAAGTTCGATGCCCTCAATAGGCCGCTGTTGCGCTTCGTGGAGAACGCCGATAGGGCGATTTAGCTCGGCGGTCTTCGCTTTCCCTCCATAATAGCGGAGGTTATTGCGCGATCGTCCCGCCGCCGTGGCTAATGCCAAAACGTTCATAGTCATTCTGCGCTGCGCGCCTCTTCATCTTCCCGATCGCGCCGTCTGGCGCTTAAATCCACGAAGGTCCCTACCGATGCTATGTTCGACATCTTCTCCCGTCGAAGCTCTACTTCAGGACGATTGCAAGTGTGACGTATTCGCTAGCGACTGTGAATTGAGGAGGCGAGTACGAGATGGCTCCTTTTCCTTGGTTCCTCCCGGTGTCGCTGAATTGCCGCCGCCACCATAGCCTCGAACTTGGGCTACGATCGAGCGGCCGCTGTCGAGACCAAGCGAGGGTCCTAAAGTATCAAGAAGCGCCTTGGAGGCAACGCTATTCTCTGAGGAGTATGGAAAACCGATTGGTTCCCCACCTAAATGCGCAAGATTTCTTCATTGACATTGCGGCCTCGTTTCGAGGAGCTTGCCGCCTTCTTGATGATGACGCTCTTCTTACTCGCAACGCGTTGCGCATCCTTCATCTCTGAGATTCGCCAAGAACCCTTCGATCACGAAAATGCCGCGAAAGCTCTGAAGATTTTCCGCCTTGTCTTCTGAATCGGAGGAATATGAAGACGAGGGGGGTTGGCCTTTGAATCCGAGTGGCTTTCTCGCATATTTGACCACTCGGGCGAATCACCTTGTTCGGCTCAAGCCGAGGTTTGGTCTTTGGCTTACCGTCCATGACGATGGCCATGCTGTTCTCGATCCGAGTGGTTGTCCGCTAAGGGAACCTCAAGATTGCCTCCAGATTGGAATTGATCCGAATCCGAAAGGGTAAGATGACCAAAATCATCGGCAATGAAATCCAGACTTCCGAAGTGAAACGCCTGGGCCGGCGCAAAGGTGGCCATGCATTTGCTGAAGATTGCCATCGAGCTTGCTGAGATCGATCTTAGCGCAGCCCCTACCTGGCGCGCCAACTGTCGAGGGTTGTTACCGACAATAATGAAAAGAGGGCTAGGCGCTGGATCCAAACTCGATGGTAGCACAAGACACGGGAAATTATACAGGTTCGGGCTCCCACGGTGGAGATAATACCCTAGTCCTGTGCTCTGGGATTATGACTGGCTAGCTTATTTACTGATGACCTTGTGTTCTCTTCTTCCGTCCCCTCCCTTTATATAATAGGGCGGAGGTGGTTTACAAAGAGAGTCCTACTCGGAGTCGAGGTGGAGTTCCATATCTTTACATCTATTCCGACTACGTATTAGTTTGGATTACAATCATCCCCTACCTAATACGACTCGATTTCCTTAACCAGTATTCGTCCTGATTCTTCACGCCTTGCTCTCATTTCAGGCGCTCCCGCCTTTTGTAGTCGGCCTCGATGCCTGTTCCTTTGGTTGGGCCTTGCAGGCCTGCCTTGGGCCCCTGGGGTATATATATCCCACACCATGGAACGGCGACAATCCATGCTTCAGCTCAGAGCGGGGGCTCTTCATATTGTCGAAGGTCTTGGAGAAAAGAACGTTAAGTCCACTCCCTCCATTGACCAGCACCCTCTTGAGCCTGACATTGCGAATAACGGGATCGAGTACCAGAGGATATCTACCTGGGTAAGGATATGGTCAGGATGATCTGAGCAGTCGAATGTGATTGGGACCTCGGACCACCTCAGGTATTGGGGGGTCGCCGGCGTGACTGCGTTGACCTCTCGAGCGGTAAGCTTCTGCTTCCGTTTGGACTCATACGATGCCGAGCCCCCAAATATGAGTTAAGCTCGCGTTCGGTCGTCTGGTATTCGCCTCCATCATCTTCAGAGGGGTCCTACTTCTTGCTCGCCTCTCCTTTATCTTGGCCTTCTCGCTTGTTGCTTTCCTTCGCAAACCTTTTAAGAGTGAAGCAGTCCTTGGCGGCATGCTTCCCCTTGGGATGAAAAGGACAAACTGCATCCATTACCTTGTCGTAGTCGTCCATCCAGGGCGCTCGAGGCCGACCGTGCTCAGCCACCGTGACCAACTCTTCACCCTTCCTCTTCCGGTCCTTCTGCTTAGAGGACTCGATGTGGTCATTTCTGTCCCTCTGCCGTAGACGATCCTCTTGGTGCTCGGCTAGGGCATCCCATGCGGTTGTATAGCAGTCTGCTAGTTCGAACATCTCCTTTACCGTAGAGGGCAGGTTCCGGGACATCTTCTTGATCAGATCGGGATCATTGATTCCTTTCTAGAAAGCTACAATGACGGCGGTTTCTGAGATGTCTCGAATCGTGTTCTTCTTCTACATGAAACACTGAATAAACCCCCGAAGAGTCTCATCCTTCTTCTAATGAAGTTGGTACAAGTCCCATTGGGTTCCGGGCTTTTCATAGGTGCCTTGGAAGTTGGTAATGAACTGCTCGCAAAGATCTCCCTAGGAATCCATAGAGTTCTCTGGAAGTCCTGTGAGCCAAGCTTAAGCCGACAGGGTGAGCGTGACCGACGAATAGTTTGCCATGACATTGTGGTCACCCCCGGCTGCCTTGATAGCGAGAAAATAGACCTGTAGCCAAGCTTCTGGGACCCTCTCCCCATCGAATTTGGTGTTGCACTTAGGATTGAAACCTTTGGGCCAGACCACTCAATAGAGCCGAGGAGTGAAAGCACGGACACCGTCGATGGACCCGTCGCTGCGCTGGTGCGAAGATCGCCGAGGTAGTGTTCTAACCTGGCGGCCTTCGTCGTTGCTCTAGTCGCGGTGGTGCAGATCCCTGCGGTTGTCCCGACCATCACGTTCGATGCCGAAATGCTCATAGTCGTATTTGCGCTGGCGGCGCTCATCATGTTCCCGTTCACGTCGCCTGGCATTAAGGTCCAAGCGAAGATCACAGCTAATGCTCTGGCGAGCGTCCTTGCCTCGACGAAGCTCTTGCCGATCGCGCATGGACCGATCAGGCGATGGGTGCTTGCGAGCCTAAGTGGCCATCTTGGCGTGAGATGCATGCTCTTCGCTAGTTCTTCCTGGTTGTGTTGAATTGCTGCCGCCGTCATCATGGCCTTAACTTGGGCCACGATCGGGGCAGCTGGGCTGTCGGGACCGAGCATTGGTCCTAGAGTGTCAAGGAGCATTTTTGAGGCGATGGTATTCTACTGAGGGGTATGGAAAACTGATTGGTTCCCCATCTTCGTCTGTAGGATATCCTGCGCCTCCTAGGCCTCACGACGAAGGCGCTCTACCTCTGCAGTATCTGCAGCATCTTTTTCCTGTTGGGACTCAGTCTGATGGTCTTCAATCATGAAGATGCTGCGAAAGCCTCGACGGCTTCCTGCTCTGCTTTTTGAGTCAGAAGAACAAGGGGACAGATTAAACTTATCTCCGTATCCGGGTGATTTGCTGTTGATGTTGCCCTCCACTCGGGACCTATCCTTGACCGGGACCTTTTTCGTGTCCAAGTCGAGGAGCAGACCCGCGATCTTCCTCGATCCGAGTGGTTGTTCGGGCGAAGGAGCAATGGCACCCCTTCCAGATTGGATCTGGTCCAAATCCAAAAGGATGAGCCTACCGAGATTATCAGCAACGAAGTCCAGGCTCCTGAAGCGGAAGGCCTAGATGGGCGCGAAGGTGTCAGCAATTCTGACGGGGATCGCCATCGAGTTTGACGAGATTGATCCTGACACTTTCCCTACCTGGGCTAGGCGTTTGTTGTCGGCAATAATGAAAATGGGGCTAGGCGTTTGATCCAAACTCGATGGTAGCACAAGACGCAGGAATTATACAGGTTCGGGCTCTCGCGAAAGAGATAATACCCTAGTCCTGTGCTCTGGGATTATGTGTGTCTAGCTTATTGCTAATGATCTTCTGATGATGATGTTATCCTACCCCCTTTATATAGCAGAGGGGTGCGGTTACAAAGGAGAGTCCTGATCGTTTACAAGGTGGAGATTGTATCTCTTTTTCTTATCCGTTGAACATGATAACGGTTAGGATTATAATCGTATCCTACCTAAACAAGGTTGGTTGCTATCTTTAGAGTTCTCGTGTGAGCACGTTGGAAGCAGCCCAGGTGATGTCCATCTTCATGCTGCCGGCCCGGCCCATCCTCTCCTAGATGATCTGTTGGGCCTGTCTTGTGGACACCCATGGTTTATGTACTCCACAAAGACAGAGGTTGTTGGGATAAGCATTAAACTTTTTTAGTACTTCATTTGTTCATTATGGGATGATTTTTTTTGTTTTCATAATTTTTTTAGAGGCTAAAACATAGATGTGAGAGATGAGATGAGAAAGGCAAAAGGTATCATCACTCACCAACTCATTTTTTAAAGGGATAATTCAAACTATATCACCCTATTCGTTGGCACTTTAGAAAATAACACTTGTTGTCTCAATGACATATAGATCCTCTAAAGTACCTAACTTTTATAGTGGTTGTCGACGATCAGGATCGCCAACCATAGAAATGAAAAGGGGTTAGTGAGACTAGGGACCCGAGCTGAGCCTTGCTCAACGGAGGAACGGATTCGACGTGCTGATGGTCGGAGCAAGGCAACAACAAAGCGCAACAAGAAGACTTATACTGGTTCGAGCCCCTATGAAGGTAATAGCTCTACTCCAGTTGCCTTGCGGCGGTGATCTTTGCTATTCTCGAGTACAGGGGTGTGTTACAGCTCAAGCTCAATAATGGCAATGTCTAACGCTCGAGCTCTAGTGCAGCATGTCCCCCTCAGGTTGCGTTATCCTTAGTCTTATATCTTCCCTGCCTGTAACGGACAGGAGAGATTCTCGGGGTAGTGGTCTTCTTGTGCGTTGATGGTTGGCAGTAACCGTCCTGGACACGTCAGGCACGCCTGCCCCAGATCCACGATCCCACGTCTTAGTAACCGCCGAGTAAACGCACGTTCCGGAATCCAAGGGGATGCCGTCCTAAGCAAGAGCCAACCCGAGCCCAAGGTCGTGCGGGGCCCAACCTCGAGGCCGTACGTGCTCTAGGTCACGCGGCTCAAAACGGTCCAGGTCGTGGTCGAGGCCTCTGAGCTAGGGAGCTCCGTTGACCGTGCGCTGACTAGCCAAGGGTCTCCCAGTCCTCGTCAGCCAGCCCCCGAGGCTCAAAGTCGAAGAAGACACCTGGAACGACCTCGAGCCTTATTTCACAGATGCACAGAAAAAGCTTCCGTAGGTCTTGAACCCTTGGCCGAGGTCGGGCGGAGATCACGAAGGGGAACCTTCGGCTTCGACACCTGGTGGCCTTTGAACTTCATGGTGCTGGTACGGATGCGAATGGCCAGCGGACACCTGTGGCGCCTCGAGCCCGCGGCCCAGGCCTTAATTGCGCCTATCAAATCATGGCTGGCGCGCCTTTCGAGACACCGTGGACTGGATTTAGTGACGACGTGGCTTATAAACCCGAGTCCACAGCGACTGTTGAGAAAACTCCCGATTTTGCGCTTTTCATCTTCTAGCTTTCTGCCCGAGCAAGTCTCTCTGCCTCTCCCGCGACCAAGCTCGCAACGATCGCCATGGCCAAGCTTGGGAGGAGCACAATGTCGCAAGGCAAGGATGAGGGAGCTTCGAGACCACGGGTTGTTGGACCCCAGAACATGGCGGTTCTTGACGGCAAGACCGAGCCAAGACCCAGTGGACAACGAGGTTGTCTCGACCGAGCATTATCGCTCTTGACCCTCAACAAGAGATCATGGAGAGTTTAATGGCGGCGATCCTCTCTAGCTGCGACATCGAGCTCATCAACTCAGTGTCAATTCCATTCTCCTCCTCTCCATCTTCTCCCACATGCGAGGGGTTCCTAGGAATCCTTCCCACCCCCTCGCTCTTCTTCCGGTACTTCAGCCACTTCCGCTCCAGGAAGGACCCCGTGGTCGGGTGCCTCTATTTCCGGCTGCGGACGGGGATCTCGTCGACTTTCCCTAAGATCCACGCTCGGGACTCCCTCGGGCCGTGGACCGAGCGGTGGTTCTACTCAAGAAGGGGAAGGCAATGTATTTGGCGTATGAGGGAGCCCCCATCATCGGGAAGAAGGAGACCCCGGAGGTGGATGACCTCGAGGTCGACGAGGAGGCCATCGCCGTCATACACATCTGCGCTACGCGCGGCCTCACCGGGCAGGCTATCGCCAACGACTTCCTGCGGAACCGGGTGTCCCCTCTACGGAGGAGGGTGCACCCGTTCTTCGAGATAAGGGGGCATGACGACCCGACCCGAGAGGTCACATCTGGTAAGCCTTTTCCATCTTGAAGCCTTGCTCAAGCTCGACCTTCGAGATGTTCGAGATAAGGAGTCCTGGATCGCCGCTAGGATGAGCGAGATGTTCGAGAAAGGGGCGCATGTCTACGTCATCGATGACCCCGTCCCGAAAAATGTACTCCGCCGGAAGGCCGAGGTAAGCCATCCCGACCAAGCTCTCAATTCGAGTGTCTATGGAGCCCTCCTTAAGCCTTGCATGCCTGCAGGACCACCAGGAGTTGTTCGAGACAGCTAGGAGGATGCTCCCGCTGCCCGGCGGGGGCAAGAGCAAGAAGGGGAAGAAGAGGCCTCCCCAAGTCGTAGCAGGCCGCCAGGAGGTGAAGAAACCCCACCTCGAGTGGGGTGACCGCGCAACGGTAAGGTCCCCACGGTCGAGCCCCCGAGCTCATGCTCGTGTCTTCTTGTCGCTTGACGCACGCCTCCCTTGCAAAGAAGAGCGGCGACCACTTGACCCGCCAGACCTCGGGTCCTCGGTAGCCAGGGTCTGTCGGGACCAATTACAATCCGGAAACCCTCGTGTTTTCAAAGCACTAGTCCCGTGATCGATCGCTAGTGCCCACAGTTAACAAAGATGAATATCACAAACATACCACAAATGAATAATAAATAAGGTATTCATCTTTAATATAACAGGTTGAACAACCTTAAGGTCAACTTACAATTGTGAAACCTAGATGGCTTCAACTCGAGTATAAAGCGAGCAATGGCGGAACGAAGAACGTCGGTGAATCCCATCAATATACCACGGGCATTTGACAAGGTTCAACTCCTAGATATTCGCCTTCTTGCAGAACTTCTCCTTCTTGAAGACAATGACTTCTCCTCAAGCTGGTGATGTTTTGTTATAGCAAGGGTGAGTACACAACCGTACTCAACAAGTCATGCACGCGAATGCAATTCTATTACTACATGCATGGCTTATTCCAAAGGAATGGTGAATGGTTCTTTTGCAATAAGCGACATTCACGAATAATCATAGTAGATAGAAAAGCAGTAAAACAAATAATACCATAATAAATTTTGTAATCATCTCAAGTAAAGCATTTCTCATCCTTAACCAATTTCCATATCACAATGTCCACATTCCCAACCTCATTTTATTTTCAAAACTCTACCCCTTGATTGTAATCCCCGAGCAATGTCCAATACCGCCGGACACGGCTATTCGAATAGTTTTACCACTCTGCAGAGGTTGTACACTTTACCCACAAGATACAATCAACTCACCACGTCGGTAGTGAATCGCCATACAACAGTAGATTGAATGAGCGATCATAACAAAGCCTTTCGAAACTTCTAGCTCAACCTAGGAACCTCTCGTGTTGCCTTCACTATCACTTCCCTCACTCGAGGCCAAGTATAGGACCGAGCGAACACCGTTGGATGGGTACCAAGCATGACGCAGTACGCTCCCCATCTGATCACCCCTCGGGTGGCTGCCACCGAGTATCAAGGTGAGATATCGAATCCTACTAAACTAGGTCCGTCCCATAATGAGACATGTGGTTGTACGAGTGACTTCATTCAAAGGCTTGCAAGGTGAAGTCCTTAGGGTGACCAAGGCAAGACTACCCCAAACAATTCACCAACAATACCATCACATAGTTCACCAACAACACCGCTAAATACCAAAGTGACATATCAATGCCACTCTTGCCACTTGCCTCGGTCTAAAACATTTTACCACCCCAGTTGACTATTTGCAACACAATGCCAACAACAACTCAACATCCATGTAGAACCACTGCGGTTCCACATATCAACATCATCGTGTGGCAACACGTCACACCATTTCACAAACACATTTCATAATCCATTAATCAATTATTATCCTTTTATTTTCGAAGACATGAGTTGCGTGGCATGACTAAGCAATTATACACGGTCTAACCAACCCACGTTGGCAAGTAATAACAACCAACTAATAATCAACCATCTTAGGGTGACAAATGAATTATGGCATACAAATAATCATGGCAAGGTGATATTTAGCAATTGGGTTGAATAACTAATTCCCAAATTAATTTAATTCATTTTAATCTTGAACTAGCATGCAATAATTTGAATCAAAGTAATTTTGTAAAACTGGGAGCAATATGATCAAAGCACGACTTGCCTTGAAGGAGTTGGTTCTGTCGAGGTTCTCGCGATGGATCGTCAAATCCTCCTCGGCGAATTCCGCAATTCGAGTCTACTCGGCACAACAATCACACAATAAATACACTATACAGACAGCAAGATAAATTCTAAAAATAAAATAAAAATCACCAATAAATAGTTCATATTTTTACAAATTTTTGGGCACTAGAATCACCCAAATCCGAGTTAAAATGCAAAAGTTATAGCATTTCTAAGTTTGCTGAAATTCAAATAAATAATAACCGAATTATTCTATTTAATTTCTTCTGAAAATCGGATTAATTCCCTTGACCGACGATTGTCGGCACCGAGTGATAACCACGTCGCCTCGACCCGCGAGCAGGTGGGCAGGATGGCGATCCTGTTGCATCGTCGGCCAAGCAGTACGGAGAGTCATTGCAATCGACATGTGGGCAGGATGAGCGATGCTTGGACCAACGGAGGTCGACACGCGGAAAAGCATCAAGACACGCCGTACACAATTCTTCCGCCGTTGGATTCAAATCCAGCGATCGGTCGTTCTCGGCGATGCACCGCTACAAAGCCTTCGTGGCGCAGCGTCGGCCGCTCGATGGGAATCAAGCGACTATCGGTACTCACCGATTCACTATTCAACGCACCGATGTGGATGCACTAAGCGCGGTGGGATGGCGATCCAGCGGCGGCGGTACCCACACGGTTTACTATTCCCAAGCCTCGTGGGCGCATGCCTACCGTCGGATGAAGATCCCGGTGAAGATCTCCGCCGCAACTCAACTCAACGCAGCGGGGAAAAGCGTGGCGCATAGCGTCGCCCGTTGGATGAAATCAAGCGCCTCGCTATACCGAAAGCGATTTACTATTCCTAAGCCTCGCGCATTAGCGAGAATCTTTCGATGAAGATCAACGGCGAGGTCTATTTCTCTGGATTCGATTTGCATTTAAAAAGGAAGGACGTGGCTTTACCAAGGCGTCCGATGGAATCGGCGAGGTGAGGTGAGTCGCAAGAGTTCTGGGCGAAGAAGCGGCGGTGTAACAACGTCGGAGCCGAGGACGATGTGGTTGATGGCGCTTCCGCGGCGTCTCTCGGGTCGAAAGAGGTAAGCGCGAGAAGACGCGGCTCGTCACGGAGAACTTCAGTGAGGTCCTTGGTGACGACGGAAACAGCAGACGGCGGCAAGACGGTGAAGAAGC
Organism: Guadua angustifolia; assembly: GCA_036346375.1. NCBI lineage: Eukaryota > Viridiplantae > Streptophyta > Magnoliopsida > Poales > Poaceae > Guadua > Guadua angustifolia. The sequence goes on from CM070517.1 coordinate 2,702,839, forward strand.
GAGGAAAAGTGTGGCTACTCGGTGAGCTATTGCGAAGAATCTGAGGGCTAGAGCGCGACACGAAGATGAGGAAAATGGCGGGGTGAAGTCTTGAGCACGCGATTGGTACTTCATCGTGGCGGACATGCCTCGAGTTAGCGCGCAATATCTCGACAAGATCTTGACCCCCCGGGCCAGCGGTGCAGCATGCGCTCCCTCAGAGGTCGTTCGGTCGCGTCACCGTCGATCTCGATCCCAGCGGGCGGATTAAACCTTAATTAAAGCAGGCGGTATTTAATTCGGTCGATTCGATCGAATCGGCTGGCTGCTGGCGGCATTAGGGTTTTCGGCAAGAAACCGCAGTGTTGAGGCCAAGCCCGACCTTTAAGCTAGCCATTTCCATTTTCTCAATAAAAATAAATCTGAGAAATTTAAAGTAATTATTTGGGGCACTAAAATATCCGAAAAATTCTAGAAAAATTCCAGAAAATATTTTAAGGTATTTAGAGCTTGAATAAAATATTTTCATTTATTTTTGATAAATACTTTCTCTGGTATTAATTAATCAAGAGAAGGGTAGTTTAAATAAATGTTAAGTAAATCAATAAATTCCGAAAAATTAGATAAATTCAATAAAATGCAATTAAAGGTTTTATTAATCTTAAAAATTCAAATAACTCCAAAATTTAAAATCGGCCAAATTTGGGACGTTACAAACAAAGATGAGCAAAGGGAGAAGGAGAGGCTTTGGCGGCTTTATGGCAAGGCAGAGAGGTGAGTGGGCATAGCATGCAAATGGGGCACCTGCCTGCAGACCAACCAATGGCGCAGGAGGAGAGACCACTCCAGTAAGAAAAGAGCTGCAAGCAAAGACTTCCTGCAAGAGAGCCGAGAGAGGAGAAAAGGAGGAGAGAAGGAAGGAGGGTGGCCAATGCCCAAAGATGGGGACCACGCTGTGAGGCTTAGCCCGAGGATTCATCAAGTGAATCTGGCTGAATTCAAAGAAATTTACATTTTAAGGGCTGAGTTGACATGTCATTTGGGCAGACTTGGGAAGGGGTGAAGACTTGGCTGAAAAATTCTGCAATTTTTTTAGTAAGTAGTGCAAAGGTTCTACTTTCCATTTTCTTTGGTTTCATCTCAATATCTCTGTTGTCATTTAAGAGCAGTAATTCATCAAACTTGGCTGTTTTTTCATACTGCTTTTGAATTTTCGAGATATCTAAATGGTGTTGACAAATTCTAGAAAAATTATATTTATTCTCCATTTGGACTCTAGTATTTTACAAAATTATTTGCTATAGCATGTTGTTTGAGTTTTTTTGAGTTTCATTAAGGTATTGGATTTGGTAATTAAAAGAATGACTTCTTCAATCCTTGTTACTGTTTTTGATTTTTCTTTAAGAGTAAATAAAGTCTATTATTTCTGAAACATTGTTTTTCAAATGAATTTGACCTAAGGATGCTTCAGTAAAATTTTCAGCTCAAAACCTTACTCCATTATTTAATAAAATTCGACATTTGATTTCAGATTTAAGTGATATCTGTTTTTGAATTTTAAACGGCAATAAAAGTAATTATTAGTTTTTGATATTTTTTGCCATGAGTTAAGTATGTTATGAGGAAGACATAATAAAATTCTCAGTGAGATATAAGCTTCTTTAATCAAATAAGATTGAAGAAAAATTTTGGAAAGCTAATTTAATATAAATTTTTGAAAGCCCAAATTTTGGGATGTTACAGGTCCCAAGGTCGGGGCCCCAGGGCCACCGCCGCGGGTGACATGGAGCCAGCGCGGGCTCCAAGGTCCCAGGTCGGGGGAGCGTGAAAGCGAAATGCCCCTTCGACTTTGGGGCAGCAAGACCCTCGCCAGCCCTCAGCGAGGTGAAGGCTGACGACCCAGGTAAGTTTTCGGTTTCTCATTTTGCTCCGCCCCCTTCACGTCCTTTTGGCATAGAGTCTGTTCTTGATCGCAAACCTTGAGCGCCCGAGCTCAAAACCAGCCCGTATTGACGATGGTTGTTGTCGAGTATAGCTCGAAATCAGAGTGACCAGATTCACCAATTCGGACCATTGTGTTTACCGTGACTAGTCCCTGTGATCAATTGCTAGTGCACACGACTTAACATTAGTAAGCATCACATCATACATAACGATAATAATAATAAGACTTCATTTATTCAATATAACTAGTGTATAATCTTATGATCACTTACATTTATTCAGCACACGGGCAAGTCTAAGATAAAGTAAGATTTAATGCAAATGAAAGCAAGAGAAGAGCGTAGTGACTCATCAAGACACCACAAAGCGATCGACAAGGCTTGGCCTAGTGACTCGCGCCCACCGAAAGTCCTCCTCAAGCACAGGCGATGATTCCTCCACTGTTGTTGGTTTGTAAGCAAGGGTGAGTACACCAAAACGTACTCAACAAGTTGTGCACAAAATGCAATTCTATCATAGCTATATGCAGGCTTATTCCAAAGGAATGGCTAAGGGGTTCATAAGCAGTAAAGCAGCATTTTCAAATAGAAGCAATATGTAGATTGAAAAGACAGTAAAACAAATAATAACAAGTAAGTAGATTTAGCGATTCTCCAGTAAACCAAGTTTCCATCCTAAGTCAAATTCCATTAACCATATGGCAACCTGCCATCCCATAACAGTTGTTCATTTTAATTAACTACCCCTTGACTGTAATCCCCGAGCATTGCTCAATACCATGAGCACGGCTATCCGAATAGTTTGTACACTCTGCAGAGGTTATGCACTTTACCCACACGACATGATAATCTCTTTGATGCCAAGCTATTAGCACACTTCCTTTGGTATACCGGCAGAGAATCATGACAAAGCCTTTACAATGCTCGTCTTAACTCAAGACTACCCGCTAAGGTTTCAACGAAGGACATCTGTCCCAAATAGGCCCCCTCTTGCGCCATCTGGGTTCATTAAAAGGTGAACCACACCACCATGGTAGTACCAAAACTAAGACATTACAAATTAATCAGCTAGGCTGCCCCATAACAACATGTGGTTGCATGATTGACTCAGGTCAAAGGCTCGCAAGGTTAAGTCCTTAGTTGACCGAGGCAAGACTAACCAAAAGTTCATCACATCAACATGTCATAAAACCAATTGCGACCGCCCAATTGCCACTCTTGGCCCACCAAACCAAATACGACCACCCAATTGCCACTCTTGGCCCACCAGAAACAATCTTAAAACCAAATGCGACCGCCCAATTGCCACTCTTGGCCCACCAGAAACAATCTTGCCACTTGCCTCAGTCTAAATCACTTTTCCCACCCCAGTTGATTACCAAACACCACGCGCTCTTCACAAATCAACATCGTTGCATGACTCCGCTGTCACAACAACTCAATCTCTTTGTGCGACCACACATGGCCCACAAATTATCATCATAGTTCCATATTCCATTAGTCAAGATTAATAAACAATATTCCATGAGCATGTGGTGACGTGGCATGGCTAAGCATCTCTAATTCGGTCTAACCACCCATGTTGATTTTCTATTTAACCAACTATAATTAACCAATCTAGGGTGACAAGTGGATCATGGCATACAACTAGCAAGGTAGGGTATAATTCAAAGGGTACGATAGCTAGTCCCAAATTTAGGTTGAAATCATTTATACACATAAAATAACATGTGATAAGGTAAATCAAAATAGCATGCAATCTAATTCATGGGTGCAACATGATCAAAGCACAACTTGCCTTCGTTAATCTCCTGCTCCTGGTCTGGAAATAATTCTTGAGCTGTGAAATCCCCTTCCGAAGCCTCGCACAATTCAACGTCTACGCGAATCGAGAGAGAAAAGCAAATAAAAACCAAAACCAAAGAGCAAAAAAATTCAAAAATTCAAATAAAAGCCACCATTAAAAAGACCTCAATTTTTCAAATTTTTAGGAATTTGAATCACCTCAATTGGAGTTCGTATGCAAAAGTTATCGCAATTTGAAGTTTGAAAATCCTGAAAATAAACCCTAATTCATAAATCCAATTTTAGCGAATTATTTTTATAAAGGAAATTCGGGTTTTTCCCGCCCGATCGTACGGCTGCGATGTAGCTGATTATGGGCCATTGATCTGGTGATCGACGGCTCACGCTTACTGAGCAGATTCCTATTCACCCGAGTCGACGTGGCACGATCCTGGCGCTCCGTGGCAGATCAGACGACCAATATCTCTTCCGAGCTGCAATGGGGATGCGGCGGTGTAAACTCGCCGACGCTGAGGATGACGACGCTCCCGACGGCGATGCAGTGTGCTCCGGTGACCAAGGAACGGCGGAACCGACGCGGCGCAAGACGACGAATCCGAGTCGACCTCCAAGTCGACGGAAGAAGCACCGACGGTGATGTAAACGCGCGCAAAACCTCTCAAGAACTCTTCGACCCATGCGAGCCCCGTGCGCTCTTTCGCTTCTCGGTGGCAAATAAAAGAAGCGGCGAGGTGTGGGGATCCTTGGGGAAGGGGTCCGGGCTTTAAATACCCCGAGGCGGCGCGGTAAACAAGGAAGGAGCGAGCGGCCAAGCAGGTGTCTGCCGGACCACGATGGCCACGAGCCGTCGTCGCAGATCCGATGGCCCTAAGGATCCTAGGGTTTCCTAAATCGCTTCGGATGATGAAGGCCGTTGGATCAAGATCCAACGGTCGGCGTTTAATCCCTTTTGAACCCGCCGTCAAGACACTAATCGGGCGGGCCCATTACTGTTCACGAGTATTTTTCGGCTTTTTGATTTTAAATTAATTCCCGAAAATAAACTGATTTAATTAGGGTAGTAAAAATACTCTAAAAATTCCCAAAAAATTCTCAAAAATACTTTGAAACATTCTTGACTTAATTAAAATATTTTCACAAAAACTTTATTTCAGATTTATATATTTATAATTAATCTTTAATAGAAAGTAATATTATTTAATTCCAAATAATTCAAATAAATCCCAAAAAATCCAAATAAATTCAGAAAATTCACAAAAATCATATTTAGCAATAAAATAATAGTAATGAATTAAAAAGCTGAAATTTTGGGATGTTACAGAGTCCGAGGAGGAGGAGAAGAACGCTTAAATCTTGGCCCGCGCCAACCCAGACCAAGCTGCCAGAATACTTCGACCCCGAAGTGGGGTCCCATGAAGTTCGGCCAAGGGTCGACGACCCGGATGAGGAGCTGAACCAGCCCTCGACCAGTGAGGACTACGACACCGTGACGACGACGCCGGCGTTATCAGCCGACCGCCCAGGTCGACGCCAAAGAAGGCGCCGGCGCTTTGCACAGACCATGAGGTGTCATGAGCCTACCCGACCGTGGGCGGCTTGGGCGCTGAGGTCGACACGGAGGAAGGTGCCCGGGGCGCCTCGGTCGCAGCCGCAGAAGCACCTTGATGAATACTTATACCAGGGGTACCCCACAGCAAAGTATACATCTATTTCAAGATCGATTCTCAAATATCATCGTGGCACTGCTGAAGCACCTTGATGAATACTTATACCAGGGGTACCCCACAGCAAAGTATACATCTATTTCAAGATCGTATTTCTCCCAGTCATCCGGGCAAAACGGCAAGAAGGTTTGGCGGCGTCTGAGCTACCGGAAGGATCTTACCAAAGCCTTCGTCCCTCACAGATGGGATTATCCCTAAATATAGGCTGGACTACCAGATGAACCATCTTGGGGCCCGGCTCTAGGCCCAAGAGGACACGAAGAATCTTCGGCCTCGATCAGGCCCACTAGGCGCCCGACCGTGGCATCGGTCGGGCATCCACGTAGGCTCCAACCAGGCCTCCGGCCAGAGCCTTGGCAAAACTCCGCCTCAACGACCCCCGCCACGACATCGGTCAGCTTCGACCTGGTCACTCGCCCCATAAACATAATGGCCATGCCGGAGCGGGTGGCCCTTCCCGAGGTGGCGCGGGGGGTCGCCGAGTCAAGCGCCTGATCCTTCGCCCCCACGGACACGGTGGAGGGATGCGCCCGCCCCGAGGCAACACCTGTATCTGGCGCAAGCAACGCCAAGACTGACAAAGAAAGCAGAGGGCAAAGCGGACCTTCCCACAAACACTATCACCGTGGTCTACCAATTTCAAAGATGGGATGAACAGGAATATGTCCGTCATCGAGACCGGAGACCGGGACTCCCGGGCATAGCGTGCCCCTACATCTTTTCTCTGAATTCCCGTGTAACCTGCCCCCTCCGACTATATAAAGGGAGGCAGAGCCCTCCCACCGCGGGGATAACTTGTTGGTGTTGGACGAGCCCTAAATTCGTCTTAGGGCTAGGTCCCCGACAAGGAGCTCCCTAGGTCATACCGATCGAGACGCATGTCTACGAAGAGCCTGCTGGTACTGCGTTGATCGTAGTAGTGGACGGCATCTTACTTCTTCTGCGAGGGTAAGGTCGAGAGACCGCTCGTGCTTGAAGTCGACTTGGTTGACCAAGCTAACCCTAGCAGAGCCCAACAGAATCCTCAGAGGCGGGGCGGCTTCCGTCATCAATACTGGTGGAAGGGTGTGGACCCTGTTGCTCGGCTGACCGTGGTACGAATAGACCATAAGACGGTGGGAAGTTCGTCCACCCAGTTCTTGCCATAGCGTTCGAGCTCATCTGAAACTCGCTTTTTGACGCCCTGGACGATTTGTCCATTGGCGCTGCTTCACGCTTCCATTGCTCGAGGGTGAGCCACCGAATCGAAACATATTTTGATGCCGAGGTCCTTGCAAAACTCGAACAACTCACCGGTAAACCGCGTATCATTGTCATTGATAATTTTGCATGGAACCCGTGATCCGTGACCACGAACAAGCGAAAAAAATGGATACCGCCGAAAGCGATTATGGTCGAGACCGGTTCGCTTCTATCCACTTAGTAAAAGTGTCAACAAAGAATGAACAGAACTTCTTACCCCGATCACCGAGGAAAAGGGTCGAGGATGTCCAAATTTCACGCCGAGAAAGGCTAAGCGAAGGGATGGTCAAGCGCATAGGCGGCCGATGCGACTTAAGGCGTGGAACGGCATGCTCGACAGGCGCGGACGATGTCGCGGGCATCCTGAAGCGCCGTCGGTCAATAATATCCCATGCGGAAGGCCTTGCTGATCATCGTCCTGTACGAAGAGTGCGCTCCACAGAGGCCTGAGTGGATGTCATTTAACAGGTACTTACCCTCCTCCGTGGTGACGCACCTTGTTAGTACTCCAGACACATTCCGCCTGTAGAGCTTCCCCTCGATGAGCGTGTATAAACTCGCCCGGCGCTTGATCTTGCTCCTCTCGGCAGGGTCGGGCGGTAGGTCGCCCTTTGCAAGGAAATTGTGAATAGGTTCAGCCCAGGAGGGGATACTTTCGACCACGGCGAGCAAGACCTCTTGATCGGAGATTGAGGGGGTCGCCAGCGTCTCCAGGATGACATCGGAGGGGATCTCGTCAGAGGAGGAGCTGAGCTTGGAGAGGAAGTCGGCACTGGTGTTGTCCCTCCTGGGTATGTGCTTGAGCTCCAGGTTCTGAAACCACTTCTTCATTTTGCGCACCTCCGCAAGGTACTTTGCCATCGAATCTCCCGAGCACTGGTACTCCTTGTTGTACTGATTGATGACGAGCTGGGAGTCTCCCTTTACGACCAACCGTCTCACGCCCAAAGCTTTGCAAGCTCGCAGGCCAGCTAAGAGAGCTTCGTACTCTGCCACGTTATTGGTCACCGGAAACACAAAACGAACCACGTACCTCAATTGATCGCCGCGCGGGGTAAGAATAAGGATTCCAGCCCCCGAGCGCTTGAAGGACCTCAAGCCGTCAAAGAGCATGGTCCAGGGATTCTCTTCCTCGACCTCGAGCTCGGGAGAGGGTTGCGATGTCTGCTCGACCACGAAGTCGGTGAGCACTTGCGATTTGATGGCCGTGCGAGCTATGACCTGGACATCAAATGCTGCCAGTTCCATAGCCCACTTGGTGATTCGTCCGCCGCCTTCCGGGTTCCTTAAGATGTCCCCGAGCGGAAAGTTGCTCGGGACGACCACAGAGTGCGCTTGGAAGTAATGACAAAGCTTGCGCGAAGCCATTAGGAGAGCATACAACAGCTTTTGTACCTGAGGGTAGCGCTCCTTCGGGCCGTGCAGGACTTAGTTGACATAATAGATCAGGTGCTGTTGTGGTCCCCGCCCAGCCACCAGGACAACACTGACAGCTTGGGTGGTGACCGCAAGGTAGAGCAGCAACCTCTCTCCAGGCTGCGGAGTCGTGAGTAGGGGTGGGGTTGACAAGTATACCTTCAACTCGTCGAAAGACCGCTGCGCCCCTGGGGTCCACTCGAAACTCCCTTGCTTGTGCAGATCTCTGAAGAATGGGAGCCCACGCTTGCCGAGCCTCGAGATGAATTTGTTGAGGGTGGCCATGCGGCCGGTGAGGTTCTGCACCTGCTTGACAGAGGTCGGGGGTGCCATCTTCTCGATCGCCTCGATCTTTTCCGTGTTCGGGCCAACCCCCGAGCCCCTGATCATGTAGCCGAGCACCTTCCCTGACGCAGCGCCGAACACGCATTTCTCGGGGTTGAGTTTAATCTTGTGTCTGTTTAGATTGGTGAAGGTTTCCTCGAGGTCCCGAACGTGGTCGCCTTCAGTGGGGCTCTTGACGATGATGTCGTCCACGTAGACCTCAAGGTTTCAGCCGATCTGAGGGTCAAACGTCTTAGTCATCAGACGCTGAAACTTGGCTCCAGCATTGCGCAGACCAAACGATATGGTCGTGTAGCAGTAGGTGCCGAACGGTGTGATGAACGACGTCTTGCTCTCGTCGTCAACCGCCAGCCTTGACAATCGACGGCATTCTCGAATAGGCGCCCAAGAAGCTTAACATCTTGGCATTAGCGGTGGAATCGACGATCCGTCGATGCGCTGGAGCCGGAAGTTGTCCTCGCCAGAGCCGAGTTCAACCCTGTGTGGTCCACGCACATCCTCCACTTTTCGCCCTTCTTTTGGACGATGACCGGGTTGGCCAACCATTCGGAGTAGTCGATCTCGCGAATGAAGCCGGCCTTCAACAGCTTGTCAAGGTTCTCATTGATGACCGCGACTTTCTCTGGAGAGAAACGACCCAGCTTCTACCGCACGGGACGGCAATCTGGCCTGACCTGCAGCTTGTGCTCGATCACCTCCCTCGGGACACCGGGCATGTCCGCGGGCTCCCAGGTGAATATGCCCTTGTTGGCGTGGAGGAAGGTGACGAGCTCGAGTTCCTATTTGGAACTCAGCTTGGCCGAGACATGAATACATCTGGTCGGGTCGCTTTCAAGCAGCAGCGGCCTTCGCCGCCCCATCGGATCGGATCGCCGCCGATGAGCGTTCTTCACCGCCGCCCCGGACCTCATTGAGGCGAGAATACGGCAAGGGCCAAGGCCTTGGTCTCGCATCCATGTGCCGCTGTAGATCGCTTCAAGACGGTTATGATGCCGTTGGGACCACGACTTCATACACCGATGGTTATAGTGGTTGGCCGCCATGAACTTGATCAAGGCAGGCCGCCCGAGAATGGCGTTGTACGGGAGGTCTCCTTCGACCACCTCAAAGGTGATCGGCTCGGTGCGGAAGTTGTTCGAGTCGCCGAAGGTGATGGGCAAGACCACCTGCCCCAAGGGGATGGTCGAGCTTCCAGGGACAATTCCGAAGAAGGGAACAACTATGTTCTTGACCTTCGACCGGGGAATCTACATCCGGTCGAGCGCTCCTGCCTGAAGCAAGTTAAGGGAGCTGCCGCCATCGACCATGACGCGCCCGACCATGGTATTGCTGATGGTCGGGGTCACGACCAAGGCGGTCTTCAAGTCACGGGCCATACCTTGGAGAGCATCCTCCGGAGAGAATGTGATAGTGGCTCCAGCCCACTTGCAGTGTTGCTCGATGGGCTTCCCGGTGGCGACCTGGTAGATGGTTCGCGAGGCGCCTTGAGCTCACGTCGGATCGGTAGTCGACGAGCCAAGATGACATCAATCCGGCCGCCTCTGCCGAACTCTAGGTCAAGGTCGCCATGATCCGTCCCAGCGTTCACCCTATCCGGCTGGTCGTCCTCCTTGGGAGCTCGGGCATTTCTCGCGCCCATCGTAAAGGCATCCACTTTTTCTCGCCAAGCCTGCAGGTTCGTAGATCGTGGCCGGCCACCCTGTGAAACAAGCAGAATTTTGCTTCATCGAACCATGGGCGCCCTTCGGCCTCCTGCGGCAGAGCGTCGGCCCGCCGAGGCCCAGGTCGCCGGCCCCCCTGCTGGAGCTGGTTCGGTGTTTGATGAGGTTGAGGTCGACCTTGGCGAGGTCGGGACCCCTCCCGAGCTTGATCTCGGACATCTAGGACTTCGCGCTGTCCGTCTGCCGAAACGATCACTTGCGGTAGGCCACCACCGTTCCTGCGGTCGCGCTTCCGCTTCTTGGTGGCGGTGCCGTGGTCAGCGCCCTTGGAGTTGGACGGGCCAGCCTCCGTGGGGTTTAGACCAAGCTTACCCTAGTCGTAATCGCGCTTCCAGCGGATAGCGTCATCCGCATCCGCGTATCGCTCCACCATGCGGAACAACTTGTTGACGCTGAGCCTCGATGTGATCTCCAGGTCTTCAGTAAGGCGCCGGTCGCGGACGCCAAACTTGAAGGCTTTAATGACGGCCTCGTCGGAGATGCTCGGGATCAAGTTCCTCGTGCGGATAAACCGCCGCACGAAGTCAAGTGGCGGTTCGTTTGCCTCGATGACGCGATCCGTGTCTTTCTCCTCCCCGCCGCTTGTAGAAACTCGAAGTTGGAGCGAGGGCGCTCGATTTGACGCCACGATCTGAAGGAACCAGGCTTTTGGTTGAAGAGCCAGTTAAATGCGGTGCCGCCCAACACGGCCGGAGGTAATTGGCCATCACGAGCTCATCGCCCCCAGCCGTCAGGATGGCGGTCGAGTATATAGACAGGAACTCGTCGGGATTCTTGGTCCCGTCGAAGCGCTCTATCAACACCGGCTTGAACCAAGCCGCCGCCGACCCGGCGAAGGTCGCGGAATCCGTTGGCGACCATAGGTCGACGGGTCGCGCTACGGAGAGTCGTCGCCGACAAGGCCTTATTTCGCCGCGGACTCGAATCGAGGCTGCCTCGGCCCGACCAAGCGGCGAAAAATGATCATGACGCCGAGCACGGGAGTCACCCGAGATAACGCAGCGGACCTGCGGCGCTGGCGGAATATCCGGGAGAGACCCCGGACTTCTTGTCGGTCGACGCTGGCTCGTGTAGCTCGGCTCGCGCCTGACCCTGCTCGGGTTGGTGCCCGCGGGATGACGACGTGGCAGAGTCAAAGTCACATCCCGAGATTGCTGGCGAGAAGGCGCCTCCTGCCCGGGAGGCGACCGATGAGCACGCTGGCGACGGCGTGATGAGTTGTCATCACTCCTCAGGGAGTGTGTCCCCAAGCGGTGACTTCGGTGCTGCGGAGGTATGACCTCGGTCGCAGCCCGGTCGAGCTTTTCGACTAGGGCTCGGCCAAAGAGTTCTGATCTCGCCCTATCGGGATCAACCATGATCCGAGCGAAAGCGCGAAGGCGCTCTCCTGAAGGAGGAAGTCTGGGATGCCTGACAATGTGCCAGCCTTCTCCTGGTCCTCCCGCCAGAGGGCAGTTATGGCTTGGTTGATGGCGACATGTACCATCCGACGAGCATCCTCAGGGGTCTGCAGATCACGACATCCACCGCTGCGCCCACGCCATGGCTGTCCGCCATCAAGACGTGCTGCTCGTGCGGCAGCGGTGAGGGTGAGAACAAGGACACAGAGTCGGGGTCCGCGCCCGAACCCACACTCGAGGAATGTCCGTCGATGAGGTGCGCCATGCTCCCACAATCTTGGTGTCTTTCCTGCGAATGAGCGAAGCTATCGGGCCCCACGGTGGGTGCCAACTGTCGACGATCGGGATCGCCAACCGCAGAAATGAGAAGGGGTTAGTGAGACTAGGGACCCGAGCTGTGCCTTGCTCAACGGAGGAACGGATTGGACGTGCTGATGGTCGGAGCAAGACGACAACGAGCGCGACACGAAGACTTATACTGGTTCGAGCCCCTATGAAGGTAATAGCTCTACTCCAGTTGCCTTGCGGCGGTGATCTTTGCTATTCTCGAGTACAGGAGTGTGTTACAGCTCAAGCTCAATAATGGCGATGTCTAACGCTCGAGCTCTAGTGCAGCGTGTCCCCCTCAGGTTGCGTTATCCTTAGTCTTATATCTTCCCTGCCTGTAACGGATGGGAGAGATTCCCGGAGTAGTGGTCTTCATGCGCGTTGATGGTTGGCAGTAACCGTCCTGGACATGTCGCGCACGCCTGCCCTAGCTCCACGATCCCACGTCTTGGTAACCGCCGAGTAAACGCACGTTCCGGAATCCAAGGGGACGCCATCCCGAGCAAGAGCCAACCCGAGCCCAAGGTCGTGCAGGGCCCGACCTCGAGGCCGTACGTGCTCTAGGTTGCGCAGCTCAAAACGGTCCAGGTCATGGTCGAGGCCTCCGAGCTAGGGAGCTCCGTTGACCGGCCAAGGGTCTCCCAGTCCTCGTCAGTGGTATAGTATAAATTATCTTTTTAAAGTATTGTAACAATACATACATAATATTATGTCGCTTGGAATCCTCGCAACCGGAGCGCTCCTTCTTACACTGGCTCGCCTCTGCGACCAATCACGTCGTCTCCGTGCTTCCGCGGGACTGTTCTGTCGGGGACTACATTCCGTCCCGTCCCTCGGTGGCCGCTGCGTGTTTCATCGTTTGACGAATTCTTATGCACTTTCGTTGTCTTGGTGCAGGTTGGAGTTCATCGCTTATTCAGGCTTCGCCATGTGTCGAGAGATCGCCTTTTCTGCTAGCCAGTTGAAGCCTGCTCTTTCGTTTCACGGCACAGGTAGGCGCTTCTTGTACCCGTCAATCCGTCTTGTCCCCTATCTTGGTGCTTAGTCGTTCCTTTTGTTTCGATGCAGCTTGGTATTCATAATTCCAATTGATATGCTTCTGTGCATGCTACATTCCTTTTTTTATGCATATTGCATATTTCTCTTCTATCACACAACTCATAGAGATAACCACATTATTTCTTTGATCAAAGCTTGGGTGAGATAAAGCTCCTTAAATTTGTAAATAAATACGATCTAGCAGATGAGATCATAGATTACGCCTCTATGATTTTGCCTACTATTAGGTATGTGATATAAAGAGATACGATGAGCTAAGTCTTTTGGTCTTCATTTACACCATACCATGCAATGAATGGTCATACTGCTTTCAAAAGAAAAAAATGATCATATTCATTCAAGTCCTAGGAATCCATTTAATATATCAGCAGTTTTCTACTCGAGATGTATACTTCAATTATGCCATGTTTGGTATTTATACCAGGGAGTTTCTCATATTTAGTAGTGCTGACAATTGAAAATTCAATAGGACCATCTTTTCATTGTTAGTGAATTACTTCGGGCGAATCTGTATGAATTTCATAAATATAACCAAGAGTCTGGTGAGGAGGTGTGCTTCTCATTTTTTGGATGGGAGAGGTGTACTTTTCATTGCACAGAATACAGGTATATCTAACTGTTCTCTCCTTTTTCTAGAGGGTATCTCTGACTGCTTTGTTACCAAAGCACTCTTTGTAACTGTAAGGTATATCTGTTGATCTTATAAGTTTGATCATCATTAAACCAAAGCACTCTCTGTAACTGTAAGGTATATCTGTTGATTTTATGAGTTTGATCATCATTAAAAGTTCTATTGAACCATACTAAAGCATTTACGGCTGACCTTGTGATACATTATAGTTGTAAAAGAAAGATTTGTTTATGTTTGGGGTCCTCCTCGACCATTTTTGTCATTTGAGTGGTATTTTTTTACAAGTATACTATCTGTGTGATTCAATTTTATTAAGTGAAAACGTAAAAAGACCTACTGAAACGTGAGACCTTTTCTGTTGTTTTTCAGGATATAGCTCGACAATGCTTACAAGTTTTGGTGTGTTTGCATCATTTAAATATAGTTTGTTGTGGCCCGAAACCAGAGAATATCCTTATGAAGAGCTACAGTAGATGTGAAATTAAGGTTATTGATCTTGGAAGCAGTTCCTTTTTGACAGACAACTTAAGCTTATATGTCTAATCACGTTCTTATAGAGCTCCTGAGGTCATTTTGGGTCTTCCATATGATTAGAAGATTGACATTTGGTCTCCTGGCTGCATCTTGGCTGAACTGTACACTGCTGAAGTAAGTTTTCATCTCCATTTTGTTTGGTATTATATTACATTCTTGATACACATTGACATCTTGTCTATGGATAAAACCGATCAAAAGCAAAGACAAACCAGGGATTAGCCACAATTAAATGCCTCATCTGCATTAAAGTTATCTTACAGTTGCTGACAATGAAGGTTTTGACTGTGGCTAATGCTTTGTCTTGTTTCATCCCAAGAAGACTGTAACATACTTGAATACCACAGGCTCTTGACATTTTGGGTAGAACCTTCTTTCTGGTCTCAAGACTATTATTAATGATTATTGGGAGTTCATAGGATCACATTTGCAATATATGTGTCAAATTGAGTTATCTGAGTGATCGATGATGTTGCTGTTGGTCATGTTTTGCACCTCATAGTGTGCAATTTAGGAGTTTTGGGGTGGAGCACTGGGTAAACATTGTTCGCCCTCTAGGTCTTTACACCCTTGATCCCTTTGTTTTTGCATGCATCCTCTCTTTTTAGATGTTTTCCCCTTTGATCTGGTTTATATTACATGTTTTGAAAATAAAAAGAATGTAAGCCTATTATTTGTCAATCCATTTGCGCATGTTTCTCTTTCCTGCTTTGTAAATTTCAATATTTTCTTTCCTGTTTTGGGTATGAAAGTGGTTCTGAGTGATTTATGATTTTTTCCCCTACATGCTATAAAGAGAAGAAGCTGCCAGAGCCCAGTACTTGTTTGCTATATCATGCTTTCGAGTGAACCTCTTGCAAGAAGCTGAAGAAACTGTGTCCAGTCAATGAACAAAACATGAAACTGTGTCCAGTCAATGAACAAAACATGGAGGTATATATCATGTTTGTAAATATGGTTTGTTTCCTGTGTTTCTGAAAAGATCTCATCCAATGGCCTTAGATTTTGTTATGAGCGAAATTCAAAAAGTGGCCTCTTATTGTAGGATGCAACATATCGTTTCTCATTTATATTTCACTACTCAAATGGTATGCTTTATCACTCCAGCCATGTCCATAGTCATAAACATATTACTAAAGGTCATAATGTTAGAAACTTTTTTGATACATTCAATTTTGTAGAGTCCAACTGCTCACAGTTCCTGAGACCCGTAAAAATGTCTCACAAAAAGAGCAGGCTATGGCCTTTGCTCGTGCTGTTGCTGCCGGGTTTGACATTGCCAACATGGGTTACTTGATTGCATTCGCGTTGCACTTTGGTGCTTCACATTTAATGTAAGTATAGTCTTATCATTACTTAGTTTTCATAAGCTAGATTGAATTACTTATCATAGTGCCTTGTGTGCTTTTAATATGACTTAAAGGCTGCTAATTTCTCTTGAAGATTGCATCATTCCTGTCTTCTAATGTATAGGATACTCTAAAGTATTTTACATCTAACAAGAACAATGTCGGTATCTCATATTCCATAGGGTTTATTCAAATGTGAAATATTATGTTTAACTAGTCCAGGAAGTAGCTAAAACATTATTCCTTGCAGAAAACTATGCTGTTAATTGTCCTTGTCTTAATACTGTTCTTGAATGTTCATAGATAAAGTTGATCGTGTGCAGGGTTCAAAATCTCACCGGTTTCTCACGAGATCTCGCCTACCGGACCGGAACGAGATTTGAAATGCCGGCCAAAGTGAAAAAAATTCAAACAAATTTGAATTGCTATAGTAATCTCACTAGATCTCGTTGAGATCTCGGCATTTTTGACTGGATTTTGATGTTTGACCACCAGATTTGACCAAAAATTGATTAATAACCCTTAAGAAAGTCATCTCCTATGAAAATTTGATGAAAAACCAAATTTTTTAGACATTTTTTAAAAACTAAAAAACACTGTTGGATTTTTATAAAATTATATGTGCTTTATCATGATGTAAAAAATTGACGGTACCATCCTAATAAGTGTAGGATCATTCACAAAATTTTTCAAAATAATTGAACTTCATTTATTATATTTTAAAAATAAAACAGAATGAACATAATTGGGACAATAACATTGTCAGAATTTTATAAATTTTCTTGAGTGTGATCATGATCCAAAATTTTTATGAGGGCTTAATAATTGACTCAGCACCATTCTATAAAATTTTCAAAAATTTCAACTTTTTTATTTGCTCAATCAAATCTATGTATGCATTGAACTTCATTTGTTATATTTCAAAAATCAAAGACAGAAAGAATATAAATGGTACATTGTACTTTTAAGAATTTTATAAATTTACTAGAGTTTGATCACGATTAAAGTTTTTTATGAGATCTTAAGCATTTCCTTAGAACACTTATGCAAAATTTTCAAAAATTTTAAACATTTTTTATTGCTAAAGCAAATCTATGTATTAATCATTAGGCTTTTATGAGCACGGAGCACTGTCAGAATTTTTGGAACTTCATGAAGCTTGATCATCAAATAAAAATTTTATATAAACATTGATGATATATCAGGACTATCTAGAAAAATTTTCAAAATTTTCTAATATGGTTTCTACAATTTTTTATTTGGTTAAAGTTTGCTGGTAAAGCTTTTATCAGGATAGTAGCACTGGCCGAATTTTTACAAAATCATAAAGCTTGATCATCATCTGAAAATTTTATGGGAACATTAGTGATGCATCATAACCATGCACAAAAAATTTCAAAATTTTTTAATGTGGTTTGTTTCATTTTTCATTTGATTCAAATTTGCTGATCAGCGTTTTATCAGGACAGTAGCAATGTTTGAATTTTTAAAAATTCTATAGATTTGATAATCATCTGAAATTTTTATGAGAACATCGCTAATGTGTCAGAAACCTTCACAAAAAATTTCAAAATGTTTCAACATCGTTTGGACCATTTTTTGCGCCGTCCAATTTTGCTGAGATCTCGGCAAATCTTGGCGATATTTCTTTCAAAAAACCAGAATTCAAATTTTGTTTTTATAATTCGTCTAAAATTTATTTGAAATGGTGAGATCTCGGTAAGATTTCGTTCTCGGGCTACAGACGGTATTTAAAGTGAAACCGAGATTTCAATCCTTGTCATATGCCCCAGAGTTCGTGGGCCGTTGCCAAAATTCCCTCGAACACATTTGCACAGATAAAATGCCTTAAAATTCATGAGCCAATTGACGATTTGCCTTTTTCAAATCTTAATCGTTTTTATTGCCTAGCGATTTGAACCCGAGAGGAAATGGCCAAAATACCCTGGACTCCTTCCTTGCCTCCTCTTCTCTCTCCTCACACAAAAAAGTCACGTTTTCCACAGGACCTTGGGGTTCCAAAAATTTACAAAGAGGTCCTGCTTGATTTTACATGTCCCTTAGGGTTCCGGAGATTTACAAGATGTTATGTCCTATCAATTTTTTTCATGAAGGCCCCTGGGGTTCCACGGATTTACCAAGAAGTCTACGCCTACGGTTTTTTTTTTAAAAACCTCAAAGTTTCTGAAATTTAGGGAGAGGTTCTACCCATTTTATTGAGATTTCCCTTACCGTCGGAGCTCTGTAGTAAAACTCGCCTAGCATGGCATAGCGCGCAATCCCAACCTAGTACATAATTATTGTCGTGACTCGTGAGCATCTCTTGTATTCACACTGAAGGGTAAGCAAAGCAATGAAAGCCGAGACTCAATAGTTGTCAGTGCAGCCTGCTTGAAATCTATGGTCGGCGCGCGTGTGCCACAAACTCGTGAGCCTTCATGAAAAATAATGGGTGTTTACTAGTTACACACTCCTGTGTACTCCCTCCGTTCTAGAATAGATGTTATTCTAGGTTTTTACACATCCATCAAGACACATCTACAAAAGACTGTATTATTCTTTTTTATTAAATCTTTAGATGGTGTGCCTTATTTAAGTTTATAATAGTAAATAACAATAAAAATAAATAAAGAGGAGAGGTATAGAAGGGAAAAAAAGGGTAAAAAATCACCTTGGAATTGTAGAATGGCATGTATTTAGAACAAAATTTAAAGGCTAAAATGAAATGTTTTCGGGAACGGAGGAAGTATCCGGTAATTCTTTAGGAATTAGTATTAGAAACTTCTAAGTTATGTGAGAATGCAATTTGCATCAGATTCGTATTTTCACCTGACATTTCGTCTTGTTTCTAAGCCCTTAAACGTGTATGGTGGCATATATCTTTTCTTAAAAAAAAATTAACTAGTGCTAGCTAACTACTAACCTGCATCATTTGTCCCGGAGCAAAGCTTAAGACTCCTTGCACAAGCAAACAGTGGGGTTATATTCTGTAAAATTATATTTTTAATGGAATCCTGTAGAATTGTACCTCTAGAAAACTCAAATTAACAGCAATGAAAAGCATCGGGTGCCCTATGTGATACAGAAATCCCTCAAAAGTTGTTCCGATTCCTGTTCGTTACCCACTTACCCTCCCTCCTATATATTACACAAAACTTGTTTTCTGATGCAGTTGATGCAATGCAACCTGAAGGAAATCAATTCACATCCATCCAGCTTCATGAGCAGGTGGCGTTGTGGAAAAACGCCGCAGGAAGAGGGAGATCACTCTAGAATCATACTAACATTACTGTAAATGAATATACCAACATTTTAAACCACTGCTTTAAAAGTTCCACTTGGCAGTGATGGATCTCTGTGCACACAAAACTATATGTGTATGCATGTGACTTGTGGCATGACTATTTTGTAGTGAAATTTGGAATATTTTCCTTTTGAGAGTTTAGAATTCATGGTATAAATTATTTGAGGTCCGGTGCAACATACGGACACTCGGCTAGTTTTAAACCAAATAGCGAATTAATCACCCACGAAATATTTTTGCACACAAAACTACCAGCTTTAACTTATAAATGGACTTAAACAGACTTATATGCAAAAGTCAGACGGTGCACATTAACATTACGTCTAGGGAGACACCAACTCAGACTTCTGCATACAAGTCCGTTGAAATGAGTAGTTGAAAGAGCACAGTTTCAAAATCAACACAAAGTTCATTCCTGTAGTATGTTTGCAAGTCACAGCACATTAGTAGAATCGTCTGCCCAACAAGCATAAACAATTGAACAAACTGGTTCAACATACTACATCAAGTAACTTGGAGCCACAGGATGCAAAATGGCAACTGCTAAACTACAAATGTAGATGATACCTACTGGCTAAACAAGGGTGAACATCGCTCTATAAAACAGTGTTAGAATCATAACATGCCATGATCTCAACATTGGCTTTGGAAACGCAAGTAAAGCCTAACCTAAAGAGTGATTTCATTTTAGAGGACTGACCACTTGGCTTCAGTTCAGTGGGACAAAAATATCACTATATATCCCCGAATCCTTGGAATTTAATCTCACCCTCATATGCCTTAACAACATCTGGCACATTGTTAGCATACCTCAATACATATTTGCCCGAGAAGGTCCTGGAGCTGCCGAGCAATGCTGGAAGCAGCTTGATATCTTGCTCAATCTTCTCCTCCTTCATCAACACGCTCAGCACGGCGCACCTTGGTAGGATGGTCTTCTCCAAGCTGTAACCCAGAATCACCGGGTGCCTGATTACATCAGTTGATTCAAGCTTCAACTCGTCCAGGAAGAACCGGAGCTTCTTCTTGATGCTCTCATCGGCGGAAAGTAGTATCGTGGGCTGCGTCTTGAAGGCCCTGAGCACCTCACCCTCGGACAGCCCGAAGCTCCGGTACACCACCATCTTCCGGAGCCATGTCTCCCTCTTGACGCTGCTCATCACGCGGAAGCATTAGAGGAAGCGCGTGCCCGTGACGCTGCACATACCGAGCGCCTTGAGGTCCTCAAAGACTTCGCCAATGCGGTCCGGCGACAACATGAGGACGCCCATCTGGATGACGAGCAGCTTCGAGATGGCCTCCTCGGTGAGGCCGTGGTTGCGGAGAGTTTCCACTGCGGGGCGCATGTTGTTGTCGAGGTCGACAGTGAGGGCGCGGGGTATTCGGCTGAAGCCGAGGCGGAGGCCGTCGTCGGTGCCGATGATGCCGCGGAGGAACTGGATGCAGGGGACGATGTGCTTGTCCAGGCTGCGCGCGAGGAGGATGGGCGCGGAGGCAAGCTTGCGGGGCTCGAAGCCCAGGGACGCGAAGTAGTCCAGCTTGGGGCGAATGATCCGGTCGGCATCGGCGGAGAGGAGCAGCGGGACGCTGCGGGCCACCCGGGCGATATCTACGTCGGTGAAGCCGTAGCGGCGGAGGAGGGCGCAGACAGCGTCGGCCTTGGTGGTGGACCGGATGCGGTGGCAGCCGGCGGCCGCCGCGGCGGCGGCGGGGGAGAGGCCGCAGGAGATGAGGTAGGAGATGGTGGCGGGGCAGGGCTCGGAGTTCG
Organism: Guadua angustifolia; assembly: GCA_036346375.1. Classification (NCBI taxonomy): domain Eukaryota; kingdom Viridiplantae; phylum Streptophyta; class Magnoliopsida; order Poales; family Poaceae; genus Guadua; species Guadua angustifolia. The sequence goes on from CM070517.1 coordinate 2,723,387, forward strand.
GGGCGACGGCTGTTGAGGAGTAGCTGCGGAAGAGAGGGACGGAGCCGGGCTTGAACTGGAGGGGGTTAATGCCTACGCCGGCGGGGAGTTGGAGGAGGCGGAGGAGGAGCCGCCGCCGGCAGATGAAGGCGAACATGATTGATGATTGTTGGGTTTTTGGTACTGTTGACACTGGGCTAAGGGCATCCGCAATGATGTCTAATCAGCTATCTATAAGAAATTAAATATCAAGATCATCCCATGTAAAGAATTAAATGAAGAGAGAGAAATACCGCTATCTACGCACTGTAGATTGTCTATTAATTAAATGAAGAAAGAGAGAGGGAGCACTCTATTAATTAAAAATAGCTATAGACATCTATATAGATTCATCATTGTAAGGGTTTACTATAGCATGGTATATAGATGATATGAATCTTACTATAGAAAACAATTATCTTTAACCATTGCGGATACCTTAAGCCACTCAACTTGCTGTCATCCGACAAGACGGGCCCACATGTTATTGAGTTGGCAAAAATCCGCCGGCACACAACATCATCGCTTGGTAGGAAGAAGTCCGAAACAAGATATACCCTGAATTTGGTTAAAAGTTCATTCGGTGGTATTCTAAGATATGAAATAAGATATTTATTGTAGGTGTGAAAACCGAACACAAGAAAGGGGTGGACGTCGGTCGTTTAACGGGTCATCGTCCATGTGAATGAAAAAGACACGAGGGATTTATACAGGTTCGGGGTCCAAGAGGACCACCCTACTTCTGTCGACGAGCCTACGGGGGTTAGCCTCCAGAGAACAGGGTCCCGAGGGCTCGTCAGTTTTGAGTCTTCCTTTATAATGCTTAAGAGAGCTCTCTCTTACAAATGAGAGGGGATGGGTGTTTATAGGCTCTTGGCCTGTACAAATGACCAAAATACCCCTTACAAGAGAGGCTAGACTATGAGTACAAAAGAAGGGCAGTATCGTCTTTTGCCAACACAGCTGTAGTCCCTTGATCTGTATGCTGCACAATCAGTAGCTCTTCAGGTATTCTCCAACAATAGCCCCCGTACCCCTTGGCGCTAAGGAAAGCACCTGAAGAGGTAGTATTGGATGACATGCATGCTTACAGAGGTTGTGGGAGAAGCGTCGAACTCGATCAAACTATGAGAACCATCCATAGCAAATTCTTCTTGTAACGATGAGCTTACCGACGTAGTACCCCTCGAGGAGGGCACAAGCCTTATCGAACTGGATGGTGCCGAACTCCTTGGTGTAGTCAGTGTTGACGTTGATGAGGATGTTATTTGTACCACCAGGATGGCCTTTGAGCAGGCTCGGAACTAACAACTATTCATCATGCCCATGAGGCACGAGATGAGCTTCTTTGACTTATGTTCATGACTTGGTGGAGAAAACATTTATGGATGCTAGCCTCCTACCGGAGAGACAATCCGAAGAAGGTAGGAGATCGACTAGATTTCTATGGAGATGAATGTCCCGAACATGAGGCACTTCAGGAGGCTAGTATCTCTTATGGCTGGGGATGCAACAACATTGTCAATAGTCAATAGTCCGAGGATTAGCCCAATTTTGGCTCGATGCTGCGCAAGTGCTTTATACGAGGAGCATTTGTATGAGCCACGAGGCTTGTGGCATCCTTGTGAGGGTACCCATGATTTATCCAACTTTTGGCTCGATGGGCACGTAGGTGCCCAAGACAGCCAAAAATGGGCTCAGCAGGCACACCAACGCCCAGGAGTTATCCAATTTTTTGATTTGATGTCGCCGCGTGCTCCACTTGAGTGAAGGTTTCCCACGAGGACAGATGCCAAGTTGGTACATAGTTTTGCTAGCTTGGCAATTGTTGTGCTTAGGCATGGCAAATGCTTGAAGTAAGGCCTGAGTGAGTGATGCGTGGGTGCTCAAAGGCCTGCCACCATGGTAAGGCTTTGAGTATCATGGTGTCTTCTTGTTGGTCGCACCACTAGCCCCTAGTCCCCTTGTCCCTGGATGTGGCAATGGAAACATCGAGGGACAAGTGAGATAATCTATTACCACATAACGTGGTGAAACCCGATCTCTTATGCTGAGGATTGAAATATAATTGATGCTTTAGTAGTGATAGCCCCTAGTTGTTAAGGGGAGCCCCCTGTGAGACTAAATCATGGAGCACATTCAAGGGGTGCTCATCAGGCTAAGTTATAAACACCGCATGGCCACAAAGGGGCAAAGGCTTTGATGTGCTCACTCGAGAGGTGTCTTAAGACTGAGTCATGGAGCACATTCGTGGAGCGCTTGCGAGACTAAGTCATTAAACACCACATTTCCACTAGGGTTCGAAGCCTTCAGTGGGCTTTGAAGCGCTCATGAGGCTAAGTCATGGAGCACCTTTAAAGGGCTATAAAGAGGCACAATAATCTTTTACCGTCAAAAGCTCTCGAGAAGCAAACTCCCTACATGCCCCATGCCCCTGATGGGCGAGCGAAGGGTTCTTCATTGGTCATCTCATTAGTTCACATGCATGTGAATTAATGAGTATGCTTGGTATTGCACAATAGCTTCCTGTTGTGGAGTCCAATCCTTCTCACAATAGCTTCCATTTGGCCCTGTAGATAAGGGCTTTCCCAAAAAGATCAAGGGTGCACGAGTGTGGTTAGCCTTTGCCAAGCAGAGGAGCATGGCAAGGGGTGACCGGGGGGTCATTCGGCGCATGGCCTAGAGGCTACAAGGGGGACTAATCCTTAGCACATCTATTAACTTGGGTCCTAGGCCCAAGTTGTCATTAATGCCCTGGGTCCAACAGGACATTAGCCGCCATGGTGGGGGTGACGGACACCCAGGCTACTTTGGACTTTCGTTTAGGGGAGACCACGGGGGTTGTGCGTCCTATGCACCGCAAGGGTGAAATCCCATACAAGAGAAATGTATAAGGACTGCCATGGTGGAGGCGATGGATGCCCAAGCCACCATGGACTTTTGCTAGGAGAGACCACGGGGATCGTGCGCCCTATGCACCACAAGGGTAAAATCCCATACAAGGTATAAGGACTGCCATGGTGGAGGCGACGGACGCCTAAGCCACTATGGACTTTTGCTAGGGGAGATCACAGGGGTCGTGTGCCCTACGCACCACGAGGGTGAAAATCCCATACAAGGAAAATGTATAGGAGCCATGGTATACAATGTGGCTTAGATGTAAAGCTTGCGAAGCTTGTCTGTATTCCATGCGTGCTTCATTTGCTTGTCTTTCAAAGTTGAAAAGCGGCAAGAGTCCGACCCTTCACTGACAAGGTGCAATAAGGGCCTTCGTACTTTGGATGAAGTTTCCCTAGGCTCTTCAGGGAGGATAGCCTTTGTGCCATTAGTCTTTGGATGAGCCACTGAAGTGCAATGTAGTACCAACGGAACTGCAGAAGTCCCTCTATCCACTTAGTGAAGTAATCCACAGCTACCGCCACATGCTCATAGCCCCCCTCGGCCGATGGGAATGGTCCAAGTAGGTCCATTTCCCATTGGGCGAAAACCAAGTGATTGGTATAGAGTGTAGGGGAGTGGCAAGAGCATAGTGATTGATGCCATCTTTTGTTATCCTCTGCATAACTTGAGGGTGTGGATAACATCTTGCACCATTATGGGCCAATAAAAGCCTTGATGTAATACTTTTGTTAATTGATAAGAGCCTCAAGAGCGGAGCTGTCGATGTGAGGCACCAGGGGATATGATTATCCTAGTCAAGCTGGTCATTAGCGAATTGGTTTTGAATGTTATTAGTGCTCATGCTCTACAAGTAGGTTTGAATTGGGCCATTAAGAGACAATTTTTGAAAGATCTAGATGACATGGTCAGAAGTGTGTCTAGCAATGAGAAGCTTTCTTAGGAGGCGTTTCAACGGCCATGTTGGTAAAACTAGTGGGGGTTTGAGAGGGTTTGTGGGAGTTTTGCTTATGGTGATAGAAACCAAGAAGGAAAAGATAACTTGAACTTTGCTTGTAGACATGAAGAATAGATTATATTTGAATAGGTAATTGAAGACAAAACAAGGTGACATTGGAGGGGTGTTGGAATAAATGCAGAAAAAAACATCGGAAGATGTGAATTTTTTCCGATGTTTTTTTCTATTCTATTCAAGTTGATGAGAATGACTTGATAACCAACATTTTCTGGGCTGATTCTAAAATGGCTGCGAACTATGAAGTTTTTGGTGATGTTGTTTGCTTTGACACAACATACATAAAATTGGATAATTGTTGTCCTTTTAGTTTGCTTGTTGGAGTAAATAATCATGAAAAAACAACTATTTTGGTGCTTCACTTCCATATATGAGACCACTGATATTTTTATTTGGCTATTTAAAACTTTTCTAACTGCCATATTGTAACACCCCAGGCCCGACACACGGCTCAAACCCACTCTAAACGCTGAGTGGACCACACCTACGTAGCAACCCGCTTGCGCTTTCGTCCTCGCTTCACGTAAAACGGTTAACCGAGGGTTACTAAGCGTTCCTGGCCTGGGCTTTTAAGTTGGTTCAACTCATACTCAATTCACGATATGGGACTATCCAAGATAATATCGAGCCGCAGTTACAAAGATCATGCAGCGACTACTGAAGACTCGTGAAACCAACTCACCGGCTCGCCCAATCGCCCATGGGCCGGTGTCACATTCACCCACCCTAAGAGGACTCGACGTCCTCGCTGAGCGCCAAACCAACTTACCCATACGGACAAGCGTCCAGATCTCTCTCTTAGCCACGTCGGTGTGTCTAGTGCCGCAGACATATACCATGCCATGTGACCACTTCGGGCCCACATGCGCCATGCGTCATATGTCCGCGCCCCTAGCCCACACCCGCTCGTGAAACCGCGAGAGTCGGCTCTGATACCATTTGTAACACCCCAGGCCCGACACACGGCTTAGACCCACTCTACACGCTGAGTGGACCACACCTACGTAGCAACCCGCTTGCGCTTCGTCCTCGCTTCACGCAAAAGCAGTAACCGAGGGTTACTAAGCGTTCTCGCCCGGGCTTTTAAGTTGGTTCAACTCATACTCAATTCACGATATGGGACTATCCAAGAGAATATCGAGAAGGTTACAAGACTTCGATGCTGAAGCTCGTAGTAGCTCTGAAGACTCATGAAACTGCTCACCGGGCTTCGCCTAATCTGCCCATGGGCTGGGTGTCACACATATCAGGAAAGAAGCCACAAACTATTTTGACAGATGAAGATACAACCATGACTAAAGCAATCAAATTAGTTCTACCTTAAACTTATGATAGGATATGTGTATAGCATATGAATAAGAATGCATGCAAGCACCTTGCTGGAGCTGTTGAGGACTATAAGAAATTCAATAGTGAATTTCAGAGCTACATATATGATCAAGAAGAGGAGGAAGAATTTATGTATCATGGAACTGATTGCTTGATAATTATGAGCTACAACAAAATAAATGGCTTCCGTGGCTTTTTGAGAAAGGCACCAATGAGCACTAGTATATGGCTGAAACACTTTCTTTGCTAATATGAGTAGCACCCAGAGAATTGAAAGCTTGAATAATGAATTGAAGGGTAACTCAATACTTAGCTTTCTAGAAGCAGATAGGGTCTAGAAACTGATTATATACTAAACGTGTCGGTGTATTCTACACCAGGGTACTCTCTCCACCGCTGTCAAGTGGGGCCGTGTGCGCAAGATATAGAAAGAAGAAGGCCCTGTATAAAGGACTCAATCTGCTGAAGAGACGCTTGACAGGTGACCAGGACGCATGGCCGCCCCGCGAGCAGTCGAGTGACCAGGTCACGGCCCCTGACGACCAGGACACGTGGCCACTCGGAGAGCAGTCGGGCGACTAGGCCACGTGGTCGTCCGATGAGCAGGCGGGCCCATTGTCAGTCATCCACGTAGATAGGGCTGGAAGACTTCCGCCCGAAGCCTTCAGCAGGATCATAACGTATCATAGTCATTAAATGTGCATGGGAGCCATTAAATGCGCGTGGGAGCCATTAAATGGGCATGGCTCCCTGACGGTATGACGACCCGTCCCTCCGACTGAGCCAGCTCCGCCAACTCCCGTTCCATCTGCACCTCTGTGAGGCGGTAGGGGACGCGGTACCGATCTATTAAATCACGCGAAGATCCGAACCCTCCCTTCGGGCAATCCGAAGATAGGCGGTGTCCAGCAATGTCATAGATAAAGAGGCTCAGAAGGACAATAGCGATAGGACTCGACACAATCAATGTAATTAATGTAAAACCACTCCCTCCACTTGCCCTAGCCAGTCCTGAAAGTATATAAGGGAGCTAGTGCGCATGGGGTGGGGGAGGTCAGTCGATCAGTTCACAACAGAGAAGAGATCCAAAGCTCGAATGATCAAAAGATCGGGAGAACTAAAAACAAGTGGTATACTAGCGCAACACGAGCATGAGCTGGACGTAGGGCTGTTACCCGCATTAGGGGCCCGAACCTGGGTAAATCCCTATGTGTTCTTGAGTTTCCTGTCCTGCTCATCCTGAGAAGAGAGTCGAGAGTGACACAGCTGCAAAGATCCCCCTCTACCGAAACTCGGTTATACACTCGAACCAATACTGTCCGGCATAAACACGCCGACAGGGCACACCAGGTAGGGGTGATAGTAGTTGTTTCACCCTTTGCTTTCTTCAGTGGATCATCAAGCGCCAGCAGCGAAGATGGAAGCTTCGAGCTCCCATCAAGCGGGGTACCGTTCGACGCCTTCCGCAGAAGACGGCGGCGCCGCCACTGCGGCAGGAGCATAGCCGGTCTGACGGCGGTTAGCGATGGAGGAGGCCACGCTGCCTGTAACTCGCATGCGCTTGCCTCCTTCTAGAGCACCGCCGGTGGAGTGAGGATGACACCGGCGCGCCATGGTCGCAAGACATCGCCGCCTCGTGGACGCCGACCAGCCCGCCAGAGGTGTCAGAACGACCGGGTACCTCTGGTAGCCCGTGGTCAAAGTTGCACGCAGAGTGCACGCAGGCTTTGAGCCACCCAAGCGAAGAACACCCAGGTCATGGTGGGCGAAGCAAGGGAAAGGGCATTCAAGGCGCAAATCCCGTTCTCGCGGGGGGTCATGCGACCGCTCCAGTGCTGTCCCGTGCGTCCCCTGGGCATGAGGGGAGCGCCCACGAAGATCTTAGGGCTCACTTGGAGGAGCGACGGCGGGGGCGCGGTGGTGACTTGCGCGGCGAGTTACAATGTCGTCAAGCACAAGAGCAAGACCGCAGTAAGCGGATGGCTCCCGAAGAAGACGACTCCTCCCACGACCCCGAGTTTCCTGCAGAAGAGGAGACCTTCTCCTCCGAGTCTTGCGGGAGCCAAGTCCTCGCCTCCCAAATGCCTTGGTCGAGGTTCGAGGCTGGCAGTTCCCCTATGGCGTGGGGTGCCAGGCGTTCTCCAACCAGCTACACCACGTCACGTGGCCGAAAAGGTTCCGCCCAGCAACCATCGAGAAGTATGACGGCACCACCAATCCGGAGGAGTTCCTGCAGATCTACACCACGCCCGTTCTTGGCTGATGAACCTCCCGAGAGGTTTGGTGCACTCGTGAGCGGAGCTGTGTGGCCAATTTGTCACCAACTTCCAGGGCTCCAACGCCCAGCCAGGTGTGGAGGATGACCTCCATGCCCTCGAACAGAAGAGAGGGGAGTTGTTGCGCGCGTTCATCCGGTGATTCAGCCACTGCCGCACCATGATCCCAAGATCTACAGCCAGTCCATCATCATCGCCTTCTGGAGGGGCGTGCGAGACCACAAGATGCGGGAGAAGATGGCAACCTGCGACATCGCCACCACGTCCAAGCTATTTTCCTTGGCGCACAAATGCGCTTGGGCGGCGGAGCCACGGGAGCAGACGGTTGGAGCGGACGGCGTTCACGGCAGAGGCGAGGCCGAAACCTCGAAAGGTCCCGGTTCCACAAATAAGAAGAAGCGTGCAGTGGCCGAATCGAGTCAAGTCTTGGCCGCCGAGCACGAGCACAAGGGCGTCAAGCCGCGACGGGACGATCCTCGCGACCGGCAGGATGGCCGCCGCGATCAGTAGGACTACCATCGGCAGGAAAATAGGGGTAAGGTCTTCTGCCCCATCCATAACACTAATGCACATGATTTGGATAATTGCCAGGTTGTGCGTGAGAAGGTGGAGTAGTGGCTTAGGGAGCGCCGCCCTCCTCACGACGACGACAAGGGCGATGACTCCGCCCCGCTGCCCTTCCAGCAGGCAGAGCATAGGGTGGCCTACATCAACGGTGGTTTGGCCACCCACGCCTCCAACTCGAAGTATAAGCTCCTGATGAGGGAAGTCTACGTCGTCGTACCAAGCGTAGGGGCGACTAGGCTGTTAAGGTGGTCGGAGAAGCCAATCACCTTCAGCCGTGCTGACCACCCTGCGAGCATGGCCAACCTGGGGCACCTTCCGATCATGGTTTCGCCCATGGTTCAGAAAGTGAAGCTCGGGCGCGTGCTGATCGACGGGGGGAGTTCTATCAACCTCCTGTCCCCCAAAGCGTCTGGGCTCTTTAGATCCTGGAGCGGGAGCTACGCCCGGCGCTCCCCTTCTACGGAGTCACCCTGGGGGTTGGGTTGATGCCCCTGGGCCAAGTCCGCCTTCCCGTTACTTTCGAAAACGTGGACAACTACTGCACGGAGTTGGTGGATTTCGACGTCGTCGACTTCGACCTCCCCTACAATGCCTTGCTTGGCCGACCCGCGTTGGTCAGGTTCATGGCGGCCACCCACTATGCCTATATGGTGGTGAAGATGCTGGGACCCGGAGGTCCCACAAGCATCCAGGTGGACAAGCTAGAGGCCTTGCGCTGCGACAAGCAAGCCTTGGACCTGGCAGGTGCCACCTGTGCGAGGCGGATTGACGCCACCTCCCTGGTAGTCCCTCTGGCGAAGATCCGTGCCTCGCCCGGTCCGCCCGGCGAGGTTAAGGTGGTTTCCCTGAGCGAGGATGTGCCCGCGAAGACTGTCAAGCTGGGCACCAACCTTGGCGCCAAATAGGAAGACGCACTCGTCACCTTCCTCCGGTCTATTGCAGATGTGTTTGCCTGGCAACCGTCCGATATGACCAGGGTCCCCAGTGAGGTGGTCGAGCACAAATTGGCAATGCTCCCGGAGGTGCGCCCGGTCCGACAAAAGGTTTGGCACCAGGCCCCCAAGCGACAGGATGCCATTCGCGAGGAAGTGGAGAAGCTGCTGCACGCGGGTATCATCAGGGAGGTCATTCACCCCGAATGGCTTGCCAACCCCGTGCTCGTCAAGAAGTCCAACGGGAAGTGGCGAATGTGTGTCGACTTCACCGACCTCAACAAGGCCTTGACTTCACCAACCTCAACAAGGCCTACCTGAAGGATCCGTACCCCTTGCCGCACATCGGACTAATTGTGGATTCTACGGTGGGGTGCGAGCTGTTGTGCTTTCTAAATACGTATTCCGGGTACCACCAGATTAGCATGGCAAAGGAGGATGAAGAGAAGACCGCGTTTGTAACCCCTATGGGTGCTTATTGCTACAATCGAATGCCATTTGGATTAAAAAATGCTGGTTCTACTTATCAGCGTGCCATGCACGCCGCTTTTTGACCAACAGGTCGGGCGGAACCTTGAGGTCTACGTCGATGACTTGGTGGTGAAGGCTGAGAAGATCAAAGGACTGATTGAGAATCTGAAGGAAACTGTTGGCGTACTTTGCGCCAGGGTACCCTCTCCGCCACCGTCGAGGGGGCCACAGGCGTCGAAGCCCTGCTGCTGGGCGATCGCGCCACATGGCGGCTCGGCGGCGGTGGGCGAGCATGCCTCTCGCCGGCGGCGCCGCGTGGCGGCTGGCGAAAGGTGGGTGAGCACGCCCTTATCGCCAGCGGCCGCGTGGCGGCTTTGGTGGCAGTGGGCAATCACGCCTCATTGCCGAGCGACCACACCACGTGGCGGTTTGGCAAGCTGGTGGGCAAGCTCGCCCTGCTGCTGGGCAGCTGCGATATGTGGTCGGTCGAAGTAGCCATGGCGTACACCGCTGGTCAGGCATGAATGTGTGCGTTGGCGGAATAGGGAGCTTCACCCTGAGGTCTTCTCCCCCGACAACCCGTGTCAGAACCATTAAATGCGCATGGCTTCGCTGACGGCATGACAGCTTATCCCTCTAACATCCTGCACCTAACCAGTCCTATATAGGTCATTTCCCGGGGGGACCGGGCGGAGTTGGACGATGGTGCAAAAAATGAGGCCAGAGGATGGGGCTACAGTGATTGATGTAATAAATGAAGTGTAATCATTGTGATGTCATCCTTCTCACATGCCCGAGCCAGCCCGGCCTATATAAGGGGGGTTCGGTGCATGTGAAGAGGGGGAGAAGGGAGAAAAGAAAAGGGAGGAAAGAGAACAAAAAAAGGGAAAACCAGTAGAAAGGAAGGAAAGAAGAATGACTAGGGGGTTCAAGTAGAACCCGAGGGGCGGATTGTGCACTTGTAATCCTCCCAGAACACATTAACAAAAGCTAAAGCAGGACGTAGGGCTATTACCCATATCGAGGGCCCGAACCTGGGTACATCGATGTGTTCTTTGATATTTGTTTGTGAGGACCCCTCGAGAGAGCCCATTGGTGTCCGTCCGTGAAGATCCCCTCTATCGAACCTCAGGTCCCTTCGAGGCATAATAGCTGGCCGGTGAAAAACGTCGACAGCGGCGCACCAGGTAGGGGGGTAGCGGTTGGCTCACCCTTTCATCTCTCCAATGGGTCTTTGTGATCTGTCTGGAAGGATCCTGCCTCTGGAGATGGCGGGTTCGCGTTCTTAGCAAGAAGAACCAGCGGAGGCTAGCAGCGCCCGCAACGCCTCCCAACACTCCCGTCGGGTAGGGGACCGTCTCACACCCTCCCCGGAGGCGGGTGACGTTGTCCCCCTACGGTAGCGGAGCTGCCGGTTCGGTGGCGGCTGGCTATGGAAGAGGCCACTCCGGCCCAAAATCTGCATGCCGTTCATCTCCTCTTGGACCACCCGCCAGTAGAACTTGCAGGAAACACCCCAGCCACACCGTGGCTGTGGGATATCGCCTTGCTGATAGATGCGGCTCAGCTCCGTGTGGGGGCACCTGAGTGGCCAGGTACCTCCGGTGCCCCTCTATCACGGTGTCGTGCGGATCGCACCCAAGCTTCTAGCCACCCGAGCGAGAAGCGCTCCGGATAGGAGGGCCGGAAAAAAAGGAAAGGGCTTGCCGGGTGCAGACCCTGCTGGTGAGGAGGGTTGCACAGATGCCGACGTATCACCTCGCGCGTCTCCCGAGTACTGGGGAGGCCATGAGGATTTAAGGGCGTAGTTGGAGAAGCGTCGCCAGCGATGCGCCGATGATTTGCGCGACGTATTGCAATGTTGCTGCGCGTAGGGGCAAGGCCGCTATAGGCGGATGGTTCCTGAGGGTGACCGCTGCTCCAGCGATACCTACTCGCGGGATAAGGAGGAGGCCCTCTCCTCCAAATCCTTGGAGAGCCAAGATCCGCGCTCCCCGGCACGGTCTTCGGGCCGGGGTTCAGGTGGACGGCGTAGCTCCCCCTACGGTGTCGGGTGCCAAGCCTTCTCAAGTCAGCTACGCCGCGTTGCGTGGCCGAAAAGGTTTTGCCCAGCATCCATCGAGAAGTCTGACGACACCACCAACCTGGAGGAATTCTTGCAGATATACACGACGGTGGAACGAACCGCAGGCAGGTCTGAAAAGGCCATGGCCAACTACTTCCCGACAGCCCTAACGGGATCTGCCCGTTCTTGGCTGTTGAACCTCCCACGAGGATCGGTGCACTCGACCTCTTCGTCACTAACTTCCAAGGATCGTACACACAGCCGTGTGTGGAGGATGATCTCCATGCCCTCGAGCAGGAGAAACGGGAATCGTTGCGTGACTTCATCTGGCGGTTCAGCTACTGCCGCAACGCGATCCCCTAGATCTCCGAGCAGTCCATCGTCATCGCCTTCTGAAGAGGCGTCCGGGACCACAAGATGCGAGAGAAGATGGCTACTCGCAATGTCACCACCACTTCCGAGCTGTTCTCCCTAGCGCACAAGTGCGCGTGGGCGGTGGAAGCTCGGAACAAGGTGTACCCGGCCGGGCGGTCACGCAGTGGAGACGGTGGGACCTCGAAGGTCATGGCTCATGGCGGGGAAGAAGAAGTGCTTGTGGCTGTGAGCTTGGCAGGTCCCGACCATGAGCACGCGCACGGGACACTGGTCGCGACCGTGGGATGACCGCCACGATCGGCGAAACTACCGCCATGAGGAGAAGGAAGGCAGGACTTACTACCCGATCCATAGATCCAACACGCATGACCTGGCCAGCTGCCAGGTTGTGAGCAAAATGGTGGAGCAGTGCCTCAAGGAGCGTCGTCCCCGCAATGACGATCAGGATGAAGACTCCGCCCTGTTGGCTTTCCAACGGGTGAAGCACATGGTGGCGTATATCCACGGTGGCTCGGCCACCTGTCCCTCCAACACAAAGTACAAGCGGCTGATGAAGGAAGTCTGCACTGCTGTATTGAGCCCAGGGGCGTGTAGGCCACTAAAGTGGTCGAAGGAGTCGATCACCTTCGGTCGGGCCGACCACCCTGAGAGCACTGCCAGCCTGGGTCACCTTCCGATCGTGGTTTCGCCCACAATTCAAAAAGCGAAGCTTGGGCTGGTGCTGGTGGACGGAAGGAGCTCCATCAATCTCTTGTCCTTCAAAGCGTTTCGGGTGCTCCAGATATCACCGGCCGAGTTGCGCGACCCTACCTTTCTCTTGGTCACCCCGGGGCGGCTTAGTCCCCTGGCTGCACGCCTCCCGCCACCTTTGGAGATGAGATCAATTACCGTACGAAAGTAGTGGACTTTGAGGTCGCCGATTTCGATCTTCTGTACAACGCCCTACTTGGCCAACCGGCGTTGATCAAGTTCATGGCGGCAACCCACTATGCATACATGGTGGTGAAGATACCAGGGCTCGGTGGCCCCATAGTCGTCTAGGTGGACAGGCCGGAAGCCTTGCGCTGCCATAAGCAGGCATTGGACCTGGCTGGCGCCACCTGTGCTAGGCAAGTTGATGCTGCCTATTCAGGAGCCCCTCCGACGAAGACCCGTGCCTCGCCTGGTTCGTCCGGTGAGGTTAAGGTGGTCTCCCTGAGTGTGGCCGAGCCCGAGGAGACCGTCAAGGTGGGCACCCACCTTCACGCTAAATAAGAAAGTGCGCTCATCACCTTCCTCCGGTCTAACTCCGACGTGTTTGCCTGGCAACCATCCGACATGACTGGGGTCCCTAGGGAGGTGATCGAGCACAGATTGGCAACGCTTCCTGGAGTGTACCCAGTCCGACAAAAGGTCCAGAGACAGGCACCAGAGGACAAGATGCCATTCGGGAGGAAGTGGAGAAGCTGCTACGCGCGGGCATCATCAGGGAAGTCTCTCACCCCGAGTGGCTTGCCAATCCTGTGCTCATCAAGAAGTCCAATAGGAAGTGGCGAATGTGCGTCGATTTCACTGACCTCAACAAGGCTTGCTCGAAGGATCTGTACCCTTTGCCGCGCATTGATCTCATCGTCGACTCTACGACGGGGTGCGAGCTGCTGTGCTTTCTCGATGCGTACTCTGGGTACCATCAGATTAGCATGGCGGCGGAGGACGAAGAAAAGACTGCTTTTGTAACCCCAATGGGCATTTATTGTTATATCAGAATGGCATTTGGGTTAACGAATGTTGGTTCTACTTATCAACGTGCTATGCATACTTTCTTCCGTCCGCAAATAGGGCGAAACCTCGAGGTCTACATCGATGACCTGGTGGTGAAGGCCAAGGAGGGCGAGGGACTGGTCGGAGATCTGGAAGAAACCTTCTTCAACCTCTGGAAGAATTGCCTAAAGCTCAACCCCGAGAAGTGCGTATTCGGCTTGCCCTCCGGGAAGTTGCTCAGGTTCCTTGTGTCTAGCCGAGGCATTGAGGCCAACCCCGATAAGATAGTGGCCATCAAACACATGAAGCCACCCACTCGGCTCAAGCAAGTCTGATGTCTCTTGGCCTACCGGCCTCCCTTAGGCAGTTTATCGCTCGCTTGGGAGAAAGGAGCCTGCCCCTATTCAAGTTGCTGAAGAAGACCAACCATTTCGAATGGACCCCGAAGTCCCAGCAAGCATTTGAAAACTTGAAGAAGTATCTCTCCTCTCCGCCAGTGCTGGCCGCCACCAAGCTTGGCGAGCCATTGGTCCTGTATATCGCGGTAACCCCTACAGTGGTGAGCGCGGCGTTGGTGGCGGAGAGGGAAGGCGTCTAGAAGCCAGTCTACTACATCAGCAAGGTGCTACATGAAGCGAAGACCAGATACCCGCAGGCATAGAAGATGTTATACGCCGTCCTAGTGGCGTCCAGGAAGCTACGGCATTACTTCTAGGGACGGGAGATCACGGTGGTCACTGCCTATCCTCTGTGGGAGATCCTCTACAATCGAGAAGCTGAGGGCCGCGTGTGAGGAGCCGCCCAGACTGTCCTCGAGATTATCGAATGTCCCGTCGTCCACATCGGAATTGGAGGTTAGCAACGGATCGCCGGTGGCGCCGCAGCTAACACCCAAGCCCAATAGAGACAACGCCACCCCATTCGATAAACTCGACAACCGTCCCCAGATTCCCAGATATGCATCCGAACTCGCCAGATCGCCCGCATACCGGTTTCAATGCGATATCAATTCAATTTGCATAAAGGGCAACGAACTCAAAACCAAGCAACCAAACACGACGCGAAACACCCGCACAAAGACAAACCCGACAACCACCAAACCACACTTAGCAACAACTCCAAGACTCTAAACCACACCGTAACCAAGAATTTGACCAAGACTCCAAAATCTGGAAAATTTCGATGACCCTCCTAGAACCTATGGACATCCACTCAGCAGACAAGAAAACACAGATTAAAGATATATATATCCAAAAGTAAAGCAACAACCACAACAAAGAAGACGATCACAATTAGAAGCCATCCACGAGACATCGACAGAGACTTAAACAACGCATTTAAACACAATTTAAAAGGCTATCTATACAACAAAAATGAAACAAATCGCAACACATTAGCAAAATAAAACTTCTAGGAAGTGTTCTCGCCTCAACACTTCCCGCATCTTGCGATGTCGCTAAGCCTCTACTCGGTGCCCCGCCTTGGCCACCGAGAGGCAAGAGGGCAGAACTCAGATCCGCCCACCGATCCTCACTGAAAACCACAAAGGTAGCATGAGTACAAAAGGTACTGCAAGACTTACCCGGGTCCATATATGACCGACTCCAAAGGAGATGCATTTGGCGGTAGCAAGGTAAACAGCTTAGGTTAAAAGTGCGGAAATGCTTAACTTTGTTTCAATTTTAGTCATTTACTCAAGTTGTTCTCAATATAGTTAGCGCTTGTAACAAAGACCTACCTCTAGCATGATATTGTAATTAATGTAATGTAAAGCAAGTCATCTCATATCAAAATTTAGCTCAAGCCCAACGGCGAACCACAAGTTCAAGTTGTTTACTACGCAGAAGAAGTTCGACCAAGCGTGCTCATATCCGAGAGCCGCAATTGAATCGCTTAATTAACCCCGCAGGAAGCATTGATCGCACGACACTTACCACAAGGGCCTAGTGTCAACCCTCCCAATCATACCCAATCGCCAAGCGCCCTCCTGCGGTCCGAAAACCTAGCACCTCGAGCAGCCCTAAGCCCGGCTTGGCGCCGAGAGTCGGCCTAAGCCTCGCCTCAACCACGCCCAACCATAGGAAGTTACGGTCCATCGATTCCATATGAGAGAAAGAGCGCCATCGCACTATAATCGGGCATGCGACCAACCGGGTGTGCTCAATCTTATTCCACTTACGGATCGGTTCTTAATCGACACAGACGGGGCTACACATTTGAGTCTCCGTACCCAAATGAACCAACTCCCCGCCCGGTCCACAATTCATTTCTTTCCAAAACCTTTCCCAATTCCAAGTCCGACATAATGTAGTATGTGTGTAATGATAACAACCGCAAGTGACAGAACCCTCCGTCACTTGGCCCAACCCCGACATCTAAGCATTCTAAGCACGGACTCATTAATACCCATAGTCTAGCTCAAAAGGAGATATTCGATTTAATACAAGGGGTGTACGTGCAAGCAAATAGGATCTATTCCTATCCCACATGGCAATTCCTAATGCAATACTTAACATTTCAATTAATCACATTATTCTCAAAAATAACGATACATAAGGATAAACATGCTTAGGTGCTTGCTCGCAGCTTCTCCGGATCCTCAACGGCAACTTGCCCACCGATGTCCCTCGACCACGGCCACATCACCCTCATGTTTCGTTTCTACACTAGCAAAGTGCATATGAATGAGATGCATGCAATGCATATGAAATGAAATGCTAAATGCATATGAAATGAAAACACCAAATGAATCATCCAAGCTAGCTCCAAAAGTGCAAACATTCAACTCAATTTAAAACTGAAAACACAAATGCAAAACTCCACTTCTATTCTATAGAAAAAAAATCTGAAAATACAAGCACATTCCTCTAATCAAGCATAACTCTTGAATGCTTAACCTAAAATTTTATTTCTTGGACTCTAAAAGACCACAAGAGGTTGATCTAACTTTACCTTGCATCAAAACATTCAGATTACAAAATTAAGGTCCGCAATTAAACTCTGAACTTTAGTCCCAAAGTCTGAAATTTCAGAAACACCGGTTTCAGGACAGCATGTATACAAATGACCATAACTTTTTGATCACTTAGCCAAATTGAGCAAACTCAGAGCCTACACGACCATAAGACATAGACCTACAAATTAGCTTTGGCCAATCACTCAGATTCTGCCCAGGTAACTCCCAGTTCAGCCAGCAACAGAGGGCAGTTTTCAGAGTTCAGTATTTTTCAAAGTTTCAGACAGCATGCACAAAATTCAACATATAAATTGCTATACTTAGTAGAATTGAGTAAAGGATGACATTTTCACAATCTACAAGAAATTTCCTAAAACTTCACAGGCAAAATTAATTTCTAATTCGGCCTCTAACTAATTCTTATTCACAGCTCAAGTTTCTACCCGAAATCTTCAGCATTTTCAGAGCAGCAAGCACTAAAATAGACATAACTTTCAGCTGGATTAACGAAATGAGGTGATTCTAGGTGGAAATGAAAGATAATTTGATTACCCACAACTTTCTCTACAGCCAACCTAGCAGGAGATGCTCAGAATTTTCTCAAATCAGCCCGAAACAGTAGCTAAAAATTCTGCTCGAAAATTCAGAACTTGCTCCAAACCCTAGATTGGTTATTCCCCATTCAAACCTTGATTCTCCACTCATCTAAGCCCCCATACTCACCATTGCTGCCCCAAAACCAGAAATCACCCAACCCTAACCCTAGGGAAGCCTTACCTCAAGGAAGTGGAGGAGGAAGAGGAGGGGCCGGCTTGGGGAGGTGCTGCAGGAGGGAGGACGCCGGTTTGGGAGGCTGCAGGAGGAGTGCCGCCTGGAGAAGAGCTGGGAAGACCAGCCAGGAGGAGCTCCTTTGGAGCAGCAAGGAGAGGAGGGAGTGTTTGTGGAGGCCACTTGGGGAGGAGAGCTGAAGAAAAGATGTGTTGATTCGATTTGGCTGGTGGCTGCCCCCATTTCCTTTGCAATTTGAGCTCACTTGACCCCACTAGTAAGTGAGAGAGAATGGCTAAGTCCCCAAAACTTTTAGCATAGGATTCAATTTTGATGCTCTGATTTAAATTAGTATTTGGCATTGGATTTTGGTTCAAACCCCAAAATCTCAGAGAGAAAAGTTTCTAGTTTGTGATCACTAACCCGACATTCTAGATCCTTATAGTTCTCAAGTTACACGGCTCTAAACTTTGATGAAAACCATATTTGCACACTGAAAATTCTAGCTCTTAATTTTTTTTGCTACGTTTGGAAATTCTTAAGTGGCGCTTTAGGATATTCATCAAGTCGAAATTGATCTCAAATGCGACCAAAACTCTCGGTTGGCGCTAAAATTGGCCATGAATCAAATCCGGACTCGGCCGTGACAAATCCTCCCCTTAGGGAATCTCACCGAGATTGTAAACGAGCTGACAGCTAGGAAGACAACTACAGAGGGAAAAGTCAAGGATCGCGAGTAATACTCACATGTCTTGGAAGAATTTGGGATACTGTTCTTCAGACGATCCTCCTGCTCCCAAGTTGCTTCATCCTCCGTGTGGTTACTCCATCGACTTTATAGAACTTGAGAGTTCTTCGTCAGGTTCTCGGCCCGATTCTTCCAGACCGGATAGGATGCTCCGCATAAGACAGATCCGGTTCAGCGCGACCGAGGTCTTCCACCTCAAGAGACTCGAACGTAGTACGGAGACACTTCTTTGGTGGGAGACGTGGAACACGTCGTGAACCATTCCGAGCGAAGGGGAAGTCTAGCGATATGCTACTTGGCGCGCTTCAAGGATCTTGAACGGCCCTACGAGCGAGGTGCCGCTTTCCTTTAACTCCGAATCGACGGGTGCCACGGAGAGGAGAAACCTTCAGATAGACGGTCGCCAATGTCGGCGAGAGGGTCTCCTACGGCGATCAACAGAATTCTTCGTCGCGACGCGCTTATCCTCGATTTTCCCGATAGTCCCGACCTTTTCTTCCGCTCCACAACTAACTCAGCCCAATCAAGGAGCGCTTCCACTTTTCGACCAATTCGGTGGCCGACAAGCCGCGACCATAAAGTGCCTCGAACGGAGACATCTGGATACCGGTTTGGTAGCCGTTGTTATACGCGAACTTCGGCAGACGGAGACACTCTTCCCACTTCTTCCCGAGGACAAGATACAAGCCCTCAACATGTCCTCGAGGATCCGATTGACCTCTCGGCCCGACCGGCCACCGAGGGTGGTATCTTTGAATCGTGGAGCAACCGTGCCCAAAGCTTCATGTAGGCTTCTCCGTAACCGAGAGACAAACCGAGAGCCTCGATCGACACTATCCGCTGGTACTCCGTGGAGACACACGATCCGAGAGATATATAGCTCTGCATATCTCTTGGTCGAATAAGTGGTCCGGACGCCGAAGTGCGCGGACTTCGCTATCGGTCGACGATCACCCAAATTGAGTCATGGCTCGAGGAAGTGGTCGGCAGCCGCAGAATGAAGTCCATGGTGACATCCTCCCACTTCCAAACTGGAACAGAAGAGGTCAAGAGTACCTACCGGCTTGAGGTGTTCGGCCTTCACCCACTTGCGACGCCGCACTCAGACACATAGCGAGCGACTCGCTTCATGCGAGCCCACCAAAACCGCCGCCTCGTGTCTTGATACATCTTGTTATCGCCGGGTGAATGGTAAGCAAGGAGTTATGCGCCTCATCAAGAATCCTTCGCTTCAACTCCTGGTCATCAGGGACAACTATGCGGTCGCCGAACCACAAGGTTCCCTGATCATCCAGGCGAAACTCAGCAGCTTGCCCCAAATTCAATTTATCCCGGATTTGGGCAACTTCTTCATCCTTCGTCTGTGCCTCTCGAATCTGATCGAGCAATGTGGATCTCAACTCGATATTAGCTATGAATCCTCGCTCGCCCATCTCCAAACCGAGTCTCCTAAGTCGCGACAGAGGGAAGCACTCGGTCAGAAACAAGACAACTACATTGAGCCTTGCGACTCAACACGCCGGCCACCACATTCGCCTTCCCCGTGGTAGTGTACCTCCATCAGTAGTCTTTGATCAGCTCAAGCCATCTCCACGCCTCATATTCAGATCTCGCTCGAGTGAAGATGTACTTGAGACTTTTATGATCGCTGTAAATATTACACTTGTTCCTCAGAGATAGTGGCGCCAGATCTTCAAGGCATGCACCATCGCCGCAAGCTCCAAATCGTGGGTGGGGTAGTGCTCCTCATGATGCTTCAATCGCCGAGATGCGTGCAACGACTGCCTTCTTGCATAAGCACACAATAGAGCCCAATGCCCGACGACGCAATACACATCAAAAGGATTGTGGATATCCTACCGAGCGAGGACAAGAGCCGAGTCGACGTTGTTTCAAGATGTTCGAAAGGCGCTCACAAATCACCGACCATCTGAATTCAACTCCTTCTTGAGCAAATCATCGGCCGCAATCTTTGAGAAGTCCCGATGAAACGGCGATAATACCCAAATACCCAAGAAAATCTGCGGATGTCCGTGTGCGATCTTGGGTGCTCCCATTTGAGTACATCCTGCACTTGCTCGGTCAATCGCCACGCCGCCGTAAAGGACGGTCCCAAGAATGACACTTCCTCGGCCAGAACTCAGACTTGCTGAACTCGTGATACAAAGCGATGCTCCTCGAAGTCGCCGAGAACAATGCGAAGGTGTCGCGCGGTTTCTTCACCGGGTCAATATTTGAAGTAACTCGACCTAGAGAGTAGCACAAAGCAAGGAAACTCTACAACCCTATCACATACAAAACACAAATCATAACGCACAATGACACAAAGAAAACACATGCATGCGTGATATGACATGATGCTCATATGCATGGTATGAAATGCACGATTCCAACGTGATCGCTTTCTCCCACGCCACCATTAAATCTACATAACCTTAAGTATAGACATAGGGCGGTAACGGCGTAAATTGCTACTAGGGGTTCAATAAACCACCAACAATCACTTAAGTGGTCGCAAGTTTACGGTTCGTCTTTATGCACCTTGCTCGATACCACTTTGTGAGGAGCCGCCAGATCGTCCTTCGGATTATCGAATGTCCCGTCGTCCACATCGAATTGAGGTTAGCAACGGATCGCCGGTGGCGCCGCAGCTAACACCCAAGCCCATTAGAGACAACGTCACCCCATTCGATAAACTCGACAACCGTCCAGATTCCCTAAGATATAACCGAACTCGCCCAGATCGCCCAGATACCGGTTTCAATGCGATATCAATTCAATTTGCATAAAGGGGCAACGAACTCAAAACCAAGCAACCAAACACGACGCTGAAACACCCGCACAAAGACAAACCCGACAACCACCAAACCACACTTAGCAACAACTCCAAGACTCTAAACCACACCGTAACTAAGAATTTGACCAAGACTCCAAAATCTGGAAAATTTCGCATGACCCTCCTAGAACCTATGGACATCCACTCAGCAGACAAGAAAACACAGCTTGCGAGATATATATATCCAAAAGTAAAGCAACAACCACAACAAAGAAGACGATCACAATTAGAAGCCATCCACGAGACATCGACAGAGACTTAAACAACGCATTTAAACACAATTTAAAAGGCTATCTATACAACAAAAATGAAACAAATCGCAACACATTAGCAAAATAAAACTTCTCCTAAGTGTTCTCGCCTCAACACTTCCAAGCGCAGGCGATGTCGCTAAGCCTCTACTCGGTGCCCCGCCCGGTCACCGAGAGGCAGTAAGGGCAGAACTCACATCCGCCCACCTGATCCTCACCTGAAAACCACAAAGCAGAAGCATGAGTACAAAAGGTACTCGCAAGACTTACCCGGGGTCCATATATGACCGACTCCAAAGGAGATGCATTTGACGGTAGCAAGGTAAACAGGCTTAGGTTAAAAGTGCGGAAATGCTTAACTTTGTTTCAATTTTAGTCATTTACTCAAGTTGTTCTCAATATAGTTAGCGCTTGTAACAAAGACCTACCTCTAGCATGATATTGTAATTAATGTAATGTAAAGCAAGTCATCTCATATCAAAATTTAGCTCAAGCCCAACGGCGAACCACAAGTTCAAGTTGTTTACTACGCAGAAGAAGTTCGACCAAGCGTGCTCATATCCGAGAGCGCTGCAATTCAATCGCTTAATTAACCCCGCAGGAAGCATTGATCGCACGACACTTACCACAAGGGCCTAGCGTCAACCCTCCCAATCATACCCAATCGTTGAAGCGCCTCTCCGCGGTCCGAAAACCTAGCACCTCGAGCAGCCCTAAGCCGGCTTGGCGCCGAGAGTCGCCTAAGCCTCGCCTCAACCACGCCCAACCATAGGAAGTTACGGTCCATCGATTCCATATGAGAGAAAGAGCTGCCACTGCACCATAATCGGGCATGCGACCAACCGGTGTGCTCAATCTTATTCCACTTACGGATCGGTTCTTAATCGACACAGACGGGCTACACATTTGAGTCTCCGCATCCAAATGAACCAACTCCCCGTCCGTCCACAATTCATTTCTTTCCAAAACCTTTCCCAATTCCAAGTCCGACATAATGTAGTATGTGTGTAATGATAACAACCGCAAGTGATGTAACCCTCCGTCACTTGGCCCAACCCCGACATCTAAGCATTCTAAGCACGGACTCATTAATACCCATAGTCTAGCTCAAAAGGAGATATTCGACGAATACAAGGGGTGTACGTGCAGCAAATAGGATCTATTCCTATCCCACATGGCAATTCCTAATGCAATACTTAACATTTCAATTAATCACATTATTCTCAAAAATAACGATACATAAGGATAAACATGCTTAGGTGCTTGCTCGCAGCTTCGCCGGATCCTCAACGGCAACTTGCTCCACCGATGTCCCTCGACCACGGCCACATCACCCTCCATGGTTTCGTTTTCTACACGAAAGCAAGCAGCATATGAATGAGATGCATGCAATGCATATGAAATGAAATGCTAAATGCATATGAAATGAAAACACCAAATGAATCATCCAAGCTAGCTCCAAAAGTGCAAACATTCAACTCAATTTAAAACTGAAAACACAAATGCAAAACTCCACTTCTATTCTATAGAAAAAAAAAATCTGAAAATACAAGCACATTCCTCTAATCAAGCATAACTCTTGAATGCTTAACCTAAAATTTTATTTCTTGGACTCTAAAAGACCACAAGAGGTTGATCTAACTTTACCTTGCATCAAAACATTCAGATTACAAAATTAAGGTCCGCAATTAAACTCTGAACTTTAGTCCCAAAGTCTGAAATTTCAGAAACACCGGTTTCAGGACAGCATGTATACAAATGACCATAACTTTTTGATCACTTAGCCAAATTGAGCAAACTCAGAGCCTACACGACCATAAGACATAGACCTACAAATTAGCTTTGGCCAATCACTCAGATTCTGCCCAGGTAACTCCCAGTTCAGCCAGCAACAGAGGGCAGTTTTCAGAGTTCAGTATTTTTCAAAGTTTCAGACAGCATGCACAAAATTCAACATATAAATTGCTATACTTAGTAGAATTGAGTAAAGGATGACATTTTTACAATCTACAAGAAATTTCCTAAAACTTCACAGGCAAAATTAATTTCTAATTCGGCCTCTAACTAATTCTTATTCACAGCTCAAGTTTCTACCCGAAATCTTCAGCATTTTCAGAGCAGCAAGCACTAAAATAGACATAACTTTCAGCTGGATTAACGAAATGAGGTGATTCCAGGTGGAAATGAAAGATAATTTGATTACCCACAACTTTCTCTACAGCCAACCTAGCAGGAGATGCTCAGAATTTTCTCAAATCAGCCCGAAACAGTAGCTAAAAATTCTGCTCGAAAATTCAGAACTTGCTCCAAACCCTAGATTGGTTATTCCCCATTCAAACCTTGATTCTCCACTCATCTAAGCCCCCCCATACTCACCATTGCTGCCCCAAAACCAGAAATCACCCAACCCTAACCCTAGGGAAGCCTTACCTCAAGGAAGTGGAGGAGGAAGAGGAGGGGGCCGGCTTGGGGAGGTGCTGCAGGAGGGAGGGACGCCGGTTTGGGAGGCTGCAGGAGGAGTGCCGCCTGGAGAAGAGCTGGGGAAGACCATCCAGGGAGGAGCTCCTTTGGAGCAGCAAGGAGAGGAGGGAGTGTTTGTGGAGGCCACTTGGGGGAGGAGAGCTGAAGAAAAGATGTGTTGATTCGATTTGGCTGGTGGCTGCCCCCAATTTCCTTTGCAATTTGAGCTCACTTGACCCCACTAGTAAGTGAGAGAGAATGGCTAAGTCCCCAAAACTTTTAGCATAGGATTCAATTTTGATGCTCTGATTTAAATTAGTATTTGGCATTGGATTTTGGTTCAAACCCCAAAATAGCTGTAGAGAAAAGTTTCTAGTTTGTGATCAGCTAACCCGCACATTCTAGATCCTTATAGTTCTCAAGTTACACGGCTCTAAACTTTGATGAAAACCATATTTGCACACTGAAAATTCTAGCTCTTAATTTTTTTTTGCTACGTTTGGAAATTCTTAAGTGGCAGTTTAGGATATTCACTGAAGTCGGAAATTGATCTCAAATGCGGCCAAAACTCGGTTGGCGCTAAAATTGGCCGTGGGAATCAAATCCGGACTCGGGCCGTGACACCGCGTCGCCAAGTAGTCAGTAGAGCTGGGGGAGTTCTGTCTCAAGTTCACCCCCACACTGCTATCAAGAGTCAAAGACTGGCAGAGGTCGTCGCCGAGTGGACTCCTTCCACCCTTGGAGCTGAAGAGATACCCGTGCCATCTCCCTGGAGTTTATTCTTTGATAGCTCCTTCAGGCTTGAGGGCGCGGGGGCTGGGGTTGTCCTGGTCTCTCCGACAGGTGACATCCTCCTGTATGTAGTCGTCCTAGACTTCAAGGCCACCAACAACACTGTCGAGTATGAAGGTTTACTGGCGGGGCTACGCGCCACCTCCGCGTTAGGCGTCTGGCGTCTACAAGTCAAAGGTGTCTCCCTGCTAGTCATCAATCAAGCGCGGAAGGAATTTCAGTGCTCTGATCCCGCCATGGTGGCATACCTGGCGGAGGTCAGGAAGATGGAGCATCACTTCAAAGGACTGGGATATATCCATATCCCACGACGTGACAATCACATGGCAGACATGCTTTCACATCTCGCATCATCAAGAGCCTCTGTCCTGGTCGGGGTCTTTTAAGAAAGATTTACGCGACCATCCGTCGCTGCCCTCGTTCAAGGTGGGGACGATGGTGCAATTATCTCGCCTCCCACCAAAGTGGGAAGGCGGTGTGGCTGTCGTGGCCTCCAGTTCAGGGAGGGAAGGCGGCAATACCGCTTCAAATTTTGCCCGAGGAAGGGAAAGGCATACGGCTGGGGCACCGGAAAAGCTTGGCCAAGCGGTGTACCTAGGTGATCGTTGTGTGATCACTACACTTGGCCGGGAAGGTCAGTGGATGGATCCAATCCTAGCCTTCTTGCGGGACCAAGTGATCCCTAATGATGATGCGTCAGCCGAGAAAATTGCACGTAAGGCCAAGTGCTATACTCTGGTAGGTGGTGACCTATATTGCTAGAGTAGAAACGGAATTCTTCTGAAGTGCATCACTCGGGAAGAGGGGAGCAACCTGCTCTCTGATATCCATGGAGGCATGTGCGGGAGCCATATGTCCTGTCAGACGCTGGTCGGAAAAGCATTCCACCAAGGATTCTATTGGCCTACTGCCCTTCAGGATGCTTGCGAGCTGGTGAGGAGATGCGAGGTGTGCCAATTCTATGCCAGGCAGATCCACCGACCAGCCCAAGCATTGCAAACCATCCCGCTCTCTTGGCCATTCGCGGTCTGGGGGCTGGATATCCTGGGTCCGTTCCCGCGGGCCACAGGGGGCTTCACCCATTTGTTTGTCGCCATCGACAAATTCACCAAATGGGTCAAACCCGAGGTGGTGCACGCCATTACAGCCTTCACCGCCGTCAGGTACATGCGTGGGATCTTTACCCGCTTTGGAGTCGCCAACCGCATCATCACTGATAATGGCACCTAGTTCACCAGCGCGGCGTTCCTAGAGTTCTGCGAAGAAATGGGCACCAAGGTGTGTTTTGCCTCGATGGCCCACCCCAAGAGCAATGGCCAGGCAGAGCGTGCCAACGCGCTGGTGTTGAGGGGCCTCAAGACCAGAGCATTTGATCGGCTCCACAAGTAGGGACCGCGATGGACTGACAAACTTTCGGCGGTGCTATGGTCGCTTTGAACCACGCCTAGCCGGGCGACCGGGGAGACACCTTTCTTCCTAGTCTACGGGGCCGAGGCTGTTCTTCCGTCCGAGCTGTCTTTAGGCTCCCACGCATTTCGGCATTCAGCGAGAAGGGCCAGGAAGATCAGCGCCGAGAAGAAGTTAACCTCCTAGAGGAGGTGCGCGATCGAGCAGCTCTACATGCTACTCGATACCAGCAAAGCCTTAGGCAATACCACGCTACCCGGGTCCACAAGAGAGCATTGGCAGTGCGCAACCTTGTCCTGTAGAATTCAAAGCAGTTGGCCAGAATAAGTCATTCCCTATGGAGGGCCCTTCAAGGTGGTCTCAGTCTCTCGACCCGGGGCGGTCCGATTAGCCACTGAGGATGGCCAAGAGCTGGCAAACTCCCAGAACTTATAGATGTTGCAGAAATTCTACCCCTTCTGTAAGTGTTCGACGGTCCGCTCCAGTCAGCCAGGGAGTGGGTCTCTCTAGTTAGCTGGTCGGTTGATGGCCAGTGATAAGTTAAGTTGTTTGCCTCACAGGCTCCCTGTAGATCTTTTTTACCTGTCCCATTTGGCCCTGGTGGGCCGCGCTTTGTGTGATTGTCATGGGTACCGATAGCCTGACGGCTCCTTGCCGATAAGCGGTAACGTCTAGCGCTTATGTCTGCAGGATGAGCCATCAGGGGTTGAGTTCTAAGACGTGTTTGTGAGACCCCGATTTACCATCCTAATCTCCGTATTTACGCATTTAGTCCTGATCGGTTGCTAGTACACACAAGGAAGCAAAGGATAATCATAACCAGAATAGAATGAAGTAATAGCATAAATATAAAATACCAGCCACATGACTATTTATTACATCTCCTCGTCACATGACCAGAGTTCAAAGCAGTGGAAACAAATAACAAAGAGGTAAAACCCAAAAGACACCACAAAGATTTACTAGGGAGCGCGCTTAGTTATCCCTTGATCTTCATCAAACTCCTCGTCATAGATCTCATCGCCGATCGCATCTTGGTAATTCTCTGATGATAAAATTTTGTGTAGCATGTGAGTACAAACGTACTCCGCAAGTCTGGGAAAATGCAACATGTAGGGCTTTCCAAGGAAAGGCTTAATAGGGTTCTTTTGCGTAAAGCCAAGTTTCATCAAACTATAAATAATAATAATTTTCACAATGCACATTTTAAATAATTATTAAACAATTGAATTATTTAATATTCTAGTGAAGGTTCTATCCACTATCACTAGTATAAAGGTTCTACCCGCCACATTTAAAAAATTAAGGTAAACCAACTCATGACTATCTGTCATGATCAAAACAGGTTCCATCTACCTGATTGGCTCAATCTGCCAACAAAACATCCGAGAGTTCTAACCACTCCCGAATCCCAAAACAAAACATCAGTTATTTCTAAAACCAAAACCAAGTCTACCAGTATGAAAGCATTCTTAGCTTTGCCTTTGACCGTAGGCACGGCTATTCGAATAGTTTTAACTCTGCAGAGGTGTACAGCTTTACCCACAAGACAAGATCATCTCTTTAGTGCCAAGCGCTATGAACACACTTCCTTTGGTGTGTCGGCAGAGAGATCATGACAAGGCCTTTACAATGTATACATCTAACCCGACTCACCCGCGAGGTTTCACCGCTTATTTGGGTTCCATCTCGCCCAAAGATAGAAGCCCCTCTTGCGCTGCATGTGGGAAAATACGACTTGCCTCCATCCGCACCCACATTCCACCATCCGTGAGTCTAAGTTAGGTTTCTACAAATTATTCAGCCAGTCGAGCCCATTTGACTTGTGGTTGCACTCAGAATGCTTGGAATGGACAAATATAAGCATCGGTCCTTAAATTGATTAGGGCGGCTTTCACAAACCGTAACCAAGGCTCCATCCGCACCCACCCGACAAACCATTCCGCCCCAATCTAAACCACATTTATTTTATATTTATTTTACAATCACAAAGAAGAATCACCTTGTGTCGACGATCGATCACCAACCGCAGAAGATGAAAATAGGGTTAGAGAGACTTGGGACTGAAAGCGCAGCTCGCCAACGGCGAAAGAACGTGACGCTACCAAGGTCTGAGCTAGGCGATAAACTAACGTGACATTGTGGGTTTATATCGGTTCGAGCCCCGTGAAGGTAATAGCTCTACTCCAGTTGGCTTGCAGCGATGGATTTTGTTTCTATCGAGTACAGTGGTGTGTTACAGCTCAAGCTCAACAATGGTGGTATCTAGCGCTCGAGCTCTGATGTCTTGTCCCTCTTCAGGTTGTGCATCCTTAGACTTATATCCTCCCTACTTGTAACGGCCGGGAGATATTCCCGGGTAGTGGTCTTCATGCGCATTGAGGGCTGGCAGTAACCGCTCTGGACTTGTTGCACGCGCTTGCTTCGCTCCCCACGATCCCGCGTTTTGGTAACCGCTGAAGAACGCACGCCCCGAATCCAAGGGGACTCGCAGACGAACGAACGCCAACGCGAGCTCAAGATCGCATTTAAGCCGTTTCGGTCAGACGACTCTAGGTCAAGCGCCATACTCCTGTAGTGGTCGTGGCCTTCGCCCGGGCTCGCTGACAGCGCAATCGACCGGCCAAGGGTCGCTTAGCCTCGCTCGGCTAGCCTCGAGGCTTAAGGTCGTGCTGGAACACGGCCGACTTTAGGCCTCCACGACGGGTTGATTTTAACCTTCGTGCTTGAGGTCGAGGTCTGACGGAAACATAACGCCAGCCGTGATTTAACCGACATCTGGCGCCTCTTGGTCTCCGAATTCCAGACGGCCGGTCACCGAAACCGTCCCGCAACGCCGATCCCGCCTGCTTAGCCTTAAATTGCTCTCTGTCATACACCGACCGGCAAGGCCCGAGATGTCCTTAATCCGCTGCCCATAGCACTCGGTCTTATAAAGCTTATGCATCGCCGCCATCTCCGAACTCCCCGCTTTTCAGAGCCTCGACCCCTTGCTTGGACTCTCCTTCCCGACTAAAACCCTCTCAACCGCCATGGCTAAGCTCTGGAAGAGCTCGACGGTGACAAGGATGAAAGAGCTTGAGAGCCTGGGTCTTGCTGGACCTTGGTCGTGGTGGATCGCCAGACGGGAGACCGAGCCGCACTGGACGACGAGCCTGCAAGACGGTAACAAGACATGCTTTTCGGTCTCATGGACTCAGAGAGCGAAGTTTCGCCGACGTTTCACCGTATGCGTAGATCGAATTGATCAACTGCACCCAACTCCATCCTTCGCTTCCATATTCTCACACTCAGGCGAGGGGTTCCTTGAATCCTTCCCACCCCCTCGTTGTTTCTCCGCTTTTCTCGCTCAAGACCGGAAGGACCCCCGTAGTCGGATGTCTCTACTTCCTGCAGAAGGACGGGATTCCGTGGTCCTTCCCCGCACACGCCATGCTGACTTTGGCCCGTGGTCCGAGCATCGGTTCTACTCAAGCGAGGCGAGGGTGGCGACCGAGTTCGAGGGTACCCCCTCGATGGGAAGAAGGAGACCCCGAGTCAAGCGACCGGAAGACGATCAAGAGGCCATCGTGACCATCCATATTCAAGGCCACGCGAGGCCTCACCGGCAAGCCATCGCCAACGACTTCTTTAGGAATCGGGTGTTCCTCTGTGGAGGAGGGAGCACCCTTCTACTGATTCAAGGTCGTGACGACCGACTTTCATGAAGGGGCGACATCAGAAGTCGATTGCCCCAAGATTCGCCGTGGACTTGCTCCTCGGTTCCTCTTGATGATTTGGTTTTTCAAAGAACGCTTAAAGAACCCCGATCGCCTCAATGAACGAGATGTTCGAAGGCCGCCACGATACACCTCGACGAGCCCGCGCCGAGGAACGCCGCTTACCAAGAAGCCGAGGTAGGCCACTCCAACCAAGTGCGCAAATCGAGTGTCCTCGAGGCCCTTCTTGAACCTCGCATGCTCGCAGGATCGTCAAGAACTGACTGAGACACCAGAGAATGCTCCCACTGCCCGGCGGGGACAAGAGCAAGAAGGGAAAGAAGAGACCTCCCCCGACCGGATCAGACCACCAGGAGGCGAAGAAACCTCACGTCGAGTGGGGCGACCGAGCCACGGTATGGATTCTCATGGTCGAGCCCCCGGGTCCTTCGCTCGCATCCTTTGATGCCTGATATGTTCTTCTTTTTTCAGCAGCAGAGCACGGCGGGCCGCCAGACCTCGCCCCCCACCATTTAGGGCACCCAACCCTGCACCCCTAGGCCCCCTCTGCATGGATGTTGTGGACCTTGCCATGAGCTCCGAGGTCCCAGCCGGTGGGCACGAAAGTGAAGTGCCCCTGCAGCGTCGGGGCAACAAGATCTACGCCGACCCTCGACGAGGCGGAGGCCGACGACCCATGTAAGCCCTTGGCTCTTCGGGCCGCCTCCGCCCCTTCATGTTTTTTTAGCTTAGCGCTCTGTTTAATCGCAGACCTTGAGCGCCCACGCCAAACTTGCCCATTTTGACGATGGTCGTTGTCCAGTATGCAGTCCGAGTCCGAGGAGGAGGACTCTTCAGGCCGGCTCAAGGCCCGAGCCTCGAGCCCAAGACTTCTTTTTCAGCCCCGAGCTGGGCTCCGGTCAGAGGGTTCGACCAAGGGCTCGACGACTCAACCGAGGAGATCTAGCCCGCTATCAGCGAGGACTTCGACACCGGCGAGGCCTACGACTCAGCCGGCCGCTGCTGCCTATCCTCCCGAGGCCTACATGGGGGAAGGCATCCAGAGCACCACTTGCCGCGAATCGCGGGCGATGCCCCAGTTCCCCAACCACGGCCGCCCGCACCGAGGTCGGACGCCACAGCATCATCAAGACGGCCAGACCAAGAAGGTACGCAGACCGCCACCGGCCACAAGACCGGCGCCGTGGTCAAAGCTCCCCAGGCCACGGGGGTCGAGCGTGCCGCCGGAGATCGTGCGGCAGATCCAGCTATCGCTCCCCCGATGCCAGAGGCGAGCGAAGCCCTGACCACAGAGGTTGGGGCCAATGCTGCTGACGCCTCCCCTCCTGCCGGTGAGTTGAACTCGCCAAAGGAGGCGGCCGGACGCCAGGTCGCGACCGGGGCAGAGACTGAGGGCCTCGGCCCAAGCATCGCTTGGGCGGCTGCGACGCCGCCTAGAATCGCAGGTCGACGAGGAGGAGATCCCCCGTGACCGCATTGACGAGCGCGAGGAGTTCACCCGTGCAAGCCTTGAGACCCGTGTTCGTGAGGTAAGGACCCCACCGCGCACCTTGCTGCATGTCAATTCCAGTTTCCTTGTTTCTACTCTCACTTTGCGCCATTCTTTCCATCATGAAGGCTACTGGCAACATCTCCCAAGGGCTGAAAGGCCTTCAGGAGCACGCCGTCGTATTGAGGGGCCTTATGGACGTGGTGGAGGCGCGGGAAGCTGAGTGCTCCAAGTTCATCGTGCCCATCGAGGTCGAGCAGGAGGAGCTCGAGCTGAAGGCCAAAGAGCTCGACGACCTACGCCAGCTGATGAAGGCGCAGGAGGTGGCCCACGTGTCCGAGCTCGAGCAGGTGAGGACTTCCGAGCGCGAGTTTTACTACAAGGCTGTGGAGCAAGAGCGCGCGACGGCCAAGGCGCTTGAGGCCGAGCGGGCCAAGGTCAAAGCACTAGAGAAAGCCACTGCAGAGTGGGCGCCTTCCTTGCCGGTGGCGTCTCCTAAGCTCGAGGCCAAGATCCTAGGGCTCGAGGAGAAGCTTGACGCAGCCGAGGCGCCGAGACCGAAAGGGCTAAGGTCGGACCGAGAAGGCCGGCCAAGCGGGCGTCCTCCACGGCGAAGGCGTCCCCCGAGCTCGAGGCCAAGATCTTGGAGCTTGAAGAGAAACTTGGGCGCGCCAGCAAAGCGGCAAAGAGCGCCTTGGCCCAACTCAAAGATGAACGACGCCAAGCCGTGGATGCCTCCAAGGAAGCCCTCCAATACCAGAGCGAACTGTCGACCTTGAAAGCCAAGGTAGTTGAGCTCGAGCAGGAGAAGCTCACCCGCGAGATGGCCGATCCAGAGACTAACTCGCCGGCCGACCAAAAAATACTTAAGACTGAAAGTTCTAACAAAGCCAGATTCCTTTTGGAGACCAAAGAAATCTTGTCTTCATTTAAATTCATAGTCGAGGATATTTGGAGTTCGCCCTTTCTTAGTTATGTTCCCTAGGTCGTGCGCCGATAGGATATCCGCATCCAGCCCCCGTTGGGTCCAAGGTCGAGCAACGCCGGTCTTGGGCTCAAGAGTTAGACACAGGCAAATGGCCACGACCTGTAGAAAAAGTGCGCGGGGAAAAAACTTGACAAAAGCGAGCTCGATATAGAGATGGGCACACCTAGACTAACGTTCGAATCATGACCACGCATCACACAAGACCGCTCAATGGTCAAAACCGCGAGGCTTTCGCCGAGCCAAGCAATGTGGAAGAGCCAGATTATGAAGAGATTCGCCACGCTTAGCTCGACCACTAGAGGCAAACGCTTAAGCTCGTGGACGCACGCATCAAGAGCGAATGCGAGGGCACTAAGGTCACGCCTAAAAGGTCTCTTGACAATAATGACAAAGGCATAGTCAACAAAGAAAACAAGTAAAGATCGAATAAAAGGACAACTTTATTGAAAAGTAAAGTATAGAAATTACACATAAAACTTCCAAGTCGATCTATGTTCTACGAGCAGAGAGCTCTTCGCCATCGGCATCGCAAACCAGAAGCCCCCGTCGCGATCTATTGAAACGACTCTATAGGCCCTCCCACCGCGGGATAGCTTATTGGTGCTGGACGAGCCCCGAATCCGCCTCAAGGCTAGGTCCCCAACAAGGAGCTTCCTAGGTCGCATCGACCGAGACGCATGTCCTGCCAAGAGCTTGCGTGTACGCGCTGATCAGCAAAGGCATGTCACCTTACTTTTCTCGCGAGGGTAAGGTCGAGACCGTTCGTGGCTCGGGTCGACACTCGGTCGACTGTCGACTCGGGCAGAGCCCAACAGAATCCTCAGGAGGCAGATTTGCCAGATCAACACGAGCCGAAGGGAGGGACCTCGTGGGTTCGTTGTTGATTGTGGTACGGATAGACCATAAGACGGGAAGTTCCTCCACCTGTGTCTTGCCAGTAGCGCTTGAGCTCATCTGCAACTCGCTTGACGCCTCGACGATTTGTCCGCTGGCGCTCCGCCGCCTCCGCTGTTCGAGGGTGAGCCACCGGTTTAAACATACCTTGATGCCGAGGTCCTCGCAAAATTCTCGAATAACTCAATCGGTAAACTAAGTACCATTGTCGGATAATTTTGCATGGGACCCCGCACTGTGACCACGAAAGTCGGAAGAAACGGACAAATACCGAAAGCAAAGGATGGTCGAGACCGGCCACTTCAATCCACTTGGTAAAGGTGTCAATAGCAATGAACAGAACTTTTGCCCCGATCACCGAGGAAAAGGGTCGAGGATGTCCGATCCCCATGTCGAGAAGGGCCGTAAGCCAGATAGTCCAAGCGCAGATGCAAAGTTGATGCGACTTCCAGCGTGAAACTGCATGCTCGACAAAGCGGACAATATCACGGCATCCCGGTTACCAAGGCCAATAATACCCCATACGGAATGCCTTGCCGACCATAGTCCTCAGACGAAGAATGTGCCCCACGAGGCCTCGAATGAATATCATTCAAGCAGTACTTACCTCCTCCATAGAGACGACTGCGGTCGTAATGCCTAAACATTCCGCCAGAGCGCCCCTCGACGAGCGGTATAAACTTGTTCAAGACTTGATCCCGCTTCCTTCTCGGCAGGTCGGGCAGAGGTCGCCTCGCAAGGAAATTATGAATTGATTCACCAGAGGGAATACCTTCAACCACAACGAGTAAGACCTCTTGGTCGGAGATCGAGGGAGCCGCTTAAATCTCCGTGATGACATCCAAGTGACCTCGCCATCGTAGAGGCGAGCTTGGAGAGGAGTCAAGACTTGAGTTATCTCTCCGGTATGTGATGGAGCCCGTGTTCTGGAACCACTTCTCCATCTTGGCGATTTCGCCAGGTACTTCGCCATCGAAGTCTTCCGAAGCACCGTACTTTTGTTGTACCGATTGACAACGAGCTGGAGTCGCTTTTGACGACTCAACCGACGATGCCCAACGCCTTTGCAAGCTCGCAAGCCCGCCAAGAGAGCTTCATACACGGCCACGTTGTTGGTCGCCGAAACCCAAAGCTTAACTACACCGAAACTCCAGGTTTTTCCGCCGACCTGCTCAGCGCAGTTATGACGCTCGCCGACCACGGTCGGCAAGCACTTGCGATTTGATGGCCATTCGAGCCACGACCGACATCGAATGCCTCCAATTCCATAGCCCACTTGGCGATGCGCCCACCGCCTCCTCTGGTTCCGCAAGATGTCCCCGAGGAAAATTGTTCGACAACCACGAGTGCGCTGGAAATAACGTCGAAGCTTATGCTGGCCATGAGGAGAGCGACATGCAGTTTTTGTACTCAAGGGTAGCGCCTTCGAAGCTGCGGCAAGACTTCACGACATAATAAATTGGTGTTGTTGATCCCCGCCACCACCGTAATAACACCGACAAATGGTGGTGGTCAGAAGGTAGAGCAAAGAACCTTTCACGGGTTATGGGTCGTAAGTAGGGGTGGGGTTGACAGTATACCTTCAGCTCGTCAAGGACCGCCAGGCTCCGAGGTCCACTCGAAGCCCCCTTGCTTATGTAGAGCCCTCAAGAACGGAAGCCCTCGCTGTCGAGCCTCGAGATGAATTGCTGAGGGCGGCCATGCGGCGGTGAGGCTCGCGACCGCTTGATCGAGGCCGGGTGCCATCTTTCGATCGCTCGATCTTCTTCGGTTCGCCAACCCCGAGCCCCGATCATATAGCCAAGACCTTTCCCGACGCTGTGCCGAACACGCACTTCGGGATTGAGCTTGATCTTGTGCTCGCTCAGTTGCCGAAGGTTTCTTCGAGGTTCGAACATGGTCGCCTCGAGGGGCTCTTGACAATGATGTCGCCCACGAGACCTCAAGGTTGCGATCGACCGAGGGTCGAACGCCTTGGTCATCAAACACCGAACGCGGGCTCCCCGTGACACGCGGCACTAAACGATATAGTCGTAGCAAGAGGTGCCGAACGGGTGATGAACGACGCCTTGCTCTCATCGTTAACCGCCATTTTGATCTGGTGATACCTCGAATAGGCATCCAAGAAGCTCAAAGATCTTGGCGCTCGCGCAGGAGTCGACGATTTGATCGATGCGCTGAGCGAAGTTGTCCCGGGCATGCCGAGTTCAAACCAAGGTGGTCCACACACATTCTCCACTTCCCGCCTCTTCTTCGACAATGACCCGGGTTGGCACCACTGAGTAGTCGATCTCACGAATGAAACCAAATCTTCAAGAGCTTGTCGAGATTCTCCTTGATGACCGCGACTTTCTCAGAGAGAAACGACACGCTTCCGCGCGACAGTCGAGAGTCGTCTCACTGAATTTGTGCTCGATCACTTCCTGACGCCGGGCATGTCCGCGGCTCCTGCCGTAATATGCCCTTGTTGGCGCGGAGGAAAGTGACGAGCTCGAAGTTCCTATTTGAGCTCACCACCAAACATGGATGCATCCGCTAGATTGTTTCCTCGAGCGCAGACCTTCGCCGCTCACTGGCCGGATCGCCACCTTCGACGAGCGCCATCGCCGCCTGGGCCTCGCTGGGTAGCATACGGCAAGGGCCAAGGCCTTGGTCTCGTGATCCGCATCGCTCAGTAGGTCGCCTCAAGACGGTTATCCCAAGACTAGTTATGATGCCGCTTGGACTAGGCACCATACACCGATGGCTATAGTGGTTGGCCGCCATGAACTTGACCAAGGCAGCCGCCTAAGGATGGTGTTGTACGGAGGTCCCCTAGACCACCTCGAAAGTGATCACCTCGGTCTTTGAAGTTGGTCGAGTCGCCAAAGGTGACTGCAAGACCACCGCCCTAAAGGAATGGAAGAGCTTCCGGACGATCCCAAGAAGGGGACATGATGTTCTTGACCTTCGACCGGAATCGATCCGTCAAGCGCCTACCGCAAAGAGTTAGGGAACTACCGCCATCGACCATGACACGCCGATCATGTGTTGCCGATGGTCGGGTCACGACCAAGCGCCTTCAGATCTCGGGCCATACCTTGACTGCGCCCTCCGGAGAGAAGGTGATGGTGGCCTCACCACTTGCAAAGCTTTGTGGGCTTCCCACAAGTGACTGTAGATGGCTGGGCGAGGCGGCTCTTGAGCTCAAGACCGGATCGGTAAGCCGATTTAACCGCCAAGATGACATCGATCGATGCTCGCCTCGCTGAACTCCAAGTCGAGGTCATCGGGTCCGCCGGCTGCTCACCCTATCCCACAAGTCCCCTTTCTAGAGCACGCATTTCCTCGACCATCGTAAAGGCCTCTAGCTTGCTTTGCCAAGCCCCTGCAAGTTCGCAGGTCGTGGCCACCGCCCTATTAAATAGGCGAAGTTCGATCTGTCAGAGCCGGGCCCAGCCGCCGGCCTCCCCGGCTGGGCCGGGCCTCAAGGCTGACGAGGTCGAGGCCGCCTTGACGAGGTCTGGACCCTTCCCGAGCCTCGATCCTGCACCTCAAGGACCTCACTGCCGTCAGCTGTGAAACTATCACCCGCAGAGGCCGCCACCGGTCCTCGCGGCCGCTTCCGCTTTTGGTCGCGCGCTATGGTCGGCTCCTTGAGTTGGATGGGCTACCACGGGTTCAGCCCAAGCTTACCCTAGTCGAAGTCGCTTCCACGGACAAGGTCGTCCGTGATCCGCGATACCGCCCGCCATACGGAAAGCTTGTTGACGCCGAGCCTCGAGGTGATCTCTGTGTCCTCGCAGCGCCGGTCGCGACGCCGAACTTGAAAGCTTTGATGACGGCTTCATCGGAGATGCTCGGATCGAGTTCCCAGCGGATAAACCGTCGCACGAAGTCACGGCTGCTCGTTTTGCCCCGATGACGCGATCCTGTCTTTCTCTCTCTGGCCGCCAGAGTAACTCGAAGTTGGAGCAGAGGGCGCCTGATTTGGCGCCACGACCAAGGTACCAGCTTCTAGTTGAAGAGCCAGTCCGCGCGACACCGCCCAAGACGGCCGGAGATAATTCGCCATCACGAAGCTCATCGCCCGGCCGCCAGATGGCTACGAGTAGATAGATAGGAACTCGTCGGGTTTTTGGTCCCGCCGGCGCTTATCAATGCCGCTTAAACCGAGCCGCCAAAGGATCGCGACGAAGTTGTTGTTTGAGTACGCCATGCACCATAGGTCGACAAAGACGCCTGGGTGTAGTCATCACCAACGAGGTTCTATCGCCGCTGAACTCGAGTCGAGGTCGCCTCGGCGGTCCGACCTTTGACGGAATGGCCACGACTGCGCACGGAGTCACCGAGAGGTAGCGAGGCGGTCCCGACCCTACGGCGGCGAAATATCCGGAGAGGCCCCAATTCACTATCGTTGTCGCAGAGCTCAGAAGCTCGGTTCGCGCTTTCCCCGCCGGGTTGGTGCCTACAGGACGGTGGCGTGGCGACGTCAAAGCCACGTCCCGAGACCGCTGCTGGCGTGATGGCGCCTCGCGGGGGCGATTTACGGGTGTTGGCGCACGACGCGACGAAGTTGTCGCCACTTCGTGAATGGGTCCCGAGTGATGGCTTTGCCGCGGTGGTATGACCTCGCTCGCAGCTCGACGAAGCTCTTCGCCGAGGCTCGGCCAAAGAGTTTCGACCTCGCCCTATCGGGATCAGCCATGATCCGGGAGATAGCGCGGAGGCGCTCTCGAGGAGGAAGCCCGACGCCAGAGATGTACCACCTTTCTCCGTCCTCCTGCCGAGGGCGATTATGGCTTGGTTGATGGCGACATGCACCATCCAAGGGCCTCGTGGGTCTGCCCGGTCACGGCCGTCCGTGGGCCACGCCCACGCCATGGCTATCCGCCATCAAAGCGCGCGGCTCGTGGTGGCGTGGCGAGGGCGAGAACAGGACGCGGAGTCGGAGTTCGCGCTGAGCCTCGCCGAGGAATGTCCGCGATGAAGCGTGCCATGCTCCCAAGATCCCGCTTTTCGCGAATGAGCGGTTATCTGCCCCACGGTGGCGCCATTGCCGACGATCGGGATTGCCAACCGCAGAAGATGAAAAACAGGGTTAGAGAGATGGGACGGCGAGCAGCTCGCCAACGGCGAAAGAACGTGACGCTACCAAGGCTCTGAGCTAAGCGACAAACGAACGTGACATTGGGGTTTATACCGGTTCGAGCCCCGTGAAGGTAATAGTTTCTACCCCGCTTGCCTTGCAAATGATGGATTTTGTTTCTATCGAGTGTGGTGTGTTACAACCAAGCTCAACAATGGTGGTGTCTAGCGCCGAGCTCGATGTCTTGTCCCTCTTCGTGCTATGCATCCTAGACTTATATCCTCCCCGCTTGTAACCGGATGGGAGATATTCCCTGTAGTGGTCTTCATGCGCATTGAGGGTCGGGCAAGAATCGCCGGACTTGTTTCAAGGCCGCCGCTTCCCCACGATCCCGCTGCCTTGGTAACCGCCGAACAACGAACATCCCTAATCCAAGGGGACTCGGATGAACGAACGCCAACGCCGAGCTCAAGGTCGCACGGCCGCGGTTGGGTCGACGCGCCTAGGTCGAAGCGCCAAGATACTCCTAGGTCGTGGTCGGGGCCTCTTGAGCCCTGGGGGCCCGCTGACCGTGCGCTGACCGGTCAAGGGACGCCCAGCCCTCGTCACCTTGCTACAATTTTGATAAAACACATTTAAACAATATTTTCAAAGCAACCCATCCATAAGTATTTTAATCAATTCCGCAACTAAGCTCATCTAACGCACTAAACAAAGTATATCACAACCTAATATGATCATGATATATCATAGCAATCCTAGGGTTACAAATAAACAAGGATTTCGATATCAAGGTGGTAATAACAATTCCAAGTTAACTACCAACCTATATTTAATATCATCTTTATATAAATAGCAATGTATGTTGTAAAACCTTTGTAAAACATTTGCAAACATGGGATCAAAATGCGCCAAGGAGATTTGCCTTCAGTTACAGCGGAGGCGTCAAGTCTTGAGGTTCAACGACAACGTCGGCGGATCAAACAAACTCTTTGACTACGCAAGCAAAGCAGACAACCAAATGAATAAAATAAAATAGGATAAATCCAAAAATTACAAAATTGGTACTGGCAGAAAGATCTTGAATTTAGATGAATTTAGAAATTTGAATGGGGTCAATCCGAGCTCAGAAGGAAAAGATATAAGCGTTTGAATTTTGAAAATCCTGAAAATTGGAAAACCGAGGAATATTCCGCGGAATCTTTCTTTTTCTCCAATTTCCTAATTTTTTATCTCTCTTGCAAGTGGACCCCACGCATCATTGACTCATCGGTTCTTCACCATTGCTCAGATGAGGATTGCCATGGAGGGAGCAAGAACGCCATGGGAGGGAGAGGCCAAGGAGAGAGGGAAAGGGCTCGCCGGCCGGCGACCGAGATTCGCAGCAATGGTCGAGACAGCCGGGCGTGATGGCGCGCCAGTGGCCGCAGCCAGAGGAGCGGGCCGAGCGACGCGGGGAAACGCTAGGAGGAGGGCGGCGCTTGAGAGCTGGAGGAGGCCTGCCGAGGGAGGCGAGGGTGCGGCGAGATTCGGCGTGAGGTCGTGCACACAGAGGAGGTCCATGACGTGAGGTCGAACTGGCATGCAGCACGACGTCAAAAATCGAGCCGACGGCACAACGTTTAAAACCTCTCGAAAATGCGATATTTCTAAACTAAGGTGAGCACTGGATAGCTAGCATCAAGGGAGTCTACGGTGCAAGGAATTGAATTGAATCTTACCCAAACGGGAGAAATCGACACTTAATCTGAGCGACGGCGGCGCATTTAACAAACTCAAAATTCAAGGTCAAACCGCAACAAAAATCAAACCGATTGAATGGTTGTGATCACAGAGGCAAGGCACAAAGTGACGCGGTTGGTTTACCTAGAAACTCACCGAGTAAGAGATGGCTCACGGTGTCTTTGGAGAGCCGCCGTCGGCTTTCTCGAGCTTTGGAAATGGAAACCAGACGAATCAAGAGGGCAAGGTGAGCACGGGATAGAAGACACCGGACGATGATTTGAGAACT
This sequence comes from Guadua angustifolia, assembly GCA_036346375.1. NCBI lineage: Eukaryota > Viridiplantae > Streptophyta > Magnoliopsida > Poales > Poaceae > Guadua > Guadua angustifolia. Next base: position 2,763,460 of record CM070517.1, read on the forward strand.
GGAAGCTCATCGTTTCAGAGAGAAACAAGCAGAGTTATTGATATTTGAGTGCATTTCGTTTCTACTCAATTAATCCAATTCCCATGGGTTAAAGGATGAATGGTCATGGGGAATGGGTTCTCCTCGCTCTCTTTGCAATGGATCCAGCCACGCATGATTTGGTGGAGGAAATGAGAAGTTATGATAATTGGAATTTGGAAAGCCATGGAAAGAAAAAGAATCGCGGCTATCCGAAGTGGTCAGGCTGGAGGTGGAAGAAGCATGAACAAGATTCGCCACGGTCGCTTCTCATTGGTCAAGAAATGAAGGGACAAAAGCATGAGGAATAAAATAGCAAAAATGATCTAAAAATCCTGGAAACATTCCTAAAAATACTAGAGATTATTTGGAACCCAATAAAATTAGTTTCACTAAATTTTGATGAATTTTGAAATTTAGATTATTCCTAAATCTAATATACCGAATGCCTAAACATTCCGTACCAGAGCGCCCCTCGACGAAGCGGTATAAACTTGTTTCGACTTGATCCTCGCTTCCTCTCGGCAGGTCGGGCGATATAGGTCGCCTCGCAAGGAAATTATGAATTGATTCAGCCCAGGAGGGAATACCTTCAACCACAACGAGTAAGACCTCTTGGTCGGAGATCGAGGGAGCCGCCAAAATCTCCAGGATGACATCGGGCGGGACCTCGTCATCGGTATAGGCGAGCTTGGAGAGGGAGTCGGCACTTGAGTTATCTCTCCTGGGTATGTGATGGAGCTCCAGGTTCTGGAACCACTTCTCCATCTTGCGCATTTCGGCTAGGTACTTCGCCATCGAGTCTTCCGAGCACTGGTACTCTTTGTTGTACTGATTGACAACGAGCTGGGAGTCGCCTTTGACGACCAACCGACGCATGCCCAACGCCTTGCAAGCTCGCAAGCCCGCCAAGAGAGCTTCATACACGGCCACGTTGTTGGTCGCTGGAAACCCAAAGCGAACTACACCGAAACTCAGGTTTTTCCGCCGACCTGCTCAGCGCAGTTATGACGCTCGCCGACCACGAAGTCGGCAAGCACTTGCGATTTGATGGCCATTCGAGCCACGACCTGGACATCGAATGCCTCCAATTCCATAGCCCACTTGGCGATGCGCCCACCGCCCTCTGGGTTCCGCAAGATGTCCCCGAGTGGAAAATTGTTCGGGACAACCACGGAGTGCGCTTGGAAATAATGTCGAAGCTTATGCTGGCCATGAGGAGAGCGTGACAGCTTTTTGTACTCAAGGGTAGCGCCCTTCGAGCTGTGCAAGACTTCACGACATAATAAATTGGTGTTGTTGATCCCCGCCGCCCACCGTAACAACACCGACAAACTGGTGGTGGCCGAAGGTAGAGCAAAGAACCTTTCACGGGTTATGGGTCGTAAGTAGGGGGGTTGACAGTATACCTTCAGCTCGCCGAAGGACCGCCAGGCCTCCGAGGTCCACTCGAAGCCCCCTTGCTTGTGAGAGCCCTCAAGAACGGAAGCCCCGCTGCCGAGCCTCGAGATGAATTGCTGAGGGCGCCATGCGCGCGGTGAGGCTCGCGACCGCTGATCGAGGCCGGGTGCCATCTTTCGATCGCCGATCTTTCTCGGTTCGCCAACCCCGAGCCCCGATCATATAGCCAAGACCTTCCCGACGCTGTGCGAACACGCACTTCTCGGGATTGAGCTTGATCTTGTGCTGCTCAGTTGCCGAAGGTTTCTTCGAGGTTCAACATGGTCGCCTCGGAGGGGCTCTTGACAATGATGTCGCCCACGAGACCTCAAGGTTGCGATCGATCCGAGGGTCGAACGCCTTGGTCATCAAACACCGAACGTGGCTCCTCGTGACACGCGCACTAAACGACATAGTCGTAGCAAGAGGTGCCGAACGGGTGATGAACGACGCCTTGCTCTCATCGTTAACCGCCACTTTGATCTCGGTGATACCGAATAGGCATCCAAGAAGCTCAAAGATCTTGGCGTTCATGTGGAGTCGACGATTTGATCGATCGCGTGAGCGGAAGTTGTCCCTGCATGCCGAAGTTCAAACCAAGGTGGTCACACACATTCTCCACTTCCTGCCCTTCTTCTGGACAATGACCGGGTTGGCCAGCCACTCGGAGTAGTCGATCTCACGAATGAAACCAGCCTTCAAGAGCTTGTCGAGATTCTCCTTGATGACCGCGACTTTCTCAGGAGAGAAACGACACAGCTTCTGGCGCACAGGTCGAGAGTCAGGTCTCACCTGCAATTTGTGCTCGATCACTTCCCTCGGGACGCCGGGCATGTCCGCGGCTCCTGCTTAATATGCCCTTGTTGGCGCGGAGGAAAGTGACGAGCTCGAGTTCCTATTTGGAGCTCACCACCAAACATGGATGCATCCGCTAGATTGTCTCCTCGAGCAAGCCTGACCTTCGTCGCCACTGGCTGGATCGCCACCTTCCGACGAAGCTTCATCGCCGCCTGGGCCTCGTTGGGTAGCATGCGGCAAGGGCCAAGGCCTTGGTCTCGATCCGCATCGCCAGAGGTCGCCTTCAAGACGGTTATCCCGCACGGTTATGATGCCGTTTGGACTAGGCAGCTTCATACACCGATGGCCATAGTGGTTGGCCGCCATGAACTTGACCAAGGCAGGCCGCCCAAGGATGGTGTTGTACGGGAGGTCCCCCTAGACCACCTCGAAAGTGATCAGCTCGGTGCTGAAGTTGGTCGAGTCGCCAAAGGTGACGGGCAAGACCACCTGCCCCAAAGGAATGGAAGAGCTTCCGGGGACGATCCCGAAGAAGGGGACAGCGATGTTCTTGACCTTCGACCGGGAATCTGATCCGTCAAGCGCCTCCGCAAGAAGAGTTAAAGGAACTACCGCCATCGACCATGACACGCCGATCATGTGTTGCCGATGGTCGGGTCACGACCAAGGCGATCTTCAGATCTCGGGCCATACCTTGACCGTCCTCCGGAGAGAAGGTGATGGTGGCCTCACCCACTTGCAAAGCCGCCGGTGGGCTTCCCCAGTGACTGGTAGATGGTCCATGAGGCGGCCTTGAGCTCAAGACCGGATCGGTAAGCCGATTTAACCGCCGAAGATGACATCGGCGATGCTCGCCTCGGCTGAACTCCAAGTCGAGGTCATCGGGTCCGCCTGGCGCTCACCCTATCCCGCGGGCGTCCTCTTTCGTTAGCACTGCATTTCCCTCACCATCGTAAAGGCCTCTAGCTTGCTTTGCCAAGCCCCGCAGTTCGCAGGTCGTGGCCACCGCCCTATTAAATAGGCGGTTCGATTCGTCAGAAGCCGGGCCCAGCCGGCCCTCGGGCTGGGCCGGCCTCTGCGCTGACGAGGTCGAGGCCGCCTTGACGAGGTCTGACCCTTCCCGAGCTCGATCCCAGACCTCAAGGACTCTACCGTCCGTCTGAAACTATCACCCGCAGAGGCTGCCACCGGTCCCGCGTCCGCTTCTTGGTCATGGCGCTATGGTCGGCTCCTTGGAGTTGGATGGGCCACCTCGGTTCACCTTAAGCTTACCCTAGTCGAAGTCGCTTCCAATGGACGTTGTCGTCGTGATCCGTGATACCGCCCGCCATACGGAAAGCTTGTTGACGCCGAGCCTCGAGGTGATCTCTGTGTCCTCAAGAAGCGCCGGTCGCGGACGCCGAACTTGAAAGCTTTGATGACGGCTTCATCGGAGATGCTCGGGATCAGGTTCCTTGTGCGGATAAACCGTCGCACGAAGTCACGGTTGCTCGTTTGCCCCGATGACGCGATCCAGTCTTTCTCCTCCCCGCCGCCGTAGCAACTCTGGAAGTTGGAGCAGAGGGCGCTCTGGATTTGGCGCCACGACCTAAAGGTACCAGGCTTCTAGTTGAAGAGCCAGGTCCGCGCGACACCGTCCAGTACGGTCGGGAGATAATTCGCCATCACGAGCTCATCGCTTCCGCCGCCAGATGGCGGTCGAGTAGATAGATAGGAACTCGTCGGGTTTTTGGTCCCGCCGGCGCTCTATCAATGCCGCTTAAACCGAGCCGCCAAAGCACGCATCGCGACGAAGGTTGTCGGAGTACGCCATGCAGCCATAGGCCGGGACAGGCGCACGCCGGGTGTAGTCATCACCAACGAGGTTCTTACTGCTGCTGAACTCGGAGTCGAGGCTGCCTCGGCGGCCCGACCTTTGACGGGAATGGCCACGACGCTGCGCACGGGAGTCACCTGAGAGGTAGCGTAGGCGGTCCTGGACCCTACGGCGCCTGGGCAGAATATCCGGGGAGAGGCCCCCCAATTCACTACTGGTTGTCGCAGAGCTCGTAAAGCTCGGTTCGCGCCTTTCCCTGCCCGGGTTGGTGCCTACAGGACGGTGGCGTGGCGACGTCAAAGCCACGTCCCGAGACCGCGGCCGGGCGTGATGGCGCCCTCGCGGGGGCGATTTACGGTCTTGCTGGCGACGACGCGACGAGTTGTCTTCACTTCTCAGGGAATGGGTCCCTGAGTGATGGCTTCGGTGCTGCGGTGGTATGACCTCGCCTCGCAGCCCGATCGAAGCTTCGGCCAGGCTCGCCAAAGAGTTTCGACTCGCCCTATCGGGATCACCATGATCCGGAGATAGCGCGGAGGCGCCTCGAGGGAGGAAGCCCGACGCCAGAGATGTACGGCCTTTCTCTGGTCCTCCGCCGAGGGCGATTATGGCTTGGTTGATGGCGACATGCACCATCCAGTGGGCCTCCTCAGGGGTCTGCGGGTCACGGCTGTCCGTGGCCACGTCCACGCCATGGCTATCTGCCATCAAAACGTGCGGCTCGTGTGGCGGTGGCGAGGGCGAGAACAGGGACGCGGAGTCGGAGTTCGCGCTTGAGCCCTCGCTCGAGGAATGTCCGTCGATGAAGCGTGCCATGCTCCCAAGATCCCGGCGCTTTTCCTGCGAATGAGCAAAGCTATCGGGCCCCACGGTGGGCGCCAGCTGTCGACGATCGGGATTGCCAACCGCAGAAGATGAAAACAGGGGTTAGAGAGACATGGGACCCGAGCAGAGCTCTACCAACGGCGAAAGAACGTGACGCCAAGGTCTGAGCTAGGCGACAAACGAACGTGACATGAGGGTTTATACCGTTCGAGCCCCGTGAAGGTAATAGCTCTACCCCAGTTGCCTTGCAGCGATGGATTTTGTTTCTATCGAGTACAGAAGTGTGTTACAGCTCAAGCTCAACAATGGTGGTGTCTAGCGCTCGAGCTCTGATGTCTTGTCCCTCTTCAGGCTATGCATCCTTAGACTTATATCCTCCCTGCTTGTAACGGATGGGAGATATTCCCGGGTAGTGGTCTTCATGCGCATTGAGGGTCGGGCAGAATCGCCGGACTTGTTTCAAGGCCGCCGCTCCCCACGATCCCTGCCTTGGTAACCGTCGAGCAAACGAACATCCCGGAATCCAAGGGGACTCCGGTATGAACGAACGCCAACGCGAGCTCAAGGTCGTACGAAGCCGTACTTGGGGTCGTACGCGCTCTAGGTCGAGCGCCTCGGCATACTCCTAGGTCGTGGTCGGGGCCTCTTGAGCCTGGGGCTCACGACCGCTTGCCGACGGTCAAGGGACGCAAATGCCCTCGTCACCTTGCTACAATTTTGATAAAACACATTTAAACAATATTTTCAAAGCAACCCATCCATAAGTATTTTAATCAATTCCGCAACTAAGCTCATCTAACGCACTAAACAAAGTATATCACAACCTAATATGATCATGATATATCATAGCAATCCTAGGGTTACAAATAAACAAGGATTTCGATATCAAGGTGGTAATAACAATTCGGGTTAACTACCAACCTATATTTAATATCATCTTTATATAAATAGCAATGTATGTTGTAAAACCTTTGTAAAACATTTGCAAACATGGGATCAAAATGCGTCAAGGAGATTTGCCTTCAGTTACAGCGGAGGCGTCGAAGTCTTGAGGTTCAACGACAACGTCGGCGGATCCGGCAAACTCTTCGGCTACGCGCAAAACGGTACAACCAAATGAATAAAATAAAATAGGATAAATCCAAAAATTACAAAATTGGTACTGGCAGAAAGATCTTGAATTTAGATGAATTTAGAAATTTGAATGGGGTCAATCCGAGCTCAGAAGGAAAAGATATAAGCGTTTGAATTTTGAAAATCCTGAAAATTGGAAAACCGAGGAATATTCCGCGGAATCTTTCTTTTTCTCCAATTTCCTAATTTTTTATCTCTCTTGCAAGTGGACCCCACGCATCATTGACTCACTGGTTCTTCACCATTGCTCTGTACAGAGGATTGCCATGGAGGGAGCAGCAACGCCATGGGAGGGAGAGGCCAAGGAGAGAGGGGAAAGGCTCACGGCCGGCGATCGGGAGACGGCGGAATGGTCGGAGGCGGCCGGGCCGCGTGAGGGCGCGCCAGGTCACAGCCAGGGGAGCTACCGAGCGACGCTGGGGAAACGCGCAGGAGGGGCGGGCGCTGAGAGCTGGAGGAGGCCGCCGAGGGATCGGCGAGGGTGCGGCGAGGCATGAGGTCGTGCACACAGAGGCGGGCGACGCGAGGTCGAACGGCGGCGAAAGCACGACGTCAAAATCGAGCCGACGGCACAACGTTTAAAACCTCTCGAAAATGCGATATTTCTAAACTAAGGTGAGCACGGATAGCTAGCATCAAGGGAGTCTACGGGTGCAAGGAATTGAATTGAATCTTACCCAACGGAGAAATCGACGATTTAGCTGAGCGACGCCGATTTATTTAACAAACTCAAAATTCAAGGTCAAACTGCAACAAAAATCAAATCCGATTGAATGGTTGTGATCACAGAGGCAAGGGGCACAAAGTGACGCGGTTGGTTTACCTAGAAACTCACCGGAGTAAGAGATGGCTCGCCGGTGTCTTTGGAGAGCGCCGGGCGTCGGTTTTCTCGAGCTTTGGAAATGGAAACGGCACGGAATCAGTAGGGCAAGGTGAGCACGGGATAGAAGACACCGGGACGATGATTTGAGAACTGGAAGCTCATCGTTTCGTAGAGAAACGGCAGAGTTATTGATATTTGAGTGCATTTCGGTTTCTACTCAATTAATCCAATTCCGGCGGGTTAAAGGATGAATGGTCATGGGGAATGGGTTCTCCTCGTCTCCCTCTTTGCAATGGATCCAGCCACGCATGATTTGGTGGAGGAAATGAGAAGTTATGATAATTGGAATTTGGAAAGCCATGGAAAGAAAAAGAATCGTGCTATCTCTGGAAGTGGCTGGCTGGAGGTGGAAGAAGCATGAACAGTATCTGCCACGTGTCGCTTTCTCATTGGTCAGAAGAAATGAAGGGACAAAAGCATGAGGAATAAAATAGCAAAAATGATCTAAAAATCCTGGAAACATTCCTAAAAATACTAGAGATTATTTGGAACCCAATAAAATTAGTTTCACTAAATTTTGATGAATTTTGAAATTTAGATTATTCCGGAACGAATATACTGATTTTGATGAAAGGCCACGAGAGATAAAATAGCAAAGAGATTCCAAAAATCTTGAGAAAATTCCTAAAATTTTTTTGGAATATTTGTAACCTAATGCAATAGGTTTCGGGATTTTTGGAGCATCTTGGAACATAGGTGAAATTTCGAGTAAGGACCGAATTAGGAATTCTGACTTTTTGGACGGTAAAGGATTGAACTTCAATTTCGGATGGATAAGGATGCCAGGTTAAATATAACACCGATGAAAAACCAAAATTTGGAATTAATTAATTTTAAATTAGCTTTTAGCAGAAACCCGAAATTGGTGATGTTACAAACCTACCCCCCTTAGAGAGAATCTTGTCCCCGAGATTCGGACGGAGAAGGAAAAAGATCAGGAAACTCTGCTCTCAGATCCTCTTCTCGCTCCCATGTTGCTTCTTTTTCGGAATGGTTGCTCCACTGAACTTTGCAAAACCTGATCACTCGGCTTCTGGTTCGACGTTTAGCTTCATCCAAGATTTTGACTGGATATTCTGGATACGACAGGTCTTCTTTTAATTCCATCTCTTCATACGGCATCTGATGCTTGAGTACTCTGAGACATTTCTTCAGCTGAGAAACATGGAAGACATCATGCACATTTGACAGCTGCGGAGGTAGCTCCAGCTTATAAGCAACTTCTCCTCTTCTGGCTACTATAGGGAAAGGACCTATGTAGCGAGGTGCCAACTTGCCACTGACTCTGAAACGACGCATTCCCTTGAGAGGTGAAACCTTAAGATACACATGATCACCAGGTTCAAAGCTTAGTTCTCAGTGACGATTGTCAGCATAACTTTTCTGCCTTGACTGGGCGGTTTTTAAATTCTCACGGATCACTCTGACTTGCTCTTCAGCTTCTTTCAGAATCTCAGGTCCAATTATTTGTCCAACATCTGTCTCTTTCCAATATAATGGTGTTCGGCATTTTCTTTCGTACAGAGTTTCAAATGGTGCCATCTTCAGACTTGATTGATAACTGTTATTGTACGAAAATTCTGCATATGGCAAATTTTGATCCCAAGAACCTCTATAGGTCAAAGCACAAGCTCTCAACATATCTTCTAGTATTTGATTTATCCTTTCCGTCTGACCATCTGTCTGAGGATGGTAAGCAGTACTAAAGTTTAGGTTTGTGCCCAAAACCTCATGCAACTTCTGCCAAAACCTTGAGGTAAATTGGGAACCTCGATCCGACACGATCTTCTTTGGCACACCATGCAAACATACAATTTTAGCCATGTACAATTCTGCAAGTTTATCACCAGAATAAGTTGTCTTCACAGGAATAAAATGTGCGACTTTTGTTAATCTGTCCACAATAACCCAGATAGAATCATAACCAGACTTGGTTTTTGGAAGTCCAGTAATGAAATCCATTCCAATTTCTTTCCATTTCCAAACAGGAACCTGCAAAGGTTGTAACAATCTAGCTGGTCTCTAGTGTTCTGCTTTTACCAGCTGACATATATCACAACGTGCTACAAAATCAGCAACTTCTCTTTTCATATTGGACCACCAATACTTTTCCTTCAAATCCAAGTACATCTTCGTACTTCCCGGATGAATAGAGTAAACAGAATCATGAGCTTCTTTTAAAATCAAATCCTTGATTCCCTTTTGATCAGGAACTACAATTCTTTTTCCAAACCAAACGGTTCCTTTCTCGTCTTCAGAAAATTCAGGAAATTTCCTTTCTTCATACCATCTTTTAGGTCTGTGATACCACTATTATTCTTTTGAGCCTCTCTGATATGATCTTCCAGGGTTGATTGCACTTCAACATTGAAAATACATCCTTCATTCACCAACTCCAAGTTGAGGCGTCTGAACTCTTCATGAAGTGCTGGCTGACTTTCCTGAACCATAACATTGTTGAAATAACTTTTCCTGCTCAAATCATCCGCAATAACATTAGCTTTTTCGGGATGATAATGGATACCAATATCATAGTCTTTAACTAATTCCAACCATCTTCTCTGCCTCAAATTGAGATCTGGCTGAGTGAAAATGTATTTCAACTCTTATGATCTGTATAGATCTCACATCGATTTCCAATCAAATAGTGCCTCCAAATCTTAAGTGCATGCACAACTGCAGCTAACTCTAGGTCATGGGTTGGATAGTTTTCCTCATGGGGTCGCAGTTGTCTTGAAGCATAAGCTATGACTTTATCTTCTTGCATCAAAACACATCCGAGTCCTTGCTTTGAGGCATCGCAAAGAAACTTCAAAATCCTTATGAATATCCGCAAGACAAAAGCACGGTCTTTGAAGTTAACCTCTTCTTCAACTCTTGAAAACTCGTCACAGGACTTAGTCCATTCAAATTTCTTCTCCTTCTTCAGTAGCTGGGTAAGAGGTCTTGCAATCTTTGAAAATCCTTCAATGAATCGCCAATAATAACCTGCTAAACCAAGGAAACTACTGATATCCGGAACAGACTTGGGTTGCTCCCAATTTAGCACGGCCTTCACTTTAGCAGGATCAACTACTACTCCTTCAGCCGAGATGACATGACCCAAGAAAGCAACTTCCTTTAACCAAAAATCACATTTACTGAACTTAGCATAAAGCTGATGCTCTCTGAGCTTTTCCAAAACTATCCTCAGATGATCCTCATGCTCTTTCTTATTCTTGGAATAAATAAGAATGTCATCAATAAAAATGACAACAAACTTATCTAAAAGCTCCATAAACACCTTGTTCATCAAATTCATGAAATATGATGGTGCATTTGTTAATCCAAAGGACATCGCTGTAAACTCATACAGTCCATATCGGGTAGTGAAAGCTGTCTTTGGGATATCTTCTTTTCTGATCTTAAGCTGATGATACCCTGATCTTAAGTCAATTTTTGAGAATACCTTGGCTCCTTTCAGCTGGTCAAACAGATCATCTATCCTGGGCAAAGGATACTTATTCTTTATTGTGACCTCATTCAAAGATCGGTAATCTATGCACATTCTCAGACTGCCATCCTTCTTATTAACGAAGATTACCGGTGATCCCCAAGGTGATGAACTTGGTCTTATAAATCCTTTCTCCTGCAGTTCTTCAATCTGTTTCTTCATTTCTGCTAACTCATTAGGAGGTAGCCAGTAGGGCCTTTTTGAGATAGGAGCTGTACCAGGTACAAGCTCAATAATAAACTCAATGTCCCGGTCTGGTAGCATACCAGGTAAATCTTCTGGGAATACATCTGGGTATTCATTCACTATGGGCACATTTTCCAAAGATATACCTTTTAGTCGATTCAGTGTACTACCCCCCTTAGAGGAGAGATTAGACAGGAACTCCACTTGAATTCCCTCAGGACTAGTAAGGGAGATAGCTCTACTAGCACAGTCTATCTGACCCTTGTACGTGGTTAACCAGTCCATTCCAAGGATTACTTCTATACCCTTAGTATCCAATAATATTAAGTTCGCTAGGAACTTTACCCCTTTTATAACTATTTCCATTTTTGGGCAAATAGAAGTTGTTCTTAGTTCTTTTCCAGGAGATTGAACTAGTAAGGGATTTCTAAGCTGAACTGTATCCCATCCATGCTTTCTAACCAAATTATCTGATATGAAGGAATGCGTTGCACCGGAATCAAATAAAACTGAAGCAGGTACTGAGTTGACAAAGAATTTACCATACACCACGTCAGGTGCATCCTGGACCTCTTCAGCAGTGACATGGTTAACACGTCCTCTTCCAATCGTACGAGGAGTACGCGGCGTCTGGCGTTCCTTTCCTTGAGCCGATGCTTGGTCGCAGTGGTGTAGTCCCTGTGTTGAATCGAACAGGTTACCGCTGACGCTTCGGGGACAAGCATTAGCATAATGTCCCATCTCTCTGCAGTTGAAGCACTAGATTCCTGCTGTAGCTGTGTTGTTCTTAGTAACTTGACTTCCTGCGTTGCTAGCAAAGGCCGAAACAAACTGACGCTGAGCTGGAGCGGGAGTCCTGGGAGCACTAGAAACTGCTGGTCTGATGGAGTGAGGTTGAAAGAAACGTGGCCTAGAACTACTGGCGCCACGATGAGCTTGAAAAGCCATCTTTCTCTTCCTAGATTCATACAGCTGACTTTGGGCATCCTCCTGAACCAAAGCCTTATTCACCATATGCTGAAATGTGAGGAAGTCATTGGAGACTAGCTGCACTTTGATATTAGGGTCAAGACCCTCCATAAAGTGCCAGATTTTTGCCTCATCAGTGGCAACATCCTCAGTAGCATAACGAGATAGCTGGGTGAACCGATTCAGGTATTCTGAGACTGAAAGGTTTCCTTGCTGCAGCTTGTGAAACTCTCGCCTCTTCATTTCCATAATCCCCTTGGGAATATGGGTAGCCCGAAAAACTTCCACAAATTCATTCCAAGTGATGTTCTGGGCTTCCTCGTGGGCGGCGAGGTAATTTTCCCACCAACTTGCAATGTTCTTTCACCGATGAGAGGCATATAAAACACTCTCATATTCATCACATCGAACCAAGTATAACTTCCTCTCAACTTCTTTGAGCCAGTCATCTGCTTCCAACGGATCAACAGATCCAGCAAACATCGGGGGTCTAGTCCTCATGAACTCCCCAAACATAGACCGGGGTGGTTGAGTGCTGGCCGAGCTGGGGCTGGTTGAGGTGGATGGGGGCATTCTGCGCTAGGGCTTGCAGGATTTGAAGCTGCATGGCCATCATCTGCTCTATGCTTGGAGGCTGATTCGGGGGTGGGGGTGGCACTTGGTTCTGCTGCGCTGGAGACGGCGGTGCCTGGTTATTCTCATTGTACTGCAGCTGTTCTATTGGCACTTCATCCTGGATTTGAACTCTTCCACGACCACGACCACGGCCTCTACCGCGGCCTCCTCTTCTTCCTCTGCCACGACCTCGCCAGGGTTCTCCATCTGAAACCATGGACGGGGAAAGCACAATTGTAACGTCCCGAAATTTGGCCCGATTTTAATTTTTAAAGTTATTTGGATTTTTGTGAATTAATTAAAGTTTATTTGCATTTAATTGATTTTATCTGAATTTTTGGATTTAATTGAATTTTTGTGGATTTTTGGGAATTTATTGGATTTAAATAAAATTAAATTGAATTATTCTCCTCTTGATTGATTAATATCAGAAAAAGTATTTATCAAAAATAAATGAAAATATTTTATTTAAGCTCTAAATACCTTGAAATATTTTCTGGATTTTTTCTAGAATTTTTCGGGTATTTTTAGTGCCCTAAATAATTACTTTGAATTTCTACATTTATTTTTATTGGAAAAACCAGAAAATCCCGTAGCTACAGTGTTGGGCCGACCCAACACTGTGCTTGCACGGAGGAAACCCTAATCGCCGCTGAATCTGGACCGTCGGTTCGTGATCGAACGGCTGACGTGACCGCACCACCTCGGATCGTGGCGCGATCGCCGACCGCCGCCTCTGGTTGGCCGCGATTTGTCGGGATTTGCACGCTATAAGGCATCTCGACGACCGTGCTATGGCTTGTTAAATTGGTCTCTCGCCCGCAGATTCGGTCCATTCGCCCATTAGCTCTCGGTCTCCTAGTCGCCTTTTGCTCGCCAGAGTTGGCAATCACCTCCGCCTCGGTTTTCTTTTGCCCGCCGCCCACCGCTCTCCGCGCCGCCAAGACCTCACCGAGTTCACTATTAAGGCGATCCGCTGGGTTAATTCTTCCGACCGAGAGGTTTCGGAAACGCCGTCGACCGCGTCGTCTTCTCCAAGTCCGGCGACCAGCACCACCGCTTCTTCTTCGTCGCCTCGCGAGCAACCACAGCCGCCAGATCTTCATCCCACGCTCGAGGTGAGGCCACGTAGGCTTAGTAACAATGTATCGCTCGGGTAATCTCCGACCGTCGGATCCGAATCCAACGGTCCGAAAAATCGTGCATGCGTGGCTTGATGCTTCCTCGCCGCGTATCAGCTTCTGGTTGGTCCAAGGCACTGTTCACGGGTGTAACATCCCAAAATTTTAGTTTCTTAATTATTAAATATTATTTTATTGCTAATTATGAATTTTATGATTTTCTGAATTTATTTGGATTTTCTGAGATTTATTGGAATTCTTTTGATTTAAAATGCATTATCTTTTGTCAAGAAATAATTATAAAAAGATATTTGCAAAATAAAGTTTTTGTGAAAATATTTTATTTAAGTCTAGAGTAGCTCAAAATATTTTTGAGAATTTTATGGGAATTTTTAGAGTATTTCTAAAGCTTTAAATAAATCAAAACATTTAATCGAATAATTAAAATAGGAAATTCGGGAAAATATGTAATGAATAGTAACAGGCCTCGGCCCATACACTGTGCAGCCCGCGTCCGATTTTGGAAATACCGATTCGAGGAGATCTTTTCGTGGTCGCTTGATGCCGACGGACTGCCGCTACCGCCGCTCCGATCGGTTTCAAAAGAAGCGCCGCTTTGAACTTTCCTTCCCGCCAGACCACGGTATAAAGGATCTCGAGCCCTCCGTATCACCCTTAGCGCCAAGATCGCTTCTCTTGCGCCGCCACCGAGAAGCATCGGAGGAGCCACAGAGCTCGTCGGAGTTGCGGAGTTCTACGAGGGTTTGCGCCGCGTTTTTCCGTCGTTAGAGATTCTCTTCCGTCGATTCGAGGGTGGGATCGAATTCGTCGAGTCACGGAGAAGCTGCGCCGCCATCTCTTCTTCGCCGGAGTTCGCCGGAGCGTCACCGGAGGCATCATCTTCCTCGGGTCCGGTCAGTTGCGCCGCCACCGCTTCGTCGCCGCTCGGGAGCTCGGTGAGCCATCTGATCAACCACCGAAGGCCCGGATTAGTCCACGTCGACGCTAAGGTAGGGTTGATGCTTCGCTGACGCGTGTCGCCACGTGGGATGAAGCACTGAGGTGGCGATGAGTTGGCGCCACGCAAGCACATGTGTCAGCAGACGCTGAAAAACCGGATTTTTCCATATAAAAATAATTCGCTAAATTCGGAATTTCTATTTTCAGAGTATTTTTCAGGAATTTCCAAACTTCAAAACCTCATAACTTTCGCATACGAACTCCGTTTGAGGTGATTCAAATTCCTAAAAATTTGTAAAATTGAGATCTTTCTAATGGTGGCTTTTATTTGAATTTTTGAATTTGTTTGCTCTTTGTTTTTGGTTTTTATTTGCTTTCTCTCTCGATTCGCGTGAGACGTTGAATTGTGCGAAGCTTCGGAAGGATTTCTCAGCTCGTGAATTATTTCCGCACCAGAGCAGGAGCTTAACGAAGGCAAGTTATGCTTTGATCATGTTGAACCCATAAATTAGATTGCATGCTATTTTGATTTACCTTATCACTTGATATTTGATGTGTATAAATGATTTCAACATAAGTTTGGGATTAGTTACCATACCCTTTGAATTATACCTACCTTGATATTTGTATGCATGCTTCATTGTCACCTTAAGTTGGTTATGTGGTTGGTTAATAATAAAAATCAACATGGATGGTTAGACCGAATAGATTTGCTTAGCCATGCTACGCCATCACATGTTCATGAATTAGTGGTTAATAATCTTGACTAATGGAATATGGAACAATGATGTTGAATTGATGCTTGGTAATCAACTGGGTTTGATAATCATTTAGATTGAAGCAAGTGGTAGGGACAAGGGTGTCAGGTGGGTCGATGGGCGAGAAAGGGTATGTGTAAGCCTTGCTTTAATCAATCCTAAGGACTTAACCTTGCGAGCCTTTGACCCGAGTCCAACTTGCAACCACATGTCCGAATGGGACAGCTTAGTCGACTAATTTGCAAATGCTTAACTTAAGTGCTATCTTGGTGGTGTGGGTCCGGTTCACGAGGAAACTCACATGGCGCAAGAGGGGGCCCCGCTGTGGTGGTTTAGCCCTTGGTTGTTGAAACCTTAGCGGGTAGCACCGGGTTAAGAGGATGCATTGTAAAGGCTTCGTTACGATCGTTCGCCTGTGTGGTGCATGGTTGTATCGTGTGGGTAAAGTGCATAACCTCTGCAGAGTGTACAATCTATTCGGATAGCCATGCTCACGGTATTGAGCAATGCTCGGGAATTACAGTCAAGGGGTAGTTAACTAAAACTTGTCAACTGCTTGGATGGCAGGATGCCATGTGGATAATGGAACTTGATTTAGGATGGAGAACTTGGGTTTGATTTGAGAAACAATGGAATCTATTTACTTGTTATTATTTGTTTTACTGTCTTTTAAATCTACATATTGTTTATGTTTGAAAATGCTGCTTTAATGCTTATGAGCCACTTAGCCATTCCTTTGGAATAAGCCTGCATATAGTTATAATAGAAATGCATTCTGTGCACAACTTGTTGAGTACGTGTTGGTGTACTCACCCTTGCCTACAAAAATCATCAAGGTCAAGAAGGAGTACCATGAAGGGACGAATGTTTAGGTGCGAGCCTTGTCGGTTGCCTCGTGGTATACCGAGGGTTATCTACGCCTTCATTCCGCCGCAGCTCAATTTGTTGTTCAAATTTTGTGAGGCATTGCTAAGTGAGTTGACCGTAAGGTCATACAACCGCTAATATTTAATATATTATGTCTTTGTCTTATTTACGTTGTGTATGATTATGATATTCGCTAATGTTGAGCCTGTGTGCACTAGCGCGATCCTGGACTAGTGCAGTATACACAGAGGGTCCGGATTTGCATATTCGGGTCCCGACAACGGGCCCACTCGCTGGGTGGATCACGGCCGTGGTTGACGCCAAGATGACGCTATCCGCCCGCATGTCAGTGTCCGTACCGACGTGGAAGTCCCTGGTGCCGACGCGTGTCGCCGAGGGAATTTAATCCGAATTTTCAGTAGGAAAATAAATAGAGTAAATCGGTTATATATTAATTTGAATTTCAGCAAACTTGAAAATGCTATAACTTTCACATTTTAACTCGGATTTGGGTGATTCCAGTGCCCAAAAATTTGTAAAAATGTAAGCAATTTAATGATGATTTTTATTTTATTTTTGGTAATGATATTGCTGTCTGTTTTAGTGTATTTATTGTGTGCACGTTGTTCCAATTAGACTCCGAGTTGCCGGAATTCGCCGAGGGAGAATTCGAAGACCCGTCGCAGACCTCGGACCAGAACCAACCACTGTTTGAAGGCAAGTCATGTTTGACCATGTTGCCCCTAGATTTTCAAATATAATTTGATTCAATTATTGCATGCTATGTTAAGTAAAAATGATGTTGCTTATGTGGGAACGGTAGCTAAAATACCTATCTTGCTTACGACACCTTGTTAATACTTTTGTATGCCCTGAACACCTTGTCACCCAAGAATGCTAAATTATGTTGGTTGCTACATTAATGCCAACACGGAAGGCTAGACCGTGATTAGTCGCTAACGCTTTCGCTTGTACGCTTGAATGTCTTTTAAATAGTACATTAGTACTGACTAAACAATTATGGAACGCATTTTGAAATAATGCGATGATGTCATGAAATGGAATTGAGGGTAGCGACATGTGTGGTTCTACTCGTGCAATGAAGTAGGCATTGGCATGTGTTGCAATAATGCAAAACCGGGTGGGAAATGTTTTGGACCGGGGCAAGTGGCAAGAAGGCTTCGTGCCAGGTGGGCCTGTGTGGCAATGGGATGTGTGAAAAGATTGTGAAGGTTGCGTGCCGAGTAGTATAAATCGAAAGTCTTGCCCGGGACAATTAAGGACTTAACCTTGCGAGCCTTTGAACTGAGTTCCGTGTACAACCACTTGTCCTAATGGGACGGACCTAGTTCAAGAGGGTTTCTAATATTTTTCCTTTGATACCTTGGGGTGAGATTACACAAAAATGTAACAAGATGGGGAGCGACACTGCCGCGGCTTGGTACCCATCCAATCAGATTCTGCTGTTCTAAACTTTGGCTCTGTGTGAGGGAAGTGTTAGAAAGGCACATCGAGAGGATCATCGCTAAGTGTTAGTCTCTGAAAGACTTTGTTGCAATCAATCACCTGTGTGGTGAGCGACTGTATCCTGTGGGTAAAGTGTACAACCTCTGCAGAGTGTGTGTGAATCTATTCGAATAGCCGTGTCCGCGGTACTGGACAATGCTCGGTGATTACAGTCAAGGGTTAGATTTTCAAAATACAAGATGTGGTTTGGGTGGCTGTGTGCCAAAAGCTGATGAATTAAACTAGGGCTCGTGCCAAATTCTTGGAAAAGAATTGAGAAATTAATTATTATTAATATTAGTTTTACTGCTTTTAATTTAATACGATTACCTGTTTAAAGAAATGCTGCTTTAAGCAAAATAACCAATTAAGCCTTTCCTTTGGACTAAGCCATGCATGTAGTAATAGAACTGCATTGTGCATGACTTGTTGAGTATGTTGTATACTCACCCTTGCATCGACAAAAACCTCAGAAGAAGAACTGTGCCAGCTTGGGAGGAGGAGTTCATCGAAGGCCAAGAGGACTAAGGGGTTGAGCCGCACTCAGTAGCCTGTGGTTATGAAGGGTTCATTGTTTCACTTCTGCTTCCGCTGATAAACTTGTGCTACTTTGATATTTTTCGCCCTGCGTGGCGAATTATGTAAGGTGACCATAAGGTCATGTAACTCGATTATATTAAGCTTGAAGTACTTTATTATTTATTTCCGCTGTGTATGATTGTGGTACTTCAACCTATTATCCTGTGTGTACTAGCGTGATCCTGGACTAGTACAAAATACACAGAGTATCCAAATCCGTAAAATTCGGGGCATGAGAGGGATGGTATCAGAGCCATACTGACTGTAGGACTTAACCCTAGTTAGACTGGCCGTTTTAGAAAGGATAAAAGCTAATTTCTAAAGACTAAAAATTTGACAAGAATAATCAATGAAATCTTGACTTATCCCTTCTTCCTTGCTTCATACCTATGCTGTATTATGTTATTACTTTTGTGTTCTTTTAAAAATTTTAGTATTGACGCGTTGCTTTGGCAGATGCGGATGGTTCACTCTTTTGGCGAGCGTCATGGAGGCTATGCTGCAGAGCTCTGGAGGATGCTCCAGGTGTTGGGAGGCTTTGACCGTCCTCTCTACCGATCCCACACCTGGACGGTCAACGGGATCAGTCGTGGTTGGGAGACCACCCTCACTTTGTACGCGCGGGAGCACGCACGTGCTAGTCGTCCGCTCCACCTCACGGTGAAGCGAGCTAGCTACGAGGCGGGCATACAGGAGTGTGTCCGGGTAGCGCTGCGTCGGGTCAGCAGGGACCACGGCTTCGAGCTGTGGGATACCGCTGGTGCACTCAAGACGCGGAGGACCTCTCCAGGCGCGCTTGGAGCTAGAGGACGACGCTGCCGTCGTGCACCTGGGCCGGTTTGCTGCGGCGCAGGAGGAGGTCATGGACGCCACGACTTCGGAGCTTCAGGCTGTGTACTGCGTTCTGGAGGACACCGAGGTTGCTCTACGGGAGACCCGGATGCACGCAGTTCAGAGGATCGCCGAGCTGGAGGAGGCTCTCTACGGTCAGAGGGAGCCGGATGCTGTCACGGAGCTCGACGACGACGAGGAGGAGCCGGAGGAGCAGGAGCCAGAGCCAGGATGGTTGGAGGAGTGATTTTTCAGAGTTGCAGTAGTCAGCTTTTGCGTTGAGACTCACCTGTGTTGAGTCGCGTCTTTAATTACAAACCTAGCTATGCGATGTGATGTAATGAACTATTTGATGTGATGTTGTGACTGTTGTTATGGTTGCATAGTCCCTAGACTATGTAAGAAACCATACCTACTATTATCTATGCTTGGATGTTTAAGAGTTTTTAAGTTACACCTGTTTCCCCGTATAAGTTCCTATGCTTGCCTATTCTTTTCCCCCTTATCTCTAAACCACCGAAGCAATCAACAGATGGTGAACACTCGCAACAACGGAGCAGGAGGCAGTGGTTCGCGCCAGAGACAACAGAGCAAAGACGCCACCACCCTGTGCAAAGACCGCCAATCGACATGCAGAATCTAGGAGCATTTCTCGCAGCACAGACTCAACTAATGCAGACTATGATGGCAACAGTGCAACAAATCAACCACCAGGCAGTCGCCAACAATCAGGTTAATAACAATATGCCCCGACCATACTCAAGACTATCTCGAAGTTTATGAGGACCCGACCGCCTACTTTCTCGGGAATGCCACCATTAGAGGCGCATTTATTGGTTGAGAACCATCGAAAGGAAATTGCATATAACGCAGTGTGAAGGAAACGAGAGGGTACTTTATGCCTCTCACCAGCTTGAGGGAACCGCCGCTGAATGGTGGGAGAACTACTGCGCGTCACAGGAGAACCCGCAGGAGATTACTTGGGAGGAATTCACCCTAGCATTTCGTCAATACCATGTGCCAGAGGGTATCATGGAGTTGAAAAAGGAGGAATTCAGAGCTGAAGCGAGGAGGCCGACACGGGTCGACTATCTCAATAAATTCACCCAACTTGCACGCTACGCTCCAGAAGACGTAGCGACCGACAAGGCCAGACAATCTTGCTTTATGAAGGGATTCAACACTGGCCTACAGGTGGGATTGATCACCCATACCTTCCCGGATTTTCACGAGTTAGTAAACAAGGCGCTCATATTGGAAGACAAGCGCAAAGAACTTGACGACAATCACAAACGCCGCATGGCTCAACAAGGAGGACGCCATGGTCAGCAGAAAACAAGAATGATACCCCAGCAGTTCACCAGATTTCAGCCAGGAAACAGTATCAGGACACCGCCACTAATGCCAAGACCAACCGGACAAACCCCTCAAACCCCAGTCAAGGTTGTTAACCAGAGTGGAGGAAATCAGCAGATGTCAGGAAGACGGTGCTACAACTGTAATGAGACCGGGCATTTTGCCAACATGTGCCCAAAGAAAGGAGGAGTGACACCAGTGCGCTTCAATTTAGGGAACACCCCAGCTAAGACCCCAGTCCAAGGAGGAAGCCGAGGACCCGCTCAAGCTGGAGCCACACCGCCAGCATTCGCACGAGGCCGAATCAACCATATCTCCGCAGACGAAGTCCAGAATGCTACGGACGTCGTGCTCAGTAAGTTCCTTGTCAACTCAGTGCCAGCTACAGTGTTATTCGATTCCGGAGCTTCACATTCATTCGTTTCTCGAGATTTTGCTGTGACAAATGATCTGGATATTGTTAACCTTAAAAGTACACTTCTAGTTCAATCCCCTGGATCAGAACTCCATTCTAAGGTCGGATATTCTGGAGTTAAGCTACTAATAAAAGGAGTAGAGTTCCTAGCGAACATTATTATCTTAGATATCCAAACCCTGGATGTTATCCTGGGAATGGATTGGTTGACTAAGCATAAGGCTGTATTAGACTGTGGGCGAAGAGTCATGTCTATTGAGAGCTCTGAAGGTAGGAAAGTGGAATTTCAAGCTAAGGCAGTTCGAGAAGGACAGATGTTAGTAAACAATTTGGAGACCGTCAGTATAGGAGATGTACCAGTAGTCAGTGAATACCCAGATGTTTTTCCCGAGGAATTACCAGGGATGCCACCAGACAGAGACATAGAATTTGTAATTGACTTAGTACCCGGAACCGCACCAATAGCAAAGAGACCATATCGGATGTCCACCGAAGAACTGGTTGAGATGAAGATTGAAGAGTTATTGGAAAAAGGATTCATCAGACCTAGCTCATCGCCTTGGGGAGCACCGGTTCTATTCGTTAAGAAGAAAGATGGGAGCTTCCGGATGTGTGTAGATTATCGTGCGCTTAACGAAGTGACGATAAAGAACAAATACCCGTTACCCCGGATAGATGATATTTTCGATCAACTAAGAGGAGCAGGAGTATTTTTCAAGATCGACCTTAGGTCAGGATACCACCAGTTGAAAATCAAGACAGAGGACATACCCAAGACCGCGTTTTCTTCAAGATATGGACACTACGAGCTCACCGTTATGTCATTCGGATTGACAAATGCGCCTGCTTACTTTATGAACTTAATGAACAAAGTGTTTATGGAAAACCTAGATAAATTTGTGGTCATATTCATAGATGATATTCTGGTTTATTCAAGGACGGATGATGTCACAACCCAAAATTTGTAATAAGAGAAGCTAAGAATCTCATGAGCATCATGTCATCATCCTTGCATGTTTTGTGGTGTGATTGTTGCGTCAAATCCAAGTTTCAACTCAATCTCAAAGACTTAGAAAGATTTCACTTAAGACTATATAATGTGAATCAACCATTTCTCTTAAGTAAATACTTTGACCTAATAAGACTATTTTAGTGTGCATGTTAGTGGGTCATGTGAGCTCAAAACACAAGTGAATTGTGGTCCAACCAAACCGAAGCCACTTTTTTTTCCCCAAGCCTTCCTGCAAGCAAGACCTCTCCTTCTCATTTCTTTTCTCCCCCAAAGCAGCACAAGTCTCCAGCCAAACCGAAGCCCTCCTCCAGCCATTCCCCAAGCCAAAGCAGCCTCCAGCTCCTCCCCAGGTCGCCCCACCTCCCTGCAGCTCCTCCATTGGTGGCGCCTCCCCCTGCTGCCTCAAGCCAGCGCCTCCATCTCGCCCACGAGCAGCAGCACACTCCTCTCTTCTCTTTGTTCCCATGTGAGATTTTGAGGTGAGGCTCTTCCTTGATTTAGGGTTTGGTATTCTCTGGTTTTGGGGGCAGCAATGGGGATTTTGGGGTCTTAGGTGAGCAGAGATTTGAGTTTTTGATGGGGAACAACCATTCTAGGGTTTGGGGAAAGTTTCAGATTTTCGAGCAGATTTCGTAGCTCCTGTTCTTGACTGATTTGAGGAAGTTAAGAGCATTTACTGCTAGGTTTACTGTAGAGAAAGTTGTGGGTAATGGAATTATCTTTCATCTCCAACTGGAATCACTCAATTGCGTTAATCCAGCTGAAAGTTATGTCAATTTTAGTGCGTGCTGCTCTGAAAATGCTGAAAATGTGGAGCTGAAACTTGAGCTGCGAATTAAAATTAGTTAGAGGCCGAATTAGAAATTAATTTTGCCTGAGAAGTTGTAGGAAATTTCATGTAGATTGTAAAAATATCATCCTTTACTCAATTCCGTTAAGTATAGCAATTTATATGATGAAATTTGTGCATGCTGTTCTGAAACTCTGAAACTTCTGAACACTGAAACTGTTCTCTGTTCCTGGCCGAACTGGGAATTCTCTGAGCAGAATCTGGGTGATTGGCCAAAGCTAAATGGTAGGTTTATGTCTTGTGGTCGTCTAGGATCTGAGTTTGCTCAATTTGGTTAAGTGATCAAAAAGTTATGACCATTTGTATCAATGCTGTCCTGAATTCAGTTTTGCTAAAAATTCAGACTTTGGGGCTGAAGTTCAGAGTTTAATTGCAAACTTTAAATTTGTATTCTGAATGTTATGATGCATGGTAAAGTTAGACCACCCTCTTGTGGTCTTTTAGAGTCCAAGAAATCAATTTTTAGATTAAGCATTCAAAAGTTATGCCTGTTTAGGGATATATGCTTGTTGTTTTCAGATTTTGGCTATAGAATAGAAGTGGAGTTTAACAATTTCATTTTCATTCTTTAATTGAGTTGAATGTTTGCACTTTTGGAAACTGCCATGGTGATGCAACTAGCATTTCATTTCATATGCATCGCATGCATTTCATTTACATGCATTGTGATCGTGTAGAGAACGAAAACACGGAGGTTGACGCGGCGGTGACCGAGGGGGTTACCGGAGAGGCAATTGTCGTTGAGAATCCGGCAGAA
Source organism: Guadua angustifolia (assembly GCA_036346375.1). Taxonomy (NCBI): domain Eukaryota; kingdom Viridiplantae; phylum Streptophyta; class Magnoliopsida; order Poales; family Poaceae; genus Guadua; species Guadua angustifolia. The sequence goes on from CM070517.1 coordinate 2,786,649, forward strand.
GCTCAAGGCAAGCACCTAAGCATTTTCAACCTTATATAATTGTATTTTGGCGAATGAATTGCTTATTGGATGATTATGTCTTGCATTAGGAATTGAAATGTGGGATAAGGTTAGAACCTACTTGTTGCACATACACTCATTGTTAATTGTTGAACATCTTCCTTGGAGCTAGTGTATGGGTAATTATAATGTGTCCATGCTTAGTTTGCTTAGATGTCGGGTATGGGCCAAGTGGTGGATGGCTCCATCACTTGAGATTAATTACTTCACTCTAATGGGTTGCAATTGGTTATAATTATGCTTTGAAATGGAAAACTTGAGACCCAAGGAGAGGGTTGGATCATTTGGGTTTGGAGACTCAAATGTTGTAGTCTACTTTGTGTTGGTTAAGGACCGATCCGTTGTTTGCCATGTTGATCGAGCACCCCTTGTTAATCGCATGCCCGATATAATGGTACGGTAAGCCACCCTTTCATGGCATACTACTCGATGGGTCATGCCCTCATGCGATTGGACGTGGTTGAGGGCGAGGCCTAGGTCTAGTCTTGAGGGTTAAGCGAGGCTTGAGCCGCTCGAGGTAGGTTGCTAGGTGCTCGGGCCGCATGAGTATGGTTCAACGAGTAGATATGGATGGGAGGAGGGTTGACATGAGGTTCCTTGTGGCACATGTCGTGCGATTGATGATCCCTTGCAGGGTGAATAAGCGATTCGAATTGCCGCGCTCTCAGATATGAGCACGCTTGTATCATCCGACACTTCAACGTAGTAATAACTTAAATTGAAACTAGTGGTATACTTGATGTTGATACTTGTTTATGCTATTACTTGCTCTCTTTAATGTTTAATTTCAGATTTCACTCTAGCAATAGGTGCTGTCCATAAATGCTATAAACTTGAAACTTGTGTAGTTGAATACGATTATGCAACAAAGTAAGCTTTTCCGCACTTTTACCTTAAGCTTATACCTTGCTACATCCAAATGCATATTCTTTCGAGTCGATCATATATGGACCACGGGTAAGTCTTGCGAGTACCTTCTGTACTCATGCTTCTGCTTTGTGGTTTTTAGGTGAGGACCCGACGGTGTGAGTTCTATCCGCTTTGCTTCTCGGTGGTCAAAGGGACATCGAATGAGGCTAAGCTCGACGTTATAACGCCTGGGAAGTGTTCCAGTAGGTGACACTTCCTGAGATGTTTTACTTTTTGTTTAATGTGGTGGTTGTGTGTCCATTTTTTGTATGGTTAGTCTTTAAAATTATGTTATGGCTTGTTTAAATACTTGGCTATTTCGTTGTTGAACCTTGTCAGATTATCATGCTTAACTCATGTCTAGTTGTTACTTCTACCCATGCTAATCCTTATGCCATGTTTGTTGTTGTTGTGCTATACTTGGTTAATTATTTGTTTCTTATACCTGCTGAGTGGATGTCCGTACTTCTAGAGGCGTCATGCCGAAATTTTGAACTTTTATCTTGCTGTCTAGTCATGTTTTATATGCTTCTAGTATGCTAGATGTGTTGTTTTAGTTGTGTGGTTGTCTAGTTTGTCTTTGTGCTTGAGTTGGTGTTGTTTTTGTGCTTCCGCGTTGCGTGTTTGGTCATGAAGTTTTGGGTTCGTTGCCCCCTTTATGCGAATTGAATTGATATGGCGATGAAAACCGGTATGCGAGGCGATCCTGGGCGAGTTTCGGGTTGCATACCGGGGGAATACCGGGATTGTTATCGAGTTATTCGAATGGGTTCGTTGTTGTCCTAATTGGGCTTGGGTGTTAGCACTGTGAGCACCATCGGTGATCCGTTGCTAGCCTCCAAATCCGATGAGGGCGACCGGGCATTTGAATAACCCGAGGATGGTCTGGGCGGCTCCTCACAGATGAAGAGCACGCACAACATTTGAGATTAGTGGTGGAGAAGCTAACAGAGCAACAGTTGTATGCGAAATTCAGTAAGTGCGATTTCTGGAAGAGTAAGGTAGATTTCTTAGGGCATGTGATGACCGCGGAGGGAATTGCAGTAGACCCAAGCAAGGTTGAGACAATGCTGCATTGGGAGTCGCCCAAGACGGTTACGCAGGTTCGGAGTTTTCTTGGAATGGCTGGTTATTATCGCCGATTTATAGAAGGATTTTCGACAATTGCTAGGCCAATTACGCAATTGCTAAAGAAGGAAAAGAAGTTTGTTTGGACACCAGAATGTGAGAAGAGTTTTCGGGAATTGAAAAAACGACTGACATCAGCACCAGTGTTAGTTTAACCAGATGTACATCAGAGTTTTGATATCTACTGTGATGCATCACGCCAAGGACTTGGATGTGTATTGATGCAAAATGGAAAGGTAGTAGCCTATGCATCAAGGCAATTAAGGCCACATGAAGGGAATTACCCAACGCACGATCTAGAATTAGCAGCTGTAGTGCATGCCTTGAAGATATGGCGTCACTATCTTATCGGCAATAGATGTGAGGTGTATACAGATCATAAGAGCCTTAAATACATTTTCACCCAATCGGACCTAAACATGAGACAGAGATGGTTGGAGCTGATCAAGGATTACAACATAGGAATCCATTATCATCCCGGCAAGGCCAACGTAGTGGCTGATGCCCTTAGCCGGAAAAGTCATGGTCTAAATTCGATAGTGGGAGAAAGCCAGAGAGAACTGTGCAAGGATCTTCAGAGATTGAAATTGGAAGTTGTTCCGGAAGGATTCGTAGCTGCCTTAGAAGTAAAGCCTATCTTGGAAGACCAGATTAGAGAATGTCAGAAGAACGATGAGAAGATCAAGCGAATTAAGGCTAAGATGGAGGAAGGACAAGTAAAGGAATTTAAGCTGGATGAACAAGGCACCTTGTAGATGAAGGAGCGCATTTGTGTACCTAACAAAAAGGAGTTAAAGCAGTTAATACTGGAGGAAGCTCATAACTCCAAGTATTCGATTCATCCAGGGAGTGCGAAAATGTATCAAGATTTAAAAGAAAGGTTCTGGTGGCCAAATATGAAGAGAGAGGTAGCCGAGCACGTAGCCTTATGTGATGTGTGTCAGCGAGTCAAAGCTATGCACCAGAGACCGGCAGGATTGCTGCAACCATTGAAAATACCAGAGTGGAAATGGGAAGAAATCGAAATGGATTTTATTACCGGATTGCCAAGGACGCAAGGAGGTTATGACTCCATATGGGTCATAGTAGATCGCTTAACCAAGGTCGCGCATTTCATACCGGTAAAGACAACCTATTCAGGAGATAAGTTAGCCGAGCTATACATGGCACAGATCGTTTGCTTACATGGAGTGCCGAAGAAAATAGTATCGGACAGAGGTACCCAATTTACCTCAAGATTTTGGGATAAATTGCATACAGCAATGGGCACCCGCTTGAATTTCAGTACAGCTTACCACCCGCAAACAGATGGACAGACAGAAAGAGTCAATCAGATATTAGAAGATATGTTAAGAGCCTGTGCGTTAGCATATACATCAACTTGGGATAAATGTTTGCCATATGCGGAGTTTAGTTACAACAACAGCTATCAGGCAAGTCTTCAGATGTCACCTTTCGAAGCGTTGTATGGTCGACCTTGCAGGACGCCGTTAAATTGGAATGAGACTGGTGAGCGTCGTGTCTTTGGACCAGATATACTCCAAGAAGCTGAAGAGCAAATAGCACTGATCAGGGAAAGGTTAAAAATCGCGCAGTCAAGGCAGAAGAGTTACGCAGACAATCGCCGCAGAGATTTGAGCTTTGAACCTGAAGATTATGTGTATCTTAGAGTTACGCCTCTTAAGGGAGTCCAGAGGTTTCACAAAAAGGGAAAACTTGCACCAAGATATGTAGGACCGTTCAAAATCATGAGTCAGAAGGCGAGGTCGGCAGATCAACCGGAATTATCAGAGTCATTAGCAGGCGTACACAATGTCTTTCATGTATCGCAACTCAAGAAGTGTCTCCGAGTGCCTGAAGAACAAACATCACTAGAAGAAGTTGAACTACAGGAAGACTTGACTTACAAGGAACAACCGATAAAAATTCTGGACACAATGGATCGGAAAACAAGAAACAAGAAAACCCGTTTCTGCAGAGTTCAGTGGAGCAACCACACAGAAAGCGAGGCCACCTGGGAACGAGAGGAAGATCTGAAAAAGGAATTCCCAAACCTATTCTTTAGTTAAGCTTCGAATCTCGGGGACGAGATTCTGTTAAGGGGGGTAGGTTTGTAACGTCCCGAAATTTGGCCCGATTTTAATTTTTGAAGTTATTTGGATTTTGTGAATTAATTAAAGTTTATTTTCATTTAATTGATTTTATCTGAATTTTTGGATTTAATTGAATTTTTGTGGATTTTTGGGAATTTATTGGATTTAAATAAAATTAAATTGAATTATTCTCCTCTTGATTGAATAATTTCAGAAAAGTATTTATCAAAAATAAATGAAAATATTTTATTTAAGCTCTAAATACCTTGAAATATTTTCTGAATTTTTCTAGAATTTTTCTAGTATTTTTAGTGCCCTAAATAATTACTTTGAATTTTTGCATTTATTTTATTGAAAACCGGAAAATCTCAGAGCTACGTTGTTGAGCCGACTCCAACACCGTGCTCGCATGAGGAAACCCTAATCATGCTGAATCTGGACCGCTTTCGGATCGAATCTACCGACGTGATCGCACCACCTCGGGATCGGTGGCGCGATCGCCGCACCGCCTCTCTGCTGGTCATGCGCGATTTGTCGGGATTTGCACGCTACAAGGCATCTCGACGACCGTGCTATGGCTTGTTAAATTGGTCTCTCGCCTCGCGATTCGGCTCTGTTTCACCCATTAGCTCGTGGTTCCTAGTCGCCTTTTGCTTGCCGTAGTTGGCAATGACCTCCGCCGGTTTTCTTCGCCCACCGCCGCCCACCGCCTCCGCCGCCGCCAAGACCTCACCGAAGTTCACCAAGCCAAGGCGATCCCGGTTAATTCTTCCGACCGAGAGGCTCGAAACGCCGTCGATCGTGTCGTCTTCTCCAAGTCCGGCGATTAGCGCCGCCGCTTCTTCTTCGTCACCTCACGAGCAACCACAGCCGCCAGATCTTCATCCCACGCTCGAGGTGAGGCCACGTAGGTTTAGTAACGAGCAGTATCGCCGGGATCTCCGACCGCCGGATTCAAATCCAACGGTCCGTAAAATCGCATGCGTGGCTTGATGCTTCTCGCCGTGTCGACTTCGTTGGTCCAAGGCATCGTTTCACGGGCCCACTCGTGCTGGGTGGACCGGCCGTGGCCGACGCCAAGATGACGCTCATCCGCCCGCATGTCGTTGTCCGCACCGACGTGGAAGTCCTGGTGCCGACGCGTGTCGCCGAGGGAATTTAATCCGAATTTTCAGTAGGAAAATAAATAGAGTAAATCGGTTATATATTAATTTGAATTTCAGCAAACTTGAAAATGCTATAACTTTCACATTTTAACTCGGATTTGGGTGATTCTAGTGCCCAAAAATTTGTAAAAATGTAAGCTATTTAATAGTGATTTTTATTTTATTTTTGGTAATGATATTGCAGTCTATTTTAGTGTATTTATTGTGTGCACGTTGTTCCGATTAGACTCCGAGTTGCCGGAATTTGCCGAGGGAGAATTCGAAGACCCGTCGCAGACCTCGGACCAGAACCAATCACTGTTTGAAGGCAAGTCATGTTTGACCATGTTGCCCCTAGATTTTCAAATATAATTTGATTCAATTATTGCATGCTATGTTAAGTAAAAATGATGTTGCTTATGTGGGAATGGTAGCTAAAATACCTATCTTGCTTACGACACCTTGTTAATACTTTTGTATGCCCTGAACACCTTGTCACCCTAGAATGCTAAATTATGTTGGTTGCTACATTAATGCCAACACGGAAGGCTAGACCGTGATTAGTCGCTTAGCCTGCTTGTATGCGCTGAATGTCTTTTAAATAGTACATTAATATCGACTAAACACTATCGAACGCATTTTGAAATAATGCGATGATGTCATGAAATGGAATTGAGGGTAGCGACCTGTGTGGTTCTACTCGTGTAATGAAGTAGGCATTGGCATGTGTTCCAATAATGCAAAACCAGGTGGGAAATGTTTTGGACCGGGGCAAGTGGCAAGAAGGCTTCGTGCCAGGTGGGCCTGTGTGGCAATGGGATGTGAAAAGATTGTGAAGGCTGCGTGCCGAGTAGTATAAATCGGAAGTCTTGCCCGGGACAATTAAGGACTTAACCTTGCGAGCCTTTGAACTGAGTTCCGTGTACAACCACTTGTCCGGAATGGGACGGACCTAGTTCAGTAGGTTTCTAATATCTTTCCTTTGATACCTCGGTGACAGCTACACAAAAATGTAACAAGATGGGGAGCGCACTGTCTTTGCGGCTTGGTACCCATCCAATCAGATTCCGCCTGTTCTAAACTTTGGCTCTGTGAGGGAAGTGTTAGAAAGGCACATCGAGAGGATCATCGCTAAATGTTAGTCTCTGAAAGACTTTGTTGCAATCAATCACTGTGGTGAGCGATCAGATCCTGTGGGTAAAGTGTACACCTCTGCAGAGTGTGTGTGAATCTATTCAATAGCCGTGTCATGCAGATCGACAATGCTCGGTGATTACAGCCAAGGGTTAGATTTTCAAAATACAAGATGTGGTTTGGGTGGCTGTGTGCCAAAAGCTGATGAATTAAACTAGGGCTGTGTGCCAAATTCTTGGAAAAGAATTGAGAACTTAATTATTATTAATATTGGTTTTACTGCTTTTAATTTAATAGGATTACCTGCTTAAAGAAATGTCATTAAGCAAAATAACCAATTAAGCCTTTCCTTTGACTAAGCCATGCATGTAGTAATAGAACTCGCATTGTGCATGACTTGTTGAGTATGTTGTATACTCACCCTTGCATCGACAAAAACCTCGTAAGAAGAACTGCTGGCTTGGGAGGAGGAGTTCATCAAGGCCAAGAGGACTAAGGGGTTGAGCCGCACTCAATAGCCTGTGGTTATGAAGGGTTCATTGTTTCACTTCTGCTTCCGCTGATAAACTTGTGCTACTTTGATATTTTTCGCCCTGTGTGGCGAATTATGTAAGGTGACCATAAGGTCATGTAACTCGATTATATTAAGCTTGAAGTACTTTATTATTTATTTCCGCTGTGTATGATTGTGGTACTTCAACCTGTTATCCTGTGTGTACTAGGCTACTAGCGTGATCCTGGACTAGTACAAAATACACAGAGTGTCCGAATCCGTAAAATTCGGGGTACGACAACAATGAAAGAGAGAAAAGCAAAGATAAGAAAATAGGGAAACTAAATAGCATCCACCAAGACAAAAGCGCAACCAACAAAAGAAAACACCCACTGAAATCTTTATTTAAATCAAAATAGTTTTATTAAGATGACTGTATCACAAATGCTTAGAAGTATGATACAATCCATCACACACAATTAATAACGTTCTAGCGTAGACAAAAGAAAGGTGCTACAGACAAAAACTAAAACTAACTACTCCCTTCACCCTTCTCAGGAACACGAGGGGAAGGATCCACCTTACTGGGCAAACGAGATAGAGAAAGGCATCTATAAATTTTTGAAATAAGTCAAGGTCAGAAAACAAATTTTAAATAGAGGAGAAGGTAAGGACAAAACGCTAAGATAGAAAAGATAGAAGCAGAGGAACTTAAAATTTTATAAGTATATTTTTATAAAAATATTAATCCTTAAGGCTTGCCATTTGATCTAAGTCACGTCCTATAGTCATCCAGGCTCTGATACCACCTTTGTGAGACCCCAAATTTACCATCCGGAATCTCCTGTATTTCGCATTAGTCCCAGATCGGTTGTTAGTACACACAAGGAAGCAAAGGATAATCATAACCGTAGCGTAACTAAGTAATAGCATAAATATAAAGTACCAGCCACATGGCTATTTATTACATCTCCTGGTCACATGACCAGAGTTCAAAGCAGCGGAAACCAATAACAAAGAGGTAAAACCCAAAAGACACCACAGGCGACGACTAGGAGTGCGTGCTTAGTTATCCCGGCGATCTTCACAAACTCCTCGTCATAGATCTCATCGCCTTCGACTGCATCTTGGTAATTCTCTGATGATAAAATTTTGTGTAGCATGTGAGTACAAACGTACTCCGCAAGTCTAGGAAAATGCAACATGTAGGGCTTTCCAAGGAAAGGCTTAATAGGGTTCTTTTGCATAAAGCCAAGTTTCATCAAACTATACATAATAATAATTTTCACAATGCACATTTTAAACAATTATTAAACAATTGAATTATTTAATATTCTAGTGAAGGTTCTATCCACCATCACTAGTATAAAGGCACTACCCGCCACATTTAAAAGATTAAGGTAAACCAACTCATGACTCTATCTGTCATGATCAAAACAGGTTCCATCAACCTGATTGGCTCAATCTGCCAACAAAACATCCGAGAGTTCTAACCACTCCTGAATCCCAAAACAAAACATCAGTTATTTCTAAAACCAAAACAAAGTCTACCAGTATGAAAGCATTCTTCATTTTGCCTTTGACCGTAGGCACGGCTATTCGAATAGTTTTAACTCTGTAGAGGTGTACAACTTTACCCACAAGACATGATCATCTCTTTAGTGCCAAGCGCTATGAACACACTTCCTTTGGTGTGTCGGCAGAGAGATCATGACAAGGCCTTTACAATGTATACATCTAACCCGACTCACCTGCTGAGGTTTCACCGCTATTAGGGTTCCATCTGCCCAGTATAGAAGCCCCCTTTTGCGCCGTGTGGGAAAATACGACTTGCCTCCATCTGGCACCCACATTCCACCATCTGGTGAGTCTAAGTTAGGTTTCTACAAATTATTCAGTCAGGTCAGAGCCCATTTGACTTGTGGTTGCACGGTAATGCTTGGAATGGACAGTCATAAGCGTCGGTCCATAAATTGATTAGGGCCGCTTTCACAAACCAGAACCAGTGCTCCATCTGCACTCGGCCGACAAACCGTTCCGCCCCAATCTAAACCACTTTTATTTTATTTTTATTTTACAATCACAGCAGTAATCACCGTACTACAGTTTTGATAAAACACATTTAAACAATATTTTCAATGCAACCCATCTCTGGCAGATTCCACCGACAGTCCGGAGGATGCGACCGGTTTGGTTCGGAAGGAGGGCGCTTCATGGCGGTGGCTAAACCTAGAGGGCGAAACCCTAGGGACTCCTACGCCAAGGACTCGGCGTCGATTTAACCGCAGATGACACGAAGATTTTTACCCGTGTTCAGCCCCTTATCCTTCTGCAATGTACCTTACTTCCTCGCCGATTGTTTTTAGAGGGTGTGAAGTCGATACAAAGCTCTTGAGTTACAAGTTTTCTTCTCTCGAATGCCCTGCCCCCTTTCCCATGCACCCGAGGCCCTTATATAGGCCAAAGCTAACGGAGTAGGTAAAAGGGAGGTCATCATGCCGATCCTCATACATTTATTACTCCTTCCTCTTTGTCCCCGCTCCTCCAAATTTCATTAAATGCTTACGCTGCGTTCTTGCCCGGTCCACGGATGGGACCCTTTTGGCATGTAGGTGAGAGGCGCCGAGGAATGGGCTTGTTGCGTAAAACCCTTGCGGTGATAAGCTCGCTATGGCAGCCTCGCTGCTCGACACGATGCACGGTAGTGGAAGGAGCCTTCGAGGCGGCCACCGTGCTCGACCTTTTGCCTGCGGCGGGGCGACGCAGCAGACGCCCTCGCCGCCCGATTGCTAGGCCGCCACGAGATTGGGCGCCGGGCGAGCAGGCGGTTTCACCCACCGCCGCCGGACGCCACGTACGACGCCGGCCGGCGGCGCGTGATCGCCGCCCGATGGCTGTGCCGCCACGTGGACTGGGCGCCGGGCGAGCAGGGCGTGTTTCGCCACCGCCGCCGGACGTTGACGCCTTTCGCCGGGCGGGCGTGATCGCCGCCCAATTGCTGTCGCCACGAGATTGGCGCCGGGCGAAAGCAGTCGGTTTCGCCACCGCCGCCGGACGCCACGTGGCCGACGCCGCCGGCGGCCGTGATCGCCGCCCGATTGCCTGCCGCCACGAGATTGGGCGCCGGGCGAAAGGTAGGCGTGTTTCGCCACCGCCGCCGGACGCCACGTGGCTAACGCCGCCGGCGGCCGTGATCGCCGCCCGATCGCTAAGCCGCCACGAGATTGGGCGCCGGGCAGCAGGCGTCTTCGCCCACCGCCGCCGGACGCCACGCGGCCGACGCCGCCGCGGGCCGTGATCGCTTCGCCCGACGCTAAGCCGCCACGTAGATTGTACTTTTATGCGGTGGAGAGGGTACCCTAGCGTGTACTACGCCGACAGTAGCCCCCGGGCCTGCCCTAGAGCGCAGGCCTAAGACTCCTTTTTTAGAACCTTCATTTAATGCACTTAATGCTTAGCGCTCTTCGCAGGCCACTACTCATGAGGATACGCCGCCGGTTCTCAAGACGATCTCGCCGTTTTCCTTGGGACCAAACGGCGATAATTCGCTTCTTTCGTGAACCACCGACGTGGGGAACGCATATATAGATGCATCTGTATCGAGCGGTTCACGCCTTCTGCTTTCTTGTCCTTTCGCCTCTTCTTCCCAAAGCTCTTTGTCTTCTTCGAGCCACCATGGTGAACTCCATTCCAGCCTCTACTGTTGACGCCGCCGCCGTGAGGCGGATGGGGATGGTCGCGCCGGAAGGCACCTTCCGATACCGTCCGGGGACCGCCACGCCCGTGTGCCTCTCCGACGAGATTGTCCTGCACACCTGGGCCATGATGGCGGGCCTTCTTCCGCCCTTTTCTGAATTTTTTCTCACCGTCCTCCATTTCTACGAAATCCATCACCTTCATCTCACCCCCAATTCTATCATCTTCCTCGCCATTTTCGCACACCTTTGTGAAATGTTCATGGGGGTGATGCCGAACCTTCCTCTCTTCCGCCATTTCTTCATTCTGCGCGCCACCAACGATTTACGGCAAGTAGTGGGAGTTGCTATTTCGCCATGCCCTCGGTGATCGAGACGTGTTCGCCACGCGATCGGGCCACGCGAAGCAGCGGCTGATTACGACGCCGCTGGTTTCGGACCGTAAAGGGCCCGCCACGGACCAAAGCACCGCCATCACTACCGCCGTGGCGGTATTCTCTCAAGGACGGGCACAGGCGCCCGCGCGATTTCACCTCCGGCCGACAATCTGGGCCGGGCAACCTTGGGCATGGAGCTGTGCCATCGCCAGCCAGGCGGGCTCACGCCTCCCGACGGCCGGCTGAGCTTGAGGGCGCCACCAAGGGGCCCCTCGAACGCGCTAAGGGTGCTAACACCCGGCGCCACCGAGACGCGAGACGGCGAGGCTCTTCAAGCAGCGCCCCGCCGCCACCGCCGTGGTCGGAGACACTCCGGCACCGCCGCCGAGGTTCGCCTCGCCGCCATCGCCGCTTCAACAAGACGCCATTCGAACTCTTCACCGGAGTAAACGAGATGCGCGCAAGCACTAGGCGCCGTTTGCCGCCGCCTGCATGGTGCTCAGACAAATTTCAACATGCCTTGCCTGGCTGAGCGTGAGCCGAGCGGAGCGGGAGAGGGCGGCAATGAATCGGCGCAGAGAGGGCTAACACGACCGCAATGCAAAGACGGGCGGAACGGGCCGAGACACGGCGGAGAGGGCCGAGGCGGCGCCAAGACCTCGACACTTGAATCTTTTCGCCGCGCGCAATCTCGCGACTATGTCAAGAAGGCGTCGAGCGCACTCAAGAGGTGCTCGAACCCTTGGGCGTGAGGTCGAGCGCGCTCGAGGACTCGGCGCTTCATTCGCCCATGCGACCAACCAGCCGCGGAGGCGCATGAGGACTCCCGCCGCCTAGCCGCCGCTTCCGCCACGGAAGGACGCTAAGTCGCGATTATGGTCAAGAATCTACACGCCGTTCGCTGCGCGGCCGCGACGCCGCTTTTGATCCCATGGCGGTGGTGACGGCCGCGTTTGGGAGACGCGAGCAGCGGTTTCGAGCGGAGGCGCTGGCAAGCGAGTCGCCGAATACGTGGCCGAATGCTGCAGTGGAGCAACCGGTCATGGACGCTCCACCCCGGCCGCGAAGCGCCGATGAAGAACTCGACTTCGGCGAGGACGAGGAGTGAAGGGCGGCTTTCTTCGCTTTTTTGTTGCTTACATTGATGAACTCCGCGCTAAAAAACTCTCGACAGCTTTTGGATGAATGTTAGATGTTCAATCGTTATTCATGTGTCCGTTTAGTTTCAGATGATTGAATTTCCGCTATATTTGCTTGTTGATGGCCGCCATTCGACTTGGGCAACGCTTTAAAAACGCTTTGAAATAGGGTAGCGTTTCGAGTTCTCGCCAAATGATTTTATGTGCTCACAGATCGCAAGCATAGATTACGCGACCACATAAAGCGAGGCGAAAAATGGCCTTAAATCGAATGAGGAACGCAGGACAAGAAGGCCCCTAGCGCCGAGTTTCTGCGAGATAATCGCAAGTTTCGCCTTCCGAACTTAGACCCGATGATTGCCCGAGAATGCACCACGGCATAACGTGGCGAGGCGCAAGTTTTGGAAGTGCCCTTAGGCAGCAAATAGCCAACGGAGACGACCGGCGGTGCTTGCAGAGCCAACCCGAGGCGACTGAGCCGTGCGAGAGCTGGTGCCCAATCGACACTCCGATAACTCGGCCTCGCCAGACGTTAACACTTTAGCACACCTTCTTCTTTTATCATGGGGGCCATGGTTTCAATACTTGCGATAATCACGCCGTAGCTTGACCCATCTCGTGATATGATCGTAAGGAAATGGCCAAAAAATGCGGATAGATCGCTTATCTTGTTTTATATGCCGCAGATAAGGAACTCGAGCGCCGGGCGAAGCAATTTGGGGCACGGGCGTAGCAATTTCAAGCCATCGGGCGACCGACTCTTGGCAAGGCGACCAGCCAACGGGCGCCAAGCGAGCACCTTGAGCGCCGACGAGCAATAGGGGGCTGGGCGAGCAAAGTTTCGAGCCACCGGGCGATCACTCGAAGGCCGGCGACCACCAACGGGCGCCAGGCGATCAAATTTTAGACGCGAGGGCTTGTCGTGAAAGTAAGCCAACACTTTTATGCTTACCTCTTGGCGCCTGCACGCGACTACGTAAAGGTGAGTAAACATCCGAAGAGCATACGCAAGGTAGGCCTGAACATTCTAAGTCCCAAAGATGAAGTGTCTGGCTCGCCTTGTTTGGATTCTAAGTCCTTGTGAATCGCCAGAAACCAATCATGGTCTTTGGTACCAAAGCAAATGAAGTTTTCTGGGTGGCATCAGCCGCGGTGCTCAAGGTGATGACGCTGATTGCTTCAGAGAGCTAACCCGAGGTGTCTTGAGCAGGCTCGAGCACTGCATCTAACTCGCCTCAGTCGCCTCGCAAGCAGGTACCTGACGCCAAGATCGCCATGGATTTCACAAAGGAATTAGCAAACGCACGTAACCAGCAACATACATGCGCACAATTGCCACTCGAAGCACAACTAAGAGGAATAATAATGGAGAAGCAAAGTTGGCAATCGCCTTATCGATCGCCAGAATCACCGACCAGTAGGAAGAGGGCGACTCGAGGTCGATTGGAGCAAGTCATTGGTACTTACAATTCCTCTGGGATAGAACTTCCATAACAAGGCTATGTTGTAGGAGTTAAATCACTCTTCACCGTCCTCATTGGCACAGGGACCGCCGGGTCGAGATATCGAGACCACCTTGAAGGGCCCTCCCATCGGGAGACAGTTTATGCAACCCTAAGATGCGCTGAATCTCAAGAAGACCAGTCGCCCATCGCCAGTTGTTCTCTGAGACCCGGTGGCGTGGTACCGCCGAGGCTCTCAGTGAAGCGCGGCGCGGGAGCAAAGACGATCCCGCACCTCCTCTAGAAGGTTGACATCTTTCACGGAGATCCTCTTGGTCTTCTTCGTTGAACACCGAGGCGCTTGGGAACCGAGCGACAATGGAGGGAGGACGCCTCGGCCTCAGATACCAGAAGAAAGGCGCTCGCCTGTCGCCTGCTTGGTGTGGTCTTGAGCGACCACAAAGACGGGCGGGGAGTTCTTCCGCCCATCGCGCGCCTCTTGTGAAGCCGATCGAACGCTTGTCTTGAGGCTTTCAAGATTGCCAGCATTGCGCGCTCGCTGACCATTGCTCATGGGATGGGCCACCGGGTTAAACATACCTTGGTGCCCATTTCTTCACGTAATTCCGTAAAAGCCGCTACCGGTGAACGGGTGCCGTTAGCCGGTGATGATACGATTGGCGACTCCAAAGCGTGAAGATCCAGCGCAAGATGAACTTATCAGCGGCGGCCGTGATGGTTCAAGACCCTCGGCCGACCCACTTGGTGAACTTATCGATGGCGACAAAGAGGTGGGTGAAGCCCCGCGGTTCGTGTGAACGGACCCAGATATCTTCTGCATCGCGAACGCCGTGAGAGTGGGATGGTTTGCGAGCTTGGGCTGGTCGATGGGTTTGCTCGGCGAAGAATCGACAAGCCAGACGCCCTCACGGCTTCGCAAGCATCTTGGAGGGGTAGGCCAATAAAATCTTTGGTGAACGCCTTGCCGACTAGAGTCCCGGCCGACATATGGCTCCCGTGACACGCCCATGGATATCGAGAGCAGTTGCTCCCTCTTCCCGAAAGTGATGCACTTCAAGAGAACTCCGTTTTCGCTCGGGCGATATAGGTCCCCACCTACCGAGTATAGCACTTGGCCTTCGTGCAATCTTCTCACCGAGGCATCATCGTCTGTGGATCACTTGGTCACGCAGAAGGCCGGGATAGGGTCCATCCATCGATCTTCCCGCCCAAGGGTGGCGACCACTCCTGCTCGCTGGGTACTCACTGGCCGAGCTTTTCCCTTGGTCTTGCCGCGGCAGAAGACCGCTGCCTTCCCTCCGGACACTGGGCCGAGGCGGCACGCCGCCTTCCCTCCCCGAATTGGAGGAGGCTGCACCGCCTTTCCCACTTTGAGCCAGAGGTCATGACAGCCTTGCCGTCATCCCCACTGGGCCTGGGTCGCGGCAAATGACACCATCATCCCCACTGAATTGTGGGTCATGGCGGACGTCGCGGTAGTCTTTCTTCGTCGTCGCGCTCGGGCGGCCAAGACTGCGGGCTCCCGCCTCGCTCTGCTGCGCTTTCAGCCCGCACGTAGGGACCTTTCGACGTCCGGCCTCGTCCTTGCCTTAGCCACCCTTGGGGCGGCAAAGGCCCTCGCTCTCCTCGTTTCGCAGCACACTTATGTGCGAGGGAAAAAGCTCCTGAGGTTGAGTGATGGTACGGTGGCCATCTTCCTTCATCTTCTTGATCGCAGACGCCTCCCGAAGGCGATGACGACCGATCGCCGGAGATGTGGGGATTGTGTTGCGGCAAAGGATGAATCGCGGATGAAGTCATGGCGGTTTACCCCTTTCTTGTTCGATGCGTGGAGGTCATCCTCCACACCGGGCCGCACTAAGGAGCCCTGAAAATTAGCGACAAAAATGTCGACAACCCCATCCCACGAGTGCACCGACTGGGAGATTCAGCACCAGAGCGGCGTAACCGTCAAGGCCGCTGGGAGGTAGTTGGCCATGACCTTTTAGATCCGCCACGCCGCACCATCGCGTGTAGATTTGGAGGAACTCCTCCGGGTTGGTGGTGCCGCCATATTTCTCTATGGCGGCGGGCGAAACTGTCCGTCTGCCAGCACGCGCGCCATTGGGAGAAGGCCTGCACCCGACGCCAGAGGGAGCCGAGCCGCTCATCATAAGCCGGTTCGGAGACTCGTCGCGGGGAGCGCGAGGCCGGCTTCGCCGCAGAACCGGAGGAGTGAACCTCCTCCCGGCCCCGGCGGTGAGAGCCACGAGGGGACTTCATTGTCTGGCCGCCACCGCTTGCTATGGCGACGCTCTCGGTCCGGATAAGCGCTGCGACGGCCGCTGGCTGTCATCACCGGCCGGGCTGCTCTCGCCCGATGAGAGCGAAGGTCCTCACGGTTCCTCGAGGAGCCGGGCCGGATGGCGCCCGTTCCTTTGACCCCGCCCACTCGCCGAGGCCCTTCTCGCTAAGGGTGACTCGAGGCCGAGCGCCTGCATGCGCCTTAAGCGCCGAGGTACGCCGGTGCTCGATCCGTCGGGAGCCCCACCCGGTTGGGCCGTGATCCACGAGGCTAGCAATGCTTTGCAGCCACGAGAGGGCCGGAGAGTCCCGCGAACTCCACCCGGTGGTCGAGAAAGAACGCAGGCACGGCAACAGGTAAGTTTCGGGCGGTGGCCGCCCATGACCAGCTTCGACGCGACGGGCTGCTCCACCGCTTCGGAGAGCAGCGGCAGCCCGCCTCGCAGGCGGGTACGGCGGTTCGACCGCCGTATGACGCCGGAGGCGCCTTGGTCGCCGCCGCCTCGCGAGATCTCGGTGTCATGCGGATCCGCAATCTTCGATCGTGAGCTCGCTTCAACCACGAACACCGAAGTCCGCCGGGGAGTTAGCCGAAAAAGCCAACCACTAGCCCCTGGCGCGCGCCTGCCGGCGCGATTCCACCGACAGTCCGGAGGATCTGCATCGGGTTTGGTTTGGAAGGAGGCGTCTTCGCTGGCTAAACCTAGAGGGCGAAACCCTAGGGACTCCTACGCTGAAGGACTCCGGCGTCATTTAACCGCAGATGACACGAAGATTTTTACCTGTGTTCAGGCCCCTTATCCTTCTGCAATGTTGGCTTTACTTCTGCTCGCCGATTGTTTTTAGAGGTGTGAAGTCGATACAAAGCTCTTGAGTTACAAGTTTTCTTCTCTCAATGCCCTGGCCCTTTCCCATGCACCCGGAGGCCCTTATATAGGCCAAAGCAGCAGGAGTAGGTAAAAGGAGGTCATCATGCCGATCCTCATACATTTATTACTCCTTCCGTCTCAGTCCGCTCCTCCAACCTCATTAAATGCTTACGCGTGTTCTTGCCCGGCCTCACGGATGGGACCCTTTGCATGGCTGTGTAGGTGAGAGGCGCCGAGGAATGGGCTTGTTGCGTAAAACCCTTGTACCGATAAGCTCGCTATGGCGAACGCTGCTCGACACCTGTGACGGTAGTGGAAGGAGCCTTCGAGGCGGCCACCGTGCTCCACCTTTTGCCTATGGCGGGACGGCGCAGACGCCCTCGCCGCCCGATTGCTAGGCCGCCACGTAGATTGGGCGCCGGCGGCGATGCGGTTTCGCCCACCGCTCGCCGAAACGCCCACGGTCGACGCCTTTGGGTTGCCGTGATCGCCGCCTGGCGGCGCCGCCACGTAGATTGGGCGCCGAAGCGGTATGCGTGCTTTCGCCCACCGCCGCCGGACGCCACGTACGGCGCCTGGGCGGCGGTCGTGATCGCCGCCCGATTGCCGTACGCCACGATGGGTGCCGGGCGAGCAGGCGTCTTCGCCCACCGCCGGACGCCACGTGGTACGACGCTGGCCGCGCCGCGGATCGCCGCCCGATTGCCAGCCGCCACGTAGATTGGCGCCGGCGAAAGCAGGCGTGCTACGCCCACTCGCCGCCGGACGCCACGTGGCTAACGCCGGCCGCGCGCCGTGATCACCCGCCTGACGCTAAGCCGCCACGTAGATTGGGCGCCGGGCGTAGCGGCGTCTTCGCCACCGCCATGGACGCCACGTGGGCCGACGCCGCAGTCACGCCGTGATCGTCACCGACGCTAAGCCGCCACGTAGATTGTACTTTTATGCGGTGGAGAGGGTACCCTAGCGTGTACAACGCCGACACCATCCATAGATATTTTAATCAATTCCGCAACTAAACTCATCTAACGCACTAAACAAAGTATATCATAACCTAATATGATCATGATATATCATAGCAATCCTAGGGTTACAAATAAACAGGGATTTCAATATCAAGGAGGTAATAACAATTCGGGTTAACTACCAACCTATATTTAACATCATCTTTATATAAATAGCAATGCATGTTGTAAAACCTTTGTAAAACATTTGCAAATATGGGATCAAAATGCGTCAAGGAGACTTGCTGTAACGTCCCGAAATTTGCCCAGATTTAATTTTTGGAGTTTTTAAAATTTTTGTGACTTAATCAACCTTTATTTGCATTTAATTGAATTTATCTAATTTTTCTGAGATTTATTGGATTTAATTGAAATTTATTTATATTATCTTCTCTTGAGTAATTAAAATATCAGAAGATGTATTTATCAAAAATTAAAACCAATATTTTATTTAGGCTCAAAATGCTCTGAAATATTTTCTAGAATTGTTCTAGAATTTTTTAGGTATTTTTAGTGCCCTAATTAATTACTTGGAATTTCTGCAATTATTTTTATTGGAAAAGCTGAAAAATCGGAGGCTACAGTGTCGGGCCGAGCCAAAGACTGCGTGCCGCGCCCAAATTAAACCCTAAGAGCCGCCCGCTTCCGGTTCGTTCGATCTTGATCGGACGGCCGAGTCGAGCCGCAAGTCGCCTTTGGCGCTGAGCCATTAGATCTGGCGCTGCCGTTGGGATGGCGACGCTGCGTGGCGCCGTTCGCCATTAAGCGTTATTAGCTCGGGGCCATCGGATTCGACGGACGGTTTCACCGAATACCGCTTTCGCCGAACGTGGTAGTTGATCCGCGATCGTCGCGGTGCGATGGGACGTAGTCTCGGGAGGGCGCGATCGCCGCCACCAGCCGCCATCTGGTCAGCCGAGGATTGTGTCGATTTGCGCTTTTGAGGCGTGTCCGAAGGGTGAAGTAGACCTCCGTGCTCAAGACTTCACTCCGCTCCATTTGCCACCTCTCGTGCCTTGCCATCCCCTATAGCGGCGCTAGTGCTCGCCAGAGTAGCTCACACCTCCGCCTCGGCTGCCGCGTCTCGCCGCCGTCGCCACTCCGCCGCCAAGAGACCCTCACCGAAGTTCACCGAGCCAAGGCGCATCCGCTTGGTTACTTCTTCACTGCCGAGAGGTCTTAATCGCCCACGCCTTCTTCTTTCTCCACGTCCGTGACAAGCACCGCCGCCTTCGTCAATTTCGCAACTCACCACCGCCGCCGGATTCGTGACGCACGCCAAGGTGAGGCTACATGTTCTTCTTAAATCGGGCTGAACCGATCCGGTAGATAATCACCATTGATCTTCATCCAACCGCCTCAGAAGCGCCCACGTAATGTAAGATGAAGCTTTGAAAATGGTCGTTAGATGGTTATCGTGCGGTTCGAAGTCATTCAACGAGCCGCAAGCAGAGGTGTAGTTAATAGCCACTGGATCTGTGATGTCCGGCTAAGATTGTGCCGCGTAGGCTTGTGAATAGTAAACCGTGTGTCAGCGTTTCGTAACACCGGCAGACGTATTTGTAGGTCATGGGGCCGCACGCCCCCTCTCCTTGATGGTTGACTCGCAGAGTCTCGAATGCGCATTTGATCGGACAGAGGAGTCTCAGATATATCGTTCGGCCGAACGTCCCTACTTCGGTTTATAGTGGAGGATCTCGTTGATCATGGTATGGTGGATTACATGCGAGGACCAAGGACAGCCCTTGGCGCCATCTCGCGGGAGCTCGGGAGCCTCACCAATCGCTTGATCGGGGAGCGAGCGGGATTCTAGGTGGGCGGAGGGTGTTCTTGCTCGCCAAAAGAGAGCAAGAAAGAGTCGATGTTCTGCTCGCCGCGCCCCCCTCCTCTAAAGATCCCGCCTCTCCTTATATAGGCGGAGAGAGCGAGTTACACGAGGCTCGGAGAGAGGAGCCGTGGGGCACGTTATCCCTTGGTGATCCGGTTTATGATCTTCGAGTTGATGTGTCCTCACATATGTCATGTTGGGTCCTGGCGGGTCCACCAATATGCCTCGCTTGTAGGGTTAGCCGGCGATTTCGTCGGGAAGGCGGTTCACATCCTCAGGCGCTTGTCGAGGTAGGCGTGCATGGCGGCGCTCGGGCGTTGTTTCGAAAGGAACGCTTATCCTCGCGGCCGTCTCGCTTTGACGGGGTTGTCGAACTCGAGGTCGATCGATGACGGACCGGAGTCGCCGAGACGGGATTTCGCCGGGCCCCACCAACGATCGGGTTTGAGGATGCTTGCGCTCCGCTCTATGGTCGGGTCAGGCGTTCGGAGCCCCGACTTCAAAACCACCGTGGCGCCGCGATGAGTTCGACCCATGGCTCAGTGGTCGGCGTATTCGTAGACCGTGGCACAGGTAAAAGGTCCCTCATGACCCGATCGAGGCCTTGCAGTGGGGTACCTCTGGTATAAGTATTTGTCACCGTGCGGGTAACCGTAGCCGTAGATCTTCAATCCGACCGTCGCTATTGCGCCACGTAGGCTTGGTAGCAGCGCAACGCTCGGGTAGCGACCGACCGTTGGATTTGAATCCAATGGCCGGGAAGAAATGTGCCGCGTGGGTTGATGCTTCCTCGCCGCGTGTCAGCTTCCGGTTGGTCAGTGCACTGTGAATGTGGCCCACATGTTAGTGGGATGACCACCGTGGGGGTTGACGTCAGCATGACGTCATCCGGGCCCACATGTCAGTGGCCGAGAGCGATGTGGCTCATTCCTGTGCTGACACGTGTCGCCGAGGGGAATTAATCCGGATTTTCAGTAGAAAAATAAATCATTTAATTCGGTTATTTCTTTATTTGAATTTCAGAAACTTGTAAGGGCTATAACTTTCGCGTTTTAACTCGGAATCGAGTGATTCCAGTGCCCAAAAATTTGTAAAAATGTGAACTATTTAATGGTGATTTTTATTTTATTTTTGGTGATGATCTTGCTGTCTGTATTGAGTGTTTATTGTATGCTCGCTTGTGTGTGCCAGAGACTCAGAGTTTAAGTCGCCGAGGAGAACTAGAAGACCCTGGCAGAACTCAGACCAGAACCAACTGCTATTTGAAGGCAAGTCATGCTTTGACCATATTGCCCCTAGATTTTAAAATGTATTTCGATTCAATTTATGCATGCTATGTTAGTTAAAAATGAAATTACTTATGTTGGGAAAGGTAGCTAAAATACCATTTTGATTATGCCACCTTGTTATCGTCATTGTATACCCTAAACACCTTGTCACCCTAGAATGTTAAATTATGTTGGTTGCTATATTAATGCCAACACGGGAGGCTAGACCGTGATTAGTCGCTTAGCCTGCTTGTATGCGTTGAATGTCTTCCATTTAGCAAATCAATACTGACTAAACAATTATGGAACGCATTTTGGAATAATGCGATGATGTCATGAAATGGAATTGAGGGTAGCGGCCTGAGTGGTCCTACTCGTGCAATGAAGTGGGCATTGGCATGTGTTGCATAAATGCAAACCGGGGTGGGAAATGATTTGGACCGGGGCAAGTGGCGAGAAGGCTTCGTGCCAGGTGGGCCTGTGTGGCAACGGGATGCGTGCATGAAACATTGTGAAGGTTGTGTGCCGAGAAGTATAAAACGGAAGTCTTGCCCCGGACAATTAAGGACTTTACCTTATGAGCCTTTGAACTGAGTTCCGTACAACCACTTGTCCCAGAGATGGGACTGACTCTAGTTCAAGAGGTTTCAATATCTTTCCTTTGATACTCTGGGTGACAAGCATACATGAAAATGTAATCAGATGGGGAGCGCACTGCGGCCGCCGCTGGTACCCATCTAACGGTAGATTCACTCGGTCGACGATCGGATCACAACCGCAAGAAAAGAGGTAGGGCCGAGAGTTTATGGGACCTTAGCCGCTGCTCGCTTCGAACGGCGAAGGAAATCGACGCGTGATGGTGATAGCAAGGCGCTTACAACGAGCACGAGACAAGAGTTTATACCGTTCGAGCCCCCGTGAAGGTAATAGTTTATCTCCAGGGCCGCCAAGGGCGGTGATTCTTGTTATATGCGCGCATGACAGTAAAGTTGTTTACAACTCAAGACAAGAATGGGGTTCCTAGCTCGAGCCGCCTGTGTGGCGTGGTTGTCTTCGTCGTACTTGGAGCCTCATGCGCCCTGGTCTTTATATTTCCTTTGCACGCAACTACCGGAGCAATCTCGAAAGGGGGCCTTTCGCACCTTGAGGGTCGGCAAAGAATCGCCTCAATCTTGTCTGCCAGACTCGAGTCATCCCCACGACCCGCCTTCTTGCAAAACTGCTACCAAATGCCTCGATCCGAAATCCTAGGGCGGACCAGTGGGCTTGTAAGCGAGACCCCGCCGAGCTCGAGGTCGAGAGGTGCCGAGCTCAAGCCGCCAAGGCCGAGGTCGAGCACCCCAAATACAGCACCTGTGTCGCGGTCGGGCCTTCCGAGCATGGGGATCCGCTGACTGCATCCACTACGGGTCAAGGAGTACCCACTCGGCTGGCCCAGCCCCCGAGGCTCTAGGCTCTGAGGGAACCTCGTGACGCACCTCTAGCCTTATTCTTGAGATGAAAAACCTTCATAGGTCTTGACTCTTGGTCGAGGCTCAAGCCAAGACCACAAGGCAAGTCTTGGCCCCGACACCGGGCGACCTTGGACTTCTCGATGTTGGTACGGATGTGAACGGTTGGTGGGCACTGGCGAAGTGCCTCGACCAGAGCCCAAGCCTTAATCACACATTGCCAAGTCGAAGTTGGCACTCCTTTTAAGGCTACCGTGGATCGGATTTTTACCGTGTTATGTTCATAATCCCAAATACCACATCTTCAAAGAAGAAAAGCTCTCGCCTTGAGCCCTTCGCTTTCCAAGTCCTCTCGCCGTAACAAGGTCCTCCTCTCCTCGCACTCAAACCGCATTTATCGCCATGACCAAGTTTGAAGGAGCATTCTGTTTGACCGAGGATGAGAGAGCTTGAGTCCCTCGGGTCAGCTGGACCTGCTTGTATGGCGGCCGCCGCAACGAGACCGAGCCAGGCCTCAAGGACGACGAGATCGCTCGCACCGAGCACTATGTCCTCTTTGGCTTGTGGACCCCGGAGAGTGAGTTCGTCGCGAAGGTCCTTCCACCGCGACATCGAGCTCATCAACTGTGCCAAACTCCGCTTCTTCTCCTCACCATCTTTTCCCATCTATGCGAGGGGTTCCGGGATTCTCCCGACCCTCGCCTTCTTCTTTTCGCAGATTTCCGCCTTTTCCGCCCGAAGGACTCGTGGTCGGCCGCTTCTACTTCCGGCAGCTGGCTCTGCTCTGCGGGCCTTCCTAAGTTCCACCGGATTCCCTACCCGTGGAACGAAAGGCCGGTTCTACTCAAGAGGGCGAGGCCGAACGCCGGTGTACGAGGGGACCCCCATCGCCAACCGCAAGAAGGAGACTCGAGCTCTGACGACCGAGGTCGACGAGGAGGCCATCACCCTCATCCATATTCGCGCTTACGCTGTCTTAACGGGCAAAGCGATCGCTAATGACTTCTCAAGGAATCGCTGTCCCCTCAAAGTGAGGGAGCACCCTTCTTCGAGATCCGTGGGGTCCGATGATGCTACCCGCGAGGGCACGCCTAGTAAGTCTTCTTGTCTCAAGGTCCGCTTATGACACCCTCCGATCCTCTATTGACAAATTACCGCCTTTGCAAAGGCCGAAGAATCTCTAGGTCTCCGCCAGATGGCCGAGATGTTCGAAGCCGGGCGACGAGTACGCCATCGCAACCCCGCCCCAAGAATGTACTCCGCCGAAGGACGAGGTAGGTCACCCGACCAAGCGCCAGAGTCTTAAACCCACAAGCTCTTCCCGAGCCTCGCCGCACGCAGCTCCATCAGAGTTACCGACACGGCCAGAGGATGTTCACCACGGCGGGGGGGGCAAGAAAGGGAAGAAGCGACTTCCATCGGCCGGACTAAGCCGAACGGAGGCTAAGAAACGCCATGTCGAGTGGGGGACTGCATGCTAAGGGCCCTCCGTCGAGCCCCGAGCCAGGTTTTCGCGCTTTGCCGCTTTGACGAAGTTTCCCTTCGTAGCAGCAGAGCGCGGCCGCCGCCAGACTTCGAGTACACCCCGTGAGCCTCGAGCCCGGAGCCCGCCACGGGCGGGTGATGCGGAGCCGACTCGACCCCGAGGCCTCGTGTCACGAGGACGCCAGAACGTGATGCCCTCGACATCGGGCAAAGAAGACCTTCGACGACCTTCGACGAGGAGGAGATGGTGACCTGTAAGCCTCGCATCCCAACCGCGCCGCCCCTTTCAGATCTTTTCGCTTAGTGTATGCTTTTGATCGCAGACCTCGAGCACCCAGCTCAAACTTGCCCGCTTGGACGATGGTCTGCGGTCCGTATGCAGTCCGAGTCCGAGGAGGAGAACGCCGAAGCCGGGTACCACGCCGCGATCGCCGGGACACGCGCTTGGCCACTCTTGGCTCGCGTGAGTTCTACCAAGGGCTCGACGACTCGTCTCGAAGAAAACGAGCCCGCCGGTCACCATGACTACGACACGGGCGAGGCCCACGGCCAGATAAGCCGCCGACAAGCTTCCCGGCCCCGTGAGGGAGGATACTCAGGCCTTGAGGCCACGATTGAAGTGGCTCCAAGACCCCACCAACCACGATCGCCGGGCGCCGAGGTCATGACTACCGTCACCGGGACGATCGGGCCGCAGGCTCTTACAGATCTCCCACCTGACTGCAAGCCGAAGGCCGAGGTCGCTGCACCCTGTGCCACGGAGGTCGGAATGCCGAGGCGGATCCGGCCGCCATCCCTTGGCGCGGGCCGAGCGGACCCCGATCAGGAGATCGGGCCGGCTCGCCGCTATGTCTCCCCTCGCCGCACGCCTTAACTCCACCGGGAGGAGGCGCTGATAACTGCCGCCCGGCGGGACTCAGAGTCCCGCTCAAGCGCCATCGGTGGTCAGGTCGATCCCTGCACCAGATGGCGCTGACGAGGAGGAGGAGATCCTCGCGATCGTGATTGACGATCAGGAGGACTTCACCCACAAGACGCTCGAGGGGTGACTCACGAGGTAAGGGTCCTCCGCCACTTCAGTAGCTCGCAGCTTGACCTCCTTGTCCCTCTCATTTTTGGGCCACCCTTCTCGCCGCGGAAGGTGATCGACCATGCCTCGAGGGCTACAAGGCCTCCGAGAGTATGCCGTCAGGCCGAGGGGTCTCCCGACGCATTGGAGGCGCGGAGGCTGAGCGCGACTGCCTGTGCATGCACTATTGAGGTCGAATGGCAGGGGAGCCTTAAGGGCCCAAGAGCTCGATGATTCACGCCGACGATGAGGGCGCAGGAGATAGTCCACGCTAAAGAGCTCGAAAGGACTGTGCAGTGGTCTCCTAACGCGATTGCTTTTAAGGCCGTGGAGCAGAGCGCTGCTCAGCCACGGCGCCGAGGCCGAAAGGGCCAAGATCGAAGCTCGAGAAGGCTTCCGCGGAGGCGTCGACTCCCGAGCTCAAGGCCAAGATACTCCAGCTCGAGGAGGAACTTGGGAGCGTCAACAAGACACTTGAAACCGAGCAGGCCAAGGTCAAGGACCTGGAGAGGGCCGCTGCGGAGCAGATGCACATTCTAGGGCGAGGGCGTCCCCCGAGCTCGAGGCCAAAATCCTCGAGCTTGAGGGGAAGCTCGAACGGCATACCAAGGCGCCGAGGTCGAACGCTTAAAGTCGAGGCGCCGGAGAAGGCTCCCCGTGAGGTCGCCTTGGGCCCGGGACTAAGGTCCCTGCTCAAGAAAAGCTCGAGCAAGACGTAGAAGCAATAAGAGTGCCTGCTCACCAAGATGAACGACGCCGAGCCGGATGCTTCCCAAAGAAGCTCCTCCACCTGTGGTGAGATCGCAACCCCGAATGCAAGAGTGGCCCACTGAGCAGAAAAGCTTACCCGCGAGATGGCCAACTCAGAAAGAAACATCAAAGAGCAAGGAATGTACTAACAAAAGTGGTTTGTTTTGGTGTACAAAGAAACCTCATTCTCAAGTAAATCAGAGCTTGGGGATACTTGAGGTCTTTCTTGCTTTGCTTGTTAGCCGCTCTCTGCTTTCTAGGTCGGCGCCGATAGGGTGGCCTCACCCAGCCTCGCTGGGCCCGAGGTCGAGCGATGCGCCTCAGCACAAGACTTAAATATAGACGAGAGGCCACAACCGCAAAATGGAGGAACAATTCCAGAAGGCGTATGGGCACGGCGACATCGTTAGTGCTCGAACGGTCCTGCGACCATGCATATCGCACGACGGCTAAAGCGGCGAGGTTCTCACCGAGCCCGAGCACTGTGGAAGAGCTAGATTATGCGAAGAGGTTCGGCTTACGCTTAGCCTCGCTCACCGGGCGGTGAACGCCAAACTCAAGGCCGCTTAGACTGTGAGCTTAATGTGTTTGCGCACGAAGGTCGGTTCAAAAAACAAACGAGGAACCGTCAAAAAGAAATAGCAAGAACATCAAGGAAGCAGATAAAAATGAAAGACCAATTTTATTGAAATGTGAGGCATAGGGTTTACACATAAAACTTCCGAAGTCGATCTATATTCCACGAGCCAGAGAGCTCTTCGCTGTCGGGCATCGCTAGCCTGTGAAGCCCCCGCAACTGCTGAAACAACTCTAGGGGCCTCCCATCATGAGGATAACTTGTTGGTGCCGACGAGCT
This sequence comes from Guadua angustifolia, assembly GCA_036346375.1. NCBI lineage: Eukaryota > Viridiplantae > Streptophyta > Magnoliopsida > Poales > Poaceae > Guadua > Guadua angustifolia. Next base: position 2,813,148 of record CM070517.1, read on the forward strand.
CAATCCGCCAGGCTAAGTCCCCAACAAGGAGCTTCCTAGGTCGCACCGACCGAGACGCATGTCTCGCGAAGAGTTTGCAGTGTAGTGCTGATCGTGAAAGTGGACCTGCAGCATCTTACTTTTCTCGCGAGGGTGAGGTCGAGAGACCGTCGCCGGAAATCCACTCCAGTCCACTGTCGACCCGGCAGAGCCCAGCTGTGACTCGGGAGGCGTGTGACGGCTTCGCACCTAACATGAGCCGAAGGGTGTGGACCCCCGTGGCTCGCTTGTTGTGGTACTGAATAGACCATAGGACTGGGAAGTTCGTCCACCCAGTGCCTTGCCAGACGGGTCGAGCTCATCCGCAACTCGCTTTGACACCTCGGACGCATTTGCTCACATGTTGCCTGGCACGCTTCCGCTGTTCGGGGTGAGCCACCGGTTAAGCAGATTTTAATGCCGAAGTTCGCAGAAACTCCCCGAACAACTCACGGTAAACCGAAGTATCGTTGTCGCGATAATCTTGCATGGAACCCCGTGACCGTGACCACGAACAAGCGAAGAAATGAATCGCCGCCGAAAGCGCTTATGGTCGAGACCGTTCATTTCTATCCACTTGGTGAAGGTGTCGACAACGATTTAACGTAAACTTCTTCCCCCTACCGCTTGAGGAAAAGGACCGAGATGTCCAAATTTCGTGTCGAGAAGGGCCACACGAGCGGATGGTCCGAGCGCCGCAGCGGTTGATGCGACTTTTCGGCATGGAATTGGGTGCTCAAAGAAAGCGGACAATATCACGAGCATCCCAAGCGCCGAGGGCCAATAGTACCCCATGCGAAGGCCTTCCACCATTGTCCTCAGACGAAGAGTGTGCCCCACAGAGGCTCGAGTGAATGTCATGCAAGGGTACTTACCCTCCTCCATGGAGATGCACCGTGTCGACGCTGGAAGCATTGCGTCTGTAGAGCTCTCCCTCGACAAGCGTGTATAGGCCCGCCCGCTGATCCGCCTCTCTCGGCGGTGTTCGGGTGGCAGTCACCCCAGCAAGGAAATTGTGGATGGCCTCGCCCAGAGGGGGTACTTCACCATGGCGAGCGCGACTCGTGGTCGGAGATTGATGGGCCGCCAAGATCTCCGTGATGACGCCGTGGGACGTCGTCGCCGGAGGAGCCGAGCTTGGAGAGGCGATCGCTGCCGGAGTTGTCCTTCTGAGGATGTGCTTGAGCTCCAAGTTCGGAACCACTTCTCCATCTTGCGTGCCTCGGCGAGGTACTTAGCCATCGAAGTCTCCCCGAAGCTTCGGTAGTCCTTGTTGAGGCCCGGTTGATGACGAGCCGAGTCGCCACTTCCCGGGCCGATCGACGCCCAAGGCCTTGCAAGCTAGAAGTCGGCCAAGAGGGCTTCAGACTCCGCCACATTGTTGGTCGCCGAGAAGCCAAAACAATTCGTGACTCAATTTGTCGCCGCGTGGGGTGAGGATATGATCCCACCCGAGCGCTTGAAGGACCTCAAGCCGTCAAGAACATGACCTGGGGCTTCTCCTCTTGACTGAAGCTTCGAGGGTCATGACGCTCGGCGTCTGCTCGACCTTAAGTCGGCGAGCACTTGCGACTTGATGGTCATGCGCGCCACGACACGGGCGCCGAACGCCGCCATTCCATGGCCCACTTGGCGATTCGTCCGCCACCCTCCGGGTTCTCAGATGTCCCCGAGCGGAAGCTGCTGGGGGGCGACCACTTGATCGCGCCTGAAAGTAGTGCCTGAGCTTGCGCTTGGCCATGAGGAGAGCGTATAACAGCTTTCAGACTGCGGGTAGCGCTCCTTCTGGCCGTGCAAGACCTCGCCGACATAATAAATGGGGTCTTCTTTGAGACCCCGTTCCGCCAGGGGACGGCACTAACAAAGATGGGGGTGGCCGAGATATAGCAAATAACTTCTCACCGGGTTGTGGCGTTAGGGAGGGTGGGGGACGCAGTGTATGCCTTCAGTCGTCGAAGGATCGTTGGGCCTCTGGAGTCCACTCGAAGCCCCCGTGCTTGCGCAAGGTTTGGAAGAATGGGAGTCCACGCTCTCCGAGCCTCGAGATGAACTCGCCGAGGGCGCCATGCGGCGATGAGGCTTTGCACCGCTTGATCGAGGTCGGGGTGCCATCTTCTCGTCGCCTCGATCTTTTCCGGGTTTGGACCAACCCCGAGCCCCGATCTTATAGCCGAGCACCTTACGGACGCCACCGAACACGCACTTCTCGGGGTTGAGCTTGATCTTCGCGCTTGTTCGAGTTGGCGAAGGTCTCCTCGAGATCCGAGCGTGGTCGTCCTCGGCGGGCTTTTGACGATGATGTCGTCCCGTAGACCTCAAGGTTTCGCTTTGATCTGGGGCTCAAAGTCTTGGTCATCGGCCGTTGAAAGGTGGCCCTGCATTGCGCAGACCAAATGACATGGTCGTATAGCAATAAGTGCCGAACAGCGTGATGAAGGAAGTCTTGCTCTCGTCGTCGACCGCCAGCTTGATCTGGTGGTATCCCGAGTAAGCATCCAAGAAGCTAAGCATCTTGGCATTCGCGGTGGAGTCCACGATCTGGTCGATGTGCGGAAGCGGGAAGTTGTCCTTCGGGCAAGCCGAGTTCAACCCCGTATGGTCGACGCACATTCTCCACTTTCCTCCCTTCTTACGTGACGATGGCCGGGTTGGCGACCACTCGGAGTAGTTAATCTCACGAATGAAGCGGCCTTCAAGAGCTTGTCAAGGTTCTCCTTGATAGTGCGACCTTCTCCGGGAGAAGCGTCGCGGCTCCGGGCGTCTGTGTCGAGAGCGGACCTCACCGCAATTTGTGCTCGATCACCTCCCTCGGGACGCCAGCATGTCCGCTGGCTCCCAAGCAAATATGCCTTTATTGGCGCGCTGGCGAAAGTGACGAGCTCGAAGTTCCTATTTGGAACTCATTTCGGCGAGACGATGGGCCTTTTGGTCGGAGTCACTCTCATCGAGCGCAAGACGCCTTCGCTTCCCCACTAGGCTGGATTGCCGCATATCGTGGGCGTTTTCGTCGCCGCCCGGATCGCTGTTGAGCAAAGATATCGGCGAGGGCCAAGGCCTTGGTCTCGCAGACCATACTCGCCGCTTGTGAAATCGCCTCACGGTGATGACACCGTTGGGACCAGTACCATGCACCGATGGCCATAATGGTTGGCCGCCATGAACTTGACCAAGGTGGCCGTCCGAGGATGGCGTTATGCAGGGAGGTCACCCTCGACCACCTAGAAGGTGATCATTTCGATCTGAAAGTTGTCAAAGCCGAAGGTGACGGGCAAGACAACTTTGCCCCCAAGGGGTGGTTGAGCTCGGGGACTATCCGAAGAATGGTATGGTGATGCTCTTGACCTTCAGCAGGGAATCTGCATCCCGTTCGGCGCTCCTCGCCGACAAGTTAAGAGAGCTGCCGCCATCGACCATGACGCGACCGACGCCATGTATTGCGATGGTCGGAGTCACGACCAAAGCGGTCTTTAGGTCTCGAGCCATACCAGGAGAGCATCCTCTGGAGAGAAGGCGATGGTGGCTGACCCCTTGCGGGGTTGTTCGACGGGCTTCCGGTGGCATCTGGTAGATGGTCCGTCTGGCGGCCTTGACCTCGCGCTGGGTGATTGGCGACGACGAGCCACCGAAGATGACATCAATCGGCGCTTCGCTTCTTTGGAACTCCAAGTCGAGGTCGTGCGTGCTCGCGTCTCAGTATTAACTTCGGTCGGGCTGGTCATCATCGCGGGAGCACGCGGCATCTCTCCGCCCATCATAGAAAGCGCCCGGCTTATTCTACGAGCCCCGCAAGCCCGAGGTCGTGGCCGCCACAATGGAATAAGCGAACTTTGATTCGTCATATCGCGCGTCCCTCGGCCTCCTGCGGAGAGCATCGCCGTCGAAGTATGCGTTAGCCCTCTGGCTGGGTGGTTTTTCGCTGGTGTGGTCGGGGTCAACCTGACGAGGCTTTGAGTCCTCCCCGAGCTGGCCTCGGACCTCGAGGACCTCGCTGGCCATCCGCCGAGACGATTACCCGCGGTAGCCCTCCGCCACCTCTGCGATCGTGCTTTCGCTTCTTGGTGGTGGTGCCTTGGTCGGCGCCCCTGGAGTTGGACGGGTCGGCCTCTGTTTGGTTCAGACCAAGCTTACCTTGGTCATAGTCGCGTTTCTAGTGGGCGGCATCGTCAGCGTCACAGCGTCTGCGCTCCGCCATGCGGAAAAAGTTTATTGACGCCGAGCCTCGAGGTGATCTCGTGTCTTGGTGAGGCGTCGATCCACGGACCGAACTTGAAGGCCTTGATAGCGGCCTCGTCGAAATGCTCGGGATCGGGTTCCTTGTGCGCGGATGAATCGCCGCCGCGAAATCATGATGGTTCGTTCTTCCTGGATGACACGATCCAGGTCCTTCTCCCTGCCCGGCCGCTCGTAGCAACTCTGGAAGTTGGAGCGTAGGGCGCTCTGGATCTGGCGCCACGACCTGAAGGAGCCTGGCTTCTGATTAAAAAGCCAGGTCCTAGCCGCCCCATCCAGGACGGTCGGGAGGTAGTTCACCATCACGAGCTCGTCCCCTCCGGCCGCCAGGATAGCGGTCGAATAGATGGATAGGAACTCATCAGGATTCTTGGTCCCATCGAAGCGCTCGATCAACGCGGGCTTGAACCGAGTACACCACGACGCGATGAAGGCCGTCGGAGTCGCCATGCACCGTGGTCGGAGACAGTGCACGCCGGTCATGGTCATCACCGACGAGATCCCTGCTGCTGCCGGACTCGGAGTCGAGGCTGCCGCGGCGACCTCGGTGGGAGCGACCATGGTGCCGAGCACGGAATCACCGTTGGTAACACGGCGGTCTGGACCTGCGGCGCTGGCGGAATGTCGGGAGAGGTCATGAGACCTGCTTCTGCCGGTCGACTCGGCTAAGCAGCTCAGCTTAGTCTGGTTAGCGGTGCCGTGGGGCGTCGGTAGCGTCTGCGTCAAAGCCTCGTCCGAACCCGTTGTTGGGGCTAACCTAGCACAGGAGGTGTCTGACGCGCGTCGGCGGCGCTGACGTGTTATCGTACTTCTCTGGGGCGGGTCCCGAGTGTCGACCCGATCTTCGCGGGCCTTGACCTCGGTCGCGGCTCGTCGAGTTCTTGGCGTGGCTCGGCCAAACTCGACCTCGCCCTCTCGGGGTTAGCCATGACCAGCGATAAGCGGGCGCTCCCGGTAGGAGGGAGCTCGGGCGGCTCAAGAGCGTCTTGGCCTTCTCTGGGCCTCCGCGGAGGCTGTTATGGCTTGGTTGATGGCAACTCGCACCATCGCGGCGGCGTCTTAAAGTCTGCGGATCACGGTCATCGCATCTCCCAGCGCCTTGACCGTCCGCCACGGAATGTCTTTGCTTTCGGCGGCGGTGAGGTGTGAACGAGGACACGGAATCGAGTCCGTGCAGGAAAATCCGTCGATGAAGGGCGCCATGCTCACAGAGTCTTGGTGTCGTTCTGCGAAAGAAACAAAACAATCCGCCCCACGGTGGCGCCCAATTGTCGGCGATCGGGATCGTCAACCGCAAGAAAAGAGGTAGGGTCGAGAGAGTTTATGGGACCGATTGCGTCGCCTTTCGAGCGAAGAAGGAAATCGATCGCGGTGATGGTGGAGCAAGGCGACTAAACGAGCACGAGACAAGAGTTTATCTTGGTTCGAGCCCTGTGAAGGTAATAGCTCTCTCCAGTCACCTCGCGGTGGTGATTCTTGTTCTCTGGTGTCTGAGCGGTGTTTACAACTCAAAACGGTAATGGGGTTCCTAGCTCGGCTGCCGTGTGTCTTGTGTTGTCTTTGTGTACTTGGAGCTCATGCGTCCTTGGTCTTTATACTTCCTTTGCATAGCGAACGGGAGCAATCCTCGGAAAAGGGCCTTCGTGCACCTTGAGGGCTGGTAGCAATCGCCCCGAACTTGCAGCAAGACTCGAGTCATCCCCACGACCCGCTCTCCGCAACTGTCAGTCAAATGCCACGATCAAAATCCTAGGGCGGACCGGGGCTTGGCGAGACCCGCGCCGAGCTCGAGGTCGAAGGTCCGAAGCTCGAGCGCCAAGCCTGAGGTCAGCGCCCAGTAGCAGTACCAGTCGTGATCGGGGCCTTCCGAGCATGGGGATCCGTTGACCGCACTCCGGCCTGTCAAGGAGTACCCAGCCCTCGTCAGCCTGTTCTAAACTTTGGCTCTGTGTGAGGGAAGTGTTAGAAAGGCAGTACTGGAGAGGATCACTGGCTAAGTGTTAGTCTCCGAAAGACTTTGATTGCAATCAATCACCTATGTGGTGAGCGACTGTATCCTGTGGGTAAAGTGTACAGCCTCTGCAGAGTGTGTGTGTCAAATCTATTTGAATAGCCGTGTCCACGGTATTGGACTTTGCTCGGTGATTACAGTCAAGGGTTAGATTTTCATAAAATAAAAATGTGGAATGGGTGGCTGTGTGCCAAAAGCTGATGAAAGAAACTAGGGCTGTGTGCCAAACTCTTGGAAAAGAATTGAGAAATTAATTAGTAATAATATTGGTTTACCGCCTTTTAAACTATTAGGATTACCTGTTATAAGGGAAATGCTGTTTATGCAAAATAACCATTTAAGTCTTTCCTTTGGAATAAGCCATGCATGTAGTAATAGAACTGCATTGTGCATGACTTGTTGAGTATGTTGTATACTCACCCTTGCATCGACAAAAACCTCAGAAGAAGAAGGCGTGCGGCATGGGAAGAGGAGTTCGATGAAGGCCAGAGAATTAGGGATTGAGCCGCTTTTCGGTTACTCGTGGTCATGAATGGTTCATTGCTTTACTTTTGTTTCGGTGATAAACTTGTGCTACTCGATATTTAACGCATACTGTAATCGTATTGTGTAAGGTGGTCATAAGGTCGTGTAACTCGTTACTATTCATGTTTGGAGTACTAATTATTAATTCCGCTGCGTATGATTGTGGTACTTCAACCTGTTATTCCTGTGTGTACTAGCGTGATCCTGGACTAGTACAGAAATACACAGACTATCCGAATCCGAAAAATTCGGGGCACGACTGGGATGGTATCAGAGCCATACTGACTGTAGGACTTAACCCTAGTTAGACTGGCCGTTTTAGAAAGGATAAAAGCTAATTTCTAAAGACTAAAATTTGACAAGAATAATCAATAAAATCTTGACTTATCCCTTCTTCCTTACTTCATACCTCTGCTGTATTTTGCTGTTACCTTTGTATTCTTTTAAAATTGTTGTTCTGACGCGTTGCTTTGGCAGATGCGGATGGTTCACTCTTCGGCGGCCACGGAGGCTACTGTTGCAGAGCTCTGGAGGATGCTCCAGGTGTTGGGAGGCTTCACCGCCCTCTCACGGTCCCCTTTGGATAGTCAGCAGGATCAACTTGGCGGTGGAGACCACCCTCACCTTTGTATGCGAGAGAGCACGCAGCATGCTAGTCGTCCGCTCCACCTCGCGGTGAAGCGAGCTAGCTTCTGGCGGGCATCTGAGAGTGTGCTCGGGTAGCGCCGCGCCGGGTTAGCGAGGACTACGACTACGAGCTGTGGGACACTGCCTTCCGTGTGCACCCGCACGCAAGAGGACCTCTTCAGGCGCACTTGGAGATGGAGGACGACGCCGCCATCGTGCACTGGGCACCGCCGGCCTGCTCGGGGAGGAGGTTATGGGCGCCACGACTTGAGCTTGAGTGTGTATCAGCGTCTTGGAGGAGACCGGGGTTGCCTTGCGAGACCGAGAGAGCACGCCGTTCAGAGGATCGCTGAAGCCGGAGGAGGCTCTCTATGGTCGAGGGGGAGCCGGACGCTGTCATGGAGCTCGGCAGAGGAGGAGGAGGAGCCGGAGGAGCAGGAGCCAGCGCTGAGGACCAAAGCGGCATGGTGGTGCCCCCAATGCACCAGTGGGAGGGCATGGGGATCGGTTGCCCGATGCAGCTCACCCGTCGGTTCGTGTCGGCGAGTCACTTGTGCGGGTTAGCTCGAGTGAGCTTTTCGAGTTGCAGTGATCAACTTTTGCGTTGAGACTCACCTGTGTTGAGTCGCGTCTTTAATTTCAAACTTAGCTATGCAATGTGATGTAATGAACAATTTGATGTGATGTTGTGACTGCTGTGTGGTTGCATAGTCTCTAGACTATGTAATAAACCATACCTAATTATTATTTATGCTTGAATGTTTAATGGTTTTTAAGTTACACCTGTTTCCCCGTATAAGTTCCTATACTTGCCTATTCTTTTCCCCCTTATCTCTAAACCACCGAAGCACTCAGCAGATGGTGAACACTCGCAACAACGGAGCAGAGGCGGTGGTTCAAGGCTCAGAGGCGGTGGCGCGCTCGAGGCAATCGAGTAGTACACCACCACCATGAGCGGCACCGCCGATTGACATCACGAGAATCTAGGAGCATTTCTGCAGCATAGACTCAATTAATGCGCACTATGATGGCAAGCATGCAACCAATCAACTCTCGAGCGATCGCCAACAATCAAGCTAATAACAATGGGCCCGTCTCTATTCAAGATTGTCCGAATTTATGAGGACACGTCGCCCGACATTCTCGGGCAATGCTAGTCCACTAGAAGCGCATTTAATGGTTGAGAACCATCGAAGGAAATTGCATATAACGCAAAGGTGAAGGAAGCGAGAGGGTGCTTTATGCCTCTCACGAGCTTGAAGGAACATGCCATTTGAATGGTGGGAGAATTACTGCGATCGCGAGAAAACCCAGCCGAAATTACTTGGGAGGAATTCACTATAGCTTTTAAATCAATACCATGTCTTGGGAGGGTATCATGGAGTTGAAAAAGGAGGAATTCGAAAGCTGAAGCAAGGAGGCCAGACAGTGGCCGATTATCTGAATAAATTCACTCAGCTAGCACGCTACGCACCAGAAGACGTAGCAACCAGGCAAACCAGATAATCCCGCTTCATGAAAGGACTTAACACTCAGATTGCGGTGGGGTTGATCACCACACTTTCCTCGATTTCCAGAATTGGTAAATAAGGCACTCATACTGGAAGATAAGCGCAAAGAGCTTGACGATAATCGCAAACGCCGCATGGCTCAGCAAGGAGGACGCCATGGTCATCAGAAGCCAAGGATGATACCTCAGCAATTCTCTCGATTTTCTCAAGGAAGCAATGTCAGGACACCGCCACCAATGCCGAGGCCGGTAGGACAAACCCTTCAGACCCCAGTCAGGATTGTTAACCAGAGCGGAGGAAATCAGCAGATGTCAGGAAGACGCTGCTACAATTGCAATGAGACCGGGCATTTCGCCAATATGTGCCCCAAGAAGGGAGGTGTGACGCCAGTGCGCTTCAATTTAGGGAACACCCTTGCTAAGACCCCAGCCCAAGGAGGAAGCCAAGGACCCGCCCAAGCTGGAGCTACACCGCCAGCATTCGCGCGAGGCAGAATCAACCATATCTCCGCAGATGAAGTCCATAATGCTACGGACGTCGTGCTCGGTAAGTTCCTAGTCAACTCAGTGCCAGCTACAGTGTTATTTGATTCAGGAGCTTCACATTCGTTTGTTTCTCGAGATTTTGCTGTGACAAATGATCTGAATATTGTTAACCTTAAAAGTACGCTTCTAGTTCAATCCCCCGGATCAGAACTCCGCTCTAAGGTCGGATGTTCTGGAGTTAAACTAGTAATAAAAGGAGTAGAGTTCCTAGCGAACCTTATTATACTAGATACCCAAACCCTGGACGTTATCCTGGGAATGGATTGGTTGACTAAGCATAAGGCTGTATTGGACTGTGGGCGAAGAGTCGTGTCTATTGAGAGCCCTGAAGGTAGAAAAGTGGAATTTCAAGTAGTGGCAGTTCGAGAAAGTCAAATGTTGGTAAACAATTTGGAGACTGTCAGTATAAGAGATGTACCAGTGGTCAGTGAATACTCGGATGTTTTTCCCGAGGAATTACGAGAATGCCACCGAGCGAGGGACATAGAGTTTATGTCGATCTAGTACCGGGGACGTGACCGATAGCAAAGAGGCCATACCGAATGTCCACCAAGAGTTGGTAGAAACGAAGAAAGCAGATTGAGGAGTTGTTGGAAAAAGGATTCATCGGACCGAGCTCGTCACCTTAGGGAGCACGGTTCTCTAGATTAAGAAAAAGGATGGGAGTTTTAGGATGTGTGTAGATTATCGATGCGCTTAGCGAAGTGACGATAAAGAATAAATACCCATTACCGGATAGATGATCTTTTCGATCAATTAAGAGGAAGCGAGTATTCTCCAAGATCGACCTTAGGTCGAGGATACCACCATTGAAAATCAAGGCGAGGACATACCCAAGGCGCATTTTCTTCAAGACATGGACACTATGAGTTCACGGTTATGTCATTTGGATTGACGAATCTTGACATACTTTATGAATCTAATGAATAAAGTATTCATGGAATACTTAGATAAATTTGTGGTCATATTCATAGACGACATCTTGGTTTATTCAAGGACGGATGAAGAGCACGCCCAACATTTGAGATTAGTACTGGAGAAACTAAGAGAGCAACAGTTATATGCAAAATTCAGTAAATGCGATTTCTGGAAGAGTACGGTAGATTTCCTAGGGCATGTAATGACCGCCGAGGGAATTGCAGTGGACCCAAGCAAAGTTAAGGCAGTTCTACATTGGGAATCGCCAAAGACAGTTACGCAGGTTCGGAGTTTTCTTGGGATGGCTGGTTATTACCGTCGATTTATAGAAGGATTTTCCACCATTGCCATGCCAATTACACAATTGTTAAAGAAAGAGAAGAAATTTGTTTGGACACCAGACTGTGAGAGAAGTTTTCAAGAAGCTCAAGAAAGCAGGTGACATCGGTATGATATTAGTTCAACCAGATGTGCACCAGAGTTTCGATATTTATTGCGATGCATCACGCCAAGGACTCGGATGCGTGTTAATGCAGAATGGAAAGGTAGTAGCCTATGCATCAGGGCAATTAAGGCCACACGAAGGGAATTACCCAACGCACGATCTAGAATTAGCAGCTGTAGTGCATGCCCTGAAGATATGGCGTCACTATCTTATTGGCAATAGATGTGAGGTGTATACGGACCATAAGAGCCTTAAGTACATTTTCACCCAATCTGATCTGAACATGAAACAAAGGAGATGGTTAGAACTGATCAAGGATTACAACATGGGTATCCATTATCATACCGGCAAGGCCAATGTGGTGGCGATGCCTTGAGTCGGAAAAGTCATAATCTAAATATGACAGTGGAAGAAAGCCAGGGAGAATTGTGCAAGGACCTTCAGAGATTAAAATTGGAAGTTGTCCCGGAAGGATTCATAGCCGCATTAGAAGTGAAGCCTATCTTGGAAGACCAGATTAGAGAAGGTCAAAAGGACGATGAGAAGATCAAGCGAATCAAAGCCAAAATGGAAGAAGGACAAGCGAAAGAATTTAAGCTGGACGAAGAAGGCACGTTATGGATGAAGGAGCGCATTTGTGTGCCTAACAAAAAGGAGTTAAAGCAGATTATCTTGGAGGAAGCTCACGACTCCAAGTATTCGATACACCAGGAAGTGCAAAATGTATCAAGACTTGAAAGAGAGGTTACGGTGGCGAATATGAGAGAGAGTTACGAACACGTAGCACTATGTAATGTATGCGGTGAGTCAAAGCTATGCATCGAGACCGGCAGGGGCTACTGCGGTAGTTGAAAATACCAGAGTGGAAATGGGAAGAGATCGGAATGGATTTCATTACCGGATTGCCAAGGACGCAAGGAGGTTATGACTCCATATGGGTCATCGTGGATCGATTGACAAAGGTTGCGCATTTCATACTGGTAAAAACGACCTACTCAGGAGATAAGTTGGCAGAGCTATACATGGCAAGAATCGTTTGTTTGCATGGTGTGCCAAGGAAGATAGTATCGGACAGAGGTACCCAATTTGCCTCAAGGTTTTGGGATAAACTGCATTCAACGATGGGCACCTGCTTGAACTTCAGCACAGCTTATCACCCACAGACAGATGGGCAGACTGAAAGAGTCAACCAAATACTGGAAGATATGTTAAGAGCCTGTGCGTTGGCTTATACATCGACTTGGGATAAATGTTTACCATATGTTGAATTTAGTTACAACAACATCTATCAGGCTAGTCTTCAGATGTCACCTTTCGAAGCGTTGTATGGTCGACCTTGTAGGACGCCGTTAAATTGGAATGAGATTGGTGAGCGTCGTGTCTTCGGACCATACATACTTCAAGAAGCCGAAGAGCAGATAGCATTAATAAGGGAAAGGTTGAAAATCGTGCAGTCAAGACAAAAGAGTTACGCGGACAATCGCCGCAGGGATTTAAGTTTTGAACTTGAAGATTATGTATATCTCAGAGTTACGCCTCTTAAGAGAGTCCAGAGGTTTCACAAAAAGGGTAAACTTGCACCAAGATATGTGGGGCCGTTTAAGATCATAAGTCGTAAGGGCGAAGTCGCCTATCAACTGGAGTTACCGCCGTCATTAGCAGGAGTACACAATGTTTTTCATGTATCGCAACTCAAGAAATGTCTCCGAGTGCCTAAGGAGCAAACATCACTGGAAGAAGTTGAACTACAGGAAGACTTGACTTACAAGGAGCAACCGATAAAAAATTCTGGATATAGTCGATCGGAAAACCAGGAGTAAGACAACCCGCTTTTGCCGAGTTCAGTGGAGCAACCACACAGAAAGTGAAGCCACATGGGAACGAGAGGAAGATCTGAAAAAGGAATTCCCAAACCTATTCTTTAGTTAAGCTTGAATCTCGGAATTCGAGATTACATTAAAGAAGGTTTGTAACGTCCCAAAATTTTCCCAGATTTAATTTTTGGAGTTTTTAAAATTTTTGTGACTTAATCAACCTTTATTTGCATTTAATTGAATTTATCTAATTTTTCTGAGATTTATTGGATTTAATTGGAATTTATTTATATTATCTTCTCTTGAATAATTAAAATATCAGAAGATGTATTTATCAAAAATTAAAACTAATATTTTATTTAGGCTCAAAATGCTCTGAAATATTTTCTAGAATTTTTCTAGAATTTTTCGGGTATTTTTAGTGCCCTAATTAATTACTTGGAATTTCTGCAATTATTTTTATTGGAAAAGCTGAAAAATCGGAGGCTACAGTGTTGGGCCGAGCCCAGCACTGTGCCGCGTCAGCCGAAACCCTAAGCGCCGCCGCTCCGGTTCGTTCGATCTTGATCGGACGGTCGCAGTCGAGCCGCGTCGCCCTTGGCGCTTGAGCCATTGGATCCTAGCGTCAAGCCGTTGGGATGGCGACAGCGTGGCGCCGTTCGCCGAAGCGTTATTAGCTCGGGGCCATTGGATTCCGATCGGACGGTTGCGCCAAATACCGTTTCGCTCGAACGTGGGCCGTTGATCTACGATCGTGCGGTGTGATGGGACGGCGATTTCGGGGCGCGGCGCGCGCCGCCGCTCTTGTTGGCCGTCGAGATTATGTCGAGATTTGCGCACGTTTCGAGGCGTGTCCGAGCGGGTGAAGTAGACCTCCGTGCTCAGCACTTCACTCCGCTCCATTTGCCACCTCTCTCGTGCCTTGCCATCCCCCGTAGCGTGCGCTAGTGCTCGCCGTAGTAGCTACACTCCTCCGCCTCGGTTTTTTTCGCGTCTCGCCGCCGTCCGCCGCTCTCCGCCGTCACCGAGACCCTCACCAAGTTCACCGAGCCAAGGCGCATCCGTTTGGTTACTTCTTCAGGCTGGAGAGGCCCGGAATCGCCCACGCCTCCTTCTTCTCCACGTCCAGCGACAAGCACCGCCACCCCTTCGTCATGTTTCGCAACTCACCGCCACCGCCGGATTCGCATCGCACGCTCAAGGTGAGGCCACGTGTTCTCTTCTTCATCGGGTGAACCGATCCGGTGAATAATCACCATTGGATCTTCATCCAACGCCTCTGTAGCGCCACGTAGCGAAAGATGAAGCTTTGAAAATGGCCGTTAGATGGTTATCGTGTGGTTACGAGTCATCACGTAGGCTATTTGTAGAGGTGTAGTTAATAGCCCTTTGGATCTGTGATGTCGGCTAAGATTGTGCAGCGTAGGCTTGTGAATAATAAACCGTGCGAATGTAACGCGGCCGTAGATCTTCAATCCGGCCGTCGCTATTGCGCCACGTAGACTTAGTAGCGGCATAGCGCTCGAATAGCGACCGAGCCGTTGATTTGAATCAACGGCCGGGAAGAAATCGTCGCGTGGGTTGATGCTTCCTCGTGGCGATGTCGACTTTCGGTTGGTCGATTACCAGCGTGCATGTGGCCCACTGTCGATGGGATGACCACCGTGGGGGTTGACGTCAACATGACGTCATCCGGGCCCACATGTCGATGGCGAGAGCGGCGTGGCTCATTCTGTCGCGGCGACACGTGTCGCGAGGAATTAATCCGGATTTTCAGTAGAAAAATAAATCATTTAATTCGATTATTTCTTTATTTGAATTTCAGAAACTTGTAAGGGCTATAACTTTCCCGTTTTAACTCGGAATCGAGTGATTCCAGTGCCCAAAAATTTGTAGAAATGTGAACTTTTTAATGGTGATTTTTATTTTATTTTTGGTGATGATCTTGCTGTCTGTATTGTGTGTTTATTGTTCGCTCGCTTGTGTGCGCGTAGACTCTGAGTTGCCGGAAGTCACCGAGGGAGAACTAGGAGACCCGTCGCAGAACTCAGATCAGAACCAACTGCTATTTGAAGGCAAGTCATGCTTTGACCATATTGCCCCAAGATTTTAAAATGTATTTTGATTCAATTTATGCAAGCTATGTTAGTTAAAAATGAAATTACTTATGTTGGGAAAGTTAGCTAAAATACCATTTTGATTATGCCACCTTGTTATCATCATTGTATACCTAAACACCTTGTCACCCTAGAATGTTAAATTATGTTGGTTGCTATATTAATGCCAAGACGGGAGGCTAGGACCGTGATTAGTAAACAACTTGCTTGTATCGTTGAATGTCTTCAATTTAGCAAATCAATCTTGACTAAACAATTATGGAACGCATTTTGGAATAATGCGATGATGTTATGAAATGGAATTGAGGGTAGCGGCCTGAGTGGTCCTACTCGTGCAATGAAGTGGGCATTGGCATGTGTTGCATAAATGCAAACCAGGGTGGGAAATGATTTGGACCGGGGCAAGTGGCGAGAAGGCTTCGTGCCAGGTGGGCCTGTGTGGCAACGGGATGCACGAAAGATTGTGAAGGCTATGTGCCGAGAAGTATAAAACGGAAGTCTTGCCCGGGACAATTAAGGACTTTACCTTGCGAGCCTTTGAACTGAGTTCCGTGTACAACCACTTGTCCGGTATGGGACGGACCTAGTTCAGTAGGTTTCTAATATCTTTCCTTTGATACCTCGGGGTGTGATTACGAAAATGTAACAGTATGGGGGCGTACTGTCTTCTTTGCTTGGTACCCATCTAGCAGTGATACTTTGTTCTAAACTTTGGCTCGTGTGAGGAAGTGTTAGAAAGGCGATCTTGAGAGGATCAGCGGCTAAGTGTTAGTCTCAGAAAGACTTTGATTGCAATCAATCACTGTGTGGTGGCGATTGTATCCTGTGGGTAAAGTGTCTGACCTCTGCAGTGTGTGTGTCAAATCTATTGAGCAGTCGTGGCAGCGGTATTGGACTTTGCTCGGTGATTCTGATCAAGGGTTAGATTTTCATAAAATAAAAATGTGGAATGGGTGGTTGTGTGCCAAAAAGCGATGAAAGAAACTAGGGCATGTGCCAAACTCTTGGAAAAGAATTGAGAAATTAATTAGTAATAATATTGGTTTCTGGCCTTTTAAACTATTAGGATTACATTATAAAGGAAATCTTTGTTTATGCAAAATAACCATTTAAGTCTTTCCTTTGGAATAAGCCATGCATGTAGTAATAGAACTGCATTGTGCATGACTTGTTGAGTATGTTGTATACTCACCCTTGCATCGACAAAAACCTCAGAAGAAGAAGCTGTGTCGGCATGGGAAGAGGAGTTCGATGAAGGCCAAGAGAATTAGGGATTGAGCCGCACTCAGTTGCTTGTGGTCATGAATGGTTCATTGCTTTACTTTTGTTTCCGCTGATAAACTTGTGCTACTCTGATATTTAACGCCCTGTGAGGCGTATTATTGTAAGGTGGCCATAAGGGCGTGTAACTCGTTACTATTCATGTTTGGAGTACTTATTATTAATTCCGTTGCGTATGATTGTGGTACTTCAACCTGTTATTCCTGTGTGTATTAGCGTGATCCTGGACTAGTACAGAAATACACAGAGTGTCCGAATCCGAAAAATTCGGGGCACAACACTTGCCTTCTGTTACAGCGGAGGCATCGAAGTCTTGAGGGTCAACGACAGCGTCGGCGGATCCGGCAAACTCTTCGGCTACGCGCAAAACGGTACAATCAAATGAATAAAATAAAATAGGATAAATCCAAAAATTACAAAATTGGTACTGACAGAAAGATCTTGAATTTATATGAATTTAGAAATTTGAATGGGGTCAATCCGAGTTCGGACGGAAAAGATATAAGCGTTTGAATTTTAGAAATCCTGAAAATTGGAAAACCGAAGAATATTCCGCGGAATCTTTCTTTTTCTCCAATTTCCTGATTTCTTATCTCTCTTGCAGGTGGACCCCACGCGTCATTGACTCACTGGTTCTTCACCATTGCTTTGTCTGAGAGGATTGCCATGGAGGGAGTAGTAGCGCCATGGGAGGAGAGGCCAAGGAGAGAGGGAGAGGGTTGGCCACGCAGGAGATAGTGGCGATGGCGTGGCCGTGGTCTTGCGTGAGGGCGCGCTGGTCAGCATGTGTGAGGCTGATAGAGTGCATCTTGTGCGGAAACTCAGTAGGAGGGCGGCGCTTGAGAGCGGGAGGAGGCCGGCCGAGGGGCGGCGAGGGTGCGGCGAGATGGCACGGAGGTCAGGCACACGGCGGCCGGTGACGCGGTGGCCGGGAATGGCGGTGAGCACGACGTCAAAAATCAAGCCGGCGGCACAACGTTTAAAACCTCTCGAAAATGTGATATTTCTCTAAACTAAGGTGAGTACGGGATAGTTAGCATCAAGGGAGTCTATAGATGCAAGGAATTGAATTGAATCTTATCAAAACGGGAGAAATCGACGACGAACGGAGCAACGGCTAACGACGAACAAACTCAAAATTCGGGGTCAAACTGCAACTAAAATCAAATCCGATTGAATGGTTGTGATCACGGAGGCAAGGGGCACAAAGTGACGTGGTTGGTTTACCTAGAAACTCACTGAAGTAAGAGATGGCTCGCCGGTGTCTTTGGAGAGCGCTGGGCATCGGTTTTCTCGAGCTTTGGAAATGGAAACGGCATGGAATCAGTAGGGCAAGGTGAGCATGGGATAGAGGACACCGGGACGACGATAAGTGGAAGCTCATCGTTTCGTGGAGAAACGGCCGAGTTATTGATATTTGAGTGCATTTCGGTTTCTACTCAATTAATCCAATTCCGGCGGGTTAAAGGATGAATGGTCATGGGGAATGGGTTCTCCTCGTCTCCCTCTTCGCAATGGATCTAGCCACGCATGATTTGGTGGAGGAAATGAGAAGTTATGATGATTTGAATTTGAAAAGCCATGGAAAGAAAAAGAATCGTATTCTCTGGAAGTGGCTGGCTGGAGGTGGAAGAAGCATGAACAGTACCTGCCACGTGTCACTTTCTCATTGGTTGGAAGAAATGAAGGGACAAAAGCGTGAGGAATAAAATAGCAAAAATGATCTAAAAATCCTGGAAACATTCCTAAAAATACTAGAGATTATTTGGAACATAATAAAATTAGTTTCACTGAATTTTGATGAATTTTGGAATTTAGATTATTCCGGAACGAATATACTGATTTTGATGAAAGGCCGCGAGAGATAAAATAGCAAAGAGATTCCAAAAATCTTGAGAAAATTCCTAAAAATTGTTTGGAATATTTGGAACCTAATGCAATAGGTTTCGGGATTTTCGGAGCATCTTGGAATGTAGGTAAAATTTCGAGTAAGGACCGGAATTTGGAATTCTGATTTTGCGGACAGTAAAGGATCGAACTTCAATTTTGGCAAGATAAGGATGCCAGGTTAAATATAACACCGATAAAAACCAAAATTTGAAATTAATTAATTTTAAATTAGCTTTTAGCAGAAACCCAAAATTAGGGATGTTACAGATGTTCCATGCGGCTAGTACACCTTGGGCTGTCACCACGAGCACCGCTGGCCCAAAAACCACCCCTGGGGACTTGTTGCCTTGCCACGCAGCACTATGGTCGGGTTCTGGGAGATCGCAAGGGTTTAAGATCTGAAAGACAATGGGACAGTGACAATCACACGCGCTGGAACTTATGATCTTTTGATCTTTTTTTTTGCGTATCTTGCGTAACTTCTACTCGTGCAGGAAGAAGGTCGCAGCATCGATCTAGACTAAACCCCCATCATGGCACGGTCACGGGGCTGGTCACCCGGGGACTTGGGCAAACAAACGCGGACAAACATATTCACAAACAGGCATTTAGGTAAGCATGAAAGATAACCATTTCGTTAAGTTTGTTAAAGGGTGTATCCACATGGTTACAGCAAAAAAGAAGGGCCGCCAGGGCCATCATTCTTCATCGGCGACTTGGATGTGCCCGGGGTCATCGCCCATCTCCTCCTCCGCCATTGCCTCGTCAAGGGCCGGGTCCTCCAAATCATCGGCCCGCCACGTACTCAGGAAGCCCGCTTTCGGGCTTGTGCACAGGCCTCGTTGCCTTCGGCGTCGCCACGGTGGACATGGTGTCGAAGGAGGCGTAGCAGGCCAGTACGTACCCCGCGGTGGCGACGGTGACCTCCCGCCCCTCTCTAGCAGAGTTGGTAGACAAAGCGACGGGCGGGCCGGCAAGAGCATCGGTGACGCGGGTGACGCTAAGGGCATACTGCATCGTCGAAGACTCTAGCGGATCGCTCAACTCCACCCCCAGGGGCCGCAGGCTCCTAACCATGCGATTGTATGCGGGATGGAGCATGACGGTGAGGTTGTGCAGCGAGCGGCATAGTTCATCTTCAACTCGCTTCCGTCCCGCCTTGGCCTCCTCTGTTCGGGAGAGCAGGGCCGCCCCTCTTTCCCTCTCCTGCGCCAGCTCTTCATGTAATCGCCCCATCTACTGGCTCAACTACGCCTCTTGCTGGATGTTCGCCGTGAAAAGGGTGCCCATTGAGGCATGAACGCTGCCAAGTTCGGTGAGCAACACTGCTAGCTGAGAGGCGGGGGTGGCGAGAGCGCTCGATGAAGGGCTAGCAGAGGTGCTAACGACGGCAACGTGCCCATGAGCCGCCTCCGGGGTGCTAGATGGACCGCGGGCAGGATCTCCGGCTGCTGGGGCGGGTGCCTGGCCTTGTGTAACGTTGCTGGGGGCCACCCTTGGGAGCGTCAGGAAGCGGATGGAGGACACTGGAAGGTTAAGTCCTCCCTGCGGAGCAGTGGGGAGGGCTCTCAGTGCCGAAGGAGCAGGAGCAAACGAAGTCGGCGCCGGGGCAGGAGCTGAAGGCATTGCTGCAGTAGAAGAAGACCCCGTTCCAGCAGCGCTCATAGGCGCGATGGAACTGGAAGCGGCGGCCATCCAGTCATCGGTGCGGGGCCTCTTAGGGTCTGCACTCGAGGCGTCCAAGGAGGACGGCCGCTTGCCCACGCTCCGGTCGTCCATCGGGGTGGGTGATGAGGACATCTCTACAGTGGATACAACCACCCATACAACCACGCTTCCCCAAGATGAACCTGTTGTACAAGGACCACTCACTCGAGCTCGTGCACGCAAATTAAATTATCAGGTGAAGTCGTTCCTAAGTGTTCCTACTAATGATTTAGTGAATGGAATGCTATTTAATTCTTGTGATCATGTTATTCTTATTAGGAACCACGGAGAAGAGCCACCAAGCGCAAAGAGGCTCGAATCCAAGTCGGAGGCTTGAAGGAAGTCCAAGTCAGATTCGGACTCGCAGACAGTATCAACTTCAAACGTTCATAACTTTTGATCTAGAGCACTTCTGGAGGCCCACGAGTACAGGATAGAAAGATCTGCTCGTCCTCTTTCAAACAGATCCGAAATCACCTTCCAATTCCATCTGAGTCAACGGGAAACTGCAAAACAATGGAGACTACTTTTGCTGTCCGAGTCAGTTTGGGCTGCGGGCCTTGTAATCCGAGTTGTATTGGTTTGGCCCATGTTTTGGCCAACCTGTCGCCCCTTAGGGTATAAATAGTCAGCCGCCACCCACTTACGGTTTTGAGTTTTGTTTAGATCAAAGTTAAGCGTCGCTATCTTTCTCGCGGATCGCGTGTGTCGGCTAGACCACGGTTCCTCGTCTGCGAGAACTCCATCGTGTTTTCAATCAGATTGATTCATCTTTTAATTTAAGTGAAGTGTGTTTACTTCTCATCTTATTCTTGCTCGTTCTTCGATTGCGTGCGAAACGAGGTTGATTAACGCCGACCGGCAAGATCAACAACCGTCGGAGTGGGTGTATCGATCGCTAAGGCGCAACCGTCCCGTGTAGTTGTAGTCGGATCGTCAACGTCTTCTCCACCAAATCGAAAACTATCCCTCTCATCGAAACATCAGGACACCTAAGGTGACATCAGTGGGGTCCCTGATCATCAGGGGACCGCGAGGCGGCAGCGTCGTGGGCCCAGTGGAGTCCAACGCTGGGAGCGACTTGACAATCCGAGGACGTTCTGCGAACTCCAGATCGCACAATGGCTGGGCTCCGGCCAGGAAATCTGAACCGCCTAGCGTTAGCGGGACCAGCTCACCCAGCCACTTGGCGATGGAAGGGCTGTCCAAATTCCCTGCGCCAAAAGAAAGAGAAAGGGTTACCGACTGATGGTGACCACGTGAAATCAGAAGAAAAGAAGAACAGGAACTTTCGGCCCGGATAGGTACGGGTTATGTCGTCATCACCCGCATACTGCCACGCCAGTCGAGCGCGCCAGTGCAGGGGGCTGATCCTTCGGGTCACGAAGTCCTGGACCACTAGTGCCCTAGTCAGCCCAAAGTCCCGTAGCCGGTCGATGCGGGCCACCATTGTTTGGAGCTCCGCCGTCTCGTCGACAGGCGAACCCCAGTTCTCATTGGCCTCCGCTGGTGTGGAGGGTATCCCTAGGACGTCAAGGCCACTGTTGTCACCAGCATACAGCCAGTCGCTCTGCCACGCCTTCTAGTTGGTCTTCGTCAGGAAGGGGATGTAGCGAGAGGCAGATCCGTCGCGACGACGGATATGGCAGCTCTCCACGACCCACCCTCGGTGGAGCCGCGGAGGGTGTAGAAATACCGAAAAAGAGGGAGATTTGGCATCACCCCCACAAACATTTCACAAAGGTACGCGAAGGTGGAGAGGGCGAGGATGCCGTTGGGGGTGAGGTGAAGATGGTGGATTTCGTAGAAGTGGATGACAGTGAGGAAGAATTCAGAAAAAGGCGGGACCGGCCGTACTATGACACCAGAGAAGATGACAATCTCCCGACTTTGCATCGGCGTGGAGGTGCAGCGGCATAGTCGAAGAGCCTTGAGGCGATCCAGGAGAGCCTCATTGCCTCTCCCGTCGGCAAGTGAAGCGAGGAAAGTCTGCGCCATTAGAGCGAGAAAGGGCTAAAGACAAGGAAGTTGGGCGGCAAAGAAAGAAGGCGAAGGAGTCCAAAAGAGCATGGCTATCGAGCCTGGGCGCGTGTATTAATAGGTTTCTTCGCGATGGCGGTTCGTGAAAAAACGAAAGTCTTGTGACGCCAGTCGAGAATGTGAGCGGAGAGAGAGGTGGAAGCGGTTGCATCTTGTGAAGTGGTGGGCCCATTCGGGAGCACGTCAGCATTAAAGATGTCTGAAAAGGCTGGTGCGCACTCCAGGACGGGCCCGGGGGCTACTGTCATCGTACTTTGCGCCAGGGTACCCTCTCTGCCACCATCAGAGGGGGCCACAGGCGTCAAAGCCCTGCTACCAGGCAACCGCGCCGTGTGGTGGCCTGGCGAGTAGGTCGACGAGCACACCCTGTTGCCGGGCGAGCACGTCGGGTGGCGGCCTGGCGAGCAGGTGGGCGAGCACGCCCTGCTGCCGGGAGGCTGCGATATGTGGTCGGTCAAAGGAGCTGGGGCGTACACCACCGGTCAGGCATGAAGGTGCGTTGGCGGAATAGGGCGCTTCGCCCTGAGGTCTTCTCCCCCGACAACCCATGTCAGAACCATTAAATGTACATGGCTTCGCTGACGGCATGATAGCTTATCCCTCTGAGGTCCTGCACCTAACCAGTCCTATATAGGTCATTTCTCAGGCAAACCAGGAGGAGTTGGACGATGGTGCAAAAAATGAGGCCAGAGGATGGGGCTACAGTGACTGATGTAATAAATAAAGTGTAATCATTGTGATGTCATCCTTTTCACATGCCCGAGCCAGCCCAGCCTATATTGGGGGGTTCGGTGCATGTGAAGAGGGGGAGAAGGGAGAAAAGAAAAGGGAGGATGGAGAACAAAAAAAAGGGAAAACCAGTAGAAAGGAAGGAAAGAAGAATGACTAGGGGGTTCAAGTAGAACCCAAGGGGCGGATTGTGCACTTGTAATCCTCCTAGAACACATTAACAAAAACCGAAGTAGGACGTAGGGCTATTACCCAGATCGGGGGCCCGAACCTGGGTACATCGACGTGTTCTTTGATCTTTGTTTGTGAGGACCCCTCGAGAGAGCCCATTGGTGTCCGTCCGTGAAGATCCCCTCTATCGAACCTCGGGTCCCTTCGAGGCATAGTAGCTGACCGGTGAAAAACATCGACAGAAACCTTCGCCAACCTCAGGAAGAATCACCTGAAGCTTAATCCCGAGAAGTGCGTCTTCGCCGTACCCTCCGGGAAGCTAATGGGATTCCTCATGTCCAGTCGAGGCATTGAGGCCAATCCTGACAAGAATGCCACCATCGAACACATGAAGCCACCGACCAGACTCAAGCATGTCCAGTGCCTAACCGGCTGCTTGACGTCCCTCGGGCGATTTATCGCCCGCCTGGGAGAAAAAAGTCTCCCCTTGTTCAAGCTATTGAAGAGCACCAACCACTTCGAATAGACGTTTGAAGCCCAACAAGCATTTGAAGACCTGAAGAAGTACCTCTCGCCACCCCCAGTACTGGTCGCCCCTACTCCCGATGAGCCGCTACTTCTATATATCGCAGCTACCGTGATGCGAGTGTGATGATGTGGCGAGAGAAGCGCCGAAGACCGATCTACTACATCAACAAGGTCTTTGTCGATCACGGAGACCGGTATCCACAGCCCGAAGATGCTCTCGCTATTACGGTGGCGTCCGGAAGCTTCGACACTATTTCGAGGATGGGAGATCATGGTGGTCACTGACCTACCCACCGAAGATATTCCTGGCCCGAAGCGAAGGTCGCGCGCCAAGTGGTCGATGGAACTAGGCGAATCTTGCCTCAAGTTTCGCCGTGCCGCCATCAAGAGTCAAGGTTGGCGAGTTAAATGCGCCGAGTGTACTCAAATCCACCCCTGGTGAAGAAGCACCCGTGCTCCCCCTATGGACCTTGTTCTTCGACGGCTCTTTCCGGGTCGAGGGTGCAGGGACGGGGTTTGTCTTGGTCTCCCCAACCAGGGACATCCTCCGGTACCTGATCGTCTTGGAGTTCAAGGTGACCAACAACATCGCCGAATATGAAGGGTTGCTGGCAGGGCTGTGAGCCGCCGCCGTGCTCGGCATCCGGCGTCTTTACATCAAGGGCGACTCTTTACTCGTCGTCAACCAAGTGCGAAAGGAGTCCAGTGCTCTGATCCCACGATGGCCGCCTGCTTGGCGAGAGTCGGGAGGATGGAGCGTCACTTCGACGGGCTAGGGTACATCCATATCCCCCGACGCGATAACCACTTAGCAGATGAGCTCTCACAGCTCGCCTCAACGAAGGCTTCTATTCTGGTTGGAGTCTTTGAAGAAAGGCTTGCCTAACCGTCCATCGTTGCCCCCAATTCCGGCGGGGCCGATGGCGTTTTTATTCCAGTCCGTCCCTCCGAAAGGAGTCTTGCGAGACTGTCTATCGCTTCCCCGGTCTCCAGCGGGGCCAATGACGTGTCGGTTCCGGTCGAAGTCTTTGAAAAAAGGCTTCTGCGATCGTCTATTGCTACCCCCAACTCCGGCGTGGCCAATGGTGCGGCTATTCCATCCTCCAATTCCGGGTAGGGAGGCAATGCATCCGTCTCGGTCCCCAGCTCCGGCGAGGTCGACGACGTGGCTGCCACATCCTTCGATCTTGTGAGGGGAGGTGACGCATTTGTTTCGGCCCCCGACTCCAGTAGTGCTGACAATGCGGCTGCCATATCCCCCAGTTCCGTGTGGGGAGTCAACGCACCCATCTCGGCCCCCAACTCCGGCGGGGCCGACGACGCGGCTGCTACATCCCTTGATTTCAGGAGGCGGAACGGTAACGCCGCCAAGGTGGTACTGGTGGAAACGCCCAGCCAGGTGGAGTACCCAGGCGATCATCACGAGATCGCCACACTTGGTCGGGAGGGTCAGTGGATGGATCCCATCCGGGCCTTCCTGTGTGATCAAGTGATCCCTAATGATGATGTTTCAGCTGAGAGAATTGCATGCAAGGCCAAGTGCTATGCTCTGATAGGTGGGGACCTATATCGCCAGAGTATAAACAAAATTCTCCTGAACTACATCACTTAGGAAGCAGGAAGCAAGCTGCTCTCTGATATCCATGAAGGCATGTGCGGGAGCCATATGTCCAGTCAGACACTGGTCGGTAAAGCTTACCACTAGGGATTATATTGGCTTAGTGCCCTCCAGGATGCTTGTGAGCTAGTAAGTAGTTGTGAGGCGTGCCAATTCCACGCCAAGCAGACCCACCTTCCGGCCCAAGCTCTGCAAACCATCCCACTCTCATGGCCGTTCGCAATCTGGGGGCTGGATATCCTAGGTCCGTTCCAGCGGGCCACAGGGGGCTTCACCCACTTGTTTGTCGCCATCGATAAATTCACCAAATGGGTTGAAGCCGAAGCAGTGCGCACCATTACGGCCTCCACTACTGTCAGGTTCATGTGCAGGATCTTCACTCGTTTTGGAGTTGCCAACCGCATCATCATCGATAATGGCACCCAATTCACCAGCACAGCGTTCCTGAAATTCTGTGAAGGGATGGGCACCAAGGTGTGTTTTGCCTGCGTGGCCCATCCGCGAAGCAACGGACAAAGTGGCGTGTTAACGCTGGTCTGAGGGCCTCAAGACGAGGCGTTCGATAGGCTCATAGCCTTGAAGCACGATGGGCGGAAGAGCTTCTGACAGTGTTGTGGTCTCTCCGAACCATGCCCAGCCGTGCGACTGGGGAGACTTCGTTCTTCCTAGTCTACAACACCGAAGCGGTACTGCCCTCCGAGCTCTCCTTGGGCTCGCCGTGCGTATCGGCCTTCAATGAAGAAGACTAGGAAGACCGGCGCCAAGACGACGTCAACTTCCTTGAGGAAGTACGAGATCGCGCGGCC
The DNA here is from genome assembly GCA_036346375.1 of Guadua angustifolia. Classification (NCBI taxonomy): domain Eukaryota; kingdom Viridiplantae; phylum Streptophyta; class Magnoliopsida; order Poales; family Poaceae; genus Guadua; species Guadua angustifolia. Next base: position 2,838,679 of record CM070517.1, read on the forward strand.
CTGCGTTGCTGCCGATACTAGCAAAGTCTCCGGCACTACCATACCACCCGGGTCCCTGAGAGAACATTGGTAGTAGGCGACCTTTTTGCGCCGAATTCCGCCGTAGGCAGGCCGTGACGAATTGTCTCCCCATTGGGAGGGCCCCTTCAAGGTGGTCTCTGTCTCTCGACCCGGGGCGGTTCGTTTAGCCACGGAAGACAGTCGGGAGCTGGCGAACTCCTAGAATATAGAGCTGCTGCGAAAGTTCTACCCCTAAACTCGTCTCACATGGTTGTCATGAGTACCAGTATCCCGGCGGCTCCTTGGCAATAACATAGACCCCCAGCTTCTATGCCAGGCCCGGACAGGTGTTCAGCAGGTGTGTGCGCCCCACCTCTAGCGACTTGCTCCCTAGCCCCGCAGTTCTCTGGCTTGGTCCTACAAAGATGGCAAGGGCATAAGTTCCGGATGGCGACGGGAAAGTGACAACCTAGCGAGTGATGTTCGACATGCTGTAAGTTTTCCGTGGCCTCGCCCCGGGTTGGCTAGCAGGCTGTTGCACTCTCCCCTAGCTGATCTTGGGCTCGACATGCTCAGTATGCAGTCGATTATCACTTTGATTCATTCAACTTGCTTATGCCTATAGGATTTGTACCACACTTGGTTGTCACGAGTACCCGTAGCCTGATAGCCCGTTGGCAACCCCTTTGAACCCCAGTTTCTGCGTCGGTCCTAGACGGGCATCTAGCAGGTGTGTGTGGCACGGTGCGCTGCGGCTATGCTCCATCCACCATGTGCTTCGTGGCAATGTTCCGCCCACCATTTGCCCCGCCTCTACGTGACCTGCTCCCTAGCCCCGCAGTTCTTTGGTCTTGTCCAAAAGGATTGCAAGGGTCCCTTGGCAATACTGTGGACTTCCAGCTTCTATGTTGAGCCCGGACGGGCGTCTAGTAGGTGTGTGCGGCACGGTGCGCTGCGGCTATGCTCCGCCCACCATGGTGCTTCGCGGCAATGTTCTGCCCACCATGGTACTTCGCGGCTATGCTCCGCCCACCATGGTGCTTCACGGCAACGTGACCTGCTCTCTAGCCTCGCAGTTCTCTGGTCTAGTCCTGGTAAAGTACAAGGGATTATGCTCTGGATGGTGATAGGAAAATGATAACCTAGTTTGTTGTCATCTTCATGAGCCTTATGAATTCGGTTTTCATGGAATATCTCGACAAGTTTGTTGTCATATTCATCGATGATATTCTTATTTACTCCAAGTCTGAAGGGGAGCATGAAGTACACCTTCGAAAAGTCCTGGAAAAGCTGCGAGAGCACCAACTCTACGCAAAATTCAGCAAGTGTGAATTTTGGCTAAAGGAGGTTGCCTTCTTAGGCCATGTGCTATCGGAAGGCGGAGTTGCGGTTGACCCCAGCAAGATAAGGACGATATTTGATTGGGAGCAGCCTAAGAACATCACGGAGGTTCGAAGTTTTCTTGGGTTCGCGGGTTATTACCGCCGATTCGTGGAGAACTTCTCCAAAATCATGAAACCATCGATCGAACTTTTGAAGAAGCGAGAACAAGTTCAGTATGGTCACGGAGTGTGAGGCAAGCTTTCAATTGTAGAAGATTAAACTAACCCTTGCACCTATCTTAGTTCTGCTTGGATATTCACAAGGGCTTGACATATATTGCGATGCATCCGCCTCGAATTTGGGTTGTGTACTCATGCAAGGAGGCCAAGTTGTGGCCTATGCATCGAGGCAATTGAGACCTCATGAGATGAATTACCCCACCCATGACTTAGAGCTGGCGCGGTAGTGCATGCTCTAAAAATCTGGCGACATTACCTCATCGATGTCGTTGTGAAATCTACACCGATCACAAGAGCTGAAGTATATCTTTACTCAAGCCGATTTGAACTTGAGGCAAAGGAGGTGGCTTGAATTGATCAAAGATTATGATATGGGACTCCATTATCATCCTGGAAAGGCCAATATTGTTGCCGATGCTTTGAGCCAAAAGTCTCAATGCAATCGTCTTTCGGTAGAACCGGAATCGGACGCCATGTGCGCCGAGTTTCGAAAGCTCAATTTAGAAGTGATTAAGGAGGGATTCCTTGCTGTCATGGAAGTCAAGTCTAACCTCTTGGACCAAATCAAAGAGGCTCAAAAGACAGACGAGGGCATGGCACTCATCCGAGCCCGCATCAAACAAGGCCAGGCCAACTGCTTCACCGAGGACTCACAAGGTGTCTTATGGTTCAGCAAACGGCTAGTGGTGCCAAATTGTAAGGAATTGAAGGCACTAATTCATGATGAGGCTCATAATTCCTCATTCTCTATTCATCTCAGGCGTACGAAAATGTACCAAGATCTTAAGCCAAAACTTTGGTGGACCCGGATGAAGCGAGAGATTGCCTGGTATGTCGCCGAGTGCGACGTATGTCAGCGAGTGAAAGTCGACCATTTGCGTGCAGCAGGCACACTTCAACCACTGCCCATTCCTATGTGGAAGTGGGAAGAGATTGGTTTGGATTTCATCACTGGGTTGCCCAAGACGCAAAAAGGATTGGATTCTGTATGGGTAATCGTCGACCGACTAACGAAGACTGCTCATTTTCTTCCTGTCAAGACGACGGATACAGTGAGCAAGTTAGCTGAGTTATATCTTCATCGAATTGTGTCTCTTCATGGTGTTCCCAAGAGAATTGTCTCAGATCGGGGTACCCAGTTTACCTCGCATTTTTGGCAATGCCTCCACAAGGACATGGGAACTCAACTCTCTTTCAGCACCGCTTATCATCCGCAGACTGATGGACAAACTGAACGGGTGAACTAAATTCTTGAGGATATGCTTAGAGCTTGTGCCCTTACTTACGGCAAGAATTGGGAGAAATGCTTACCTTTCGCGGAGTTCTCCTACAACAATAGCTATCAAGCTAGTCTCCGAATGAGTCCATTCGAGGCTCTCTATGGAAGATCTTCCAGAACTCCACTTAACTGGTCTGAGTCTGGAGAGAGACCCCTATTTGGTCCTGAGCTAGTCACCGAAGCAGAAGAGCAAGTTCGATTCATTCGCGAACGGTTGCGGACCATGCAGTCTCGTCAAAAGAGCTACGCTGACCATCGCCGCCGTGAACTCAAGTTCGAAGTTGGTGATCACGTCTATCTCAAGGTCTCACCAACGAAAGGTGTTCGTCAGTTTCATGAGAAGGGAAAGCTAGCCCCTCGTTACATTGGATCTTTCCGAATTATCGCCAGACGAGGAGCGGTGGCATATCAATTGGAGCTTCCCCCTTCGCTAGTCGATGTGCATGATGTTTTTCACGTCTCTCAATTGAAGAAAAGCCTTCGTATCCCAACCGAACCCACCGAGTTGGACACTCTCGAATTACAACCCGATCTATCCTACAAGGAGCATCCCATTTGTATTCTTGACGAGAGGGAGCGTGTTACTCGAAACCACACCATCAAATTCCTTAAGGTTCAATGGAGTAATCACACCCCTGATGAGGCCACATGGGAGCGGGAGGATCATCTTCGGACTGAATACCCCTACCTCTTCAATGAAGCTGTGTAATCTTGGGGTCGAGATTCTTTTAAGGGGGGAGGGCTTGTAACAGCCCAATTTTCGTTAATCCGGTAAGTGAGGCTTATCATGCTAACATTTTCCATAATGTCATTACATCCTCATTTAATTATAATCATACAAGCGTTAGGACATTCATCTTGCATAAAGAGGGAGTAACAAAATCCTAACAATCATTTTCCAAAATTGCACACATGTTATTTTCACCTTAGTCAATGACATGTGGGCCATGATCACAAGAGAAAGGAGGGTAGGCTGCACATACCTAACATACCATTTTTCACTTTACTCACTTTTACCCACTTACCTAACCTATCAATGACACATGGGACCTACCTTGCATGGGAACTTGTGGGCTGCACATCCTCTCCATGACTTTTCTCACTCAAATCACTCATACCCACCCCTTTTCTCACCCTATGACATTTGGGACCTAGCCCCACATGTAAGGCATGAATGGGCAGCCATATATAAGGCCCTAAACCTTGGTTTCTCCTCCCCACCTGCCCATTTACTGCTCCAAATCCTGAAAAACAGCAAGCACTTCTTCTCTAACCCTTGCCATTCTCCCCCACAAATCCACTCAAGTTTTGAGTTTGAGCTTGTGCATGTTATACCACCTTGAAGCCAAGATCAAGAGCTTCAAATCCATCCAAATGGATTCTTGAGGAACCAAGTTTTGGGTGAGTGGCAACCAATTTCATTTCTCCCCATGTTCTGAAATTTTGCAATGGTGACTCATTTTCTTCCTCTCCATGGAATCCATCATCACACCTTGAATCGGGTCGCACATGTCGCATGGAAGCTATTACCACATTGTGATGTTATTCCCTTATCATGTTCTTTCCATGTCCATTGTCGCCCTAGGTGGTTGGTTTATTACTATTGTATATGGGTTCGTACGAATTGCTTAGCCATGCTTAGAACATCGTTAGAAACCGCGATAGATAGACTTAGTCCATTGGTCGCAATGATTGAGAATTATTATCATGATGATGGTTTCAAATATTGGTTAATGAGTAGAGACATCGGTTAAGGACCTTAAGGATTGAATCCTGGTGACGTTTCTTTGAGTAACTATTGTGCGAACCACACGCCGTTTATGGGACCGGCGTAACCAAGTACTTGTGTATGACTAGGGTATGTAAACCATGTGCACTCGGGATTCCTTGAGCTTAGTGGAGCGTCAAGGAATGACCGCCGGAATTCCTTGGGCTTGGTGGAGCGCCAAGGAATGTCCTCGGAGTCCCTCGAACTTTGTTGAGTTGGGGATGTCCAACAACGGGTGTACTCCTTGATCCACACACACCGAGACCTCGGAGCACGCGGGATCAAGGGTCACAATCATCCGGATGGTTTAGATACACTACCATGCATCTTTGGAAAATGGTTTGTTACGTTCACCTCGCCGACACATCAAGGAAATGTGTTAATAGCTTGGCTTACGAGTGTGGCGTGTCGTGTGGGTAAAGTCGTACCTCTGCGAGTTTAAACTATTGAATAGCGCGTCCACGGTTAGGGCGATCGCTTGAACTGTCAGTCACTGGGCGAGTATTAAGGACTTGGTAAGAATGGGATGGGAGTGGGAAAAGAGACACAAGTATTGGAGTACTTGTGTGTGTAGTCGAACATGAGCGATGGAACTCATGGTTCGGAGAATGCTTGAAGGCATGATACAAATGTGATTATGATGATGTTATATTATGTATTAGATTTTTCAAATGTTTACTAAATGCAAATTCTTATCAATCTATACATGCTTATGATTTATCCCAAATATTGCTTTATGCTGAAATTGCCATTTTGCCTTCCTTTGATGTAGCAACCACATGTAGCTAGAAATCAACATGCAATGTATATTATTGTGCGAGTACACTCTTTGTACTCAATCGGATTGTTCACTTGCTGCAGGTGAGGATGAGGCACTGCTCGGGGACTTTTAAGGCGATTTCGACAATTCTAACGTTTAGTCGCCGTTCTTGCCCCAGTTGGTTGCCTGAGGGATTGAGGGCATGCCATGCTGGCCCTTTTGTTGTTTATCTTATGATTTCCGCTGCTACTTGATGTAATAACTCTAAATGTGTCGTTATGGACAGCAATCCTACTTTTGGAATGTAATAACGTTTGTGCTTCCGATAATTGTGTATGTGTTGTGATGTCAACTGTTGGATGAGAATGCTCGTGTTGGCGAACTATCCTGGGACCAACACGGGTATAATCGTGGAGCAGCATGAGGTTCCTTGATTCACTTGAGATGTACCGCGCATTTGGGTGAATCAATGGAGTCAGGGGCAGTTCCCCAAAGCTTGGTATAAGAGCCATACTGACTGTAGGTTAGAACGGCCATGCTACGAATAGTTAGAGGGTGTTTTGAGTCAAAAATTATTTTGCTATCAAATAATTTCAGAACTGATAACATTGTGCAATTCCTTTATTTCTTACCCCTCTTAGTTCTATATCTCACCCTTATGTTCATTTAATTGTGCAAACAAGTTTCTAACCCTCTTATCCTTTCAACGTGTGAGATGAGTTTTGGGCCATTGGTTTTAGTCACCCTTTGAAGATGTGGAGGCTATCCTTCCCTCTGAGGATATCTTTGTGGAAGCTAATTTCACTTATGCACCAGTCGCGGTTTATGGTCGTGCCATAGGACCCGGATTGAAGACATACACTGCCACGGTTCACATCATCGCTAGGATGGTGACGGGGAGCATTCCTATCACTTCGGCGAGGGGACATCGTCGGAATGGCTATCAAGAGGTGGCGTATGTTGCCATGTGCCATCTCCGTCATGACTTGTGGGAGCTGACTTTGCCTCCGTGTCGATATTTCCATAGCGAGGACCAACAGACGAAGTCAGCGGTGTTGCTGAAATTGAGATGGGAGAAGACTCTTCTATTCGGCGGTTGCCGGGCTTGGTCCGTGCTTTGGACCGGGCTAATCGTTGCATTGTCCATGAGCTATGGGAGACTCGTGCCCGTCTTCACGCGGCACAAGGACATCTTCACCAATTTGTTCAGATTAACTTGGTGCCGCGAGACATATTGTGTGGGCGCAACTCCACGGCGCCACACGATGTAGCCCCACCCGCCTTCGGTTTCCTTGCGTCTGTGGGGATAGAGACCCAAGATGTTGTGTGCAACAACACGCGCATCAACTCGGGAAGTGTGATGCGTAGGCGTGTCCAGGAGTCTCCGGGGGTACCTAGGTTCTATATAGGATCGCCACAGCATCTCACTAACCCCTTAGACCCCGAAGACACCGGATCACCGGGATACCATCTTTTGGATGTGTTTCCCCAAGGGTTCCTTAGAGACATTTGAGTTGTCCCGGTCAAGCTCATTGTGGAGGGCAAGTAGAGATGAGCTGAACTGATTTAATTGATGTAATAGGCTACCTTATGAACCTATGCTAGCTCTTATATTTGGACTTGTCACCTTTAGTTGTCATTCTTGACCTACGGGTTATGAACTTGTGTTAATGTATCGGAATCTTGTTATTTTCTTTCATGGGTGATGTTGTGGCTTGAGAGCTTTCCGATTTTGATGTCTTTTGGATTTGGTACATGTTTTCTTGCTGCATACATGTAGAATTTAAATTTGTATGACTTGCTGTCCAAATATTCTAGTTCGGCGTGGTTGTGGCTCTTCTGCTACTTGTTGCTAACTTGGTTTTGGCAACAGATGGCGGGAGTTACCACTCGTTCCCAATCTCAGCGTGAGGTGAGGCCGCAATCCACCGGCTCCCAAGCAACTGAGGATCCAACTCAGGGGGTCACTCCTGACCACCCGGAGTCCTCGCATCGCCAAAATCAGCACCACCCTCACGTGGAGGAGGAACTTCCACCCCCTCCTACCATGGCTCAAGTCCTCGCTCTGATTGAGCAAAACCGGCAAGATCAAACTTTGATCCTGCAGCAGATCGCCCGTAACACGGCCCATGCCCTAGCCCCTTTTCGAGGAGCCAAGGGGGCAGGACATCACGCGGCTAGCGGACTCGGCGAGTTTCTTCTCACGAAGCCGCCAACTTTCTCCCGTGCTGCGGATCCACTCGAGTCCGACGATTGGCCGGACTATTGGCGCAAGCTGGCCATCTCTCAATGCGGGACCATGAGAAGGTCCTCTTCGCTTCACATCAACTTCGATGGTGCGGCGTGCGCATGGTGGGACAGCTTATACCGCCATGCAGCCCGCCGATCATGTCATCACTTGGCGGAGTTTCAGACGGCTTTCATGAGGCTCATGTTCCTTGGTGTTATGGCAAGGAAGAAGCGTGAATTTCTCGCATTGAAGCAAGGTGGCAAGACCGTCATGGATTATCTTCACGAGTTCAACTATTTGGCTCGTTATGCCCTGACGAAATCTCCAACGATGGCGCAAGCAAAGCACTTCATGGAGGGACTTTCGGAGGAGTTGCAGCTAGAGCTCGCTGCTCATGACTTCGAAATTTCCAGCACTTGGTCCACAAGGCCATAGTGGTGGAAGAGAAGTGGGGAAAATTGGAGGATTCGGCATAGCGCAAGCGAGCTGCACAAAATTCAGCAAGCGACCACTTGCAACCACCGCGCATGGTCGCCCTCATTTCAAACTATCAAGCTCGGCACCGCCGAGGCCTCCAACATTCATTGCTCGCCCACCGCAGCCAAATCTTCCACCAACTGTAGGTGGAAATCAACAAGAGCCAACACTCAAGCTCGCCCAATTCTTGTTTGCTTCGATTGCAAACAGCAGGGGCACTTTTTGCGTCAATGCCCATAAAAGAACCAAGCAATGTCAGGGATTCGACCCACTATTGCACCGGGGGCAGCAACACCTTCACCTCGACCAATGCCTCCAAGAACCGCGCCAACCCCACCACGTGGTCGCATCAACCATGTAACTACCGAAGAAGCTCAGAATGCACCGGAAGTGGTGTTGGAGTGCGCTTTCGTCAACTCACACCGACTACCGTATTATTTGATTCAGAGCATCTCATTCATTTATTAAAGAGAAGTTTGCTATGCATCATGAGTTCCCTATACAACTTATGCATCCACCACTTCTCATTAAAACCGGGATCGAATTAAGGACCGTCGAGTCTGCTGGGAAGTAAAGATTGAAGTCAATGGGGTAGAGTTCTAGCTGATTTGATAATAATTAAAAGCGGAGGAATTGAAGTTATTCTTGGAATGGATTGGCTATCCAAGCACCAAGGATGCATCAATTGTGCAAGCAGATCTATTTCACTTACCAGCATAGCGGCAAACAAGTCGTGTTTGCGTCAAGTTCAGATTATGCTCACCTCTATGCCTTGAAGGGTGAGCCATTCCTTGGAATAAGTAGCATACCGGTGGTGTGTGATTACGGATGTATTTCGGAAGAGTTGCGGGATTCCACGGCCAGGAGGTCGAGTTAAATCATTGAGCTTCTGCGGAGCGGCCCCAATATCAAAGCGACCTTATCGTATGCCTCCAAATGAGTTGATCGAGTTAAAGAAACAACTTACAGAGCTGCAAGAGAAGGGTTTCATTCGACCGAGCTCCTCACCTTGGGGATGCCCGGCGCTATTTGTGAAGAAGAAGGACGATAGCTTGCGGATGTGTGTTGATTACCGCCCATTGAATGCGGTCACGGTCAAGAACAAGTATCCACTTCCGCGGATCGATGATTTGTTTGACCAAATGACTGGAGCCCGTATCTTCTCCAAGATTGACTTGAGATTAGGCTACCATCAAATCAAGATCAGATCGGGAGACATTCCAAAAATGGCATTCTCCACCCGTTATGGTCTATATGAATACACCGTCATGTCCTTCGGTTTGACCAATGCACCGGCATACTTCATGAGCCTTATGAATTCGGTTTTCATGGAATATCTCGACAAGTTTGTTGTCATCTTCATTGATGATATTCTTATTTACTCCAAGTCTGAAGGGGAGCATGAAGTACACCTTCGAAAAGTCCTTGAAAACCTGCGAGAGCACCAACTCTACGCAAAATTCAGCAAGTGTGAATTTTGGCTAAAGGAGGTTGCCTTCTTGGGCCATGTGCTATCGGAAGGCGGAGTTGCGGTTGACCCCAGCAAGATAAGGATAGTATTTGATTGGGAGCAGCCTAAGAACATCACGGAGGTTCGAAGTTTTCTCGGGTTCGCGGGTTATTACCGCCGATTCGTGGAGAACTTCTCCAAAATCGCGAAGCCACTGACCGAACTTTTGAAGAAGGAGAACAAGTTCGTATGGTCAGCGGAGTGTGAGGCAAGCTTTCAATTGTTGAAGGTTTGCTTAACCACTGCACCTATCTTAGTTCTGCCGGATATTCACAAGGGCTTCGACATATATTGCGATGCACCCGCCTCGGGCTGGGTTGTGTACTCATGCAAGGAGGCCGACTTGTGGCCCATGCATCGAGGCAATTGAGACCTCATGAGATGAATTACCCCACCCATGACTTAGAGCTGGCAGCGGTAGTGCATGCTCTAAAAATCTGGTGACATTACCTCATCGGTAATCGTTGTGAAATCTACACCGATCACAAGAGCCTGAAGTATATCTTTACTCAAGCCGATTTGAACTTGAGGCAAAGGAGGTGGCTTGAATTGATCAAAGATTATGATATGGGACTCCATTATCATCCTGGAAAGGCCAATATTATTGCCGATGCTTTGAGCCGAAAGTCTCAATGCAATCGTCTTTCGGTAGAACCGGAATCGGACGCCATGTGCGCCGAGTTTCGAAAGCTCAATTTAGAAGTGATTAAGGAGGGATTCCTTGCTGTCATGGAAGTCAAGTCTAACCTCTTGGACCAAATCAAAGAGGCTCAAAAGACAGACGAGGGCATGGCACTCATCCGAGCCCGCATCAAACAAGGCCAGGCCAACTGCTTCACCGAGGACTCACAAGGTGTCTTATGGTTCGGCAAACGGCTAGTGGTGCCAAATTGTAAGGAATTGAAGGCACTAATTCTTGATGAGGCTCATAATTCCTCATTCTCTATTCATCCCGGGAGTACGAAAATGTACCAAGATCTTAAGCCAAAACTTTGGTGGACCCGGATGAAGCGAGAAATTGCCCGGTATGTCGCCGAGTGCGACGTATGTCAACGAGTGAAAGCCATCCATTTGCGTGCAGCAGGCACACTTCAACCACTGCCCATTAATTCCTATGTGGAAGTGGGAAGAGATTGGTTTGGATTTCATCACCGGGTTGCCCAAGACGCAAAAAGGTTTTGATTCTGTATGGGTAATCGTCGACCGACTAACGAAGACTGCTCATTTTCTTCTGTCAAGGCAGCGGATCTGATGAGCAAGTTAGCTGAGTAATATCTTCATCGAATTGTGTCTCTTCATGGTGTTCCCAAAGAATTATCTCGGATCGGGTACCCAGTTTACCTCGCATTTTTGGCAATGCCTCCACAAGGCCATGGGAACTCAACTCTCTTCGGCACCGCTTATCATCCTCGGTGATGGACAAAGCGAGCAGGTGAACCAAATTCTTGAGGATATGCTTAGAGCTTGTGCCCTTACTTACGGCAAGAATTGGGAGAAATGCTTACCTTTGCGGAGTTCTCCTACAACAATAGCTATCAAGCTAGTCTCCAAATGAGTCCATTGAGGCTCTCTATGGAAGATCTTGCGAACTCCACTTAAGCTGGTGCGAGTCGGAGAGAGACCCTATTTGGTCCTAAGCTAGTCACCGAAGCAGAAGAGCAAGTTCGATTCATTCGCGAACGGTTGCGGACCGTGCAGTCTCGTCAAAAGAGCTACGCTGACCATCGCCGCCGTGAACTCAAGTTCGAAGTTGGTGATCACGTCTATCTCAAGGTCTCACCAATGAAAGGTGTTAAATCGGTTTCATGTGAAAGGAAAGCTAGCCCCTCGTTACATTGGACCTTTCGGATTATAGCAAAGACGAGGAGCGGTGGCATATCAATTGGAGCTTCCCCATTCGCTAGCCGATGTGCATGATGTTTTTCACGTCTCTCAATTGAAGAAATGCCTTCATATCCCAACCGAAGCCACCGAGTTGGACACTCTCGAATTACAACCCGATCTATCCTACAAGGAGCATCCCATTTGTATTCTTGATGTGAGGGAGCGTGTTACTCGAAACCACACCATCAAATTCCTTAAGGTTCAATGGAGTAATCACACCCCTGATGAGGCCACATAGGAGCGGGAGGATCATCTTCGGACTGAATACCCCTTCCTCCTCAATGAAGCTGTGTAATCTTGGGGTCGAGATTCTTTTAAGGGGGGAGGGCTTGTAACAGCCCAATTTTCGCTAATCCGGTAAGTGAGGCTTGTCATGCTAACATTTTCCATAATGTCATTACATCCTCATTTAATTATAATCATACAAGTGTTAGGACATTCATCTTGCATAAAGAGGGAGTAACAAAATCCTAACAATCATTTTCCAAAACTGCACACATGTTATTTTCACCTTAGTCAATGACATATGGGCCATGATCACAAGAGAAAGGAGGGTAGGCTGCACATACCTAACATACTATTTTTCACTTTACTCACTTTTACCCACTTACCTAACCCATTAGTGACACATGGGACCTACCTTGCATGGGAACTTGTGGGCTGCACATCCTCTCCATGACTTTTCTCACTCAAATCACTCATACCCACCCCTTTTCTCACCCTATGACATTTGGGACCTAGCCCCACATGTAAGGCATGAATGGGCAGCCATATATAAGGCCCTAAACCTTGGTTTCTCCTCCCCACCTGCCCATTTGCTGCTCCAAATCCTGAAAAACAGCAAGCACTTCTTCTCCTAACCCTGCCAATTCTCCCCACAAATCCACTCAAGTTTTGAGTTTGAGCTTGTGCATGTTATACCACCTTGAAGCCAAGATCAAGAGCTTCAAATCCATCCAAATGGATTCTTGAGGAACCAAGTTTTGGGTGAGTGGCAACCAATTTCATTTCTCCCCATGTTCTGAAATTTTGCAATGGTGACTCATTTTCTTCCTCTCCATGGAATCCATCATCACACCTTGAATCGGGTCGCGCATGTCGCATGGAAGCTTGAGGAGGAGGGCTAGTTGCTGTTGCAAGCACGAGCAAGCGAGGTCATCGTCGTCTACACGAGCTAGGAGAAGGCGAACCGCGAGAACCGACGTCGCAACACCTTCTTGTCATTCCCTCGCCGAAACCAACCTTCCCCAAGTGCAAAAGAAATCTTGTAGTGGTAATATTCTGCCCTAGTTCATCCCTTTGAAACACTAGTCCATTCCTTTGAAGTGTAGAGGACAATAGACAAATAGCCGTTTTGAAGCAGTTGCTCAACCCGGATACTCCGGGATTTCATCCGGACACTCGGGGATTTCATCCGGATACTCCGAGATAGATAGGCGAGAATGCAGAACTGCGATACCGAGGGTGTCAACCGGACACGGGGTTTTGTCAGGATACTCGGATAGGGCAGATCGAGAAGGTCAACCCGGATACTCCGAGGTTAAAACCCGGATACTCCGGACATAATTCAATAAAAACTTTAGGACTTAAACTTTTGATGCAAAACTCAATTAGTATTTTCATATTACCATTAGTACTACCCATCATGAGCATTTAATGCATCTTTTAATCATGTGCACCATTGGAGTTCTTGATTTGGTGTTTATGAATTTGGATTTTCTCGATTAGGTGTTGGCGCTTGGAAGGCACTCCGAAAGTGCGACTACGCCTTGAAGTCAAAACGAGCGACAAGGCACTACTTTACTCCTTGACCATGATTGCTCCTACTATTTGAAATTTACATTTTGGAATTATTTTATCAATTGCATGCTTACTTTCAACTACAATTATGATTGGGTAGAAATCTTAGCTATTGCCACATTGTGATGTTATTCCCTTATCATGTTCTTTCCATGTCCATTGTCGCCCTAGGTGGTTGGTTTATTACTATTGTATATGGGTTAAATGCAATTGCTTAGCCATGCTTAGAACATCGTTAGAAACGCGATAGATGGACTTAGTCCATTGGTGCATAATGATTGAGAATTATTATGATGATGATGGTTTCAAATGTTGGTTAATGAGTAGAGATGTTGGTTAAGGACCTTAAGGATTGAATCTGGTGGCGTCTCTTTGAGTAACTATCGTGCGAACCACACGCCGTTTATGGGACCGGAGTAACCAAGTACTTGTGTATGACTAGGGTATGTAAACCATGTGCACTCGGATTCCTTGAGCTTAGTGGAGCGTCAAGGAATGATCCGCGGAATTCCTTGGGCTTAGTGGGCGCCAAGGAATGTCCTCGGAGTCCCTCGAACTTTGTTGAGTTGGGGATGTCCAACAACGGGTGTACTCCTTGATCCACACACACCGGACCTTTGGGCTGCGGGATCAAGGGTCACGATCATCCGGATGGTTTAGATACACTACCATGCATACTAGAAAATGGTTTGTCACGTTCACCTCGGCCGACACATCAAGGAAATGTGTTAATAGCAGCTTCGAGTGTGGCGTGTCGTGTGGGCAAAGTCGTACCTCTGCGAGTTTAAACTATTGAATAGCGCGTCCATGGTTGAGGACGATCGCTTGAATTGTCGATCCTTTGGGTAGTATTAAGGACTTGGTAAGAATGGGATGGGAGTGGGAAAAGAGACACAAGTATTGGAGTACTTGTGTGTGTGTAGTCGAACATGAGCGATGGAACTCATGGTTCGGAGAATTCTTGAAGGCATGATACAAATGTGATTATGATGATGTTATATTATGTATTAGATTTTGCAAATGTTTACTAAATGCAAATTCTTATCAATCTATACATGCTTACGATTTATCCCAAATATTGCTTTATGCTGAAATTGCCATTTTGCCTTCCTTTGATGTAGCAACCACATGTAGCTAGAAATCAACATGCAATGTATATTATTGTGCGAGTACACTCTTTGTACTCAATCGGATTAGGCACTGCTCGGGGACTTTTACCGGGCAGATTTCGACAATTCTAACGTTTAGTCGCCGTTCTTGCCCCAGTTGGTTGCCTGAGGGTTTGGGGGCATGCCATGCTGGTCCTTTTGTTGTTTATCTTATGATTCCCGCTGCTACTTGATGTAATAACTCTAAATGTGTCGTTATGGACAGCAGTCCTACTTTTGGAATGTAATAACGTTTATGCTTCCGATAATTGTGTATGTGTTGTGATGTCAACTGTTGGATGAGAATGCTCGTGTTGGCGAACTATCACAGGACCAACACGGGTATAATCGTGGAGCATGAGGTTCCTTGATTCACTTGAGTTGTACCGCGCATTTGGGTGAATCAGTGGAGTCCCGGGGACGGTTCCCCACACTCAGCGGCTTCGGCTCGAGCTGCCAAGGACGTCTTCTCCGCCTTGGCCAATGCCAGCTCCTCCCGTAGCGACGCCATCTGTTTGTCATGGAGGGAAGTCGCCGCGGCAAGTTTGGCAACCAGGTCGGCAAGCCGGGTGGAAAGCACAAAGGGAGCGGACGGAGCGGGCGAGTGAGATGCAGCAACCCCGGTGTGGGCAGCTACCTCCCAGGTGGTGGCTGCGGGGCAGCAACCTCGATGGTAGCAGACGGCGTGGTCGTCCGACCACCAGTACCGCCTTGAGGGTCCATCCTAAAAGCACCAAGAAGAAGGGTTAGCACCAACAAGCAAAAGAACATGTCAAATAAAAGAAGCTTACGTGCCAGAAGCACCCTCGAAGCAGAAGAAGAAGCGTGAAGTGCGAGCCCACTCCTTGGCCCAGCGCTTTGTGCCGTCGGTACCGACACCGGAGCAAGCGCTGGTGCCAGTGCCGGAGGTGGAGGGGGCGGCGGCACTGCGCCCTTCCCGGTGGAAG
This sequence comes from Guadua angustifolia, assembly GCA_036346375.1. Lineage (NCBI taxonomy): Eukaryota > Viridiplantae > Streptophyta > Magnoliopsida > Poales > Poaceae > Guadua > Guadua angustifolia. The sequence continues at coordinate 2,854,044 of CM070517.1, forward strand.
GCACGGCGGCGCCAGGAGAAGACCCAGCCCTCGCCATGCTCAGAGGCGCAGAGGGGCTGGAAGAAGAGGAGATGCCCATGGCGCAGGGTCTCTTCGGGTCCGAACCCAAAGCGCCGATGGTGGCCAGCCGTTTCCCCGCGCTCTAGTCATCAGCAGGAGCCAGACTCCCACTTATCGTCAGGGGGCACGAGATGGTATCGTGGCCCTCCCGATGGAGTCCATCAAGGGGAAGCATGCAATGATCGCGTGCCGCTCCGTCGGCGGCAGTCGGCAAAGTGGCTGGGCTTCGGTCAGGAAGCCCGAGCTACTCGACATTTGTGGTAGCAGCCCAGTCACCCAGGCCTCGACCCCGGTGACGCTCAAATTCCTGGCGCTTGGCCAAAGATGGAAGACGTCAACCAGCTGTTGGTGGCCACGAAGGTAAAGCAAGCAAAAAGATGGGCGGAAACTTACGGCCTGAGTACGAGCGGGTCATGTCGTCATTGCTGCTGTACTATCAGGCCGGCCTGACACGTCGCCGTAGAGGGCTGATCCGCCGGGCCACGAAGTCCCCGACGACCAGTGCCCCGGTCAGCTTGAAGGCCCACAACTGGTCGATGCGGGCCACCATGGACCGGACTTCCACGTCTCCTCGACAAGGGAACCCCAGTTGTCAATGGCAGCTGCCAGCGTAGACGGCAGCCCCAGGATGTCATGACCGCTGTCATCAGCGATGTACAGCCACTCATTCCACCACATCTTCTAGGTGGTCTTCATCTAGAGGGGGATTGTCAGAACCCGCAACAAAGATACGGGCCCCAGCTGTGTTTACCTGTACTAGTCCCTGGATCAATAGCTAGTACACACAGATCATAACAGTATGGACCATAACCATGTCATAAATAAAAATTTAATTTAGAGTACTGGTCGACATGGCTCATTATTACAAAAGTTGGACCTGTAGGTCATACAGCAGCGGAAACATTAAACTGGCAAATAAACTTGATGAAGCGAAGTCCAAAACACCACGGTAAAGGCGGAGAAAAGCGTGATCCTAGGCGTCAGGATGATCCTCCTCTTCAAAGCCTTCATCGCATGAGATGTCGAATGGTGGAATCACGAGCTCTTGGATAGCTATCTCGATCTCTGATCGCTTTATGGAATAAGCGACCCGCAAATGGCGAGGTGAGTATACAACATAATCAACAAGTCCGAAAAGGAATGCATTATGTAGTTTAATTCAAGGAAGGAATTGGTTAATTTGCCAAAAGCCAATTTTTAAAATTTTATACTAGAATTTTGAAGAGCGGTTTTCAAAAGGTATTTTCTTTTAAGAAATAAGAGTTTCAAACTTTTGAGGACACGGCTCAACAGTGGAAAAACAAAACACAAACCAACTCACGGCATTGGCCATGGTTTTATTTTAAGAATACTTTTCCACAGCACCAACTGTGGTTTTCTTTTGAAATCTTTTCCTCGTGGCTCCAACCACGGACTTTTATGAAACCAAAACATTCACAGCTCCAACCGTGCTTCATTTTATAAAAATCTGATTTTGAAACCAAATAGGGAAAATCTACCATGTGACAACTGACGAGGGCTGGGCGTCCCTTGATCGGCCAGCGTGCGGTCAGCGGACCCCCCAAGCTCGGGAGACCCAGACCACGACCTAGGGGTGTGCCGAGGCATTCGACCTAGAGCGCGCTGGACCCGAGCACGGCTCCGCACGACCCCGAGCTCGGGTAGGCTCTCGTTCGAAGCCGTAGTCCACCCTTGGATTTCGGATCGTACATTTGACCGACGGTTGCCAAAACGCGGGTCGTGGGGATGAAGCAGGAGCGTGCAACAAGTCCGGGGTGGTTACTGCCAGCCCACAACGTGCATGAAGGCCACTTCCCGAGAATCTCTCCCGTTCGTTGCGTGCAGAGGAGGTATAAGACCAAGGATGCGCAGTCTCTCGAGGGACAGGAAGACAACACACAACACGCCATAGCTCGAGCTTAGACGTAGCCATTGTTGAACTTGAGCTGTATACACACCCCTGTACTCAGATATAGCTAAGAATACCACCGCAAGGCGACTGGAGTAGAGCTATTACCTCCACGGGGGCTCGAACCAGTATAAATCTTGGCCTCACGCTTGTTGTCGTCTTGCTCCGACCAACGTCACATCTCCTCCATTCCTCCGTTTGAGCAAAGCGTAGCTCGGGTCCCATATCACACTAACCCCCCATCTCACTTCTTGCAGTTGGCGATCCGATCGTCGGCGGTGGCGCCCGTGGGGCGATTGCCGCTCATTCGCGAGAACGACATCAAGATCCGAGGAGCATAGCACACGCCGTCCATGGACTTTCTTGGCGTGGATTGAGCGCGGACTCGACTCCGCGTCCTGTTTTCGCCGCCGCCACCGCCACTCGGCGATGCGTTACGGTGATGGGCGGTCATGGCTCGGAGGAGAGTGCGGATGACCGTGATCCGCAGACCCTTGAAAGCGCTTCGCCCGGATGGTGCAGTCGCCATCAACAAGCCATAACCGCCCTCGTGGAGGATCGAGAGAGAAGGCGGTAGCGTCTTACGGGCCACCGAGCTACCTCTCTTGGGGGCGCCTCGCGCTATCACGGGTCATGGCTGATCCCGATAGAGGCGAAGTCGGAGCTCTTTGGCGAGCCCTAGCGAAGAGCTCGTCGGGCTGCGGCGAGGTCGTGCCTCCGCAGACCGAAGTCGGCACTTTCGGGGACACGCTCCCGAAAAGTGATGACAACTCGTCGCGCGTCGCCCACGCACTCCGTCGAACGCCTCCGCGCGGATGCCCTCTCACCTGTGGCGGGCGGGATGAGGCTTTGGCGCAGCCGCACGCCGTCCGTGCCGGCACCGTACCAGCGAGGTTAGGCCCGAGCCAAGCCGCCTGAACTCCGGTCGGCCGCGGCAGGTGTGGGCCTCTCCGGACGTTCGCCCGGTATTTGTAGGGTCGAGATCGCTGCGCTACCTACCAGGTGATTCTCGTCCCGGCATCATGGACGTTCCCACCGAAGGTCAAGCCGCCGAGGCAGCCTCAGCTCCAAATCCAGCAGCAGCAGAGACCTTGCCGGCGATGACCACACCCGGCGTGCACCTGTCCCGGCCTATGGCTGCGTGGCGTACTCGAGCGGCCTTAAATGCGTATCGATGGCGGCTCGGTTCAAGCCAGTTGATCGGCGCCGATGGGACCAAGAACCCTAACGAGTTCTTGTCCATCTACTCGACCGCTATCTGGCGTAGGGGACGAGCTTCGTGATGGCAAACTACCTCCCGCCGTCTTGGGCCGGGGCGCGCGAACGGCTTTTCAACAAAAACTGGTTCCTTGGTCGTGGCGCCAAATCGAGCGCCCGCCTCCAACTTCGAGTTATTACGAGTGGCGGGAGGGAGAAGGACTGGATCGTGTCATCGGGGCAAGCGAAGCCGCTCCGCGACTTTGTCTTGGCGATTCATCCGCACGAGGAACTGATCGAACATCTCGGCGAGGCCGTCATCAAAGCTTTCAAGTTGAGTCGCGATCGGCGCCTCACGAAGACACAGAGATCACCTCGCGCCTCGGCGTCAACAAAATTTATTCGTATGGCGGGCAGTGCACGCGGATCACGGATGACCGCGATCTGCTGGAAACGCGACTACGATCAAGGTAAGCTTGGTCTAGGTCCCTGAGGCCGGCCCATCCAGCCCCAATGGCGCCGACCGCAAGACCGCCACCAAGCGAAGCGCCGATCGCGAGAGGGTAACGGAGGTCTCCGCAGTGATCGTTTCATGAGATGGTGGTGAGGTCCTTGAGGTCCAAGATCAAGCTCGGGAGGGCTCCAAACCTCGCCAAGGTCGGCCTTGACCTCGCCCGGCCTTGAGACCCGGCCTCGGCGGGAGGGCCGACGACTGGACCCGGAGGGCGATGCTCGGCCCGCGAGGCCGAGGCGCTGAGATATGACAAAGCAAAGTTACACTGTTTCATAGGGCAGCCGGCCACGACCTGCTTGGGCCTCTGAGGGCTTAGCAAAACAAAGCTGGAGGCCTTCTATGATGGGCGAGGTGAGATGCCGTGCTCCGAAGGATGACGACCAACGAGACAGGGGTGAGCGGCGGCACGAACACTGGCGACCTCGATTTGGAGTTCGAGTGAGGCGGCCCGAATCGATGTCATCTTCGGCTCGTTGGCTTACCGATCGGTAGCGAGGTCAAGCGGCCACGCGAACCCTCTACCAGTCTGTTGGGAAGCCCATCGGCGACCTTGCAAGTGGGCTAGGGCCACCATTACCTTCTCTCCAAGGGCGCTCTCAAGGTATGGCCGAGACACGAAGACCACCTTGGTCGTGACCCGACCATCGGCAATACATGATCGGCGCGCGTCATGGTCGGCGGCGGCTCTCTTAACACTCTGAGCTAGGCGTTTGACGGATCTGATTCCCGGTCGAAGGTCAAAAGCATCGCCATCCCTTCTTCGGGATCATTCCGGGAGCTCGACCATCCCACAGGGCGGTGGTCTTGCCCGTTACCCGGTGACTCGGACAACTTCCGACCGTGGTCACCTTCGAGGTGGTCGAGGTGACCTCCGTCTGCGCCATCCTCGGGCGGCCTGCCTGGTCAAGTTTATGGCGGCCAACCATTATAGCCATCGATGTATGAAGTTGCTGGCCCTAACAAAGCATCATCACCATGCGAGAAGCGTCTGCGGCGGCACATGGATGCGAGACCAGGGCCTTGGCGCTTGAGCGTCTTGCCCTAGCGTGGTCCGGAGGCAACGGCGAAGAATGCCGCCGAAGCGGCGATCCAGCCGATGGGGCGATGAAGGCCGTCTTGCGCTCGAGGAGGCGACCGATCAAGTGCATCACGTCTCGGCCGGTGAGTTCCAAATAGGAACTCGAGCTCGTCACCTTCGCCGTGCCAACAAGGGTATATTTGCAGGAGCCCGAGACATGCCTAGCGTTAGGAGGTGATCGAGCACAAGTGGCAGTGGTCGGCTCGACTGCGGCGCCCGAAAACTGCGTCGCTTCTCCCTGGAGAAGGTTGTGGTCATCAAGGAGAACCTTGACAAGCTCTTGAAGGCCTGTTTCATCCGTGAGATTGACTACTCCAAGTGGCTGGCCAACCCGGTCATCGTGCAGAAGAAAGGAGGAAAGTGGAGAATGTGCGTCGACCATACGGGGTTGAACTCGGCTTGCCCGAAGGACAACTTCCCGCTTCCGCGCATCGACCAGATCGTCGACTCTACCGCAAATGCCAAGATACTGAGCTTCTTGGATGCTTACTCGGGATACCACCAGATCAAGCTGGCGGTCGACGATGAGAACAAGACATCCTTCATCACGCCGTTTGGCACCTATTGCTATCTGACCATGTCGTTTAGTGCTGCGCAATCACGGGGCCCCGTTTCAGCGTCGATGACCAAGACATTGAACCTCGGATCGGGCGAAACCTTGAGGTCTCGTGGGCGACATCATCGTTAGAGCCCCTCGAGGCGACCACGTTCCGACCTTGAGAAACCCGCCAACCTAAGCGGGCACAAGATCAAGCAATCCGAGAAGTCGTGTTCGGTGCGGTGTCGGGAAGGTGCTTTCGGCTACATGATCGGGGCTCGAGGTCGGCGAACGAAAAAGATTGAGGCGTCGAAGATGGCGCCCGACCTCGATCAAGCGGTGCGAGCCTCACCCGCCGCATAGCGCCCTCAGCAATTCATTTGAGGCTCGGCGAGCATGGGCTTCCATTCTTCCAAACTTTGCGCAAGCACGGGGGCTTCGAGTGGACTCTTGAGGCGCAACAGTCCTTCGACGACTTGAAGGTATACCTGTCGTCCCCACCCCTCCTTACAATGCCACAACCTGGTGAGAGGTTGCTGCTCTACCTCGCGGCCACCACCCACACCGTCAGTGATGTCCTGGTAGCGGAACGGGGGTCTCAGTAGCACCCAATTTATTACGTCAGCGAGGTCTTGTACGGCCCAAAGGAGCGCTACCCGCAGTCTGAAGCTGTTGTATGCTCTCCTCATGGCCAGCGCAAGCTCGGCACTATTTCGAGCGCACTCCGTAGTCGTCCCTAGCAACTTCAGCTCGGGGATATCTGAGAACCGGAGGGTGGCGGACGAATCGCCAAATGGGCCATGGAGTGGCGGCGTTCGGCGTCGGTCGTGGCTCGGACGGCCATAAAATCGCAAGTGCTCGCCGACCGTGGTCGAACAAGCGTCGCAGCCCGCTCCGAACTTCGGTCGAGGAGGAGAAGCCACAGGTCTGTTCTTGACGGCTCAAGGTCCTTTAAGCACTTTCGGGTGGGATCCTTATCCTTACCCAGTCACGGCGACGGTTGAAGTGCGTGGTTCGTTTCGGGTTTTCAGCGACCAACAATGTGGCAGAGTATGAAGCTCTCCTGGCGGGCTTGCGAGCTTGCAAGGCATTGGGCGTGCACCGACTGGTCGTGAAGGGCGACTCCCAGCTCGTCATCAACCAGTTCAACAAGGACTACCAGTGCTCAGGAGACTCGATGGCAAAGTACCTCGCCGAGGTGCGCAAGATGGAGAAGTGGTTCCAGAACTTGGAGCTCAAGCACATCCCCAGGAGGGACAACTCTAGTGCGGACTTCCTCTCCAAGCTCGGCTCCTCCGACGATGATATCCCCCCTGACGTCATCCTGGAGACGCTGGCGGCCCCGTCGATCTCCGACCAAGAGGTCATGCTCGCTGTGGTCGAAGGTATCCCCTCCTGGGCCGAGCCCATTCACAATTTCCTTGCAAGGGGTGACCTGCCACCCGACCCTGCCGAGAGGAGCAGGATCAAGCGACGGGCGAGCTTGTACACACTCGTGGACGGCACGCTATACAGGCGGAATGTTTAGGTGTCTGGCGCCAAGGCGTCTCTGCGGAGGAGGGTAAGTATCTGTTAAACAACATTCACTCAGCCTCGTGGGGCGCACTCTTCATACAGGACGATGGTCGGCAAGGCCTTCCGTATGGGGTATTATTAATAATAGCGCTTCAGATGCTCGTGATATAAATCGCACTTGCCGAGCATGCCAATTCCATGCCCGGAAGTCGCATCAGCCCGCCTACGCGCTCCAGACCATCCCGCTCGCTTGGCCCTTCTCGACATGGGGGCTGGACATCCTCGGCCCTTTTCCTCAAGCAACCGGGGGAAAGAAGTTCCTGTTCGTCGCTGTCGATACCTTCACCAAGTGGATAGAAGCTGAACCGGTCTCGACCATAACTGCTCGGGCGGCCGTTCGTTTCTTCCGCTTGTTCGTGGTCACCAGGTACGGGGTTCCATGCAAAATTATCACTGACAATGGTACTCAGTTTACCAGTGAGTTGTTCCAGGAGTTTTGCGAGGAACTCGGCATCAAAGTATGCTTCGCTTCGGTGGCTCACCCCGAACAGCGGAGCGGCGGAGAGCCGCCGAACCGCAAATCGCCCAGCGCCAAAAACGAGTTGCAGATGAGCTCAAACGCTATGGCAAGACCTGGGTGGACGAACTTCCCACCGTCCTATGGTCTATTCGTACCACGACAAGCCGAGCCACAGGGTCCACACCCTTCCAGCTCGTGTTTGGTACTGAAGCCGTCCTGCCTCCCGAGGTTACGCTGTGCTCTGCCAGGGTCAGCTTGGTCGACCAAGTCGACTTCGAGCACGAATGGTCTCTTGACCTTACCCTCGCAGAAGAAGTAAGATGCCGTGCACTGCTACGATCAACGCACTACCTGCAAGCTCTTCGCAGACACCGCTGCGTCTCGGTCGGACGACCTAGAAGCTCCTTGTTGGGGACCTGCCCCGAGGCGGGTCGAGGCTCGCCCAAGACCAACAAGTTATCCCCACTGGGAGGGCCCCTATAGAGTCGTTTCAACAGATCGCACGGGCTTACTGCTAGCGATGCCCGATGGCGAAGAGCTCTCTATCTCGTGGAACATAGATCAGCTTCGGAAGTTTTATGTGTAACCTCTATACCTTACATTTCAATAAAGCTGTTCTTCCATTCTCGCCCTTTATGTCTGCTTCCACTTGCGTTGCTACTATTCTTTTTCTGAGAGTCCTTTTCTTTGAGCACGACCTTCGTACGCAGCGTATTTGCTCTTGGTCTAAGTGTCGCGAGTTTGACGTTCACCCCAGTGGGCCGAGCTAAGCGTAGCGAACCTCTTCGCAATCTAGCTCTCCCCTGTGCCCGGGCCCGAGCCGAGAGCCTCGCCACTTTGACTATTGAGCATTGCGCATGGTCACGGTGGTAATTCGAGCATTAATCTGGGTGTGACCATCTACTTAACGGGCTCGCTTTGTGTCACTCTCTCGCTTTGTGTCACTCTCCCCTTGCGGACCTTTCCTCAACTCTGCAGGTCGTGGCCGCTCGTCCGTATCTACGTCTTGTGCCCAAGGCACGCGTCGCTCGACCTCGGGCCCAACGGGGGCTGGATAAGGCTATTCTATCGACACACGACCAACATAGCGTGAGCGTGGCTAACGAGCAAAACAGGGAGGACTCCAAGTTATGTTCGTTCGCCTGCGTCTGGGTCTTGCTTCTAAGGCTGGCGTTGCTCGACCTTGGACCCAGCAAGGACATCCTCGACCATGAAATCAAACCAAGATAGAGGAGCTTCTTTTTTCTCCAAAAGGTATTTAGTTCCATTAACACTTTGTTTTAAAGCGTTTCTTACAGGTTGGCCATCTCGCGGGCAAGTTTTTCCTACTCGAACTCGGCCACCTTTGCCCTCAGGGTCACTATCACACCTTGGTACTGGAGGGCTTGCTGGGAGGCGTCCACGGCTCGGTGCCTTTCGTCTTCAAGTTGGGCCAGGGCGCTCTTTGCCGCTTTGCTGACATGCCCAAGCTTCTCCTCGAGCCACAGGGCCTTGACCTCAAGCCCGAGACGCCTTCTCATGAAGCCTTCCCGGCGCCTCGACCTTGGCCCGCTCGGCTTCAAGCGCCTTGGTGGCGCGCTCAAGCTTCCCTTCAAGCCCGAGGATTTTGGCCTCCAGCTCGGGGAACGCTTTCGCCGTGGAGGATGCTTGCTCCGCAGCGGCCTTCTCCAGCGCCTCGACCTTGGCCCGCTCGGCCTCGACCGCCTCGTTGGCGCGCCCAAGCCTCTCTTTGAGCTCGGGACCTTGGCCTCAAGCTCGGGACTCCTTCGCCAGGAGGAGGGCCTTTGCTCCACGGCGGCCTTCTCCGGTAACCGACCTTGGCTCGCTCGGCCGTGAGCGCCTTGGCCGACCGCGTGTGCTCGTACTCCACGGCCTTCAAGCCATGCTCATGCTCGGAGGTCCTGGTCTGCTCGAGCTCGGCCGCATGGGCCACCTCCTGTGCCCTCATCGTTTGGCGAAGATCGACAAGCTCCCCGGCTTTCTGCTCGAGCTCCGCCTGATCGACCTCGATGGTCCTGATGAGCCAGGAGCGCTCTGCCTCCCGCGCCTCAACCACGTTCAGAAGGCCCGTCAGCACGACGGCATGCTCTCGAAGGCCTTGCAACCCTTGGGAGATGTTGTCAGCCGCCTTCACGACAGGGAGAGTGACCCAAGATGAGAAAAGAGACACGGTACTCAGGGTAACATGCTAAAAGGTGTGAAGGGGCCCTTACCTCATGAGCGGTTCTCAAGGCTTGCGTGGGTGAATTCTTGTGATCGTCGATCGTTCACGGAGATCTCTCCTCCTCGTCGGCCGCCGTGCCAGAGGCGAGGCTGACCCAGGCTATCTCTGGCCGGCAGGCTAGGACCACGATTCTCCTTGATGGCGGCTTTGGTCATCCTGCCTCCTCCGGTGGGTTCAACCCACCGACGGGGGAGGGCGTGGCGGCAGTGTCGGTCCCGACCTCCACGGCCGGGGCCCCGCTCATCTCCGACACCAAGGGGATGGCGGCCGGATCCACCGCGGCATTACCGACCTCCGTGGTTCGATGTCGGCCTCAAGACCCGACGCTTGGCCGCGGTGGGCAGACGGCGGAGCTCCTGCGACCTGGTTACCTTCGGTGGCCGGTGGTGATGCGGCCTCAACGCCCGGAGCGGCCGTGGTCGGAAGAGCTTGGGGTGTCGCCTCAGGCGCAACCACGGTGCTCTGAGTGTTCTCCCTCGCGGTGGCCTCAGGAGGGTCGACGACGCAGCTACGTCTGGGCCTCGCCGGTGTCATAGTCCTCGCTGGACGTGGGCTCGATCTCCTCAGACGAGTCGTCGATCCCCTGGTTGAACTCACCGACAGGGTCTGGCTCGGGGGTCCAGAAGAGATGCGCGCCCGGCTCGAGGGGCGGCGCGGGACCAGCTCGAAGGAATTCTCCTCCTCGACTTCGGACTATACTCGACAATGACCATCGTCCAAACAGAAAGTTTGAGCTCGGGTGCTCAAGGTCTACGATCAAAAACATACACTAAGCCGAAGATCACGGAGGGGCAGTGCAACCAAGAAGCCCGGATTTACTGGGTCACCACCTCGCCTCGAGGGTCTGAAGGTCTTGTTACCCGGCCAACGGGCACTTCGCTGCGTGTCCTCGCGACACTGGGTCTCAAGTCCGAGCTGGCTCAGATCGCCCATCACAAGGCGGGGTCGGGCTCGAGGCTCCGGGGGCGGGAGAGGGCTCGAGGACCTAGTGGCGGCCGCTGCGCTCTGCTGCTGCAAAGAGGAAAACTCATCAACCAACAAGGCACACGAGCGCGGGCTCGCGGGCTCGACCAGCGGGATCCTTACCATGGCACGGTCACCCCACTCGACATGAGGTTTCTTCGCCTCCTGGCGGTCCGCTTCACCCGGGGAGGGCCTCTTCTTCCCTTTTTTGCTCTTGCCCCCTGGGCAGCGGGAGCATCCGCCTGGCCGTGTCGAACAACTCCTAATGGTCCTGCGCACATGAAAGGGTCAAGGAGGGCCCCAGGGTCACTCAGGACGAGCCGTTGGTCGGGATGGCTTACCTCGGCCTTTCGGCAGAGCACGTTCTTCGGGACGGAGTCATCCATGGAGTAGTTGTGCGCCAGTTTCTCGAACATCTCGTTCATCCTGGCGGCAACCCAAGACTCCTTCGACGCTGCAAAGAGGAACGACCCTCAAAGAAGATCGAGGGGCAGGCTCGAGCAAGACCACGAAGCAGGGAGGCTTACCAGACGTGCCCTCGCGGGTCGAGTCGATGCGCCCTTGGATCTCGTAGAACGGGTGCGTCCGCCTCCGCAGGGGGGACACCCGATTCCGCAGGAAGTCGACAGCGATCGCCTGCCCGGTGAGACCGCGCTCGGAGCAGAGATGTATGGCGGCGATGGCCTCCTCGTCGGCCTAGGGTCGTCCGCCTCTGGGGTCTCCTTCTTCCCGCCGATGGGCTTTCCCTCATATGACAGTGTGCCGAGTTCCCCTTTCTTGAGAACCACCGCCGACCACGCCCGAGGGAGTCCCGATCTTGGATCTTGGGGAAGGACCACTTGAGCCCTGTCCGCAGCCGGAAGTAGAGGCATCCGACCATGGGGTCCTTCCCAGAGCGGAAGAGGCTGAAGTACCGAAAGAAGAGCGAGGGGATGGGAAGGATTCCAAGGAACCCCTTGCACAGGTGGGAGAAGATGGCGAGAGTAAGAATGGAGTTCGGCACTGTGTTTATGAGTTCGATCAAGAATGGTGAGGACCACGGAGAGGAACTTCGCTCTCTCGGGGTCCGCAGTCAAGAGGGCGTAGTGCTCGGTGCAAACGATCTCGTCGCCCCGGGCGTGGCTCGGTCTCGTTGCCCAGCCGCCCGATGAATGGATCAAGCCCCTGTGGTCTCGAAGTTCCTTCATCCTTGCAAAGCGACAACGTGCTCCTCCCTAGCTTGGCCATGGCGATCGCGGCGATTTTGGTCGAAGGTGGGGGAGGAGGTTTTTGCTTGGGCAGGGAGGCTTGGAAGGCGAGGGGTGCTGGCCGAGAGTTTTCTCAACAGTCGTTGTGGTTTCGGGTTTATAGGATGCGCCGTCACCGAATCCAGTCCACAGCGCTTCGAAGGGCGCGCCAGCCACGATTTGACTGGTGCAATTAAGGCCTGGGATGCGGTTTCATGGCATAGCAGGTGTCCATCAACCGTTTGCATCCGTACCGGAGTTCCGGAGATTAAGAGGCGCCAGGTGTCGTTTTCATCACGGCCTGGCATTACGTTTTCCGCCCGACCTCGACCTCAAACTCGAAGGTTCCAGAAATCAGCCCTGGCTGTAGAGGCTCAAGGTCGGCCCGTGTTCCAGCCACGACCTTAAGCCTCGGGGGCTAGCTGATGAGGGCTGGGCATCCCTTGATCGGCCAGCGTGCGGTCAGCGGACCCCCCAAGCTCGGGAGACCCCGACCACGACCTAGGGGTGTGCCGAGGCGTTCGACCTAGAGCGCGCTGGACCCGAGCACGGCTCCGCACGACCCCGAGCTCGGGTAGGCTCTCGTTCGAAGCCCTTGGATTTCGGATCGTACATTTGACCGGCGGTTGCCAAAGCGCGGGTCGTGAGGATGAAGCAGGAGCGTGCAACAAGTCCGGGGCGGTTACTGCTAGCCCACAACGTGCATGAAGGCCACTTCCCGGGAATCTCTCCCGTCCGTTGTGTGCAGAGGAGGTATAAGACCAAGGATGCGCAGTCTCTCGAGGGACAGGAAGACAACACACAACACGCCATAGCTCGAGCTTAGACGTAGCCATTGTTGAACTTGAGCTGTATACACACCCCTGTACTCAGATATAGCTAAGAATACCACCGCAAGGCGACTGGAGTAGAGCTATTACCTCCACGGGGGCTCGAACCAGTATAAATCTCGGCCTCACGCTCGTTGTCATCTTGCTCCGACCAACGTCACATCTCCTCCATTCCTCCGTTTGAGCAAAGCGCAGCTCGGGTCCCATATCACACTAACCCCCCATCTCACTTCTTGAGGTTGGCGATCCCGATCATTGACAACAACGGCCTTTGTCCACCCTTGACTGTGGGTACGGCTATTCGAATAGTTTGTTTGCTCTGCAGAGTTTGCACGCTTTACCCGCGAGAGATATTTCACTCTTTTCGGTCATACACTTCCTTTGGCATATAACCCCAAGTGAAAATCACAAGGCCATTTCTCTAGCTACATCTTAACTAAGTCACGCTCACGAGGTTTCACCGCCAAATGGCTACAACCATAATGGAAGCCCCCTCTTGCGCCTGTAGGACTCCTGTGGCTACAACCACGCCTACTCCACCGTCTGGCATGCCTTAATCAAGTTTTCACTAGCTACTCGGCCAGGCCCGTCCCATACCGAACTCATGTCAAGACTTGTTGTACATTGTTTGACAATCACAAAGGATCGGTCCTTAAGGTGACTAGGGTGGTACATACTCAAACCCAAGTCTCGTGCATTCTGCACCCGCCTTGCAACCTTCCACCCTATTCAAGTTTTAAAATACCAAATCTTTTCTTTTATTTTACCAAACTGACAACACCAACTGCCCTTTTTAAATAATATTTTCACTTAATTATGTAGAATTCCAAGTAACAAGTCTTCAATTAAACATACAAATAGTATTTAGCATAACTAAGCACTACTATTATACTAAACAAAGTATCAAGCCATTTATATTATAATTAATCATTCTAGGGCAGCCAAAGGATAGATGGATTAATATGTAACAAGCATACATATTAACAAGGTATTTAACTACAATCTATCATAATATATTATTATTATTATTAATCAACATAGCATGCAAGTTTGTAAATCTACAAAGCATTTCAAAACATGGATCAACATGCTTCAACGGAACTTGCAAAAATTCTTTGGGAACTTACCTTGGTCACGAGAGAGAGTCGTCTTCTTGCGGATCAAAGAGCAGCGTCGACGTCGAATCGCTTTCTCGCATTTAAAAAACAACTAATAAACACACAGTCGGAATATACGGAGAATCAAATTAATTCATAACTTCATTTAAACTTCCAGATCTATAGTTTAGCATTTTAAAAGATTTATAAAATCTATTTCAACATTTTCGTATGCATATTTTAGGAGATACAAAATTCGTAAGTTTAGATTTTTCGCGAATAATTTGACAGAATAAATTTATTTATAAAATTTCAGAAAAATTATCGTGAATAGGTATTAATTTTTACTAATTAACAAAATTTGTTGCATGCAATTTAGAGCTAAAACGAGTTTGCAACGAAAATCACAAAAATCACAAATTACTGAAAAGTACATGTACAAACTAGATAATTTTTGTTGCTCTGTTCATCACGTGTATTGTAGCATGCATATTCATGTGTGACACAGAGAAGAAGAGAAAGCTTCGGTTTTGGTTTTTGGAGCTCGGTGAAGTGGGATCAGAAAGCTCAACAACCGATCGTCCGAGGGGGCGTATCACAGCGAACTCACCGGCGGCAGTGGCGACGGCGGCAAGACGACCGGGTGGCAGTGGCCAGTCACAAAGATGATGAGGGCAGCACGACTTGGTCAAGGCGGTGGCGCTTCAAAGTAATAAAGGCATCAAATGGTTCTCGGGTGACAACAAGGAAAACACAGTACAGAACCCCTCGAGGCGAAGATCACCTTGCGCACAAGATGACGCGAGCGGCGCTTGGCGTGCTGATCTGAAGCAGTGACGAGGCGGAGAGAACAAGGCGGCAACAATGGTGGAGGTGGAGCTTCGATTTTTCTTCACGGTGCGGCAAACAATCGATGTCGCTGTGGGAGTGGCAAAAGAAATACAACCGAGTGCTCATCGTTTTATAGACTCCAGGATATTGAAGCGACAGACGTGGCCTCGAGCATCTCGGGAGCCAGCGTCGTTTCAGGCAGGAAGAATTTGCATCTTGGCCGGCATCAGTTACTTGCACGTAGGAAGGAACCCAGTGACCGGATTTAATGGCAAGCCTTACGTGCATGTATGGAGAGGAAAAATGGCTAGACATCATTATGAATTAGTGGGGCTTAATCCCTTCTTTGACTGCGCGTGAAATGAGAACTTATAGCGCCAGTTGGAAACTCTCGGTCGTGTGCTATAATGGCTGCAGCCAGAGCATCGTGTACGGAGGAAGAAGAAGCCAAGGCTTAGTTTAAGGAGTGGAAACGGCAATGATTAAGGAGCTCAAAAAATGCTGTAATGGTGGAAGAAAGAGAAAGAGATGGTTTGTCTCTGGACATGCACGGTTGAAGACGATGCTACAGTTCAGTACAGTGCCTTCCATTTTCTTTGGAATTTGAATACTGTTAAGAAGAGGAAGCGCTTGGAATAAAATCGTAAAATGACTCTAAAAATCCTGGAAAAATTCTCTAAAATACTAGGGAATATTTGGAATTTAATAAACTTGGTTTTGGAATTTTTTGATATATAGATGTTCTGTAAAAATTCTTTTAGTAAATCAGACACTTGTACAAATCTTTATATAATCAACAAACTTTAATTTATGAATCAAGTTTTTGAAAATATTTTAAAAGAACATTCTCATTTTTCAAATGTTTATTATAAACAAGATTTTATTTTATCTTATTATTTTTTATCTTTTATATTTTTTTTTACAAATACTACATGCGTGATTTTAATTTTTATGAAAAATGAGGATGTTACAGGGATGTAGCGGGAGGCTGAGCCATCACGGAGGCGGAAATGGCAACTCCCCACGACGCCACCATCGGTGGAGCCGTGGTGAGTGTAGAAGTATCAAAAGAGAGGAAGATTTGGCATCACCCCCACGAACATTTCGCAAAGGTATGCGAAGGTGGAGAGGATCACGATGGAGTTGGAGGTGAGGTGAAGATGGTGGATCTCGTAGAAGTGAAGGACGGTGAGGAAGAACTCAGAATTAGGCGGCACCAGGCCCGCCGCCAATGCCCAGGCGAAGGTAATCACCTTCCCGGGGTTGCATTTTGGCGAGACGGTGCCCGCCCTGAGGCGGAGGGCCCCTTCGGGGGCCAAACGAAGGACTGTCCCCATACGGCCGGGGTGCTGTCTTAGTGTCGTGGCAGCAAAGAAGCTCGCAATATGAAAGCAAAAGATGAAGAAAGCAAGAAAGCCTAGACAACGAAAGTGACAAGAGCGCGGATCGTGGAGAGGCGGACATGCCTATTTATAAGCCATGCACGGCTTCAGGATGCGAGGAGTCACACCCCCACGAACCGACGGTTCGCAAAAAGATCATAATGGCGCGAGACGACAAGACCCGAAGAGTTGCGGCGGTTGCAGAGAGAATCTGTACGGTTGCGTGTGCAGAGATGGGACCCATCCAGGAGCGCGCCAAGGTCGAAAGAATATCTCTGAAATCTTCTAAGGCGCGCTCCAGGGTGGATCCGGGGGCTACTGTCGGTGTATTCTACACCAGGGTACTCTCTCCACCGCTGTCAAGTGGGGCCGCGTGTGCAAGATATAGAAAGAAGAAGGTCCTGTATAAAGGACTCAATCTGCTATAGAGAGGCTTGACGGGTGACCAGGACACGTGGCCGCTTGGCAAGCAGTCGGGCGACCAGGTCCCAACCCCGGACGACCAGGTCACGGCCCCTAACGACCAGGACACGTGGCCACTCGGAGAGCAGTCGGGCGACCAGGCCACGTGGTCGTCCGATGAGCAGGCGGGCCCATTGTCAGTCATCCACGCAGACAGGGCTGGGAGACTTCCGCCCGAAGCCTCCGCCAGGATCACAATGTGTCATAGTCATTAAATGCGCATGGGAGCCATTAAATGCGCGTGGGAGCCATTAAATGGGCGTGGCTCCCTGACGGTATGACAACTGTCCCTCCAACTGAGCCAGCTCCACCAACTCCCATTCCATTTGCACCACCCAGGGTAGGCCGGGGGGACGCGTGTACTAGGCATTCGTCACACAGTGTCCGAACCCCTCCCCTCAGGCAATCCGAAGACAAGCGGTGTCCAGCAACGGCGTAGACAAAGAGGCTCAGAAGGACAGTAGCGATAGGACTTGACATAATCAATGTAATTAATGTAAAACCACTCCCTCCACTTGCCCTAGCCAGTCCCGTGAGTATATAAGGGAGCTAGTGCTCATGGGGTGGGGGAGGTCGGTCGATCAGTTCACAATAGAGAAGTGATCCAAAGCTCGAACGATCGAAAGATTGGGTGAACTAAGAACAAGCAGTATATTAGAGCAACATGAGCTTGAGCAGGACATAGGGCTGTTGCCCGCATTGGGGGCCCGAACTTGGGTAAATCCCTGTGTGTTCTTGAGTTTCCTATCCTGCTCATCTCGAGAAGAGAGTCGAGAGTGACGCAGCTGCGAAGATCCCCCTCTACCAAAACTCGGTTATACACCCGAACCAATACTGTCCGGCATAAACACGCCGACAAAATGTCATAATAAAAATAGAAAAGCACAGAATTATGAAGTAATAACCCCGTAAAGAAAAGCATAGAATTATGAATTAATTTCCCCACTTCTCGTTTCAAAGGAATAAGAACTTCTCCTATAAGTAAAGCTGCATAGAATTAATTTCCCTATAAAGAAAAGCACAGAAATATGAAGGTCAAGTTTGGATAAAAAGAAAATCACAGAAGAACTGAAGCACTGCATAAGCACAAGCCTGATGTGCAGAAATAGGAATTCTTTCTAGGATGAGCTAGTTGTCTAAAGCATGTAGTCTACCTCATTGCAGTTCTAGAAACAGCTCATCATCGTCCTCTTCTTCCTCGAGCATAAATTTCGTAATCAGTTCCTTTCTAGTGCCCATTTGCTAATACATATAAATATAACATATTGTGAATTAGTGTATTGTTAAACAATTCTCATGCAAGATGGCGATAAGAAGCTAAATAGATAATTAAATATCCTACCACATTAGACAAGGTCACAGTTTTTCCCAATTAAATATCAACTTGATAATCATTAGTTACAGAGATCTTACTTAGTATTTGATATGCCAAACACAAAACCCATGCTGCCAAAACTCAATAGTTAATAGATCCTCTGTCTTGCTAGTATATTGCATAGAAGTGACTTGAGAAAATTTTGCATTCTATTTTGCAAAATTTGTTATTCGATTTTTCCATGTGTTGTTGTTAGTGTCATAACTTAGATCTTAACATAACCAAATTGATCTATAGTTCAACTAGCACTACACTACATGCAAAAATCAGACTCTCCAGATCACATTAATGCTATAGTCGGAGTCTCTAGATCTGAATGCCATAATCCACCATCACCATTTTGGAAAGAACCAAAGCAACAGAAAATCATAGTTAAGCACATGATTTAATTATCCAAGACTGTTGTGCAATAGTTGAAACTCTATGATTTGGTCGCCATAATGACTAAACCACAATCTGAGTCAAGGTCTAAAATAAGGTGTGGAGATCGCAGGTTACCTCAGCGGAGGGAAGTGGCGTAGAGTGGGGTGAGTTGATCGGAGGTGGGGACGAATAAGGTGGTGTCGGTCAGAGGCATTGGGCGACATCAACAGAGGAGAACAAGGGCAGTGCCGGTGGGAGGATGTCTTTGTCGAAGGTTAGTTCTCGATAATAAACTTATGATTATGGGTCCTTCGGTTTAGCAAAGTCAAGCACGAAAACAGTGACACACGATGTATACAGGTTCAGGCCCCCAGATGGAGTAAAACCCTATACCATATGCGGATGATGTATGAAGTTGGTGTGTCGAGTGCAAAGCGAGGTGTCTAGCCCTCATTACAATAAAGATTGGATCAAAGCACTGGCTAAACTACGGCTGGAGGTTGACGAAGTGGGTTCCGTCGACTCCTAGTCACTCTATGTCTTGTAAAGGCTCTAAAGTCTTCTTTCTTCTCCCCTCTTTTTTCCCCTCAAGGATGCCTACCCCCGGCCTTATATAGTCGGAGTAGCCCTGCCTCAAGTTAAGTTGTAGTCAACTTGGAATACCAAATCGTAGCTGATGAGGAGTCCATCGTTGTGTCAATCTTTGCAGCATATCAAAACTTCCCTGAATACCAGGCGTAATTGAGTCGGTTTCCTCGAATTAGGAAAGTGATTGAGTTCTTCCTAGTATGGAGATATCCTCTCCAGCATATCTTATCCTACAGAATCGGGCCCATGATATCCGGAGTTTCTAGATGCTTGATCAAGCATATATGGTATATTCTTTGTGTTTCCAGCAGGTACTCATACCCTATATTTAGATATTCAACGGTAGCCCCCGAACTCTATTCAGTGAAGGGTCTGTCCAAGCGCTGGGTCGATTACTACCAAGTTCTAGCTTGGTTGAGTAATACCCCACCATCTTGTGGTCGAACGATTCGAATAGATTGGGAATCACTAAGTATCAAGTAGGGATGTTGCCGGATCGAGCGCCTTGCTGTCAGCCCGTATCGAGTCCTTAGGTTAACCACACATTACTCAATGTTGACTTATCGACTCGACTCTAAGCGGAGTTAGAACATCCAAAAAATCTAAACGTTAGGCAGTTGAGCTTTTATTGTTCTCATCTGTAATGTCAAGATAGGTGTAGTGCCATCATTCCGCTTTTTTCGCTAATCAAGGTGTCATGCCACGGAGAGTGAACCGTTCGCCTGGAGAGAAGATTTTGGCTTATAAATTCCCAAATCCGAAACTATAGCCACTCCCTCCTTTCGCCTCCAATCTTACTTTCGAAAACTCTGTCATGCTCCTTAAACCCTAGCGCCGCCACCTTCAAAGAATTCATCCCCCATCTATCTCAATGGCGTCCAGCCCTTCAGCCAGCGTCGAAGTTTCTCTGTTGCTGGAGAGGAATCCTGAGATGGTCACACCTACTTCCCTCAATAGTGAAGTGGTCTTTGAGGACAAGACTCTCCACGGGGTGTGGCAAAAATCGGTGATGACAGAGAAGCGCCTTGACGAGTTGGTGAAGGATGGATTCATTCCTCCTCGAGAGATTTTCTATTGAAGGCGATCACAAGGTGAGTTGTATCCCACCCCCTAGAATGAGGATGAGACCGTTGTATTTGAGACCTTCTTCTGCTGTGGACTCAACTTTCCCCCTTCTCAGTTCTTGCACTCAGTTCTTGATTTCTACAAGATCCAGTTTTTCCACATGAGATCCAATTTGATCACTATGCTCAGCGTGTTTGTCCATCTTTGTGTGGCCTATCTTGGTATTAAGCCTAACCTCAATTTATTCCACCACTTCTATAATCTGAAGAGGGCGACGAAAAATGATGCTATTGGGGGTGCCGGTTTCCACCTCCGTAGCGGAGTGTCGAGTTTGTATATTCCTATCCCCTTTACTTCTTCCTAGCAGTCGGACTAGAAGAAGCGGTGGTTTTACATCACCTCTTCGAACACCATGAACGACTCTCTGGTTTATCGACCACTCATCCCCAATTTGATTGACCTCTGGACAAAAGTCCCTCCTTCGACCGCCTGCAATGCTTATTATGTCCGAAAGATCAAAGAGTTGAGGAAGATCGGGTTGACTGGGCGGCACGTAGCCAAAGATTTCATCATGCACCAATCGAGTTCGCTGAAGTGCCAGATCACTTGGCCTAGGACTACTTCGGGGTCAGTGATGCTACTAGGGACAATCCTGGAAGTAAGCACTTGTAATACTTTTGTTCTTCTTTTCCTTAGTCGATGAGTGGTGAACTAACTCGTATCTTGCCAGATTTGTCAGACTTGGATGTCTCCTCCAGGCTGAGCATTATGTTTCAGAGATCAGAACCTGGCGCTTGCGGCGTTGAGGCATATTCGCTCGCCAATCCTCGGCCATAGGTGAGTACTATGTCGTGGTTCGTAATGCATCATTCGTGCATCTGCCTTCCACCTTAACCTAGTATCTCCTCAGGAAGCCAAGTTCAATGATGAAAGTGGACCGATCAAGGGAGCCATGAGCCTGGAGGACGATGAGCCGATCCGAGATGATGATCAAGCATCGAGCTCTATCCCCGTCGACACCGTCCTTCCCTTGAACGATTCGACGCCTACCACCATCCCAGGCTATGGTGAGGTGGCTCTGGAGCAAGAGGTAGCCGAATCCCCTCGAGCAAGATGGTCGGTATCACCAGTGTCTCGTTGACCTGCTAAGCATCCTCGCACCTCGTCATCGAAACCAGCCAACCAAGCGATCTTTAATCACTCTCTTAGATGTTATGAAGTTCCTTTTGATGTGATCCAACAGATTCTAGATGACCAGCAGGCTGCCTAGGGGGCAATGTGTCAAGTCGGTGGCTGGCACGCATATGCCTCCTTGTGCAGGCTCTCTATCGACCAGGGTGGTCGAACAGGTAACACCACTATCAGGCAATGCTTGTTGCATTTGTTCTTGGTGAACTTTTATTCATAATAATCACTTGTTCGTAGGTTTCATCGCCAACCGCTGAGTCGCCGGCGCCTTCTCCTCCATTGGCTACACCGATCAAGAAGCCAGCTGTCGGGACTAGACCTATCCTGGCAAAATCAACTCCGGAGAAGAAGAATGTACAGGCAAAGGTTTTCAGGCGAAGTAAGTCATCTCTCCCTTCTGTTCATGATTCCATTCCTTTCAGAGATGTCAGGTAGGGAAATCTTCTTGTAGGAAGGGTGCGCCCAGCGATGCTGTCGATAAAGTTGACACCGCCATAGTTGCCTTGTCATCTCCCGACACGACCACCATCATAGCAGTTCCCTCTCCAGCAGCTCCTATTGAGCGTGTTGGCAGTTCTGCTACAGCAATGGTTCCACCTCCTCCGGCCTCATATGCACCTTTGAAGTACTGGTCCATCATGAAGCCCCAGATTCGAGTATGTGACTATGAACAACTCTTTCCTGTGTTCTACTCCATTCTTTGCCCTATTTTTTACGCTTCTTGGCTTCTCATTGCGTGCTACGGATATGTTGCTCGAGGCTGAATCCTTTTACAAGCAAGCTCATCAACAAACTGAGCGGCTCATGTTCGCCAATCAACAAATAATCAAGATGAAAGATGTTGAACTGGAGGCACTCAGGACCAATGTGAAGGCCACAAAAGCAGAGGCCGAGAAGAAGAAAACAGAGGCGAAGAAGCTGAGAGTGGAGGCAGAGAAGCTAAAGGCCAAGAAAACTACTGTCGATGCTACGCTGCTCAAGGCCAAAGTGTGTTGTCGATCACTAACCTTCGACAGTATCGACTTGAATCACTTCAACTTCTTCTCCATTCCATTGCATTAACATCTAATGCATAGTCGATAGAATGTAGCAATTTGCATGAATCCAATCTCATCCTAATGACACACTGTAGCTCCCTTTGGTATCCACCATGAAGAAAGCTGTTGGAAATGTTTACTACCGATTGCAAGCTCTATCACCATCACTCCTTTAGCTTCAGTAGGGTCTCCAGTGAAATCGTTCAAAACCATATTGGTCTTGATAAGATCTTCATCGGACTTGCCCAACTTTTTGCATATTGTATAGGGCATCAGGTTAACAGTTGCTCCTCCATCTAACAGCATCCTTGATATCAGCTTGCCATTAATATACCCCTTCAAATATAATGACTTGAGATGGCGATGATCATCTTGAGGTTTTTCAAAAACTATATCCTTCGGTCCTAAGCACAATTGAGCAAAAGCTAGCCCCCATGGTCGACACAGTGCTTATCTTGAACCCGGTAGGTAGGGTGAACACCATATTGATATCCACATAAGTATGTGGAGAATCATAGCGAATCATAGGGGAATCTAAATCATCGGCTAAGTCAAACTCATCCTCGACTGGTTCTTTCTTCCTCCTTTTCTTTTTTACAGGCTTGATCGGATGAAGCTCATTAACGGTTTTGTCCCTCTCCATTTCTTGTTCTGCCTCCCTCAATTCCTAGGTCCTTGATCGCTAAAGCCTTCTCCACTAGGATTGGCTTAGCCCTGGAGGACACTATCTAAGCTTTGGTTCGACTGGCTCTCGAATCTTGCCTACTAAATCCATATTAGCTAAAGAATTGGACCATTCGCCCTGACCTACATGTTTTTGCCTCTAGATCGGCTCAGAAATCCCATCTTTAACTAATCTGTGTTGTCTGTCATTCTCATATTCATACCGATGATGTTGCATCGGATATGAGAAAAACAAAGGGAGTGCTAATCCCCTCTCTCTACATAATTGCCAAAAAGAGCACAGTTGGTGAGCTCTCTCATGGCCACTTAGTTGATATGACATATCGACCTCCCATCGTGGAGGGCTTCGGTGGGATCTGCTATTCCTCCTTTTGTATTTCATCAATAATTAGAAAAAGTAGGTTTTGGATTTGTATCGACTTAAATGGCAGCAATACTCTCTCAACTTTATACCATTTGTTGACCAGCAATCCCCCTTTGGCTTGTCCGTTCTTGAATTCCTCCCTTCCTGATTAGTCTCTATCTAAATAGAGCCGACTATGATTCTAATGGTCTCATTGCCCTTTTTTGTTGAAGATGACAATTGCACTTACCCTTGGATTCCCCAGCTTTTGTCAGCTCTACCTAT
Source organism: Guadua angustifolia (assembly GCA_036346375.1). NCBI lineage: Eukaryota > Viridiplantae > Streptophyta > Magnoliopsida > Poales > Poaceae > Guadua > Guadua angustifolia. The sequence goes on from CM070517.1 coordinate 2,877,318, forward strand.
TTTGTAGAACATCCAACTACATTTATAGGTAAAGGATTAGCGTCCAACTACATCGTTGGCTCATCTGCATTGTTAAGAACCTAGTGCAGCACTCCAAGACCAAGCACATTGATATTAGGTATCACTTCCTTAGAGACCGTGTGGAGAAAGGAGACACAGTACTTCAGTTTGTGGAGAGTGACTACTAGTTGGCCGATATCTTTACCAAGCCTTTGGATAGCTTTAGGTTTGTTGCCCTGAGGAGTGAGCTTGGAGTCATGTGCCCCTACAGCCTATTGTGAGGGGGAGCTGGTTTGTATATTATGTATCATATTTTCTTCCAGTTTTTCCTTTCTTTCGTTTTGTTACGAGTGCTTATGGGTTTTATTCTCTAAAGTTGTGAGTTCACTTCACTTAGACTTCTGGTATATTTTGCATGGATCTCTCATCTTATGCTTTAGGTTGTTATCATGTTTAATTAGCTGTTCTATCTTCTCTCTAGGTTGAGTTCCCTCACAGTCTTATAAGTCTAGCAGGTATTGGGCCCCCCAGGTAGATAGGGTCTATGTTCACTTCTTAGTTTGGGATCTAGAGGCAGCTTCTCTATTTCAGTCATTGGGCAAGATGAGAGCGAATCTAAGTCATAGTGTTCTTTACTATCTTTTCTATGCTCTATAACCACCCAGTTTGTAATATCTTGATTTCTTCTTTCCATTTTGTGTTTCTGATCTTGTTTGAGTTTTTTGTATTGTTTTTGAGCTTAATCTTGCTAATAACTCAACTCGAACCAGATTTGTATTTAAAATTGAACCATATGTTGAGGGGCAGTTTAAGAATCTACTTCATGCATTTCATATAGGCTTTATTTTCTGTTCTATGGGCTTTGTCTGTTATGCAAATGATCTTTTCTTCATGCTATACACCATGCTACTTTATATGAAGAAATTGACTAACTTAGATATGTCCAAGTTCATTTTCTTGCTAAGCTTGAAAAAAATTTAAAAAATAAGCTTTAAAAGTAAAAACTTGATGAAACATATTGTTTTTACTTGCTAAGTTTCTTCTCTAGGTGTATTTGCCATGATTTGTGAAATTTTGGAGTTCTCTAGAGTCCCTGTAGTAACTTAGGTGAAACTTGTTTATTTCATACTTGAGTTCTTTACTTGCTTATCAATTAATGTGCTAAAATGGAAATTAAGCAAAATTGACTCTATTTTTGCGCATTAGACTCAACACCTCACATTCACAAGACAACTTCTCATTGCACTTGGGATGAACTTGGAATGTGTTGTGTATGACCAAGATCATTCTCTTAAGAGTCCTTAAGATGGTCGAATATGGCTTGAGTCAATTGCTTTAAAATTGCAAATAAAAAAACATATGTGGATAAAGAATGCAAATAATGTTAAACATTTGCACTCCGCTAAGTCTTTCAAAGCTATAAAGTAACATTTGCATAAAATTGAAAATAAGCTCAAAGGACTTTGTATACACTTCTAGATTCCCCAAAGTAGTGAGTAGGTTGAACTCAAGGTTTTCCATTTGATCTTTTGAATGGCTTTACTTCTAGTTTTGAAACTAATGCTAAGTGTTGCTCATGTTAAATCTTGCTAAAAATGACATTTTGAAAACTAAGCTTACTAGCAAAATTTCTTATTTGCACTTGGACATGCCTTAGTTTAGTCTAATTTGAAATTGATTAGCTTAGTGTCATATCTTGTCTTCAAAATCACTTGGATAATCTTCAAAACTCTTCTAGGTTGCATTTCATGCATACATATATAAAGGGGGAGAAAATGTTATCTTGATGCCTATATTGCCAAAAGGGGGAGAAATTGTAGAAAAGGCATTATTAATAACAAAAAAATGCATCTTGGTTCTTATGATCTTAGTAAAGTTTTGCTATCTTTATGGATCATAGGCATGTTCGGGTTATTAGATTTTAGAGATTTTGTGGAAAACTTTTGCTTTCTTGAGATTAGCTCTAAAACTCTCTTCGCCAACTTGGTCTTAATCTCACTTTCTTTTTAATCAAGTTTGGCTTTGCATTCAAATTGTTTTCTTCTATCCTTCTTCAAACTCAAAACTTATGCGCCTTTTCATGTGTTTGTCAATATACTCATCAAGGAGGAGATTGAAAGACCATGTGGAAGTCTACACATATTTGTGATGAGTATTTGACTAAAATCTGAGCTTGGTCTGCTTTTGTTTGAGTTTGATTTGAATTGAATTTTCTATTTAAAGCATTTTGAGATTTGTTATTTTTCAGTGCTACCGGCCGGGCGGTAGCACCGGACCTCCATGCGGTGTGGAAAAACCTGAGAGGGTGTTTTTAGGGGTTAGGCTATCCGGTGCTAGCGGCCATTTCAGCCCAATGCTACTGGTGGAGTGGTAGCACCGGCCCTCTTGGCCGGTGTAAAAATTTCAAAGAGTGTGTTTCTCGGGTGTTGCAGTAGAGCGGTGCTACCAGCCTGGGGGCGGCAGCACCGGACCTTCTAAGCGTAATTGATATAATTAATGATTTTGAGATAATTATTGCATATATTTTTGGACATTGTTATGTGAAGGGTTTTCCTTATCTTTGATGGTTGTAGGACGACGGTGCTAGGTCATGGTAAGGCGGAGGATGACTGGGACTAGGCAAGGTGTGTCGGAGATCCAGACAGTCGGGGGTCAATGAAAGATGATAAGAGATGGAGTCCATGCAAGCCAAGAAGACAAGGAACAAAATGATACTAGCTAGATACCGTGTGGATCAAGGAAAGCCGTCGGATAGTGGTCTAGTTAATAGGTTAGCAGGTCTAGGTAGTATGCTTTGAAAACCATACAAGAAAACCCATTATGTATGTGGGTTTTGGGTTAGCCCTTGCATGGCTGTGTGAGTGGGTTAATCCTAGCCCTTGATAAGTGCCCTAGGGTTGAGGGGCTCATCCAAGGGTGGTAGGTGGCCCAAGAGTAGTATAAATGGGGTGAAGGGGTAGCCTTCCCCCTTGAAGGTTTTTGAGGTTCTTGTGCTCCTTTGAGCTTTGCCTACTTCGTTGTGAGGCTTTATAAACCTCCCCTTCCTGAAATACAAATCTTTTTCATCTATGCTTGAATTTACATTATGCATTTACTTTATGTCTTAAATTCATCATTTAAATTCCCGTAATTTACATTCTCGCTATTTGGATTTGCCTCCTCTCCTTCTACATGCTTGTGCTTCTTATGCTAAGGATGATTGATGGTTGAATCTTCCTCGGATCATATCTTAATCATCTAGACAAATCCTTGTGTTTCTCTTGGAGAAAGTTGATTTTGTGTTCTTGAGTGAGTGATTCTTGCGAATCACGTTTCTATGAGTTCTTGACCTTTTCATAAACTTTGTGTGTTCTTTCTTCTACGGGAAAAAGCTTGGAACTTTGACGTCAATCCTTGCGATTGAAGGTTGCAATAAGTTCCTGATATCCTTAGGATCACATCTACCAAGTTTCATGAAGTCTTGTCCAGCCAATCAAAAGATTTCTCAAATTTTGCTTTTGACTTGGGCTATTTTTAGAACTGTTCTTCAGCTGTTCTTAAGCCCGGTGCTACTGGGCTTCTAGCGGTAGCACCGGCCTGGCAGAACAATACATCTTTTGATTCACCTCTTTTTGCCGATTTTCATTGCGAGCTTGTTTGGACTAATTTAAGTGGGGAAATTTTAGTTTACAACCATTCACCCCCCCCTCTGTTTGCCATCTCGATTCTTCAACGAAACACATAAGGATAACTACCCAACAGAGGGCGCAATACACAATAAGAACAGCTCTCAAGTGAATTCTGACAAAGGGTTGATCAAATTGACAAATTAACACACATCAAAGAAAAGCCGAACATGACAATACAATTTTGATGGATGTGTTAATCTAGGGAGACCATGGGGTTAGACCTGTAAACAAGCTCAAGCCGAGTTTAAGGAAGCCTGAAGCGAGGTCCAAGCCTAGATCTAGGCTTGAGCTTGGCTCAATCTAAACTTGAGTAGGCTTAAACTCGACTCGAGTAAGCTCGATAACAATCAAAAACTCAATGAAAGAAAAGATTAAGCTCAGCTTGAATAAGCTCGGTAAGAGTTAACATATAGTAATATTTAACAAATGATCCATATATTTATGCAGGCTATTTGAGCTCGGCTCGTAGAAGCTTGCGAGCTTGACTCATTTGTACCTCGAATCAAGCTTGAATTGAGCCTAGAGTAAGCTAAGCTCCAGTACGCTTTTTTTACATCCCTACATGGGATACAATAGAAAGGAAGGTAAAACTGTTTGGCACTCGCTGCAATACCACAAGAGGGCATACTAGCAAATGAACCAGAAGAGGAGACTCAGTTTGGTAACAAACAAAGTAACTATTGTACATTCCCAATGTAAAAAAGTTAACTTATTCAGATACTACAAATATACCATGTGCTAATTGTTAATCGTCATTGGCCATGTAACTCCAATGTAAACCCAAATGGTCTACAGAACCCATCGTGGTAAAGTATTCATGAATTCAGTACCTTAGTGCAACATAATGGGCAATGCAAGCACAATCCATGATGCCAACAATAGATCTTGCTTTTGTAACAAACTAAAGTAAAATAATTATCCAAAATCATCTTATACCTAAAATTCATCATCTTGGCAGCCCCAAATGCTGACAATGAAGGCCGACCTGAAATGTACGATCCATCAAATGTCAAAAGAAGATGGCAAAATTATGTATCTCTTTGTTACTAGATTATAAACAAGAATGGAGAGCTGGATATTGCATTAAAGAAAACCTGGATAATGGTATATTTAACTTGGCATACCAAACATAGGCTAAAGGAGGGTCAAACCAGTGCTATACATGCAAATGCAACCATAGAAGAAGGCAAAAATATGATTTTAATGTTGCCCAGCTACAGAGGCAACATCATGTAGAAGATTATCTACTTTGGAAGACAGGCAAGTTGTGACCGCCTCTGAACGAAATGTGTGTATAAACGTATCTAAGTGGGATGTTAGGTTTCTTCAATGTAAGCCTGGAGACACTTGCGGTATGTCGTGCCCCGAATCTTCGCGGATTCGGACACTCTGTGTATTCCGTACTAGTCCAGGATCACGCTAGTACACACAGGATAAACAGATTGAAGTACCACAATCATACAATGAATTAAATAAATAAGTACTTCAAGCATAATATAGTCGAGTTACATGACCTTATGGTCGCCTTACAATAATTTGCCACGCAGGGCGATAAATATCATCAGTATCAAGTTCATTCAGCGAAAGCAAAATACGATAGCGGAACCACTCCTAGCCACAGGCTACTGAGTGCGGCTCAACCCTTAATCCTCCTGGCCTTCGACGAACTCTTCATTCCAAGCTGGCACGGCTTCTTCTTCTTCTGAGGTTTTTGTCGATGCAAGCGTGAGTATACAACATACTCAACAAGTCATGCACAATGCAGACTATTACTATATGCAAGGCTTATTCCAAGGAAAGGCTTAATTGGTTATTTTGCATGAAGCAGCATTTCTTTTAATAGGTAATCCTTTTAGATTAAAAGCAGTAAAATCAATATTATTGATAATTAATTTCTCAATTCTTTTTCCAAGAGTTTGGCACACAGCCCTAATTTCATTCATCGGTTGTTGGCACACAGCCACCCATTCCACCTCTTTTATTTTTTAAAAATCTAACCCTTGACTGTAATCACCGAGCAATGTCCAGTACCGCGGACACGGCTATTCGAATAGATTCACACACACACTCTGCATAGGCTGTACACTTTACCCACAGGATACAGTCGTTCACCACACAGGCGATTGATTGCAACAAAGTCTTTCAGAGACTAACATTTAACCGTTGAACCTCTCCGTTACCTCCTTCTAACACTTCCCTCACTCAGAGCCGAAGTTTAGGCAGGCAAATACTGCTGAATGGGTACCAAGCCACAAAGACAGTACGCTTCCCCCTGCTTGCTTGGTGTGCACTGTCACCCAGAGGTTTCAAGGAAAGAGGTCAGAAACCTACTTAACTAGGTCCGTCCCATTCCGGACAAGTGGTTGTACACGGAACTCAGTTCAAAGGCTCGCAAGGTTAAGTCCTTAACTGTCCCGGGCAAGACATCCATTTTATACAACTCGGCACACAGCCTTCTCAATCATTCATACAGCCCATTGCCACACAGGCCCACCTGGCACGAAGCCTTCTTGCCACTTGCCCCGGTCCAAAACATTTCCCCACCCCATGTTATATTTAAGCAACACATGCCATTGTTCATATCAATTCCCGAATAGCACCGCACAGGTGACTATTCCCATTCCATCATATGACATTATCGCACTTTTACCAAAAATGCGTTCCATAATGGTTTAGTCAATATTCGCTTCTTTGTTTGAAATTCATTCATCGCATTTAAGCAGGATAAGCTATTAATCACGGTCTAGCCTCCCGTGTTGGCATCATAGTAATATCCAACATATTAAACATCTTAGGGTGGACAAGGATTTCAGGGCATATAAACAATATAATCAAGGTGGCATAAACGAGATAGGCATTTTAACTACTGTTCCCATATAAACAACATCATTTATACTTAACATAGCATGCAATAGTTGAATCAAAATATATTTTAAAATCTAGGGGCAACATGGTCAAAGCACGACTTGCCTTCGAAGAGGAGTTGGTTCTGGTCGAGGTTCTGCGACGGGTCTTCAAATTCTCCTCGGCGAAACCCGCGACTCTGAGTCTACTCTAAGACAAGCAATCACTCAATAAATACACTATACAGACAGTAATATAAATTCTAAAAATAAAATAAAAATCACAAATAAATAGTTCACAATTTTACAAATTTTTGGGCACTGGAATCACTCAAATCCGAGTTAAAATGCAAAAGTTATAGCCTTTGCAATATTCTGAAAATTCATAAAAGAATAAACCGAATTATTCATCTATTTTCCACCGATTTTCCGGCTATTTTCTCTCGGCTCGACACGTGTCGGCACCAGAGCGAACCACGTCGCCCTCGGCCACTAACAAGTGGGCCCTCGGGTGACGTCGGGCTGACGTCAGCAATCCCGAGGTCACACGCCGACAAGCGGGCCCATGAACAGCGCCCGGCCCCACATGTCGGTGACTGACACGTGTCAAGGAAGCATCAAGCCACGTCAACCGTCTATTCTCGACCGTAGGATTCGGATCAGACGGCGCTGAAACTACCCGAGCGGTTTACTATTACTACGCCTTACGTGGCGTTACCTTGGGCGTCGGATGAAGATCAGACGGCTGTGGTGAGTCGCGAAGCTCCGAAGAAGAGGCGGCGGCGTTGGTCACCGGACTTGGAGAAGACGCAGTGGGCGACGGCGATTCCGTGTGTCTCCGGTCGGAAGAAGTAACCACACGGCTGCGGCGCGACGCAAGGAACTCGGGGCTGGTTTCAGGTGCGGCGGGGAACGGCGGAGCACGGCGGAAGATGAGCAAAACCGAGGCGGAGGGGATTGCCAACTACGGCGAGCTATGCGGGAAGCTAGAGTGCACGAGAGCTAACGTCCGAACGGAACAAATGAGCGGGGTGAAGAGACCATTTTAATGAGCCAGCGCACGGTCGTCGAGATGCCTCAGAAGGCTGCACAAATCCCGACAAATCGCGGCCAACAGAGAGGCGGCGGTGCGGATCGATCGCGCCTGATCCGATGTCGCCCGATCCGTCCACCGTCCGATCGCGATCCAACGGTGGAGAGCGAGCGGTGATTAGGGTTTTCTCCCGCGCAAGCACAGTGTTGGGCCGGCCCAACACTGTAGCTGAGGAATTTCAGACTTTTCCGAATAAAAATAAATGTAGAAATTCAAAGTAATTGTTTAGGGCACTAAAAATACCCGAAAAATTCTAGAAAAATTCCAGAAAATATTTCAGAGCATTTTGAGCCTAAATAAAATATTAGTTTTAATTTTTGAAAATTATAGTTTCTGGTATTTAATTTCTCAAGGGAAAATGATATAAATAAAATCCAATTAAATCCAATAAATCCCAGAAAATTTAGATAAATTCCATTAAATGCAATTAAATGCAAATAAAGGTTGATTAATTCATAAAAATTCAAATAACTCCAAAATTTAAAATCTGGCCAAAATTCGGGACGTTACACGGTATGAGAAATCTTTTGGGAAATTAGGGTGGGAGAGTTCTAGTAAATTTCAAAAATTTATCTTCTTTACGGATCGATCGTATGCATTAGAACCAAGATTTAGAAAAATACTAAAATTTACCATGGTCCTAGGAGCCCAAATGTGAAACTTTTGGAGCTCTTGATAGAGCTCACAGCTTTACCACCTAGACGTAGCAGCGGAAATTGATATGAAGGATCTTCATGGCAGAAGTAGCCACGACCTTTAGGTATCCACATGAACAGGCGAAACGACACCATATTCGGTATGCTAGTACTACGCAAAACAACTCTTGTGACTTTTGCATCTAGCTCAGGTGAACTTTTCACCTTCCTTTATTTTTTTCTCTCAATTTTTCTTATCATTTTCTCAACCCCCTAGACATTTGTTTATGACCCCAAAAAAAGCACTGTAGCAAGTCGATGCTATAATAACCGCCATTTGGCACTGTTCATATGTTGCTTGCTACAGGCTGCCAACACACTACAGTGTTTTCAACAATACTACAATGTTCTTCAGCACAAAAAAATCATATTTTTCATGCACTAGTTCCCAATCCTTTGTAAACAATTAGATATCATGTTCAATCGCATTGAATATTTGTCATAAGAGAAGATTTTATAAATCTATCTTAAGTCTATTATTGTTTGTGACCCCTTAGGTTCATGCAATGTTGGTAGTAAACCGAAAATTTTCTTTTTCGATTCACAAGTCGCATGAGGCACCTAGTAGAACATTGCAACTACCCAAATTGCATGAATGTCATTTATCCGACAAACCTTCAATGGATAAATATCGATCCCTTTATCACCTTGATATAATGGTTTAACTCAAGGTTAAGGTATGTCATCCTTGTAATGTTAAACTGATTTTCTCAATTATCTAAAGTAGATTAACAAGATCAATCGATTAACACCTTTAATCGCTCAGGTATGGCCATGCACAATCTTTAGTCTATTTCATCGAGTGGCCGATCGACATCATTCCCTTAGTATGAGGAGGATAAATTCTATCTTGATCATACACTTCCCTCTACATGGTTCAAGACATACCTGAGAGTTGTCCTTATGATTATCCAGTTACATGCAACATTAGACAACATCAAAGCATACCATCCTCATATACTAAACTGTGTTGAGGATCAATTATTATCATTATATGAAACAACTTATGACACTCATCAAATCCTCAAAAGTTGTTCATATGCAGGTCAAACTAATAGCACGTACACTTGCATGTATTCACATGTTTGAATTGTATCACATACTCATAATCCGTGAAACATGATTATCAAACAATTCATGTGCTTATTTTGAATAAATAATATTAGTGTCCCAACCAATAAATAAACAAGGGACAATTTATAATAATATCATAATCAAATTACAGAGTTTCACGATCAAGTCACATACTTGATGATCTATAATATGGTATTATTAAAGGAACAACATAAGCATAAATACAAGGAAAGCATCTTCATGATTAGTCTCTTAAGCATATTTCTAATAATCTCTCACTTGCACTAAAGCCAATCATTCATGTATCTAATACCCATTGCTCTAGTATGTACCTTATGTTTGGCTTGCAAGAGAGGCTTTGTCAATGGATCTGTCACATTGGTATCCATTGCCAGTTTGCATATTTTGACATCACCACTATTCAAGATTTCTTGAATAATATGTTAATACCACGATATGTGTTTGGATTTGTGGTGTACTCTCGGCTCCTTTGCTTGTGCAATGGCCCCATTGTTATTGCAATAGAGGTCCAAAAGGTTTATAGCACTTGGAACTATACCAAATTCAATAATAAACTTTCTTATCTAAACAACCTCTTTTGTTGCTTCAGAAGTAGCAATATACCCAACTTCTGTTGTGGAATCAGCAACGGTTGATTACTTTGAACTCTTCTAGCAAATTGCTCCTCAATTGAGGCAGAAGATAAATCCCGATTGTGACCGTGAATCATCCTTGTCAGTTTGGAAGCTTGCATCAGTATAACCAGTTACAACGAGCTCTTCTTCACCACCATAAACAAGGAACACATCCTTAGTTCTTCTTAAGTACTTGAGGATGTTTTTAACTATTGTCTAGTGACTTTTATCTGGGTCTGCTTGATATCGACTCATAATGCTTAAGGCATAAGAGACATCCAGGCATGTACATAGCATGGCATACATGATAGATTTGATTGCTGAAGCATATGGGTCTTGCTCATCATGTGTCAAGGACACTGATTCTTTCAAAGACTAATGCCATGTGATATGGGCAATAAATATTTTTAGAATCTTGCATGTTGAATCTATTCAACACCTTGTAAATAAATGTACTTTGGCTTAATCCAATTAGCCTTTTCAATCTATCTCTATAGATCTTAATGCCTAATATATAAGCTACTTCGTCCAAGTCTTTCATTGAAAAACTTTTTTTCAATGATGACTTAACATACTCAAGCATAAGAATATCATTTTCGATTAACAATATGTCATCTACATATAGAACCAGAAAAACAAGTGTGCTCCTACTAGTCTTCTTGTAAAGACAGGGTTCTTCTTCATGTTTGATGAATCCAAACTCTTTGACAACTTCATCAAAATGAAGATTCCAACTCCAAGATGCTTGCTTCAGTTCGTAGATGGATTCTGAAGTTTGCATACCTTCCCAGCATTGTTTGGATGAACAAAACCCTCAGGTTGTGTCATGTAGACATCCTCACTGAGGTTTCTGTTAAGGAAAGTTGTTTTGACATCTATTTGCCATATTTCATAGTCAAAATATGCTGCTATTGCCAGGATAATCTGAATTGACTTAATCATAATGACAGGTGAAAAGGTTTAATCATGATTGTCGGGACCCGAATATGCAAATCTGGACCCTTTGTGTATACCGTACTAGTCCAGAATTATGCTAGTGCACATAGGCTCAACATAGATGAATATCACAATCATACACAGTGATAACATAAATAAAGACTTTATTTATTAAATATAACTGAGTGCATAACCTTGTGGTCAACTTACATGATAAAGCCACGCAGCGCTAGACTAGAATAATAAGCTAAGACAATGCAGCGGAAAGTAAAACGTAGACAACCTATCAGTTTACCATACATAGACAACTAACTAGGCTAGAACCCTAAATATTCGCATCCTCGTGGTACTCCTTCATAGCAGGTGTAGACTCCTCAATTGTTGATGCTGTTGTTGGCAAGGGTGAGAACTTAAAGCACTCAACAAGTTGTGCACAGAATGCAATTCTAACATAATTATATGCAAGACTTATTCCAAAGGAATGGCTAACAAGGTTATTTTTTAGTAAAGCAGCATTTACAAACGAATATAGTAAATAAATTGTAAAAATAGTAAAACAAATAATAGTAAATAATAATTTCTAGTATTTTTGAATTAAACAAGGTATACAATCCTAAGTCAAGATTAAACCTTCCACTGGCAACCTGCCATCCCAACCAAGTTTTCATTTTATAAAATCTAACCCTTGACTATAATTCTCGAGCATTGCTCAATACCGCGAGCACGGCTATCTAAATAGATTGACACTCTGCAGAGGTTATACACTTTACCCACAAGATATAACCATCCCACCACATAGGCGAGCGATCATAACAAAGACTTTACAATGCTGTCTTAACTCAGTACTACCCGCTATGGTTTCAACACTGGTGAGACTGGTTACCACATTCTGAGCGCCCTTCTACACCATGTGAGTTAATCTGTAAACCCAGGACTCACTATCACTGGTAGTAGCAAAGCTAAGACATTGCAAATAAACTAGCTAGGCTGTTCCATACCTAACGTGTGGTTACATGTTTGACTCAGGTCAAAAGCTTGCAAGGTTAAGTCCTTAGGGTGACTAGGGCAAAACTTCCTCATACCGTCTGCCCTTCCGGCCCACCTTGGCACACTGCCCCTTACCATTTACCCCAATTTAAATTATTACCTCCCTAGTTGATTATCAAGCACCATCAACAAGTCAACTCGTTGCATAACATCCCTCGTCACTACAACTCAATATCATCGTGCGACAACACCTGACACACCAATTCATAATTATGTTCCATATTCCATTAGTCAAGATTAACCTTGATATTTCAAAACATGAAATTATGTGGCATGACTAAGCAACTAACACGGTCTAGCCAATCCATATTGATTTTAGGGCTTGCTTGGGAACCTTGAAATTTTTTATACCGGTAAATATTTTACACTTATAAATTTGTGGGCATAAAAAAACCACTTGAATACATCCGGATTTATTTTCCCTTGTAAAAACTTTGGTATTCTATTTGGGTATTCCCCTTGTAAATATTGCACATAACATTAACTCAAGCATTAACTCAACTCAAAACATAACAGCACACTAGCGCATGAATTCTAGATCATTTGGGCATTGTGATTAACAGATCCAAGCATGAAAAATTAAGATAAAGTTATACAAGAACAGCATAGGTTCAGCCATTGTTCAGAAAATCATAAAACAACATATGAACTCCTGAAGCAACCTCAATGAGATGAATCAATGCTCTTAGGTGTAGCTCCATTAACAATATATCAAGGCACAAGTTCAGGGCAAACTTCAATACATAAAGGCAAAAGCTGCCAGATAGCATAAGGTCATAGTATGACCCTATACTCCACACCCTTGCAAGTGCAGAGAAACCTCCTTCTTGAGGTTGACAAGAAAATTCTCAGTCTGCAAACAACACAAAAGAGATCAAACACAAATCAACATAGCATTATAATGATACATAACTGAGAAATCATAAAGGGCTCACATTTTTGTTGTAGTTAAATCTGACTCCCCATTGACTTCAGCACCCACAGATTTTGTTTCCTGTATTATATCAATTCACAAGGCATACTATCTGTCAATTCAAAATTGACTATCCAATTCAAATCAAAAGAAAACAACAAACACGTAATTAGTTCAAGACATGTGCTGTGTGCAAATAATGAGTTAACAGCATGCAGTTAAAAGATATCATGCTTAGTTATGCACCTTATCAAAAAACTGACATGAAAGTTACAACCATGACAAAAAGATGTGCAGATGCTCCTAGCAGAAACAATAACTAGGATATTATCTTAAAAAACAAAAAAGGCTCTGAAATATCTTGCAGAATCATGTAGGCATCCACAACCAAAAAGCTGATGCAATAGGTTTACTTTGGGAAAAAAATAGATGGAACTATGGGAAGGATGGTCTATGCAAGTCACAATGGCCATTACACTGTTATGAACTGCCTGAAGTAATCAAACAAAAATATGGATTTTATGCTAGCAGAACTCTTACAACTCATCCATTGACTATAGTGAATATCAAATATTAAAAGATTTTTACATTCTAAATCCAAGATACTAACTGCTACGCTCAAGTGGTTTGTGAGAACTACATGATCACAAGTAAACAATCAGGAAAGTCAATTTCTAAAATGCTCAACCCATCAACATTCTTAATGGAAATTGGAGGGCTCTGACCCTACCTTCTTCCAAAAAAGACAAATGGAAAATGCTCTAGTTCTCGCATGTAGCAATATCCTTGAATGAGATAAATAACTACTGTGTATGCTATGAGGTATTGCCATATGTTTGTATGGAGATTCCTGCCATCATTAAACAATGACAGTTTTCCACACAATTAAACCATCCCGTGGACACTTGCTAACATCTATAAAAGACCCAATTAATTCATACTGCAATGAATTGTAGCAAATAGAAAAACATATACACACCAAAAAAGAGCTTAGGATCTTATGTACTTCAGCGATCTGAGGCTAGAATAAGAATTTACATTGAAACTTTAATAGGAATTAAAAGGAGGAGCTTATTTGAAGCATTATTTCATGGAACAATGCATCAGTTAGAGGCTAGACTCAAATGAGACAATCTGAGTACCGGACATCAACAACTTACAGCAGTCCAATAGTCCAATCCCCATGAACACTGTCTCTGGCTGCAGCCTCACCACATTGGAATGCTAGCAATTCACGGGAAACAGTCATTCTTTGCAAGTTGCAACTGAACTTTATCTTAGGACAAATCTTATATCCAGAAATGATAGTACTCAAGAATTGCATATTTAGGTAAAAACGATGCAGGTATCCTAATTGTTACAATGTGCCTCCCAGACATGGAGCACCACTATCCCCGCCGCTCGCGTCGCCGAAACCACTCGTAGCTCTCCTCGTTGTTCAGGTCCTCAAACCGCTTCCCCTGATACAAGCATTCCCACCGAGCGATCCAATTAGGTCAAACACCCCTAGTTACCAAAACAAACCCAGTTTCCATCAAATTTTAGAACAATTGTGTGGAACCCGCTCACCGCTAGGAGAGCGACGTCGGCGACGGCGTGCCCTTTGGGGTGGTCGCAGGGGATGAGCTGATTGGCAAATGCGAGGAAGATGGAGAAGGTGGGGGAGGGCTCGGCGGCAGCCTCGTCGTCGGATGAGGATGAGGAGTCGAGCAGGGGGGTGAGGGAGTAGTCGGCGCAGCGACAGGGACCACTAAGCACCTCCTCCTCGGGCTCTGACAACGTCAGCTCCTCGCGAGCGGAGGAGTACTCGGTTACCCTAGCCTCATCGGCGAGCTGCTCGGGGCAGGCGAGGTTGGACTCAAGGACGAAGTCGAGGCACGACGACTCGGAGACCTCGATCTCCGTGGTGGCGCTGCCGATCACCTCGGAGCACTCGGAGGCCGCGGGCCGCGCCTCGTCCTTGTCCTGGAGCCAAGGCCTCTTCTCCGGGGGCCACGCTGTAGGGGACCTTGCCGTCGCACTCGCCGTCATTGCCCAGCCACAGTCGCCCTCGCTGTCGTTGAGATCGCTGCCGTCGACTTCTAGGGTTTCGCGATTGTGGCTGCGAGCGACTTCGAGACAACGACGCGACTGTGGCTGCGAGCAAGCGCTTCGCGATAAGTGTCGGAAAGAAAACGTCGCCTCCGTTGCGCTTGTTTTTTTCTGAGCATTTTGGCTCAAACCGGTGGTAAAATTATTGGGCTATCGGTCCATCCAAGCACTATTTTTGAGTCCAGCATAGAAAATTATTTGGGCCGGTAATTTACAATGGTTTTAGACTAAAAACCGGGCTCCCAAGCAGGCCCTTAGTATTAACCAACTAGTAATTAACCAATTTAGGGTGACAATAACATCATGGCATACAAATGACAAGGTAGGGTATAGTTCAACTAAGTAAATTAGCTAAGTCCCAAACTAATTCGAAATAGTTTTATGCATAAAATAAAATGCATAAAGTAAAAACATAGCAATTTATAAATTGGGTTAAACATGATCAAAACATAACTTGTCTTAGAAAAGCACTTGGTCTTGCTCTGGAACCTGTTCTTGGGTCAATGGATCTTCCTCGAATGTTTCGAGCACTTCAACGTCTATGCGTATAGAGAAAGAAAGCTAAATAAATATTAAAATAGAAAGCAAATAAACTCTAAAAATCGAATAAAATTCACTATTAAGTAGATCTCAATTTTAAATTTTTTTAGAAATTTTAATCAGCTCAATTGGAGCTCGTATGAGGGAGATTGGGCTCTTAGAAGATTCAAAAATCTATAAATCAGAAAATTAGAAAAACCAAATAATAACCCTAATTATTTTTATACTAGAAATTCCCTTTTATGACGTTAGCATGATGTCAGCGTAACCCAAACCAAACATTGGCTGACACGTGGTGGAAGTATTCCATGGACCGTGTTCACGGTACTCAACAGATGCGCAGTGGACTGGGTCCATGCCACTTGACCAACTGACGAGTGGGCCCATGGGGTCGCTGGCTCAGCACTGGCAGACACGAACTCGACCCGTGACCAACAACGTAAGCGGCGGCGGCGCAGGACCCAATGGCCATCACCGGCGACAACCGAACTACCCGACGTCGCCAACAATATGACGCACCTACCTTTTACTCCGGTGACCCAAATAAGTGGCGGCGGTGGCTCTGTCTTCTCCGGCGGTGACGACCTTCCTGATGTTCTGTCGACTCCAAGCTTGACGATCCAATCCAACGCGCGCAGCAGGTGACCCTCATTGAGGCAAAGCTAGCAAGGCCAACCATGTACCCGAAGGTGCAAAGGCTACAGCAAAATCAGCGGAGACCTTTGGCAGAGGCACTCGGTGAAAACATCGAAATCCGGCGAGACGACTACACCAAACTCGAAATCCATCTAGGGCTTTTGTTCTGCAGACTCTAGCGGTCCAGGTATGAGCTTTATAGTCCCGAAGAGTTTGATCCGAGCTCGATATGGCGGTGGTTTTCACGCCGAGCATGGCGCCGTGAAACAAAGTTCCATTCGGACACGATAACCACAGGTTCACCACATGTCCAAACGGACGGCCGGATGAGGCATTAGGGGTCCGAATTGCTCTCCACTGTTGGATCTTAGTCAAAGGCCTATATCCTAGGGTTCATGACGCGGGCTGATGTACGAGCCGGCTAAGAAATGGGCCACAATTCTCCAACGTTTCGGCCCATACTGTGCAGAAGATTTTCCCGGATTTCTCAATAAAAACAAATCTAATAATTAAACTAATTAGTTTAAGGTATTAAAATATCATTAAAAATCCAATAAAATTATCATAAATATTTTAATACATTTATAACTCAAATAAAATATTTTTAGATAAACTTTATTTTTACTTTCTCAGTTTTTCACAGAAGCCCAATATACAAAATACTAAATAAATTCAAATTACATCCAGAAAAATAAAATAAATTAAAAATAATCATAAAATGCATAAATAACATAATAAATTAAATAAAAGCAAAAATTGGGATGTTACAATAGTCAATACCATGAATTTGTCTAAACCCTTTTGCCACTAATCGTGTTTTATGGATTTGAACTCTTCCATCTGTATCAATTTTCCTTTTGAACACCCTTTTGCACCCTATGATTTTTACACCATCCAGTAGATCAATCAAGTTCAAACTTGATTATTACTCATGGATTGTAATTCGGATTTCATAGCTTCATGCCATTTATCGGAGTCTAGGCCTACCATCGCTTCTTAATAAGTATTAGGATCATCATTGTCTAATAATGGTGTCACTTTGTTCCTTCACAAGGAACATATACCTATCAAGTACGTGACGTGTCCTATTTGATCTTTGTGGGGCTGGTGTCTCTTTTGCAGGTTCTACAATAGTTTGTGGATTTTCTTGCAGCTCATCAAAGGTAGGGGAAGTTTGAGGTATATCTAGAATTTCTTCAAGATCCACCGAACTCCCATTAACTCCTTTGGAAAGAAACTTTTTCTCTAAAAAACACTATTACGGGCAACAAACACTTTGTTTTCAGCCCAACTCACTACACCATGCCACACTTTTGCCAACACATGGTACAGTCGGCAAAAGGCACCTTCTCCAACCCAAAAACTGTCGGCAAAAGTTTAGCCGACAGTAACTAAACAGTAGCGGTAGAAGCAGTCGGCTTAGGCTTTGCCGATAGATGATAGCTTTGCCGACAGTTGGTTTTTTGCCGATAGTAGAAGCTTTACCAACAGTTAATATGAATTGTCGACACTTTACTTGTTGGCTAATCATTTTCCCCTCATAGACCAAAGCTGGTTTTCTACACAAGTTTTGTGTCGGCAAAGGTGCCAGCACACATGACATACAAATTAATTAAATATGCAATATATACATAACCAATTCCACATTATCCACCATTGAATTGACATACACACTTGTACATGCCACTCACATATATAACCATATACATACACAATCACAGTTCAAATAGTCAAGTTGCACATCACATAAGTTGATACACAATCACCATATACATACACAATCACAGCACACATGACATACAGGGTTTGATAAACATACATTTTACCGCTTGGGACGCATTACGCATATTAACAAAATATACAATTTATTTCATCCAATTGGTACATCGATGGACTTTTTCCCAACTCCGATGAGTCATGTCTAGCATCTACATATTAACAAAATACAATCTCTTTCTTCCAATTGGTGGACCAAAAAAGTTGTGACAATTAATAACAAAAGCCACAAGGCGAATGGAGAAAGCAGATATTCTTGTTAGCAAGATTATGTACATTGTACAGATCACCAAGATGTCTTCTTCGATGAATCACAATTTGTTTCAAAGAATTTCTTTAGATGCTAATTACATTGGAATTAGGAAAAGGCTGGGCTTCAACAGGGTGAATATTTCTCAACCATATTTCAAGGTCGGCCCGAAAAAACCTTCAATGTACTCACCTAGTCCTAATTGAGAATCACAATGCCGTAGCTGTTCATGAGAGCTCTATACGATCGATAATTCACATTGTAGTTGATCTTATAACAGACATTTCATGCCATTCTTCACTAACAATCTTTTGATCTGTACATGCTATTATGGTCAAATGATTGAGTAAAACTGTCAAGCAAAAAAGCTTGATCTATACCATTTAAAGACAAGCATGCTTCTCACTTCAAATGGCATAAAAGCTATTCAACAATAGCCACCTCTTTGGTAATTCATACCTCATTCGGATCGAACTCCAAGGCAGTCCAAGTGATCAAGAAAGTGCCAAAACAATGGAAAATAATACAAAATCATTGGCTCTTTGGTCTTTGGGGCATGGTAAGGTTCAGCAACTTCGATAACTCCAAACTTGATGACTATTCACTTGACCCACTATTTCTCGATGATGAATCGCAATAAGTTAAGAATATATAAGAAAATAATTTGATGCTTCATAAAATGTACAAAAAACAGCTCTGCTAATAAGACCTACGTTTTCCTCCATGGCTTCTTTCTTTCCCGACAAAGACCGACAAAGGAATGGACCATCCCAATGACATAAGTTCGAGTTGTGATGAATCTTCATGTATGGATATCCCTTGACTTGGCTTTAACTCCACTTTGGACAAATGGCGATATGAAGAGTTTGAAAATATTTCGAACTAGGTATTCAGAATCTAGCCTGTAGTCAACAGAAACAAAATATGAACCATATGTACAAGTCTGGACACAAAACTAAAAGAATTAAGTATGTTGATCAGACAATATTGTGTTCATTAGAGGATGGCCTTTTAATGAAGCAAAAAAATAGTGCAATTTTGTTTCTTGTGAAAAGTGCGTGAATAAACAAGTTGTTTAAGGTTTGTACGCAATAAAACGGAAGAAAAGTTCCAAATATTCCAAACATGACAAATTAATGTTGTTTGAATGAGTCATGTAGTCTCTATTCATTCAATTTGTGCCAATTTTTAACCTTCATCATGGTGTGCATCTCTATAAATTACTTCATACAGAAGTTTTTTAAAAAAACTGTGTTTCAGGCCTATTTCAAGCTCCTGAGAAGGTCCTTGGTTGAATTTGGTATTGTCACAATGAAAATGTATCTCTTCAATTGATTCCATCATTCTATGAACAATTTGCTTAATGATTGTTGATTCATTGGGAACCTACAACGGATTATATAATTATAATTGCACTGCACAAGCCTTCACTCTAGTTATAAAGATGGAATAATGGAACCAACCGTCTGGAAAGGAATGCACATCCATCCTCAAATATTTCCTCCACAACGTCCGGGTCCATATATTCTCTATCTGCATGGGATGATGAGTCAGACGATGTTTTCTTGCAAAACATATTCTTGAAAACACCCATTCCTGGTTGCTTTTTAGGAGGTGGCATGGTAGGGTTAGTTTTTTCTGGTATTATGTCAACGACAATACAAGTGGTATCGTCCCTCAGTCCTTTTGATTGCATAGCTTCCTGGAAAAGATTTCAAAAGGGTAAAGGGTATCATGTAAGAATTAGGGTTGGAAAGTGAGAATTGTACTTTAACAATTTGCTCAGCTGCAGCCTCTGGAAAAAGTCCTTGTGAACAGTTAAAATCCACTTCTGTAGTCAAGGCATCCCAAACACCATCGCTAGAAATAATAAGTCAGCCTCCAGTGGTAGATAGCTACACAAATTAGAAGACGTGTTAAGGTTTTCATAATCTGGAGATCAAATTAACATGAACAATAACTCATATGAAATCATGTAATTTAGTAACGACACCCTAAAAAAAGAGTATAATATAAGCCTAAAGTTGTCTATCAACTTTAAAACAAGGTAAATAACTAATAGATTTTTTGAACCAAGAAATCACAATACATGCAATTAATTTGTGGAACTACTGTGACTTCAAAAGATACAAAGGAACAAAGAGTGCACGTAGCTTCAAGTTGCACGTAATTGCAAAGACCAGAGCTAGTATGAAGGTCGAAACAGACAAAATTTTGATCATGACGGAAGAAATAGTTACTGCACAAAAAAGATATTAAACCAGTTACAAGATTGCCATTTGAAACATAGGCAAGAGATATATAAAAAGGGGGAAATAAATATCAAAACAGTAAAATTTCTCGTCATGCTGCAGTCAGCTAGAAATGTTACTAACATAGTTAAAAATTTTGGCCTCAAGTATAGCTGATATTAAGTATTTTCCCATACATACCTTTATTTGCTTGACATGAGGAACAGGAACGATAAATTCACCCACATCCTGATCTCCAATTGACCTTGATAAGCACAAACCCCCAGGCCAACATCTAAGAGGGCCAATCTGGAGGTACAACGAAAGATATATAAGTGAAGCAAGTGATAAGAAAAACTAGTCAAGACATTTACAGTGAAAAAAAAACAATGCCCCTTCTTCCTACCCCTCCACATGCATCGACCACTATCCTCCCCCGCCACTCCTTCCATGAATGCAAGATGACGTATCATGTTTCTTGCATATCCTAATATGCTGTTGAAATTTTGTAAAATATACTATTCAATGTATTGAAATCGACATTTAACAACTCACGTAAAAAACACTTCAGATCAAGTTCAAAAGCCAATTGAGTATTTGGAAGTAGATTTAACCAAAAAAAGAATTTAATAATAGGATTTTTCAGGATAACAAAAGGCAAGCATGCAAGTAGAATGCCGATAGATTTGGTCATCAATGTTAGAAGCGCATCCGATCTGACCCAACATAATGTGATCTAATTTCACCCTACAATCCTGCAAAACTTTTACAAACTGAAGAACATACTATAAAGATAATCTCTCTCAAACAGACAAGTAGACAACAAAAATATCACACAGTTACACCTTTCCCAGATACAAGTGTCTCATGCAATGAAAGAAATAAAAATGACCAAACTGAACCTCAACGTGAAGAAAATTAACTTGAACGACAAAAAATAAGCAGATTTCAAACCTCAGCACCACCGATAACATTTAGCCTTCCAACATCATCTCCAGATTTTGTTACTCGATCAACCCTGCACATCAAAATCAAGTCATAACAAATAAGTGTTTGCCGTGAGAAAAGGGAAGGGCAATATGTCAGGAGAAAACAATCTTACTCCTCTTTACTGGCATCGAATAGATGATCAGCGGATAAATAATAAATTGAACCTTCAGCTTCTAATACGCAACGTGAATCACCAACAGATGCAACGGTAATTACCAATCCATCTATTATGACAAAGGTCACCGTTGTTCCTGAAGACCGTGCTGTAACAAATAAAAGATCTAAGACACATCAGGCTCACCTCTAGCAAGTAGTAACAATAAATAAGTTTAAAGGGGCAACTAATGAATAATGATGGTTGGCCATCAAACTCCATGGCAAAAACATATGGCCGTACTATCTAGCAAGATTTATAAATTTAGTTTATGTTAGTAAGATTTACAGACAAGCTAGTCCAAATATGTCGTATATTTATGACACCAGTAACCAAATGAAAAGGAACAAACAAACATCCAAAGTCAACGTATGATAGATTCTTCGTTTTTGGTACATTTTAATGAGCGATTAAAAGATCTCTAGGCTTCTACAAATAACTGAAACAAAGCTGCAGCAATATTAAGGCAAAGGTATTTAGTCTCCCAGTTATGTTCACAGATAAATCTTTGAAATGTCCAATTAGAAAATTGAAAAGGAGGAAGTTAGTGTTCTGATTGCTTTGGCTGTTTTTTTTCTTTTGAGTTGTAAGAGCATTAGAGACACAATACAAATCTTCTTGATTAGACTTAATGTAAACTTGACAGCCACGTCTATTCATCCCTAATCACCAATGCTAATTGGGGGTTAAGTTCAATTGCATATCTTTCTCTGTCTCCCCATCTTGAAGATTATTAGTTCTTAAAGTACTGGTCGGTTTTGGTAGAAGATTAATGACAAATGGTGAATTCGAAAGATAAAGATCAACAATGACAAAACCTAAGTCAGAGACACATTACTTCATTCCATGTTGTCTCTGCCAAATTTATGCCTTCGAATACTCTTAGTCACTTAACAAGTTATACAAAATTGATCCAATTAATTATCTTGCTCTGTAGTAGATGAAATAACATCCGGGTAGACAATGTAATGACTATCTCAACCAGTGGCGATAAGAGAAAGGTGAATACAAAAAAGCAGAAGGTTTCTCACTTGAAGTTTGGTAGGTTCAAGAACTTCTCGTGCACCGGTCCGTAAAACAAATTATTCTCTATATTCCTGTTCGAATAAGGAATTTATAAGAAAGAAGTGCAAAATTGATGATCCTGGAGTGATATTTTTCACCAAAGGAGCTCATTAAATAAAGAGCATAGCAGTTGAATTGTGTGAAGTGAAAGTAACTTGGGAAGGCTTCCTTATTCTTGATGAAGTGCTTGTTTGCAAAATTGTGTCAAAAGAAACATGCTTTGGCTTCTCAAAAGAAGAAATCGTATTGAGATACCATTGCCTCGAATTCAATGGAATGCGATGAGAGAAATGCAACATACTACCTCTGAGACTTAGTTGATGTGTATTACAAATCAGGACAAGAAGAAGAATAGTTGATGTGTATTACAAATCTGTGGACAACAAACAAGAATACCTTGGAAGAAATTTTACAATCGTAGGTAGCTAAATTGGTTTAAATAATTGTTTCTTGTTTCAGAAATCAGAACATCATTTCACAAAATCTATGGTTAGTGTGTGCAGGATCAGTATATTAGGGATGCACTCGGTAATTCACTAATTCCAAAGGCAATGGCACCACTAGATGTGGTGAGTTTGGATCTTCAACCTGTTGCAGGTAAAAACAACCCCAAAAACAACTTGCATCTATCTATCTCAAAGCAATTGAAACAATTGAAACCACCAAGAATTGGGAAGAGCAAATGTACCTTCAGGAGGCAGGAATTGAAACCACCAAGAATTGGGAAGAGCAATTGAAACCACCAGGACAGGAAGATGAGGGGGCTGGTGGCGGCGTGGTGGGGGATGGCATAGTGGAGGTGGCGTGGTAGGGCGGCAACGTGGGGGCTGCGCGGTGGGGGCGACGGGATGGACGAGCGGCGCGGTGGGCGTCGTCGGTCGGCGTCTGCGGTGGACGAGGCGCGAGGGCGGTGCGATGGTGACTCGGCTCCCACAGGCGGTTAGCGAGGGCGCGAGCAATGAGCGGCGCCACGGGGAGGACGGTGGCGTGGCGGGGCAGCGGCAGGAAGCGATGTGGGCGGCGGGGGACGGCACGCACTGTTGGGGAAGCAGAAGCGGATCCGGTGGTGGCATGGGGCGGATGGCGGGGACGCAGCGGATGGAGGAGCGGTGGTGGCGGGACGAGTGGCAAAGGGCGTGGTGCGGGAAGGATGAAATTGGGTGTTTTAGGGTTTTGAGGGGAAGGTGGGAAGGCCAGCAAAATTTCTGCCGTAGCGCCAATTTGTTTTGGTTCTATATCAATGCCGACCGAGTATTATGGAAATGCCGACACTTAATACGTGGGTAGACCTATGCCGACAGTTTATCAGTCAGAACGATGAACACCGACAAATTACTTATTGACATAAGCGACCAATCCCCACAGCTTATATGATGGAAATTGTTGGACCTTTGCCGACAGATAAATTGACGGTAATAGACCACCTTTCCCGACTAATAATTGTTGGCAAAGGTGTGTCATGGTGTAGTGACTGTAGAAGTAATACCCTTTAGTTTCCTTAGGATAGCCCAAAAAGTGGCACTTATCAGATTTTGGAGTAAACTTATCTAACATCAAATGTTGTACATGAGATTCACAACCCCATATTTTAAGAAAAGACAAACTAGGACGCTTCCCAGTCCATATCTTATATGGTGTCTTCTCAACTAATTTTGATTGTGCTCTGTTTAAGGTAAACACATATGTTTTTAGAGCATATCCCTAGAAATTTATTGGAAGATCCGCTTGGCTCATCATTGATCAGACTATGTCCAACATTGTTCGATTTCTACGTTCAGAAATACTATTATGTTGTGGCATTCCTAGCGGAGTCATTTGTGGAATGATTCCACAATCTTCAAGATGATTACCAAACTTATGACGATCTGATCATAAAGTTTTAATCTTGTTACCAAGTTGATTTCGTACTTCATTCTAAAATTTTTAGAACATTTCAAAGGTTTCAGCCTTATGCCTCATCAAATAGACATAGCTATATCTACTAAAATCAACAGTAAATATAACAAAGTAGTATTGAAAGCCACCTCTAGCTACTGCACTTATTGGTCCAGATACATCCATATGTATGAGTGCCAATAAGTCATTTGCTCTTTTACATAGACCGATAAAAAGTACTTTCATCATTTTTCCCAACAAACAAGATTTGCATATATAATATGATTCAAAATCAAATGAATCAAGTCCATCTTTACAGAGCTTCAAAATATGTTCCTCATTTATATGACCTAAGCGACAATGTCAAATAAAGGTAACATTCAAATTATTAACTCTTATTTTCTTGGTAGGTATGTTATAGATTGGTATATGAATGTCTAGATAGTACAACTTATTCAATAATGAAGCTCTACCATAGAATACATTATTCAAATAAAACGAACAACACTTTCCTTTATTCTGAACTCATAGTTTTCCATATCCAAACATGAAATTGAGATAATATTTTTATTTATGATAGGTACAAAGTAAAAATTACTTAATTCTAGAACCAAACCAAAATGCAAAGTTAACATATAAGTTCCTACAGCTACACCAGCAACTCTTGCCCCTATTGCCAACGCAAAGTTGAACTTTACCCTTTGCCAACTGTTTACTCTGTTAGAGCGCCTATATATTTGAACAAATATGAGCTCCTACACTGCACCAGTATCTAATACCTATGCATTTGAAGGAGAAATGGCCATGTTAACTTCTATAACATAAATACCTGAAGCAGAAGTTGAACTTTCCTTTTTTTCAGATCTTACAGGTATTTCTTACAGTTTCTCTTCTAGTGGCCAACCTCTTGTCAATGGAAGCAAGTTGTTTCAAAAGTAGGTCTAGATTTGGACTTCATAGGCTTATGATTATTACTAGAACTCTCAGTTTTAGTAATACCATTACCTTTAGCCTTTCTCTTTCCTTTCCTTTTGAAGTTTTTTCCTTTCTGTACCATAAAGACATCTGATGTCTTTTTTTGAATATTTTGCTCAGCTATTTTTAGTATCTCATGCAATTCAGTGAGCGACTTCTCCAAACCATTCATATTTTAGTTCATGATGAACTAATCGTAACATGGTGGCAAAGACTGAAGAATTATATCCATAGCCAAGTCTCGGTTCAATGGAAAGTCTAACATTTACAAGCTCTCAATGTAACCAATCATCTTAATCACATGAGCACTAACCGAGGTCCCCTCGGCCATTTTGCATTCATGAAATGCTTTTGTTGTCTTATACCTTTCATGCCTATACCTGAAACAAGTTTTTCAGGTGTATGACTATGTTCTATGCTCCCATATTTTCCAGTTGTTTTTGAAGCTTTGAGTTCATAGTGACTAATATGAGACATGTGGATCAAGTGCATCGTCAGCATGCTTCTTGTAAGCATCCTTTTTAGCACAAAAAACACCAATAGTTGGTATTGGAAGAACATGATTCTCTAAAACATATTCCTTTCTTTCCTCTTTGAGAACAATTCTCAAATTGCGAATCTAATCAAGAAAATTGGTTCCATTCAATTTTTCCTTCTCAAGGATAGATCGTAATGTGAAACTTGATGAAGAACTATTCGCCATTATCTACAACAGATAAAATATGCAAAAGTATGTAAAAACATATTTATACTTACAACATTCATTATATGAAAGCAAATCTGCTATACATTCCAAAAGCATGTCCCAAAAGCGTATAGCATGTCCAAGATGAAATGCTTAAGTAAGCTTTGGCATCACTACTCATAACAAGGCTATTTAGGTAAGCAAATACTTTGGTAATTACATCTCATGCAACTCTTGGTTGATAGAAAATTATCTCATGGTAAATCTATTAACTTGATGCACAAGGTCCAAAACCATTTTGATAGCCCTACTGAGTTAAACCAACTTCCAAGCCCATAAGTGTCCGACACTTACATATGCCTTATTAAGACAGTTAGTGATACCTTGCTTTGGCAAGCCCATCAACTAATGATCGAAATTTTCACAATGGACAAAATTGGTAAGACATTATCATAACTCAGTTTTAATTAAGAATCAATATGATTAGTACGTTACTAACCTAAGAAAATGCTATTAACATAGCAATCATAGCAATCCTCAAATGAACTTCATAAAAATTTGAACAAAAGTAAATATGTATAACATCTTATACATCTAGATAAGCCAAAATGCATAAATCAGCAAATCAGCATGATCAGATCAAGCTAACAAAATATTTTATGTTATTACACAGAAGTTGATGACATCAACATATAACATAAATCATGTATATCTCATACACATGAAGCAAATCCAAAACTAATGCAATACGATCTGCTCTAATACCGCTGTTGGGAAATTAGGGTGGGAGAGCCCTAGTAAATTTTAAAAATTTATCCCCTTCCCGAATTGATCGCAAGCATTAGAACCAAGATTTAGAAAATACCAAAATCAATAAATGCGTACTGTGATCCTATGAGCGCAAATCCGAAGCTTTTAGAGAAGCTCTCTGTGAAGCTCACAGCTTCAACGCCTAGACATAGTAGTAGAAATGGATATGTTGGATCTTCATGGCAGTAGTAGCCATGACTTTCAGGTATCCACACAAATAGGCGAACGACAACGTATACATGCCGGTATACTAGTACCACACAAAATGACTCTTATGACCTTTGTATCTAGTTCAGGTGAAACTTTTCACCTTCCTTTATTTTTCCTCTCAACTTATCATTTTCTTAACTCCCGGACATCCTTTTATAGCCAAAGCAATATAGCAAAGTCGGTGCTACAATAAACCAAGGTTGGCCTACAGTAACCAACATTTGGCACTGTTCATATATCTATTGCTATAATACTGACGACATGCTATTGTGTTTTCAGTGCAAAAAAATCATATTTTTGCATGCACTTGTTTACAGTCTTTTTGTGAACAACCAGATATCATGTTCAATAGTATTGAACATTTGTCACGAGAGAAGATTTCATAAATCTATCTTAAGCTTATTCTTGTGTGTGACTCTTTAAATTCATGCAATATCGACACTAAACTGAAAAACTCCTTTTTCAATTCACGTCGTAAGCGGATCTTAGCAAAACATTGCAACTACCCAAATTGCATAAATGTTATTTTATCTGACAAACCTTCAATAGATATATGTCGATCCCTTTGTCACTTTGATATCATAGTTTAACTCAAGGTTGAGGTATTTCCACCTTGTACCGTTAAACTGATTTTCTCAATTATATGAAGTAGACTAACAAGATCGATTATTAACACCTTTAATCATTTGGGCATGACTATACACATTCTTTATTCTATTTTATCGAGTGGCCGATCGTTATCATTCCCTTAGCATAAGGACAAATTATATCTCGATCATACACATCCCTTTGCATGATTCAAGGCATAACCGAGCGTTGTCCTTATAATTATCCAGTTATGGGCAACGTTAGACAACATCAAAACATACCATCTTCATGTACTAAACTGTGTTGATCTCAGGTTTAAGAATCAATCATTATCATTATATAAAACAATTTATGACACTCATCAAATCCTCAAAAGTTGTTCATAAGCGGGTCAGTTTAATAGCACGTACACTTACATGTATTCATATGTTTGAATTGTATCATATACTCATAATCTGTAAAACATGATTATCAAACAATTCATGTACTTGTTTTGAATAAATAATATCGATGTCCCAACCAATAAATAAACAAGGAGTAATTTATAATAATGTCATAATCAAATTATAAAGTTTCACAATCAAGTCACATACTTGATACACTATTAAATGAACAACATAAGCATAAATACAAGGTAATAATCTTCATGATAGGCCTCTTGGGCATATTTCCAACAAAATCTTCCTAATCACCATTTGTTCCAACAACAAAGAGACATCTTGACTTCTTGAACTTAGGGTGTTTGTCAACCTTCAAAGATGGGCATGGCACAAAGTTAGGAAATAACACTTTAGTTGTAAATGTGCAGAGGGGAATCTGTAGTCATCAAGCATTACATGTCCTAGGCACACAATCCAAAATTACTTTCCCAAAAGGTAACAAGAAAAAAATAATGCATTGAATTCTCCTAGAAAATATACAAAAACTTATTTAAAAACAAGAACAAGAACAAAAGGCTACAAGGACGTAATTAGGAATGGAGATAGCATATTCGGACTTGCAGTTTGCAGCTTAGTAGCCAAAATATAAATGAGGTTGATGTGTTACTTGATGCTGAGCACCTTAGTTTGGAGCGCCACCATGGCTGCTGTGGCACATCCACTCGAGGTAACGACAGATGCTTTTTTCCTTTGCCTGGCCCTATCTAAGAACATACGAAGTTTGATGCATACCATCGGCAGCAGTGAGGCTTACTATAGCCATTCAATGTATGCAAACGTTGACATATCTGGTGTTAATAATCACAATCTACAAGCATGATTATCACAGTGCCCCAGTGAGGCGAGTCGCCTCCGAGGCGCCTAGACGCCTAGGCGATAGTTAAGCAACCAAATAAACAAAATAATGCAGCAACAAATAAATGATATTGGAGAAACACATATTATAGACGCTGATGTATAATGGGTTGGTATCCATGAACTAAAATGTATTTCTCGGCCCAAACCCAAGCATGGATCTAAACCACTGTCGAGATCTTCCGATTTGAGCCTCCCCCATTTTGTTGCTGATCTCCGCCTCCTCTCCTCCATTAGCCTCCGCGACCTTGTTGCCTCCTCTCCTCCGCTCCTCCCTCATCACCCTTCCCGCATCCCACCCCTCTAAGGGCTTCTCTCTACACCCTCACATCCCTCTTCTCCACAACAGTGGCATAGCAGTAGGCCAACAGCACCAGCGGCGGTGGAGGTGGCAGCGGCTGGAGGCGATGGAGGTGGCGGCAAGACGGCAATGGAGGTGGAGGGCTAGAGACTTACCGGATCTAGAGACAACGGGTCGTGGCAGGCTATAGGGTAGACGCGACGAAGGCGATGGGCTGGAGGTGACACCATGATGGGCTACCGACTGCAGACGATGAAGGCGCGGCAGGGGTCCTCTCTAGAGTCTCCATGGCTCCACGCTAGGGTTTACCTAAGTACCCGGCTCCCTCTACTCTGTGCCTCTTCCTTTACTCTCTTAACGCGGCCTCATGTCAGCTCGGCACATGCCCGACCGCGAAGCCTAGGACGACTAGGCAATCGCCTGATGACCTCCAAGGCAAGACAACGGGTCCTAGTGAACTCCCCCAACCACCGGGATGCTTAGGTGGTGACTAGGCGTCGCCTAGGCGACGACATGATAACACTGCCTACAAGTGCGATGAACAAGATTGGGCCTATCAAGAAATTCATGTCCAAATAGGAAGGTTACTAAAATCAAACAGTATAATGATAAAGAGTCGAGACTGCAATTCTCATTATTATGCTCAATGGAGATCCTCTTTATTATGAATTAGTAGTGAAAATACATAGCTTATGCGGTAGTTTTAACAACACACAAATGATAAATTCATTACGAAAATATATTTAATCATACAGGATTGGCACAAAAGAAATAAAAATCTGTGGGAATAATAGATCAAAAAATATATTTGTTTCAGGGGCTCATGTCCTTTTAGTAAACAGAAAGAAGTGGTCACACTAACTCACCATAATAGCATCAAGTCCACAACCAATCTTGTCTTCCGAATGGGGGTGGTGAGCAAGAAGCTTTTCTACTACAACCTTTGCGTCATCTCGGATTAGAAATCCACCATCTCCATATCTGTCATAACAAAACACAATCAGAAAGGCAGAAAAATTCTAACCAGATTATTTTTCATGCAGAATTTTAAATGCCTCGAACATGCGTTTTGGTTGGTTGGAGCAGGCCCTGCCAGGCTGCCACACACCTCAAAGTTGACTTTCTGGAGCAAGGCTCATTTAAGAATATGAATTAAGCTAGCAATTGATGTGGATTAAGAATTACTAGTAACGTGCCCGTGCGTTGCAACAAAATAATAGGGTGATACATATCAGAAAAATGTTACTCTAAATCGTACGATGACATCAATTTTATCTTACAGACTTGGAACAAAGCATGTCTAGTCATTTGTCAGCATGAATTGCTAGATAGTAAATGGATTTTGTCTATCTATACATGAATTGGAACACAAAAATTATTATGGTCAAGTATCATGTGCATAGCACTAACAGAACATGATTGAAACTGTATAGCAGCCCATCACATTGGATAATGCAAATTTAGATGATGGAACCAACAAACACAGCAGCAATGCCATGTTCAAATAACCCCTAGCTAAGCTCACTGTACAACATAAAAAGTTACCTTTGCACCTTGACAAATCATTATACAAGAAACAGAACGAATAGCAGAAATTATTGCCATGCTGAAAGCCTGAAACAATTATCTTCAGAAGATGATATATGTCAGCTCAAGATAATAATAACATAACATTATTTCCTCATACCAGAAACAGTAGGACATGCACAAGAGAATTATATCTGCAGGCATGAAAACACGGGTGAGCTTTACCTCTAAATCACTAACCATCTGCAGTTGCCCAACCTGCTATTAGGGTATGTTTATTTAGTCTTGAGCTTGAGCTTATTTGGCTTCTAGACCTCTATAAGCCATAGGCCAAAACAAACAGTATTTTTCCAGCCAGATGGAGAGAAAAAGCTCCAACCCAATTTCCATTACGCGAGACAAGCAAGGAAAACGATGCTTCTCGGGCTGGCTGGAGCTTCTGAAAATCCCACTTCCTTGGTACCCTTACAACTTAACTATTATTTACGAAAAATTGCCATCCTCATCCAGCTCCAACAGA
This sequence comes from Guadua angustifolia, assembly GCA_036346375.1. Taxonomy (NCBI): domain Eukaryota; kingdom Viridiplantae; phylum Streptophyta; class Magnoliopsida; order Poales; family Poaceae; genus Guadua; species Guadua angustifolia. The sequence continues at coordinate 2,908,741 of CM070517.1, forward strand.
CCAAATAGCTTCTTCCAGCTCCAGCAGCTTCTCCTCCAGCACCAGCCTAAATAAACACAACCTTAGTATTGTGGACAGAAAATTAAGATGCAAAAGAATGGAAAGAAAATTAAGGCAATAAAAGAATAATGCAATGAATTATTAACAAAGAAGATGCACCTTGCTCTGTTTAGTTAAGTTAAAATGACGATTGCTACAGTAAATTGCTTTTACATTACACTAGAAAAAGATATTTTGACTTCTTGAAAGTGCCTATTCACATTACTTACCTATAACTGAAAGTAATTTGAACTAAAAACATTGTTGGCAGCATTGCCACTCACTACAGTAAGCTGAAAATGCCCTTCACCAACAACCCAAGGTTTTTGCACAACACTGATGCCATTATTGCCATCTTTGTGAAGAAATTGAGTTGTCCGCAAGCTGTAGCCCAATAGTTCTCTAATACGAAAATTGAGTAGCTTACAATCCACATAAGATAACACCAGCATCAAACCTTTTTTTACCTAAATTCCATGTTTTTTTAAGACTTAAATTACATGTTCATCCAAGGAAATGCAAAAACAAATCCTCTAATTTCATCACAAGAAACACACCTAATGATTTTGTTAGGGATAGATGCACGGCAAATAACTGAAGACAAAGATTTAATGTGGAAAAACCCTTACGGGAAAAAACCACAGGAAACAATGCACTATAATGCTTCAAGATTACAAGTACAGGGGGTTGATTTATATAGCGAAAGAGTCCTAGTTGTAGACGACTTGGACTAACAACCTATTTGGATAGAACCAAAAGATATGGCAGTTAGAGATATTGAGTTATCTCCAACAAACCTCTCCTTAACTCAAAATCTATAATAAAATTGTTTCCGGAAAACCCTGAATGGTAATTGAGCACGAAGAATACAAGTGCGTTAAAAGTCCAAAGGACTACTGAACGAGGAAGACTGGAACAGTCAAGCCAAACACTTATAGTGCGAAAAATCACCATGGGTATAAAAGACTGAAACAGTCTTATCCAAATACTTCTGATGAAGCGAGATTGAGCAAACCACCAGCAGGTCGAAAGAAAGACTGGAACAGTCAATCCAACACAGATGTAATGAAGCAGACGAAGAATCTAGGTCTTCAATGATTCATAACCCTAGTAAAGTCTGAATCTGTGCAACTGACCTTCTGAATCAAACACTCAATCAACAAACGGCATGAGCCAAGACATCACCTGAGGTGCTGGGTAGATAGCGAAGAACTCATATTATGGACTTTTGGCATGCTCTACGTGGAACATAAAATTCGGCAAACTCCCTACTGAAAATCCATAATATGGTTGAAACTGCTCCTCCAAAAATGCCAAGATGAAGAAAAACTGTCGTGCCGTCAATAGAGTATAAATTGCAGTAGACCCCTCATATCGAGCAAAGACAACAAAAAAGAACGTTGTAGTATCTACGCAGAAACAACTCCTTCTTGCACTTCAAACCTTCATCTGAAATTGACATTGGAGCAAAACCTTCACTAGAAAAACTCCGAAGAGTATAAGGCAGCCATCAGGGTGTCATCAGATTCCAAATGAACGTTGCCAAAATCTCCATAATGGACAACATTTCCAAATGGTGAATAAAACACCAAGATAATGGTGATGAAACACCAAATTCCAATGAACGGCGATGAAACAACAAAATCAGTTGTCCTCAACTGATATATATTTTTTCACCAAAGTCTCCAAAGTAAACGATGAAGTGTCGAATAAATTACCGATGATAAATACCTTATGAAGACCGCCAATAATAGGTATGAAAGCCTGAAATTTATGCATGATATCCCGTCAATAATGAGCACAAAATAATAGGTATAGAAAACCTGAACTGTGCATGAATATCCGCCAATAATTGCATTGCAAAGAGATCCCATATTTTTGACACTAGAACGGTCGCCGAGATAAAAACAATTTTTTTCTCACGTCCACGTGTGTAAGAATAACTCTCATACTGAACTGGAGTTGAAGCCATGAAGCTGAGAGCCGAATGCTGAAAAATCAGAAGCCGAGCAAATTCAGAACTGCTCTGCTTCAGAACCGGAGCCGAACTGATCTGATTTGGTTCCGCCGATCAGATCTCTTGACTCTTCCACGAGTTCTCTACACGGGCAAGGCAAGCACACTGGACTGGAGAACTTGCATCGTGGTGCACAGGGACTTGAAGCCCGGACCAAACAAAAAAAACTCAATAGAGCTTTCGGATGCCAATAAAGTCCGATTGGACTGTGAGATCCAGATGAAGTCTTGACTGGATAATGTTCGGTCCTGGACTCCTAGCAAAACTTCTTCACGTCAGTGCACGAGCAAGATGGCCGGCTTGGTCCTGCTTCTTCACGCGCACGCCTTGGGCGAGTCTTCTTCATGGGCGCCGATTCGGCGGCACGGGCGATGGCGCCGGCGTGGAAGGAGCGGCCTAGAGCGGCAGGTGGCGCGTGAGACCGGGCGGCGATTGGAGCCAAAAGCGGGCGCCGGAGCCGACGGGTGGCGTGATGGCCCGCGAAAAGCGGCGTCGTGGGGCCGCAGAGAAGGTGCCGATGATTGTGGAAGACGGCGCGGCGGCGACCAGCGAAGAGATTGAAAAACTCCAAACGCATGCGATGTGCGTGCGATGGTACATCATGAGCGTCGCTCCATAGATGCCGTGAGATGGCCGCTGTGCGGGTGCCGGAGATGATGGCCGCGCAGATGGGCGGTCGATGCACAAGCCGAAGACGGAGACCTCCGAGGTCGCGGAACGCGGGCCGAGTCGGCAGCAGAACCGGTGTCGAAATCGAGGAGTCGTCGAAGCGGATGATGGCGACGGAAAGCGAAGCCGATAGTCACGTCGAGGCAGCCGCCGCAATGGGTGGGCGCGGAGGAAGCGGCGCGAGAGCGCGAGGAGGACGACGCAGCGGAAGACGGCGGAAAGCGCAATGAGCGGCGGCGGCGGTCGGGCTGCAGCTCTGATACCACTTGTTAGGGATAGATGCGACAAATAGCGAAGACAAAGATTTAGCGTGGAAAAACCCTTACGAAAAAACCACGGAAACAATGCACTATAATGCTTCAAGATTACAAGTACAAGGGGTTGATTTATATAGCGAAAGAGTCCTAGTTGTAGACGACTTGGACTAACAACCTATTTGGATAGAACCAAAAGATATTGCAGTTAGAGATATTGAGTTATTGTTAGGGATAGATGCACGGCAAATAACTGAAGACAAAGATTTAACGTGGAAAAACCCTTACGGGAAAAAAACCACGGGAAACAATGCACTATAATGCTTCAAGATTATAAGTACAGGGGGTTGATTTATATAGCGAAAGAGTCCTAGTTGTAGACGACTTGGACTAACAATCTATTTAGATAGAACCAAAAGATATGGCAGTTAGAGATATTGAGTTATCTCCAACAGATTTGTTCCATCACAGCTTCATGATGATGCTACAAAGAGTGGGGTAGCATCAGTCCAACTGGTTAGTGACTAGCCCCATCCATAACAATGGCAAACCCGAAAGGACTGTCCTGTTGAAGTTCTTGGTAACCAAGCACATGTTTCTGCCAATCAGAGATTCTGCTCAATAGCAAAACAATAGTAACAAAGACTGAAACATAATTTCCATTGCTCAGGAAGAATACTGCAGATAAATATGTAACATTGGGAATTAACAGGAGAGGCAGAGTACACCTAAAATCTTAAGAGTCGAGCCACCAAGCAAGACATCAGCCACCTGATCTGGTCCAAGCCACAACCTTGGAAACACACAAATGAACACTATCTAAAAGCATCATCAACAATAGATGGCGAGAGCCCTACCCTCTGTCCTCGGACTCATACCCAACCAATGGCCACAACATAAAAAAAAGTTAAATTATACAGCATGAGGTTTTCAATGTTCAATGCATTTAGCAAGTTCCAAGTTTGTTATAGTTCGCAGAAGATTTTCCTCTGTTGCAATCATGTTAATGAGGTTTCAGAATAAGCAAGATTTTCAATGGATAGGCCTGCATGTAGAAAATGAAAAATGCAGGGCAAACACAATTTATGAATGGAAAAAAATCGATGACCTGTGATGAGACAATTAACTTCATTCTTATATCCCTCAGGCTTATATATGAGATTTTACATACGGAGGACACTGACAAGATATGAAACAGTCCTAAAGGCTGCCTATAAGATATGAAGTTATGCGATGTGTAAAAACAGTCCCAATTCAGTAACAATTAGAAAGTTGGTAAGTTATTATCTTTAGGCATCTGGCCACCCATCAGAAGCAATCTCAACCCATTCGCCCCTTATGTCCTCTTCATATGCTCTAAACACTCTAAATACAAGTCTTTTCATGTCAGGGCTCAGGGAGAATATGACCAAAGATATATGGTGGTTGTTTGCAGCAAAGCAAAAGAATTAACAATGGTCCCCTGCAATGCAATGCAATGCTGCAACATTGGAGGACATGGCTGTAAAGATGAGCATTCTTACTGTTTACTGTAGAGCGAAGGGATGATGGTATCAATGCAGAGGCATGGTGTGAGAACTTCATTTGAGAATTATACTAAATATATGAAGCTATCAATAGGATACGGCTAAAATGCAGGAACAGATGGACATTTTTTAGTTACTTGGGGCTAAAGCACTGAAGCCCCCACACTTGACGATAACACCGACTATCGCTAATGTTTACCCTACTTCATATCATTCTTTTTTTTTGTTATCCATCCTCAACAGACTCTTGTTTCTTCCCCATCCGAGATAACACTTACATGGACACTCTTCACATCTGAATCCTTCTGGCGATCAAATGCTATATCCCTTCCTTTATGTGGCGTGATGGCCTGTAGCGAAAGCGGCGTCGTGGGAGCGCGAAGAAGGTCTTGATGATTGTGGAAGGCGGCGACGAACGACACAGCGATGGATTGAAAAAACTCCAAACGCATGCGATGTCGTGCGATAGGCTGTCATGGCGTCGCTCCATAGATCCGTGAGATGGGCTGCTGTCGGTGCCGGAGATGATGGCAGCTGAGATGGGTCGATGCACAAGCGAAGCGGAGACCTCCAGGTCGGAGCGGTGAGTCGACAGAACCGGTGTCGAAATCCAGGAGTCGTCAAGCGGATGATGGCGACGGAGCGAAGGCGATAGTCACGTCGAAGAGCAACGGCAGTGGGCTCCGGAGGAAGCGGCCGAGTCTGTGAGGAGGAACGCAGCGGAAGGCGGCGGAAAAGCGCAATGAGCGCGGTGGCGACAGATCGGACTGTAGCTCTGATACCACTTGTTAGGGATAGATGCACGGCAAATAACTGAAGACAAAGATTTAACGTGGAAAAACCCTTACGGGAAAAAACCACGGGAAACAATGCACTATAATGCTTCAAGATTACAAGTACAAGGGGTTGATTTATATAGCGAAAGAGTCCTAGTTGTAGACGACTTGGACTAACAACCTATTTGGATAGAACCAAAAGATATTGCGAGTTAGAGATATTGAGTTATTGTTAGGGATAGATGCACGGCAAATAGCGAAGACAAAGATTTAACGTGGAAAAACCCTTACGGGAAAAAAACCACGGAAACAATGCACTATAATGCTTCAAGATTATAAGTACGGGGGTTGATTTATATAGCGAAAGAGTCCTAGTTGTAGCGACTTGGACTAACAATCTATTTAGATAGAACCAAAAGATATGGCGATTAGAGATATTGAGTTATCTCCAACAGATTTGTTCCATCACAGCTTCATGATGATGCTACAAAGAGTGGGGTAGCATCAGTCCAACTGGTTAGTGACTAGCCCCATCCATAACAATGGCAAACCCGAAAGGACTGACCACAAGGAACATCCTCAAGAGACTCTTGTTTCTTCCCCATCAGGATAACCATACGCTGGACACTCTTCACATACAGATCCTTCTGCTGATCAAATGCTATATCCCTTCCTTTATCTTCAGCCCTCAACTTCCCCATAATCAGATTCAAAGTCGTGGTCCTCTTCTTGGTGACTCAGGTTTCATCCAACGAAACTCTACTTCCACAACAATCCTCTCAAGCCCTTCTTTCATTTGGCCGAGATACAATGATTCGTTGGTTCATCTATTTTCTTGTCAGTCATATTTCCTTTTTGATTTCTTTAATTGCGGACCCTCTTGCACGCGAGAAGTCATTACCTCTTCTGCACTAGTTCGCAACCTAGTGGATGGATTAAGCTTTCCAGCTATATCAAGAAAGCATCAGATTCCTTCTTCCACTGGTTACTTTCTCATGCATTGCTTCCTCCAAAGATACCGGATGAATTGCTCTTTCCCACCACATTAATGGTATCTCAAGTTTCATCTAGCAACATCTCTTCTTCACGCATCACTTCCTTCAAACCTACGGAATAATTAACCTTGTCCCAACGCATCCTTGATGATTGGTAACTTCATCTACTTTTGTCACTTCTTCCTGCGATCGACCCTTGCAGCAGAGACGAGGATGAAGCGCCAATTTCAACCCTATCGACAAAGATTGGCGGTTCCATTGCTCACTTCTTCCTGAAGAACTTCTTGCAAAGACACCATATGACTCCGCCTTCCCAACAACATCAACAACATTGGCGATCGGGTAACGCCATCTCTTCCTCTGCGATTGCTTCTTGTGTATCTTTGGTGGAAGTGCCACGCCTAACTTCATCAACGACATTGGCAATCTCATCTCGTGTAATCACTTCAGAGGTGCGCGACTTCATGGCGAGGCAGATTCAAGTGGGAAGGCGTCCTCCAGTAAGAGGACAAATGGTGGTCCCAGCAATTGGTGGGCGTATGAAATGAGGCCGAGGGGCGTGGAGGCGAGGAGGCGGATAGCGCGATGCATGGCGCCACCGATTTCCGAGGAGTCGAGCAAGCCAGGCTCGTGGCCCCGGACGCATCGCGTGCATGAGTGGGTCGAGCGGGAGGCGCGGGGTGGGCAAATTAATTGCCTTGGAAGAAGGAGTTCGGCCAACAGAGCCAGCGTCGCCGGACTCGCCGTCCAGAGAGACTCCTCGGAGACGGCGTCGAGGGCGCTGAAGAGCGAGGCTCTGATTCGTCCGGGTGAAGCCACCATGTTGTACTCTAGCGCGCCATCCACGCTGCTGCAGGAGATGCGGCCGTTCTGCGAGGACGAGCTCAGGAGGCGCCGGTTGTCGGCGTTGGAGTTCCGGGACTTGACCCGCCTGTGGATCCGTCTGGCGCCGCCCGCTGGACAAGCCAACGAACCTCTCTGTGATGGTTCGGTTTGGGAATTTAGGGAAACACCCTTTTCTTATCTTGAACTAGAAGGCAGGAGCTCTGTCAATTGCATTAAAGAAGAAAGCAAGGGGGAGAGTTCACAAAAGATTGTCATAGCAGGGTTAAAGGCATGCACCGATAGGGGAAAAACGGCAGAAAGCATCCACCAAAAAGACAAAAACAACTAACGCGCCAGAGGAAAGATGTACTGTTATCATCCTTTTCTTATCAGTCAAGGATAACAAAGAGAACATCGCACATCCGTAAACTCTCTCCATGTTTACCCGAATCTTTTATGTATGAAAAGCTAAAGTACTCCAAGCGTTGATTGATACACATTTACCACTTACCACATAGCAAAGAACGAAAGCACCTAACACTATAGCCACGGAAGTTCCATACATATCAAGAAGAGAGAAGAAATAATTGACCTGTCGGAGTGGAGTATGTCCCTGACGAGCTCCACGACCGGCTAGGTGGCGGAGGATCTCTGCCTCCCACGGCTCAGCCTCGGCGCCCCCCGGAGCGGAGGGCTCGTCATCGGCGGGAAGTCCGCAGAATAGGCCGCCACGGAGGGAGAACACCGGAGAAGCGGCGGCCGGCTCAAGGCCGCCGTGGAGCAGGCGCGTGGCCGCTCGGGCGAGGGCAGTGGGCAAGGCCATGGTTTGCTTCCGTGGCAGAGCACAACAACGAGATCAAGGGTTTGTTAGGGTTTAAATTTTTAGGAACATATAATGGGCCTAGATGAGACTAGGCCTTTTTTCTTTCTTTCGAGGAACTGGGCCCAAATTTGGGCATGTTTCCCTTCTCTTATCCTTTCCTTTTAAACAAGACACAAGTTGACGGACACGGATCCTCTGTCGTAACGGCAGAGTGCTATGTAGGGATCTGCAATCCAAGTTGACAAGTTTCTTTCTTCTAATTTTGACTATATTTGTTTACACAAAAATCTTTATTTTTTCAATTACAAGAAAGAAATAATACAGGCGCACACCACACTCGAGTACGCCCCCTTAGCACACGTCTAGAAAGCCGAGGTAGAGGATAAATCATCGACCTCACAAAATTTCTATTGGTGCTTCAGTTTTAATATTTATAACAAATCATTGTATGCATGACAAAATCTTCCCTCTAGTCTGGGAAGCAAACCCATGTTGAAAAAGGAATTTAAGCTGTGGTCGTTTTGGAATGTCCTATCTTGCAGAGCATATTGTGGCTCGATTATACTTTAATCAAACTCACATGGCCAAAATAAAAAGCTCCATCAAGCTACAAGGCTGTACTATCCATCTAGGCAACGATGTAAATGGACATAAATTTGGCCAATGTTAATCTAGCAACTTTTTTTGAAAAAAAGAATCGAGATGATGTTGCTACTTGCTGCTAGTAGTATACTTCGATTCCCCAGCTTGAAGGGAATAATGAACCAAGAATACAATCGTAAACGGTCGAATTTAAATCAAACAGTGGTTAAATCGTATTCTGTGCCGTACCCTGTGATGTGGATTCGAATCCAATCGAATTTTTTTTAGATAAAGGAATTAAATCCGGCCTCTGCAACCGCATACAGCCAAGTCCATACAAATATCATATCCATATATCAAATTGCAACAATGACAAGGAAACGAAAAATTAAAAGCAAATCCTAAAATTGCTTCGCCATCCGTTCTTGTGAAAGAATTCCAACGCTTCGACCTCCAATGCATGGCATATCCGTGAATGGTCTCCTATTAACATCCGACCGCAATAGGGCCCAAAACCGCATCCAAGATATGTCCTCTGAACATAGCTCGCATAAAGAAGAAAAGGATTTCCTCGCAAAGATTAAATCGCTATGGCGTACACCAAATAGGCCATAAAATGGCAGCACTCGACAAAAATCAATTGCCTTGCACCTTTCTCCGTGCCAATTAACCAAGGACCAAACATATGAATCAAAGATTTTGGCAATGGTAAACCGGTAGCAATATGCACTACTGCCAAATAGTTTTTGAATGATGACATTCAAAAAATAAATGTGTTATTGTTTCGTTACAATTACAGAAACAACATCTTTGATTCCCATTCCACCCTCTCTTAGCTAGATTGTCCTTTGTTAACAGAACACCACGTTGAAAGTACCAGAGAAAAATTTAAATTTTTAAAGGAAGTTTCAACTTCCAAATGAATTTGTTTTGGAAAGGAAGAATACCCTGGTTCATCAAATATTGGTACATAGAACGAACATAAAATTGCCCATGTCTATGAAGATCCCAATGAAAAATATCCTTCCCATCTGTGAGTTGACAATTAGCTATTTTGGCAATAAGATTATACCATGCCATCAATTTATTCCCTGATAAAGCTCGTCGAAAATTAATATTTGGGGGCATTTGTATCATCACCTTGTCCACAGTATCATGTGGGTAATGAGCAATTTGATATAGACTCGAAAATCCAATCGAATGTGTACGGTGGATACAAATTCAGATAGGATCTTTACACAATTCGTTGGAATTTGAATGTTATTCAACGTTAATAATGCTAGCACGCGGGCTTCCACCCTAGGCACGCGCCTCTCCACGCCGACGCCCGCTGCTTCTCAATAGTAAGCTAGGAGAAAATTATTTAAATACATAAAAATACTGAGGTCCAGTAATTACTCGGAAGTCGGATTTGCTTTCTCCGTTTCTAAATATATGGCATTATAACTTACAGATTTTTGTTTACAAATACATATTATTCTATAATTTCAAGATAACTTTTAATTATTTTTCCTTTGCATACCATTTATTATTCTAAGATTATTTATTATTATGGATTAAAGTTATATATATCATCCAAGAGCAATAAGTGAAGTAATGAAGTAGAGTGGTTTGCTCATATCTACACGTGTCTTAGATGAACCGACCAATGATTCCCCTAAAAAAAAGACTCCCTCCGGTTCACAAAAAGTCGTCAGTTTCAAATGCGTACAGTCAAACATTTCAAACTTCAGATATCGATATCTTTTTAAATATTTAGATTGGATGCACAAAAATCATATGTGTAGATTCGTCTCGAAACGTAATTTTATAATATTATAATTTTTTGGATTTTTAAATATATTATAATAGAAATTAGTGGTTAAGATTGAGTTTTATGGGCTGTTTGGTTGCTGTATCTACTCAGCTTAGTCCGTACGAGGTCATCCTGGCTGGTTGAAGGCAGGCCAAGCTGATGCATGTGGATGTTGTTTGGTTATCTGCATGAGTTGAGCCTGGCTATAAAGAGATGATGTTTGGTTGGTTGCATAAGCTGAATCTGACTGTAAAGAGATTGTGTTTGGTTGGTTGCATGAGCTCAGTCTGGTGACCTCTTCCTTGGTATGGTGATTTTTGTTGCAAGTTGCAGCTATCCGATTCAGTGAATGCTTATTGGACTGCCGCCCAACATTCAAGCGATATGTCCTAATGCTCAGTGGATATTACCTGGTAATATATTGGTCCAATATAACTATAAGAGTATTAGTGATGCTCTAAATAAAGCATAACATATCCTTATAGGCTGCCCAACATCATGATGCAGTCACTGGTACAGTGCAAGTCAAGCATGGAATCGAATAAGGTAGTCACTCAAGAAAAATTCCACCCTGGAAAGGTAGCATTACTATATGAAATAACGAACTGATATAAACTGATTTCCCCAAGGATTTCAGAGCGGCAGCCTGTCATCTTACACGAGATTCACAACTTCAAACCAATTCCGACTTCCGTGGAAGAAAACCATCAGACCACCATGTTCATGTCTCAATGAAAGCATAAAGCACCTTGCATAATTATAAAGCAGGCCTAGACCCAATATAAATACCAAATTCATGTCCTGGATTACAGTTTAACTTCACAGAACCTATTACAACTAAATTTAGATGAACACAGAGAGAGTAAAGTCTAGTACATCCGCAATTCGAACACCACACGAGCTCAGGAAACATAGGTAATTAGTTATCCTTGCAACAGAACACACAGTGAGCTGTTGTTACTTCCCCCTGAAAAGCAAACAGGAAGAGCAAATAGATAAGTCCGAACCCAAAAAAAAGGGCAAAAACCAAGATACCAAGCTGAAAGGAAACTTAGTATGCTTTTCACTTACGTGTTCATCATTAGTGTAATTTTTTTTTTGATAAAGGATTAAAATTTTTCAAGAGAATCCGACCTGGGTACAATTGAGGAAATAAATTATGGGGTTTTCACCACAGCCTGAGAAATGACGACAGAAGGCAACATTTCCTTACCCAGAGATTTCCTAGTGTTTTTCTTGATGTTGATCTCCTCAGCATCATCCAAGACAAAGTTCATGTAGACGCCATGGCGGGCACGCTTCTCTTCCCCTCTACCTCGCGCGCTTCTCTTCTCGTCGAGCCGACAGGTAAACCACAGCAAGCGAGAAAGGGAGGGAGGGAGGAGGCCTCGAGACCTTGGCGAGGAGTTGCTGCGGTCGAAGATCTGGGTCGGCGAGCTAGCGTGGGCGCATGCTGGATCTCCTCAGCAGTGGCAGCCCCTGCTGCTATCGTTTCTCGGCATACCGCACCGACGCCAACTGCTGAGACGGGAGGCGGGGAGGCGAAGGGGAGAAGGAGTAGCGGCGGGAGTAATGACGCATTGCGAGGCCGTGGCGGCGGGAGACGGAAATTATTCCCGCGCGCACGGACTGAGCCTGCTACGCTCGTACGCCCAAAATTCTCGTTCCCAACGGGCCTGGCTGGAAGAGAAAATTGCATGACTTGAGTCAAGTTAGGATGGACATATAGGCAACCAAACAACAAACAAACAACTCGATTTTGCATCCATAGATGCAAAACTCAATGCATACAAACAACCAAACAGCCCTTTAGAGACCATGTCGATGTCTAAAATGACCACTATTTGTGACTAGAGGGAGTAATATTTTGAATTATTCACATATCAATGAACTCTTAATCAAAACAGTTAAGGCGATCGACAAAATTGAATGGTTGACCAACTACTTTGGTTCCATAAAACCTTCAACAATAAATCTTGGCCCGTCGCCTGTCTACTTCGAATTACTCAAGAGAGAGATTGTGATCACTCAATGAGATGTAATTTCCTGGTGACCCGTACAATCATAATTTGTTTAGTGACAACCTAATACCAGGTAGGCAGCTTTTTTTCTTGGTTGTTTTTAACAACTGATTAATCAGTACTGTAAGCAGTTGCAAAAGAAAAAATGTTCAGCACTGTCAGAACATTAAGATATTTTTTACAAATCCGTGACTGTTTACCCATCCTTTGAGAATAAATTCCATGCCAAACTTGTTCCCAATTATGCACTCCCATCGTCACCTTTTACGAGGTATGTGTTACATGTTTGACTTAGACCAAATATTTGCAAGATTAAATTCTTAATAGATCGAGATAAGACTTCCACAACCCAACATTGCACTGCTTACCTTGGCAATCTGTCTCTTATTACTTGCCTCAATCTAAATCATTTGCCACTCCAGTTGATTACCATGCACCACATGCCATCAACAAGTCAACATCATTGCGTAATAACCCCGTTACTATAATTCAATATTATTGTGTGACAACACCTGACACCAATTCTATAAATATGTTCCATATTCCATTAATCAAGATTAGTTTGATATTTTAAAATACATGAGTTATACGTGGTATGGCTAAAAACACTGAGCACAGTCTAACCAACCCATGTTGGCATCTAATATCAACCAACTAGTGATGAATTATCCTAAAGTGATAGATAATCATGACATACAAATGGCAAGGTAGATATATTCCAATTGGGTTGAATAACTAGATCCCAAACTAATTTCAAAACAATTATACGCACGAAATAACATACAATAATTTAAATTAACATAGCAATTTTGTAAAAGAGCAGTGCATTAATGCTTTTCCTCTCAATACAAGTTACACAAATCTTGAAGTAAGCGAAGGGGTAAGTAATCACCATCTACCCTTCATTTATACTTTAATATTTGTGCAACTATAAAAAACATGGAAGCACCTCTCTTTGTAAAACTGGGTTCAACATGATCAAATCACAATTTGTCTTGCAAAAGCTCTTATTCCTACTTTGGACCTTGCTCTTGAGACAACGCTTCACCATCGGATACCCTGAGCACTTCAACGCGTATGTGTATCGAGAGGTAACACCAAATAAATATTAAAATAGAGAGCAAAAAAACTCTAAAAATCAAATAAAATTCACTATTAAATAGATATCAATTTTACAAATTTTTAGAAATTTGAATCGCCTCAATCGGAGCTAATATGAGGAAGAACGAGCTCTTAAAAGATTTAAAAATTAGAAAATACAGAAAAATAGAAAAATAATATTTTTAAAATTATTTTTATACTAAAAATATGGATTATAATATCACTACTGATGTTAGAAAATAATTAAATAACCGAAAAACCCCTAGCTGACACGTGAGCCCTTGGTGTACAGACCAAGTCCATGATCCTTGGTTGGTTCACGGTGGATCAAATCCAAGGAACAACACGAGCTATCATGTGGCCACCCGACCTGCTAACTCATCGAACGACACAGCAGCCACAAGGCACATGTACGTAGCATCGGCTGACATGGGGTACACGTAACCGCCACGAGTCACTCGCCAAGATGTGCTACATCAGCTCACCGGGCACAGAGAACTATGGTCATCGCCGGCAACCAGAACTGGTACCAAACGCAAGATATCGTTGATGAAAGACCATGTGGAGGTCTATACCTTTGTGTGATGAGTAATTGACTAGATTAAAGGTTGATCCGATGAGTAGCTGACTAGATTAAAAGGTTGATCCGAGTCAGAATGGTCTTGAATCATTTTGATAAGTTCTCAACCAAGTCGTGTTTCTTTGCTGAAATTCTCTAGCTCTTCGACTGGTTCTCTTTCTTGGCTGTTAAGAGCCTTTGCTAAGTTCTTCCAGTTTTGCTGAGTTAGCCTTTGTTGAGTTCTTCCAGCTTTCCGGCTGGTTTCTTTGCTAGGTTCTGTGTTTCGAGTGGTTCTTGTCTTTGCTAAGTGCGTCTAGCTTTTTGACTGGTTTTCTTCTTTTGGTGAAGGCCGAGTGCTGAGTACTTCCAGTCCTCATTGCGTGATTTTTAGCTTCTCGACAGGTTTCTTTCTGAGTTGAGTACCTTGCTGTGATCAAGAGGTTGCTAAGGACTCAGCAGGTGGTTAGCCGAGTGGTTCGCCAGGTGGTTAGCCGAGTGGTTAACTAGGTAGTTAGCTGGGTAAATTAAGCCTTGTGGCTAGCCAAGCGTTTCAGCCGAGTGGGCTTGAGTATATGGGTTTGTCGACTGGTTTTTGTTAAGTTGTGTTTGACTATTTTGAGATAGTCAGCAAATATGATTGTGGGCATTGCTATGTGAAAGGTTTCCTTGTCTTTGATGGTTGCAGGACGACGGTGCTAGGTCATGGTGAGGCGGAAGATGACCGGGACTAGGCGAGGTGCGTCGGAGGTCCAGAACAATTGGGAGATCGCCGGAAGATGACCAGAGACGGAGTTCTTACAAGCCAAGAAGGCAAGGAAAAGAGCAGATACTAGCTAGATGCTGCAAGGATCAATAAGGATTGTTGGAGTACAGTCTAGTTGATAGGAATAGCGGGTCTAGTAGTATGCTTTGAGAGCCGTACAAGAAAAACCCTGTGTTAGCGGGTTTAGGGTTTCCCCTTGTAGGCTATGTGAGTGGGCGCTTCCTAGCCCTTAGATGAGTCTCTAGGGTTGAGAGCTGCATCTAAGGGTGGTAGGTGGCCCAAGAGTTGTATAAATATGGAGGGATGCCTCCCTCAACCGGGGTGTTTGGTGGGGATCCTAGAAGGGTTTTAGAGGTTTTGAGTGCTCTGTCGAGTTTTGCCCACTTTTGTGTGTGTGGCTTTGTAATCTCCCTTCCAGGAATACAAGATTCATATCAAAGATTTCAATACTTGCATTTTACCTTCTATCATTTACTTTATGCAAGTTACTTTCTGCAATTTAAGTTACGCAATTTACTTTACGCAAGTTGATTCTTCCGTCTGCATTCTTTCTTGCGTCTTTTGCGTTCTCAAATTGATTGATCTTGTATTTCATTTCTGTGCTCCTATAGCTGACTATACTTGAACTTCCCAGATCTTTTCATCAGAAGCAAGTTTTACACCGAATTCCTTGTTCTTTCTACTTTTCTTAAAGTATTCATCCTTCTTGGACAGAAAGATCGATTCTTTGAGATTAATCTTGTTGATTCTTTCGGGAATCAAGTTTCTTGGTGAACCAAGATCACATCTACCAATTTTTTGCGAGTTTTATTGAGGAAATCAAAAGTTCTTGTGATTCTTGTTCTGGTGGGCTTCTATTCATGAGAAACTTTCGGGTCTGGTAATCTCACCTACTCCTGTAGGGTACTACCAGCTTTTTCTTCTCTAGAACCTCTACCCTTTTGAGTGATCTTTTGTGTTAATCTTTTAGAATACTTTGTGTGGGAAAATTTGATTGCGACCATTCACCTCTCTTTGTTCGCCATTCCGATCCTTCAGTTGATGGGTACCTGGTGACACGATCAGCTTCTCAATTGACGCACTAAGTCGGTGACGGTAGGTTCTTCTTCTCTGACAGCAGTGGCTTCATGGTGCTATGGCGCTTCGGCGAGTCTTCGATGACATTAGCACACACGTAAGGTAGAGCAGATGACGACGAATCCAGAGTGACCGGTCTTGAGCCCTGAGAACCACGAACGATGGTGAATCAATGGCGACAAGCTTGCGGCGCCACATGGCAAAAGCGATGAAATGCAGCGAAATGTTTGCGCAAAACTAGGAATAATATGGTTGCACCCATTATAAGCGAAGGGATTGGAGGCTAACCAAAGCGTCCACGCGTCACCCAAGGTGATTTTGTAAAAAGCCCCATTTCTTTGAATTACGGATAGATCCTTACGGATTACGAATAGGTTCTTCGCGATTTTTTGTGAGACGAAGATAATTTTTTTTCCTTCACGTTTGGGTCCCTGGTGCGGTATTTTACGGAAAAACCTCCCGTTAAGTTCAAATCGCGAACAGGTCCTTTTCTAATTTTTCAGGATAGCGAACAGGTCCAAAAAAATAACAAACAGGTCCCTGCTTCTTACGTTCAGGTTCTTTCTCCATTTTTTCCGGAAAAATGTTTTCGCCACCCAAAATACCCAGAAAAAATGTTTTCGTCACAAAAAAAACACAGATTCGTCGAAGGTTTATAGTAGCTTACCAAAAAAACAAGGAAAAAATATTTTCGCCACCCAAAAAACCCGGAAAAAATGTTTTCGTCACAAAAAAAACACAGATTCGTCGAAGGTTTATAACAACTTATGGATTTGCCAACGGATCATAACCACGGTTTTTTTTTAAATGTAGATTCGTCCGAAGATTTATAGCGACCCATAGATTCACCGGCGGGTCCTAACAACCCATTTTTTTAACAAACACAAAAAACCAAAAAACGAAAAAACCAGATTCGTCGAAGGTTTATAGCGGTTCATGGATTCACCCATGGGTCCGAGCAGCCTTTTAAAAAAGGAAATACATAAAAAAACGACTGCACTTTTCTTTTAAAAAAACAAAAAAAACACAGATTCAACCGTAATTTTCTAAATAAAACACGCATCGACAAAAAAAACACGGATTCATCAAAGGTTTATAACAACTTGTGTATTTGCCAACGGGTCATAACCGTGGGTTTTTTTAAAAAAAAGTATATTCGTCCAAAGATTTATAGCGACCCGTAGATTCGCCGGCGGATCCTAATGAGCCATTTTTTAACAAACACAAAAAACAAAAAAAACACGGATTCAACCGCAATTTTCTAAATAAAACACGTATCGACAAAAAAACACGGATTCATCGAAGGTTTATAGCAACTTATGGATTTGCCAATGGGTCATAACCGCGAGTTTTTTAAAAAAAAACGTAGATTCGTCCAGAGATTTATAGCGACCCATAGATTCGCCGGCGGGTCCTAACGATCCATTTTTTTTAACAAACACAAAAAACAAAAAAACAATCAAATATCCCGAAATGCGTAAAAAAACAACTACGGTTTTCTAAAAAAAAACACAGATTCGTCGAAGGTTTATAGCAACCCGTAGATTAAACGCGGATTCATCGAAGGTTTGTAATATCCCATGGATTCGCCAGCGAGTCCTACCGACTCATTTTATTTAAAAAATACGGAAATCGAAAATTCGACAAATTTTTTCAGACGACGGATTGTAACTGCGATTTTCTAAAAAAACGTAGATTCCTTGAATGTTCATAGCTAACGACCTATTTTTTAAAATAAATATGAAAACCGAAAATACGACCCCTATGGATTTACCTACGGGTCCTATCGACTCTACAGAACGACGCAGCGTAGCGCGCTATTATTGCTAGTATATATTAAGCCCGGAAGATTCTGAGAGCTCTGGAGGCCTCCCGTACGTTTTTTTTGCGAAAAGCCCCTCCGAAAATTCTGAAATCACCGGCAGATCCTTTCACTGGTATTTTTGCAAAAAGGACCCTGAGAATTCTGAAATTACCAATAGGTCCTTCCACCGGTGTTTTGCAAAGAGGACCCCAGAATTCTGAAATTACCGGTAGGTCCTTCCACCAGTGTTTTGCAAAAAGGCCCCCAGAGATTCTAAAATTGTGAACAGGTCCTTTCACCGGCTATTTTGCAAAAAAGACCCCATAATTCCGCAAAATCGTACCGGATGATGGTTCTTTTGACCCGGAAGATTCCAAAATCACGAACAAGTCCTTTCGCCAGTTATTTTGCAAAAAAGGCCCAGTAGTTCCGTATATATTAAGCCTGAAAGATTCTAAGAGCTTTGGAGGCCTCCCGTACGTTTTTTTTGCGAAAAGCCCCTCCGAAAATTCCGACATCACCGGCAGGTCCTTTCACTGGTATTTTTGCAAAAAGGACCCTGAGAATTTCGAAATTACCAGTAGGTCCTTCCACCGGTGTTTTGCAAAGAGGACCCCAGAATTCCGAAATTACCGGTAGGTCCTTCCACCAGTGTTTTGCAAAAGGCCCCAGATATTCTAAAATTGCGAATAGATCCTTTCACCGGCTATTTTGCAAAAAAGACCCCATAATTCCACAAAATCGTACCGGATGATGGTTCTTTTGACCCAGAAGATTCCAAAATCGCGAACAAGTCCTTTCGCCAATTATTTTACAAAAAAAGCCCAGTAGTTTCGCAAATTCAACACGAGCGCCGGTTCTTTCGGCACAAAAGATTGGAATTATGTTATGCGAATTCACTGACGTCAAAAAAAACAACACCAATAAAGAAAATTTTGGACCGAATTTTTTCGCCAGGCGCAGCATCGTGTGCGTCTCTATCTAGTTAATCTAGGTCTTGCATTTCTACCTCCCCGTGTGGTCACGATGCGTGCCAATAAAAGGCCCAGGAGTCCAAGTTCCACACAACATGGCTCCGAGTTCGTGGCGGCGCCGAAGGAAAAGTCCCGATTGGACATGGGAGAATGATGCCGAGCATTGTACACATGTCACGATTGATGGTCCGGATGCACAGTTACGCGGTTCAATCCCGATCACTCTCAGAGATCCAATGGCTCATAGAATCTAGGGCTTTGAACTCATCACGGTCATCTCATCTGAATCCAACGGTCTGACGCTAGGCTTCCCATAGCTAATAGGGTGTAATAGTGATTTGGGCCAGGCCCAACATTGTATCCTAGATTTTTAAATATTTTTCGATTTAAATTAATTACCAAAATCAGATTAATTCAAATAAAATAGTAATAATACCATAAAAATTTTGAAAAATTTAAAAAATATTTTGAGACATTTAAAACTCAAATAAAATATTTTTACAAAAATTTTATTTAAAATTTCCAGATAATTAAATACTTTTCATTTTGAAGCATAATTCAAAAATGCAAATAAATCCAATTAAATTCGAGAAAATTGTAAAACTTCGAAAATTCACAAATGCATAAATAATAACAATAAAATATTTTGAGGGAAAAATTGAGATACTATGTAACTATAAAAGAAGTCAAAAATAAGGTGAGATATGCTTTTACAACTTATCGTGGAAGGGAGTTAGTTGTTTGTCATACAGCTTCTCATAAAAAAACCAAGACTGCTTTATAACCGAAAAACCCAAAAAGTAGCTTTTTTTAAAAAAACTACAGCTCCAAACCAATGTATCTTTTCCTATCAACATTTTTACAAAACTATACATCATATAATTAGCAGAAATTTAGCGGGACATGGGACGGTTGCGAGTTTGGCAAACCGAATGTAGTCTGATGCGATTCTGCCTGATGTCACCAAAAATATCATCTCAACCACTTTCCTACATCACTGATACGAAAGTTAATTAGGGGTCACCTAATGATGGTGTCTCGAGTGTAATGGTCAACGTTTTGCCCATCTATTGCTATCAATCCCAACTTTCTAAGCTCTATCCATCATGAGTATGGCAGCTTATATTTCAATTTTTTTTATTTTTCACCTTTTTAGTTTGGTACTGGAAAGAATTTTGTCTTTCGAAATATCCTTACTGCCTCCAATTTAATTTCGAAATATCCCCTTCAAAATGTAAGGCTTAATAATAATGCACCGGAACATAATAATTGAACTCTAAGCCTTTCTGGTCTAGCCCAAAATATTATAATTGAATTCTGTGTGGTGACTTATTAAGTACATTATATACTCATCCTTGCTACATGCTAGCGTTCAACGAGTGAAGAAGGAAAGACGGAGAACTAGGGAGGGATGGCAGTTTTATCTATAGGTTTGGGTACTTACGGGTACCCGATCCGATAAGAATGGGTATGGGTAGCACTTCAGACTCATGGGTTTTCAGGTTTGGGTACCCGATAAGGTCATAGGATGGGCATGGGTGTCAATTTGTACCCATAGGTACCCAATAGGTATCCTATAACATGTGGATCCCACTTTTTTTAAACACACGTAACTATATTAAGTTACATCAATAGGTACCTATTGGGTTCGGGTACCTAAGTTTAGTTACATTAAGGGGTACCCAATGGTATCTTAAATGCCCATATTTAGTTACATCAAACTACCCATGGGTATCCATCGGGTTCAGGTTTGGGCACAATTCTATACCTAAAAAGCCTAACGTGTTTGGGTGGGCAAAGACATTTGAGTTTGATTGGTGGGAGCAGTTGTACCCAAAGGTACTCACCCGATCGCCATCCCTAAAACTAGGCCATGAGCCCCATCAATCCCTTGTTGGCATATACCAGTGTCTCACTTGGATTTTGGTCTCCGTTTTCGTTTTTGCTGTTGAGCTTCAAATGTATTTGGCTTGATGGGCCCAATTGCAAGAAAACGGCCATAAGGTTTATGTACTGCATAATAATATGTAATAACTATGTCTTACACGTGGGATGTTGAAATAACCCAGAAGATTAATTATGCAAATAAAATCATCAATATAAATTAATAACACACATAATTAAATTAATGAACAAAGTTAATCACCAACTTTATTCATTATCAAATGTTACACAATAATATACATTACAATGTGCTAAACATTCAATTACATCAAAAAGAAATATTACAAGAATATTCAAAATTTCCTAAAATCTAAGCTTCTATTGATCCTCAACCTTGATCCCTGAAAATGGATAGTCATTCATTCACACACACACACACATATATGAAGAATATATATATAATATACATATATAATCATCAGACAAGTAAAGAAAATAATGCAGGCGTGCTGTTAGACCCTTTTTGTGAGTAGGTATCTCTCATTGAGATGCCATATTCATTCCGGACCAAATCTGCACCTCTCACTATCTATGGTTTCATCATTTAGCAACAAACAAATATGTAGTTACTAGGTAACCATAATCATACATAAATAGTGTCTAAATATCTCATAGTAAAAAGATAAAGTCTCCATGGTAAAAGGTAAAAAGCACAATTGTTAAAAAGGGTAATAACTAGCCCAGTCAACCCCCCCCCCAAACATCCATTTCACCTCCCCACAAACAGCTGAAGCACTCAAATCCATCGAGACCAACAAGCTAAGAGCAAGCAACAAAAGCAAACACCTAGGAGACAAGGGAGCAAGACCAGGTCAGGGAGCAACCAAGAAAGCCAAGGTGGGAGCCTAGGCTGAAGCAAACCAAGAAGGAGGCAAAGCCAAAAAGGCATCAACAACATCACCATCAACCTTGGACCATAAGTAGCAAAGGAAGTAGTTCTAGGAAGGGGATGGAGGGTCTCAGAGTAGAGATCGTCGTAAGGACAGCACTGTGTGTGTCTGATGACCACCTCACACTCCCCGACTTGCAAGAGAACCTTGGTTATCGTCATGACACTGCCAACCTACTAGTGAACAAATCTCATGTCATCATCAACCCAAGTATAACTCAAATTGAAATAATCTAACTAAGCAATCAATCAAGCATTAGTAGAGGAAGTCGGTAGTAGGGGGATTAAGAGGGGAAGGGGGGAGTAGAAGTGGCGGAAACCATGGAAGAATTGGGGATGCGGCTGCCTAGGGTAGGACCCAGGGGAGGCCGGTGCAACGGAAGATGCCCTAGAGACCAGGGACGGTGAAGCCAAGCTGCAGGGGAGCCTGGGCGGTGCTGGGCCAAGGCTGGTCTACCCGGAGCAAGATTGAGATTGGCAGCCTAGGATGGGCCTAGAGCTCGGTGCGGGCTGGTGGAGCTGAGGCGAAGCTGCGGCTAGGTGGGTGTGGGCTGGTGGGCTGAGGGGAGGAGTTAGCCTAGAGGTGACAGGCGCGGTGCTAGTGGCAGGGGCCACAAGTAGGCTGTGCTTGCACTGGTTTGTGCACGAGGAGGGGGAATAGTGGTGGTAGGGTCATAGGCTAGTGGGGTCGGAAACAGGCACTGGTGGGGCTGGTGGCTGGCGAAGTGGGGTCGAGACCAGATCGTGTAGGAAACATGGGGGGAGGAGAAGAAAAGAAGAATGGGGAAGAATAAGCACCGAGTGAGGAAGGGAGGAAGAAAAAAGAAATGAGGGGGAGAAAAAGAAAAGAAAAAGGAGAAAAGAAGAAAAGAAAGGAGGAGAAAAATGGAAAGAAGAGAAAAGATAAAGGCAAGAAAATTTTCATCTAAAATCAGTGAATCATCCATATTAAAAATACCTAATTAAAATCTGATAAATTAAACAACCTAAACTATGAGCATTAAATAAACAATGTTAAAGTAAAACTACTCAAAAAATTAAAAGAGGCATTATACGCATATAAATAATAAAATCTTGAGAATGGTTTGGACACTGTAAAAGATGCTAAAATATACTAAAATATAGTATTTTGTAATTTTAAGATCTAAACCAAATTCGACCTGTGATTTTCAGTAGCAACCGTGTGAGGACACATGTTATCTAGACAAACAATTTCTTGATCATATTTAAATATTTTTGCTCAATCCTATTTACTTATTTGTGATATCACCAACGCATGGAAAATTAATTTTTAAGAAAACACTAAATCAAATACTGTTGGAAAGATAGTTATGATGATGAACTACTGTTGCAGTGGTTGGTTATGGATATGCGAAATTAATGATGACTGGTGAGGTAGTGTTTAATTTGTTGATGGGTTGAAATAGCTCATCTAACGAATAGAGCCGGTGACGTATATATGTATGGTGGGTCAAGGGTGCCATGGAGATGAGCATTGCTAGTGGGCCCCTCTACATAGGTTAGCATATAAGAATGAACCACTACACTCGAGTAATGAGTTGTATTTTCGTATCAACCATAGTGTGTGGAAACAACAAAAAAAGATTGTTCTATAATAGTGTTATGATTTGCAAATTGGATAAGAATAGATAACTAAGAGTGAGAATTCGGGTACACTGGAAGTCCAAGTGAGGTACATTGGTTTTGAATTCAACTGATTCTGGGGCGCTATATTTAAATGCCATGAGATGGGTATTGCCATTGTTAGTCGGAGTACAACTGGCAATAGTACTAGAGTTGGAAATCTAATACCTGATTAGTGATAAATATTCGGAGTTCTTAACTTAGGTTGAATTTACTATGGATAAAATGGTACAAACGTACATAAGGTAAAATCATGAATTCATACCTATCTCCTGGTCTGCCTTATATACAAGTGCCACTAGTGATTTCAACAATTAAAAATCGAAAACCCACTTTTTACTAATGAAATTCTATTTTCCTAAAGATGGATTTGAGAGAAGATTGGCTATGAAATGGATGTTGTTAAAAATTGATGTGATTCATTTTGTTAATAATGCTTGTTGAGTACTTTTGAACTTATCCTTGCTCAACTCTCTCTTTGCTTAGAACCTGAGTGCTATGGATTTACTACCGAGGAGTGGGTAGAGGATCACTCACTGGGTCAGGGTGACAAGGCGGCGGAGGACTACTTCGACACTGTTGATGTGACTTTGGGTCCCGATCTTTCGATGAGAGTGATAACTTCGATTTGAAGGAATTGACTTTGACGATCCGACTACAACGTATGACGACGATGCACCTTAGCAATCGCTAAACCAACTCCAGAGGGTTATTGATCTTGCCGTTGGCACGATCAACCTGAACATGAGGTTCAATTCCTGCATGCAACCGAAGAACAAGCAAGAACAAAGGTAAAGGCAATCTGAAATTGCATATAAAGATGAAGGATTGATAATGTGGGGTTCTGAAATAAGGAGCTTCTTAGGCGGCTGTTGAGCACGTCTGGAAGACTCAAAATAGTAGCAATGGCTAAACTATCAAATAAACAAAACCCAAGTCTCTACGGTGGCCTATTGCCTTTATTATATAGCGGAGGGAGGGAGGTGGATACTAAGCACTAGGCAATATGGGACTAAACATGCAGACATGCAACTTGGGCCTTCATCAGCCGGAGGTGGGAGGAAGCCCTAGGGTTACATGGGCTTTGGGCCCAAAAGAAAAGGTGGCGCAGCACCCGGAGTTTCTGGCCCGCGACACTCTTCTGCGCTTTCCCGTTGCTTCAAGATGAATTTGGCATTAGGGCTGGATCCATTAGAAAGTAGACTCCGAGATCTTTCAAACGTGTACTCATGGGCCTCTAGAAACCTCCGGAATGAAAAGTTATAGTCGTTTGAAGTTGATGCTGTCGCGGAGGCCGAACCCGCGAATTTACTGATTCCAAGTCCAACTTGCGCATATGATGATTGTGCTTTATGCTTGGCATTTGGAGGTTCTTCTCCTTGGTTCCTAAGGACAATAAGATCATCACAAGAATTAAATAGCATCCCATTCATATTATCACTAATGGGGAGGCTTAGGAACGCATTCACCTGATGATTAAACTGTCGTGCGCGAGCTCGAGTAACCGGTCCTTGTATAATCGCAGCGGGTTCAAACTGATGTGTAGATGTGGCTGTTTCTATGGAAGTGATGTCCTCATCATCCTCCCCTTCTTGCATTTGAGTCGTCCTCGACTCAAGCTCACCTTTTAGCACCTCTTCAGCACAAAACATTCTTATATAGGTCCTGCATTTATTTAAAAAAAATAGTAGCTCCGCCTCTTTATATATTTTGAAGATATGAAAAACATTTAGAGGATTCACCTGATAATTATCCATATAGCTCAACACTTCTTTCCAGCATATAATGACTTGATGAGCACTAGCACTCTTCGATGCTTCCTCCCCTCCTCGAAGGAAAACCATCATCGGTTTTGGAAAAGCTGGAAAAGAAACAACTAACAAAAAGAAGATTGTGTACACAACATATATGTATATATCCCATATTTCATTGTTCTTTTGGGTTCGCGGCAGGCTATTTTCATAACAACAAAAGAAGAAATCAAATTTAAGCAAATAACCTTTCCTCACAATTCTGCAAGTTGATTTGTGGTTATAAGTGAAGCAGATAGCATCAAAATTAACTTGATTTAGTTTGCAACTTGATTTGCAAATATAAGTAAAGCACATATTCATCCCTGACTTTTGATAAAGAAAACTCATGTTTTGTGAGCCGCGTTCAATAACATGTTTTGTGGGCAAAACTACAAGTCCTGGCATCAAGCATAGATCAATCATATCATCAAATTGTAAATAAGCAATATTAAACCATTCCAATAATGGTGACACAATTTTAATGGGCTTCCACGCATCAACCACGACATGCTGATTTGTAATACAAGTTAATGTACTAAAATTCGAACAATGGGGCAACAAGCTATGGGTATCACACATTTCGGAAAATTTGATGGTGCATAAATGAAACAAGTTGTTGCATACAACTAGAATTGTCCAAAATAGCAAGCTTCAATTCAGCAAGTTTATCACAAGTTATGCATATTCTGTAAACAAGAAACTTGCCATCTATGCCATAATCACCAACTAAATTGAATTTAAAACAATAGGCATAGGTGCTAGACAAAGACTTAAGAGATGAAATTTCAGAAATCTTGTCCATAGCACAAGTCAAACTAACGAGCTCATTCAACATGATATAGCACAAAATAGTGGCAGGGGATATTCTAGCTATCACCTCCTTTTGCGTAATCAGCACCACATGATCAAAATTATAAGCATGCAATTCATCATATGGTTCTACAATGGTTGCACAAGGTGGTAGTTCACAAGAATTATGTATAGCAGAATATACTCACAAATTTGTTGCCTTTCTTCTTTGTAAAATCAAATCTACCATGGTCATTTGTCTCCTCCTCAGAAGTAGGAACATCAAAACCTCCTAAATTTTCATCCGTTGTTGTAGGTGTCGGGGTATCCATATCTCGTAACATAGTCGAAGGGATTGTCCCATGCTCGACTTTCTCATCTTCCACGTTCTCAATCTCTTTTCGCTTGTGCTCATTTGTCTGCAAAATGTTAGCCACAAGAGGAGGTGCAACAACAGGCGCCTCAAGTGAAGCTAATAGTGCATTCAAACATTCAATACTACAAGCACTTTCCAATATTTGTGAAAGAGAACGATATGTTTGATCAATAAGAATATCTTGAATACCCTTATTAAGTCCATGTATGAACCTAAACTGGATAGCTTCATCAGATTCTTCGAAACCACAACGTAACAAACAAGTTCGCAATTCACGATAGTATTCTTTAACAGTATTACTCCCTTGTTTTAAGCATTGAAGTTTAGTAAGCAAACACTCAGCATAATATTCAGGAACAAATTTAAGTCTCATAATTTTTTTCATATCATTCCAATTCTCAGGTTTTCTCCCTTTTCTACAAACATACTTCCATAATGCTAACGCATACCCAGAAAGCACATTAGCGGCAAAACAAATCTTTTCATTTTCAGACAAATTATACATGCCAAATTGTTTGTCTACCGCTATTTCCCAATCAATATATGCTTCAGGGTCAAAGTTTCCAGTATATGGAGGCAATGTTAATTTGAGGTTACCGTGTCCAGGAGTAGAAGACGAAGCCGTGATGTTGTTCATGTCACAAATTCTTTGGTTGAATTGAAGTGAACTCGTTTCATGTGGATCTGTCATGATTAGTAGACAACAAGGAAAAACACAGCTATATGTAATTTCCTAGCAACTACTAGATGTGGCTAAACAAGTCGCTCAACTCTCAAACTTTAACCAAAGCTCTTACAAGTTCTTACCGTGCAGCAGGGGTTGTCGACCATTGGCGGCGTCAAAAGTTCTCCCAAGCTTGGATAAAGCGATTGCTAAGGGACCGAACAAACGTACGAGGTAGAATATGTGGAGCTTGGTAGGCTAAGTTAATTTCCTATACAATCTAATAATTCTAGTTATTGTAATGATAAGTAATGATCCAAACTAGAATTCACAAGCCCTAGTTGCCGATCTCAAAGATATAAGTGAATTTCAAGGCAACACATACGCAAAGATAATGAAACTTAATGCAACCAATGGAATGAGCTAAATAAGAATAATTTTAGCACCAAAATTCATGTTGCATAAGTTATGGAGAGACGCTAGCTAATTGCTTCAGAAAAGGTAAAAGGGCACAAGATTGCTCACTACTTAATGCAATTGCACAATCTGAAAATGACAAACACAAATTAGGGTTTTGATCAATGTAGTGCTGCCGGCCACTATTCTCTTTTCTTTTCTCTCTCTTTTTTTCTTTTTGGACTTTTGGCTCTTTCTTTTCTCTTTTTTTTTCTTTTCGGTGACTTTCGGCCAACACTAGTATGAGAAAAGTTTGGAATCCCTAACTTGATATCACAAGAGATATGATAGTGCAACGTATCAAAAGGAGTAGCCCCAAGCAATTTCAAATAGCTAGTCTCAATTGGGATCAAAGTATTCACAAAGGATAAATTGGTTCCTAAAGGTATGTGCACTGATATTTTGGATTTTTATGGTTGTAGATGCTACTGGACTCAACCAACTCAAAGGAACAAAGCTAGAACACAAATTGAAGAAACAAACCCAAATTCGGCCAGAACTATGCAGTAAGGTTGTTGCTGCAATTAAGGCATGAAAATGGCCGAATCAAGCTTGCTCACAATGTAACAAAATGATGGTATTGTTCTAGTCTTTAAAACAAGTATTCAAACACACAATTTGGAGCTCATATATAGAAGTTATGGCCAAAACACTAAGGTGCACAGATTTAACAAAATTCAGCCGATCTGACCAAATCCGAATCCGAGTCAAATTCGGTTTGAATGATTCCGAATCACGAAGGACACCCAAAAACGTTTTTGTAGAGGACTCTTCAAGGATTCAGGAAAGTATAAAAACTTCTCAATCGGAGTTCGGATGCGAGAGTTATGTTCAAAATACCGATCCGGCCTGGATTGCAATTGCAACTTGCTTCCCGAATTTGATGTCAAGATTAAACAACCTTTTAGATGGAATTAGATTTCGTGCCTAACTAGGTTTTTATGGAGCTTGTCCCAAGGTTTCAGGAAAGTGCAAAAACACTTGAATCGGAGCTCTATGTGAAAGTTATGAACAAAATAAAGAACTGGACAGATTGAAATAAAAGCTACGCGAAGGAAAAACGATCAGCAACTAAAACAAGGACTCTAATGGATCAAAACCTAACAAAACACACTAAAATACCAGATTGAATCTAAAGGTTGAATTTTTGTGGAGGATTTTCAATTTTGGACAGAAAACAAAACTAATCTAGGGTAATAAATCTCTCACCGAGCAACTTGGCACTCTGATACCACCTAATGTGACTTTGGGTCCCGATCTTTCGATGAGAGTGATAACTTCGATTTGGAGGAATTGACTTTGACGATCCGACTACAACGTACGACGACGATGCGCCTTAGCAATCGCTAAACCAACTCCAGAGGGTTATTGATCTTGCCGTTGGCATGATCAACTCGAACACGAGTTCAATTCTCGCATGCAACAGAAGAACAAGCAAGAACAAAGGTAAAGGCAATCTGAAATTGCATATAAAGATGAAGGATTGATAATGTGGGGTTCGAAATAAGGAGCTTCTTAGGTGGTGTTGAGCACGTCTAGAAGACTCAAAATAGTAGCAATGGCTAAACTATCAAATAAACAATACCCAAGTCTCTACAGTGGCCTATTGCCTTTATTATATAGCGGAGGGAGGGAGGTGGATACTAATCATTAGGCAATATGGGACTAAACATGCAGCCATGCAACTTGGGCCTTCATGGGCCGGAGGTGGGAGGAAGCCCTAGGGTTACATGGGCTTTGGGCCCAAAAGAAAAGGTGGCGCAGCACCCGGAGTTTCTGGCCCGCGACACTCTTCTACGTTTTTCCGTTGCTTCAATACGAATTTAGCATTGGGGCTGGATCCATTGGAAAGTAGACTCCGAGATCTTTCAAACGTGTACTCATGGGCCTCTAGAAACCTCCGGAATGAAAAGTTATGGTCGTTTGAAGTTGATGCTGTCGCGGAGGCCGAACCCGCGAATTTGCTAATTCCAAGTCCAACTTGTGCATATGATGATTATGCTTTATGCTTGGCATTCAGAGGTTCTTCTCCTTTGTTCCTAAGGACAATAAGATCATCACAAGAATTAAATAGCATCCCATTCATATTATCATTAATGGGGAGGCTTAGAAACGCATTCACCTGATGATTAAAGCTGTCGCGTTGTGAGCTCGAGTAACCGGATCCTTGTATAATGGCAGCGGGTTCAAACTGATGTGTAGATGTGGCTGTTTCTATGGAAGTGATGTCCTCATCAACTGTGTGGAGTAATGGACTATATGGTCTCCCATTAGGTACTTAGTGATTATGTATATTAATTAATGATGTATATATATATATATATATATATATATATATATATATATATATATATATATATAGACTTAACAACTATAGAAATGTAGTGCGCATGGCAATAGATTGTAATAAATTTTTATTTCAGTCTCTAATTATTGTTCTACTGCAACACTTTAAATACGATGTATTAACTGATAAAATATATGATGCGCGTGATATTTTATTAGCTAATATGCTGATATTAGTGTAATTAATTTATAGTAACAGCAGTATTACTGTTATTACCTTGAACTAATTATGTGTGGGTCGCCACAGACGTGCTTGTTGCAATCCGTGTGTCTGTGTGCTAGCTACCGATGATGTGATTAGTGTGGTATTTACAAAAGGTTCCAAAAAGGTGAACTTCTTTGTTCTCAGAGCTATATTAACCTTAGGTCGTGATCTTTGTTAGAAGGACTTCAGCTTAAGGACTGAATTCAACGAAACCTATTTTTGCCTGTAAAAACTTCACGTTGGTAAACGCTATGTCTACGTGATAAGCATGACCGAACTTTTAACGCGCATACGAAATTCGTCTCCTCCTCCACAGCCTACAGCCTATAGTCAACTGCCCGTGCGTGGTGATGAAAATATAGTTTTGAACCAAATAATTAAATTATATCATGTATTTACAAAATAAATTTACACTCTTGAGTTACCATGAGAAAGGAGAAGGACGAAAAGAGAGATGTGGTATCCCTCAAATTTAGCAGGGAGAGAAAAATTCTTTTGAATGAAAAAAGTTATAATAAAAAAATATTGTAGCTCAATTACAAGAGACGGGGGGATTTTTTTAAAGGACAAAAAAATTATGGGGAAAAAAAAGCAAAAAAACGCTGTAGCACACTATGGAAAAGGAACTGTTTATGCAGTGCACAGACGTCGGGTGACGGCTTGGACGGCTGCTCCAAAGAATAAGAAAAGAAAAGAAAAGAAAAACCCAGGGAGAGGCCACTTAGCCGGATTTAATCCCAGCACCCTTTCGTTCCCGTCGCGTCCGCAGCCCCAAGGCCCCCAACTCCATTCCTGCCACCTCCCTCAGATCCGTCGCCGCCACCCCCTCATGGGCCAGTGCCCCTCCGCCTCCCGCCACCGCAAGCCACCGCCTCCGCCGTCCGCCACCTCGCAGCCGACGTCGCCTCCTGCCGCCGCCGCGGCCGAGGTTGCGGCGGAGGACCACACAGCCGACCTCCCCGAGGAGCTCCTGGCCGCGGTGTTCGTCTTACTGGGGTCTGGCGACCGCAAGCGCTGCTCCCTCGTCTGCCGCCGCTGGCTCTCCGTCGAGGCCGCCTCGCGCCTCCGCCTCGCACTTGACGCGCGGTCTCCGCTCCTCGCCGCGGCCCCGGGGATTCTTGCGCGCTTCCCCGCTGTATCGAAGCTCGCCCTCAAGTGCGACCGGCGCGCCGAGAGCGTCGGTGACGCCGCGCTCGCGCTCGTCGCCGACAGCCTCGGCCCGGGCCTCCGCCGCCTCAAGCTCCGCTCCCTCCGCGCCGTCACCGACGACGGCGTCGCCGTGCTCGCCGCCGCCGCCACTAACCTCCGAAAGCTCTCCGTCGGGTCATGCGCCTTCGGTGCCAAGGGGATCGAGGCCATCCTCCGGTCCTGTCTCCACCTCGAAGAGCTCTCCATCAAGCGCCTCCGCGGCCTCGCTGACTTGGAGCCCATTGCTGTCTCTGGCCTCCGCCTCCAGTCTCTGTCCCTCAAAGAGCTCAACAACGGGCAGCGCTTCTCCTGTTTAATCACCCAGTCCCCCAACCTCAAAACACTCAAGATTATCCGCTGCACTGGCGACTGGGACCCGGTGCTCCTGGCGGTCCCGCAGGAGGCCTTGCTAGCCGAACTCCACCTCGAGAAGCTGCAGGTCAGCGACCAGGGCGTTGCTGCTCTGTCTGGTCTGGAGGTCTTGTACCTTGCCAAGGCGCCGGAGGTCACAGATGTTGGGTTGGCTGCGCTTGCCACCAAGTCACCACGCCTACGCAAGCTGCATGTGGATGGATGGAAGGCAAACAGGATTGGTGACCGTGGGTTGGCGGCTGTGGCACAGAAATGCGCCGCTTTGCAGGAATTGGTTCTCATCGGTGTGAATTTGACATCCGCTAGTCTTGAATTGGTTGCCGCCAACTGTCCCACCCTTGAGCGGCTTGCGCTGTGCGGGTCTGACACGTTTGGGGATGCAGAGATCTCTTGCGTGGCTACGAAGTGTGCTGCTCTGCGGAAGTTGTGCATCAAGGCGTGCCCTGTGTCTGACGCCGGGATGGATAAGCTTGCTGAAGGCTGCCCACGCCTTGTCAAGGTGAAGGTTAAGAAGTGCCGGGGGGTGACTCTTGAGTGTGCCGAGCGGCTTCGGGCTAGTCGGCGTGGCGCCCTTACTGTGAATTTTGACGCACCAGGTGGCACTGGTGAATTGCAGGATGCCAGGAGCATGGATGAGAGTGGTGCACTGGAGAATGCTGGGAGCGATGTGGTACCAGATGATTTGGATGATCGGATGGGGGTCCCTGACCTTTCGTGTGGCAGCAGTGGCAGGCCATCATGGTGGAAAGCATGGACGGGAGCTTGGATGTCAAGGAGCTTGCCTGTTTCCATGTTCCGGAGGCGTCCACATGGGAGCTGCTGTAACTCATGAGTTGCGGAAATTGGGTGCTATGGTTGCTCCTTCAGCCCTTTGATTCTTTTATGTTTGTATGTTTTAATTGATGTTGTTGTTTGTTGTGATCAATGTTTTTGTCCTTCTGGATGGTACCATGCTGTTCTTCCTGATTGCTGATAGAAAAGTCAGTTTATGTTGTCAGGCAGTTTGCTTAGAGGATACTTGTTATTTTTTCTTGCTCTTTGTAGTAGCGGAGATCCATGCAATTGCATAATGTAATCTGCTTATAAGCAATTTTTTGAATTGAAAAATATGATATGGGAAGCTAGCAATATGGTCAAACTTTTATCTTAATTTTGCATGTTGGCATATCTGATCTGCAAAAGCAAAAAGTTTGTTTATTTTATAAGGAGGAAGAAATAATTATGATTAGAAATCAACAATACCTACATAGTACTATAGCTGAGAATAAGATTTTGAAGAGAGGTGCTTCTGAGTCAATCTCTGTTTGGAAAGTCATGTAGATCTCACTTTTTTTCTATTTAATTACTTATTAAGCTTGACAAAACTGAGCCCAGATAGAATCTCTTCTTTAGATTCTTTACATGAGTTTTGTGGTTTTCATGGAGAGGGCGTGGTGCCTCCAATCTCATTTGGGATGCCAACAGCGGGATGGAAATCAATTCCTCATTTCCACTTCACTAACTGGGACAGCTTTATGTTCATGTGGATCACTAGATTTTAGGAGAACTGGATTCCATGGAGAATGTCTATTTTCAGTACGTTGGTGGAATACAGTTACAAGAGTTTTGTTTGAAATTATGTACAAAAAGTTAACAATATGAACACATAGAGTACTGCATACACATCTAGTGTGTAAATACTCAAATCAACGTGTACGACCATCCCTAGATTTTGTTTGCATCCTCATCTCTTGATGATAGGACTATTTATTTAAGGAAATATCCCTGGGTGATTTGTGGGATGTCAGCATCCTTGACCTCACCTCTCTCCATTATATATTTAAATAAATTAACTGAATGTTGTTTCAATCCAAATATTTCGCTGTTGGAATGTTGTTTCAATCCAAATATTTCGCTGTTGGAATCAATTGATGGGTTTGATTTCTTCTGCTTGTTTTGTTGCATGCTGTTCTTGGCAGTGAGCAACTTTCAACAAATTACCTTTCGTCTGTTCAAACATATGTTTTGGTTGTGGCTGGGATTTGGGTTGAGTTATTTGTCGCTTATGATATTCATACTGCATATGATATGTTATGAGGTTTAGCATGATTTACCTCAAGTAATCTCCATGCAAATTTAAGAAAATTTTGTCTAGTTTGTTTAAAATTAGCATTGACTATTATTATTAAAGCGTTGCTTACGTGGTAAGGCAGTTCGAGGGGGTTGCTCCACTGCATTGCCTTGCCGAAGATGCCTATGGCGTCCGCCTTAGAGCATGTACAATGGTACATGTCAGTAGTTTCTAAACTTTGCTACGTAGGATAAAAAATGACGTGGATGAGAGAGGGTGTGTATAGAGAATTGAGCCGTCTCTTAATCTAGAGTCGACTCTAACATGAGAACCAAGACAGGTTATGTGTGGGAAGAAGCTATCTACTCATAAATGTGCTGTCTATACCATTGCATGGATTGTCTCTAACGCTGTCTATAAATGACATGTCAGCTTGTTATAGGCAGCAGCTGTCTATACTATTGTACATGCTCTTATGGCCAAGGCGTCGCTTAGGGGGAGTATGGTGTCGGAGAGAAAATTTACCACCGGCCGCTAAGATCCCATCGCCAAGGAAGAATGTTGGATCTAGCCGCCTGCATCCACGTTGACTCTAGATCCATCCGCCTGACCGTAGTCGGATCCGACTTCTGCCACGTGCCCTACTATGAGAACCAGGCGGTTAGAGCCGAGCAAGAAGGCTGGATACAGGATATGTCCTACTAGGGTCAAATCGCGGGGGTGGGTGGGTGGGGCTCGATTCATCAGACCGGAGTGAGGAAATAGCAGGGGAGGAAACGGAGGTGGTGGATGTTGGCGTACTCTCGGTGGCACACCGATCTTGAGCTCAAGATCGGAGGTGGGCGATGTGGATTTGCAAGGAGGGGAATTGAAGCGGCAACGTTAGTAAAGAGGGCGATAGTGCTGTCGAGGTCAATGCGCCGGCGGCGCGGAGGAGGAGGGAGGAGAAGAAAGAAGGGTTAAGTAGGGGATATAGATATTGCATTTTAGTCCTTAAATATATTTGATTCTTCTAATTTGAACCTCAGCGGCTTTGAATTGATCGCCAAAAGGCCCCAAGGGGCAGGATGTGAGTACGGTGTCGCCTCACCACATGTAGGGATGAAAATGGAAACATAATTTTTGACTGTTTTGGAGAAAAATGAAAACGGAAGCTTTTTTTCAGAAACAGAAACGAAAATTTTTTATCGGAAATGGAAACGGGAGAGCCATTTCCGTCGGAAACGGAATCAGAATCGGAAATTCCGTATAAGTGAAACTGGAAATTCCGTCGGAAACTTGGACCACTTGGCCAAAAAAGGAGAATAGAGAATTTACATTTATTTTCGAATTAAAATAATTTCAGAAATACAAATGGCTTTATAGAAAATATCAAATAGAGTTCAAAAATTTAAAAAAAATTCTCAAAAATACTTTGGAACATTTTGAACCTAGAAAAATTATTTCTAGCATAATTTTGACTTCATTTGGTCTGATCTGGAGGACAAATAGCGAGCCTTCAACAGACAAATTTGAGAAAAAACTTTCTAGTGATACCGGTGAACATAACATTGTTTTTGTATCTGCCTTTGAAATAGAATGAGTTACATCATTTTTGCGGTTATATATATTGTGATCACGTACTACGTTCTTATGGAATTTTTTCACTTTCGTTTCCGTATCCGTTTCGTTCTGCATCCGTTTCCGTCACTATTCGTTTTCGTATCCGTTTTCAATGTTTCCAATTTCGTTTCCGTTACCGGTAAAAGATATGAAAACGAAAACGGAACAACCATTTACCGACTGTTTCCGTTCTGTTTTCATCCCTAATCACGTGCCTCAGATGCTTAAAAGGTGTGGAGATGGTCAGGCGTCTCGCATCGCCTAATCGCCGTGAGAACTATTGCGTTGCCCCTTTTTCCCCCTTCCTTAGTTTTGATATTCTTTATTTTTTTTCTGGATACCGTGTTTTAGTGACTGGAACCATGACACGGTACATATCAACTGTCACTCGTGTTCTACGGATTACTATTCTGCTCCACTGACTCGTTGACATGGACCATAATGGTTTCTGAAGGTTCTCCCATTTGCCCTTTTGTCATGACGTTTTACACACGGTGTCTGGACTGTGGAATATTCTTAATCTTGCATTTAGAATGTTCAAAGAAATGGAGCACCTCAGTTTTCTAAAGGTTTGGCCATTTTCCAGACCACTCACCGGCAGCTGACTTTGAAGCTGACCAACCAGTAGGAGACGCCAATACCCTACTGCTTCAACTAAGCTTTCTGGAAGATGCATGGCTGTGGCTTTCCCTGGTCAAGTAATGTGGCGAGCAGTGATCAGTAGTGCTTGATTACTTCAAGTTGTGGACATGGATGTTTTTTTTTTTTTTTTTTAAATTCTGGTGAAGGACGTTGGTCCCTGCCTGGTCAGCATTTTAGTACAGGGAGTAGGATTATTTTGAGGGCGCTTTCGCGTCAAAATTGCGTGTTTTGGTGGTAACGCCCTGCTCATTGCTCAACTGTTGCTCGATTCTCCGCTTGTGAAGAAACTGGGCATGGCTCTCTTAACTCTTGGTTGTTTGTTTGCTCCTGTTGTTCAAGTCATATCTGTGAATCGTTTGTTTGGAAGTCTTCTTTTGATTGATTCTAGTACGATACGGAAAAGCAAGATAGCAGATGTATGAGTCGCCGTGTTATTTACAGTATTAGAAATTGCTCACAGCGTTCTGGTGTCATAACACCTTAAACACAAAGATACTACTTCTGTCCAAGCTTATAAGGCTTTTTTTTTAATAGTTTTGTCTATAGATATAATGTGTATTTTATATTTCAATACAAAATTAGTGTAATGTTTACTATATGCTTCTAATAAATATCTATTTTTATTTCATATTCTCTACATGTATACATTGAATACAGTACTTAGTAAAAATAGTTAGGAGTAATTTAATTATCTTTAACATTTTTTATCTATGTACTACTCGTAGCATTAATGCATTACGCTATAGCATCGTCTTTTGATCGAGCAGCCATTGCCTAGTATGGTATGGTCGCAGTAATGATGGGCCTCCCTCCTGCAAGCACAACACGGTGGCGTGCCCATTTTAGGTACTCACTCGAGTAGGTGCTATTCTACGTTTTTTCACTTTTATCAAGTATATCTGTAAAATGCTATATTATTTTTTATTATATTTTTGAAAGATCATGTAGAGGTTTATATCTATGTGTGATGAGTATTTGACTGATTTTGAGCTTGAATTGCTTTAATTTGAGTTTGATTTGAATTGGATTTTTAATTTGAAGCAATTTGAGATTTGATTGCTTTTTCCAGTGCCACTGGCCATAGTAGAGCGGTGCTACCGGCCGAGCAGTAACACTGGACCCTAATGCGGTGTGAAAATTTCCGAGAGAGTGTTCTTTTGGTGTTGCAGCTGAGCAGTACTACTGGCCTAGGGGCGGTAGCACCGAGTCTTCTGAGCGTTAATGATCTTGTCAGGGATTGGGAAATTCCCATTAAACGACCATCGTACCCCGTCAGCTGGCCAGCAGTCGACCATGTTTGCCCTTGGACGTTGTCCCCAAGGAAGGTCTCTGGATAGCCCGGCCTGCAGGCCCACCTCATCCTCTATCAAGTTTGCCCCCGAGCATGCTTCCTCGAGAAAGTGCGGCTAGCGACCAAGACTGAAGAAGAGCCCCAGAATCGACCAAAAGACTGGGCACAATTCACGAAGACGACGTGGCATTAATCGCTCGGCGGCCCGCAGGATTGTACGGCCACGTCTCAAGCCCACTACGCCGACGTTGCGGTATGGCGAAAAGCGAGGGAGCAGTTGCACCCACGTCCGGCACAGTGGCACGTCACTCTATAATAAATGCTGGAACGATGTAATTGTCTATAAATACCCCAACGCACATAGAGTTTAGGGGGGACTTCACTTTACTTTACTCCTCATGCGTAGCAGTTACTTGCCGGTGGCCAGGAGGATCGTCCTTAGGGTCTCCTAGGCCCCCAGGCAAGCACCCTGTGATCCACCTTTGGAAGCTAGTGCAATCACTGGACGTAGGGTTGTTATCTCCCCCACGAGAGGCCCGAACCAGATAAAAAAGGATCCCTTGTTCGTTGTGTCCTCGCAATACGTAGCTTGGCAGGCCCTCAGACGCTACCCCCTCCGCGAAAAAGGGGCCCTAGGTTGATCCCTCATTCAACAAGTAAGCTCGGCGGGGCACCGGTTCCTGAATCGTCGACAGCTGGCGCCGTCCGTGGGGATCGACTGAGTCCTTTCGCGAGGAATCTCTGAGGATGCTGAATTCTCAAGTCAATAAAGACCTCCGCGTCTTCGGCGACGTGGAGGACGACGACGTGTGCTAGGCCGGCAAAGGCGTGGCCGGTGTGACTGATCCGGAAGGCCACACCAAGACCATGTTCCGCGCCGAACACGCGTTTCGCTCGGGGGCCATCCATGTTCCGCGCCGAGCACGTCCTTCGCTCGGGCGCGAGTCTCTTCCCCTGGGCACGCGTTTCGCTTGGGGGCCGTCCATGTTCCGCGCCGAGCACGTCCTTCGCTCGGGGCGTCCATGTTCTACGCCGAGCACGTCCTTCGCTCGGGCGCGAGTCTCTTCCCCCGGGCACGCGTTTCGTTCGGGGGCCGTCCATGTTCTGCGCCGAGCACGTCCTTCGCTCGGGCGCGAGTCTCTTCCCTGGGCACGCGTTTCGCTCGGGGGCCGTCCATGTTCCGCGCTGAGCACGTTCTTCGCTCGGGCGTGAGTCTCTTCCGCGCCAGGTAAGTTCTGCGCTTGAGTGCGGGTCTTCCCAAGTAAGTAAGTATGCCCTTTGCATCTTTTCTAGACATCTGATCTATGTCTAGTTCCCTTGTGCATCTGATCCATGCCCGGGATGAGGTTGTGCGAGTTCACTCGCGACCCCTCGATTCCGTTCCTGAGCACCGTTTTGGTCGGGTCTTCAGCAAGATGCTCGGCCCCGCTAGAACATGCTCGTCCCCGAGCCAGTGTTGCTCGGATGCTGCAGTAGTTCTTTGCTGCAAGATTCTTCTCCCCGAGCCAGTGTTGCTCGGGTGCTGCAGTAGTTCTTTGCTGCAAGATTCTTCTCCCCGAGCCAGTGTTGCTCGAATGCTGCAGTAGTTCTTCGTTGCAAGATTCTTCTCCTTGAGCCAGTGTTGCTCGAATGCTGTAGTAGTTTTTCGCTACATGATTCTTTTCCCCAAGCAAGTGTTGCTCGGATGCTACAGTCGTTGTTCGTTGTAAGATACTTATTCCCGAGCGAGTGTTGCTCGGACGCCGCGGTAGTTTTTCGCTGCGAAGTCCCAATCCTCCCC
Source organism: Guadua angustifolia (assembly GCA_036346375.1). Classification (NCBI taxonomy): domain Eukaryota; kingdom Viridiplantae; phylum Streptophyta; class Magnoliopsida; order Poales; family Poaceae; genus Guadua; species Guadua angustifolia. The sequence goes on from CM070517.1 coordinate 2,947,372, forward strand.
GTGAGTCTGGAGGCTTAAGGCGAAGGCCCAATCGAGCAACTTCCCCCTTAAGCCTCGGGGGCTAGCTGTCAGGGATTGGGAAATTCCGTGAAGCGACCATCGTACCCGGCGGTGGCCGTGGTGACCATGTTTGCCCTTGGACGTTGTCCCCAAGGAAGGTCTCCGGATAGCCCGGCCTGCAGGCCCACCTCGTCCTCTGTCAAGTTCGCCCCCGAGCATGCTTGCTCGGGAAAGTGCGGCTAGCGACCAAGACCGAAGAAGAGCCCCAGGATCGACCAAAAGACTGGGCACAATTCACGAAGACGACGTGGCATTAATCGCTCGGCGGCCCGCAGGACTGTACGGCCACGTCTCAAGCCCACTACGCCAACGTTGCGGTATGGCGAAAAGCGAAGGAGCAGTTGCACCCACGTCCGGCATAGTGGCACGTCACTCTGTAATAAATGTTGGAACGTTGTAATTGTCTATAAATACCCCAACGCACATAGAGTTTGGGGGGGACTTCATTTTACTTTACTCCTCATGCGTAGCAATTACTTGCCGGTGGCCAGGAGGATCGTCCTTAGGGTCTCCCAGGCCCCCGGGGCAAGCACCCTGTGACCCACCTTTGGATGCTAGTGCAATCACTGGACGTAGGGTTGTTAATTATCTCCTCCGCAAGAGGCCCGTACCAGATAAAAAAGGATCCCTTGTTCGTTGTGTCCTCGCAATACGTAGCTCAGCAGGCCCTTAGACGCTACCCCCTCCGCGAAAAAGGGGCCCTAGGTTGATCCCTCATTCAACAAGTAAGCTCGGCAGGGGACCGATTCCCGAATCGTCGACAGATCTAATTAAGGATTTTATGATGATTATTGTATATCTTTTTTGACATTGCTATGTGATGAGTTTGCCTTGTATTTGATGGTTGCAGGATGATTGTGCTAAGTCATAGTGAGGCGGAGGATGACTGGGACTAGGCGAGGAGCGTTGGAGGTCCAGACGGTCGGGAATCACCGAAAGATGACCGGAGACAGAGTCCGGGCAAACCAAGAAGATAAGGAAAGGATATAATGTTAGTTAGATGCCACGTGGATCAATGAAGACCATCGGATCGCGGTCTATTTGATAGGTTAGCGGGTCTAGGTAGTATACTTTGAAAACCGTGTAAGAAAACCCTTTGTATGAGTGAGTTTTGGGTTAACCCTTGCATGGCTGGTTGAGTGAGTTAATTCTAGCCCTTGATGAGTGCTCTAGGGTCGAGGGACTCATCCAAGAGTGGTAGGTGGCCCAAGAGTAGTATAAATAGGGATGAAGGGGTAGTTTTCTTCTCTTGAAGGTTGTAAAGGTTTTTGTGTTCCTTTGAGCTTTGCCCACTTTGTTGTAAAGCTTTGTAAACCTCCCCTTCTAGAAATGTAATTCATTTTCATTCATGTTTGAATTTACATTATGCATTTACTTTATTTCTTAAATTCAGCATTTAAATTTCAGCAATTTACTTTCTCGCAATATGAATTTGCTTCCTCTCCTTCTAAATGCTGCTGATCTAGGATTTCTTGAGGGTACTCATATGGTTTTATATCTCTTTTGCACTCTAGGATAGACTAGAGATCAAGTTTTCCATTAAGTTGCAAATCTGTCCAGAACTTGTTCTTCGCGCAGTAGTCAGTGTTTGATTTTATAAAAATCTAAAAAAATTATTTTGAGTGATTCTTGTTGGAGAAGGTGTGTCACTCATATATCCATTTGTAAAAAAATTGGGGAGTCCACTGGTTGCACCGTTTGGGCTCCATGAGGTGAATATCGAGTCATAAACTTTCTGCTTGAAGTTCCTGATAATCTATGGTGTTTGATCTTTCCTGATTTTTCTACAAGGCGTTTTGATGTGGTCTTTGGTGGAGTGTTTCATGACTCATTAGTTCATAGGGGAAAAAATTTCAAAAATCCTAGAGCATCAGAAATCCACCAACCACTTCCTCCAAGTGATAACAATTTCTGGAAAATTTACTCTTTTTTTTCTGAAAGTGACTTTGGTGATTTGGGTTGATCTCCTTTTTAAAAGTAAGGTTTGAGTTGATTCCTTTTTGTTTGAACACTTGACAATTAGGATTGTGATTAAAAAATTCTCCACATATTCTATGGTTCTCATCCATGCAAGTTAGGGGTACATAGTTGTCTAATTGTTTGGGTTTTGGAGGGTTAGTGAATTTGAGAAGCACTGGTCCGAAGAAAAATCTTCAAAGCAGTTTTATATTACGATCATTCACCCCCCTCTGATCATCATCTCGATTTTTCAATATTTATATGAAGTATCTTACTCTAGTTCATGGTAGTAAATAATATTACAAATATAGAAGAAAAAAAGGATAAAATATCATCTTGAAATTGTAGACCCACATGTATTAAGAACAAAATTTGAAAGTTTATACCTATATGGGTGGGTACTTTAACATTTTTTTTGATATGGGGTGTTTGAACATGTCATGAAAAGTATATGAGTAATGCTACCCTATGCTTCCAACGGTATATGCATGTTTCACTAGGTTTTAAGGTGTTCCATCTATGTTTCGTAGGTTTCGTTAGGTTTTGTAAGAGTTCCAAACAAGTATTATAAATATTTTAGTATGTCTCAACAAATTTCAATATATTTATAATATGAAACTACAAGTTTCATCCAGTTTCAAATCTGAAACTTGATTTAAAATGAGATTCAAAAGAATTTTAAGTAAATTTCAAGAGGCTAACATCAAAGTTTCAGAGTACGTTCTACAGGTTTCAAAAAAGTTTCAAACTAGTTTCACAAGATTTTAGTGTGTTTAAACAAATTTCGACGGGTTTCAAATGATTTGAAGCTTGATTCAAAATGAGTTTTAGAATAATTTTAACTAAGTTTCAAAAAGTCAAACTCTAAAGTTTTAGAGCATGTTTCATAGGTTTTATATGGTTTTGACACTTTTCAAAAAAATTCAATGGGTTTTAATCTTAAAATATAAGTTATGTCAAGTGTTAAATCTGAAACTTGATTAAAGAAAAGTTTAAGATAAATCTCAACTGAGCATCAAAAAATCAACTTCAAAAGTTTCAAAGAACGAGTTTAAAAACTGAATGAAATCTATTGAAACTTAGTCATGAGAGCTATTAAGAGCTGGGGAAAATAAATTATGTTGATGGAACACTATAAAATATAATGAAACTTATTTATCCGTGAAACGTCATAAAACATATTTGTGCACCTCCTGAACCTCAAGAAACATGCAGTCAACATGACGTCGTCGGCTCGCCTTGCGTCTTCATCCCTGCTAGGCCTGGTGAAGAACCACTATTCGAACCTGGACCTCTCGTGCCTGGACGACGGCTTCACCTGTGAGGTGGATGAGGCCACCGACCTCATCGAATCCTTTAAAGATCAGGCAGAGAGGTTCGTGGACAGGCTGGAGCTGTCTCTTGATGGCGAGGCCGGACAAAATCCCTAGGCTTATTGTGCTGATGTAATTGGATTTGCGCCGATGCTGTGGTCTTTTGATGAAAAAATACCAACTAGCTTGCCTTTTGCGCTTGTGCTCTGGCTATACTTGTGCACAAGACTTAGAGAAAATTCTCGTCAAATTCAAGAGCCCCGAGCTTACGCCTGGAAAGGCTATGCACAATATTGGTGTCGTGTAGACATCATTAAGAGTTATGCAATTCTTTGCCAGCCTTTATCGACTATGTGACATAAACTGTGTAGCAAACATGAGCTTTGTCAGGCAGTGCACGTAGAACTGACTAGAGGCCTTGTCTCTTGCCGGCCACTGCGCGTTAGATGTCCGACAATCTTGTGCTCGTTTGTGCTCAAGATAGAATTGCTCGTCGTCAAGTTCAGGTATGGCCGCGCTTAGGCTTTGCTCACTGACCAACTAAGCACGAAATCGAGTAAATACGTGCAAAGGGATTCGCATTCATATAAGCTAGTAACAAAAATTTGTGCCTATAGTGTGCTCTGCTCGATAACTATATCGACCAAAAGAGAACTGACAAAGGGCAAAGAATTAAACACGGTATCGAGTTACCTGTGTATCGAGTTACTTGTAGCCCCCGACTCTTACTCGATGAGACAATTGAGTGGAGAGTAGAGTGTGGTGAACATAATGCTATGATTCGGCTCGCGGCTTTCACTCGATAGCTGGATCGAGATGTCAGCGGAGCGTTAGTATCACGCACCTGTCACGACTCCTGGTCCCTTACTCGATAGGCATCTCAACCTAGGGACGGGGCTAAGCGGAGGCGAGAACTTGAGCAACACAATCTTTGACCTCCTACTCGATAAGCGATTATAGAAGAAATACAGGGCATAATCATCTTTTGAAGACAACTCTCGACAATATGCCCCAATGCGCGAGCCCCCGAGCATACTTGGTGGAGTTTGACGTCTGACGAAAGCATAACGTGGCCCCTAACTTCTCGCTCGATTACGCCATTGAGGAGACAGTTGGGCATGAGAATCATGTTCGGTGTCCTTGGCCGTACACTTGGGTGTACGAGCCCCCGGGCGCACCAATAAGGATTAGTGTTGTTTTTACTTAGTTATCATAACTGAGGACTGCTGCAGCTGTTGCGTCCTTCGATCTTCGCGCAGCCCATCATGACTCGGCGTCTCTTCAACTTCCGCATTTATGCAAGAGTACAAAGGGATGCCTCATAAACCGGAACCGATACGGACTCCCGTTGAATCACGACTTTTGGCCTGACCCGCTCCCAGGGCTATAAATAGACAGGATGTGCGGTCACTTGGCACCATTTGAGGGAGCCCCTCCCTGGGAGGTTTCCATTAAGATCTCTCCTCTGCCTCCAGCCACGAGACCCTCATGGCGCATCATTGCTGTCCTTTCTAAGGACGACGACGATGAGATCAACTGGGACACAGTCCAAAAGGAGGTCTGGCCCGAGGAGGAGGAGGATATCGACTAGAGGGCTGTCGAGAGGGAGGTGTGGCCCAAAGAAGAGGAGGAGGTGATGAGCAAATTGCGCGTTGCCCCCACATAAGACCATGCCACCTCTGCTCCTCCTGCGAGGGTTGCTACCTCCTCCAACACCGGAGGAGAAAAAGGCTAGGTTGCCAGCGCCAGCGACAGAGATGAAGCTCAAAACAGCTTCATCGATCCGTCGCTTGCTCACCCTCCAAACCATCACGGTGGTCGGGGGCATTTGGTGGCACGCGAGGTGGATCCCTTGCCATCAACCGGCCAGCATGCCCTCGCCGCCTCTTCCATCCCACTCCAAGGGCGTAGGCCCATTCCAGGGACTATCAGCTGCCTGCCCCGGAGTGAGCAAAATACGAAGCGAGATGCCTTCGAAGGCAAGTAGTTGTAGGGTGCCTAAAGTTTCTTGTTTGGAAATGTAATAGAACACTTTTATTAGTTATGTAAATAAAATGAACTTTTACTTACCTGGTGTTTTTTTTGCTTTGTTCGATTTTGTGAACGCAACATTTTTTCTCTTATATGTGGAATTTTCTTAACTGATCGATATTCCACAAGTTGTCCAGTATCACACCGTCTGCTATAGATAACTGCATCCTGGCTGAGTAGCTTTGACTACCACGTAGGGGCCTTCCCACTTAGGAGATAATTTGTTATGATTATCTTACTTCTGCACCTTTCGTAGTACTAAGTCTCCAATGTCGAGCTCTCTTTCTTGGACTCCTGTGCTGTGATATCTTTGTAAGGCCTATTGATACTTGGCTGCTCGAATGGGCGTTCGGTCTCTGTATTCTTTGAGTAGATTTATGTTATTTGCTCTCTCTTGCTCTTGCTCCTTTTCTGAGTAGTTTTCCACTTGGGGTGATTTGAATGTTAACTCAGTCAGAAGAACTGCTTCTACTCCGTAGACCAAGAAATATGGAGTTTCACTGGTGGCTCGACTAGTCGATGTTCGAACGGCCTATAGCACCGAGGGAAGCCCTTTGGCCCATCGAGTCGAGTAAGCCTTTAGTCTATCAAATATGCGGGTCTTAATCCCTTGCAAGATCATGTCGTTGGCACGTTCGACCTGACCATTACTCTGAGGATGAGCGACAAAGGCGAAGCAAAGTTTGATTCTCAGTTCTTCATAGAAGGCTATAAAAGCACTGCTCTTGAACTGGCTACCGTTGTTGGTAATCACTCGATTCGGGATGCCAAATCGAGTAATGATGCTCCTCATGAATCTCTTGGCTACTTCTGAGGTGATATTCCTGACGGGTTTTGCCTGTATCCACTTGGTTAATGTGTTGATTGCCACGAACAAGAACTTGTAACCTCCTTGGGCTCTAGGGAATAGTCCCAAGATATCCAAGCCCCAGACAGAGAAGGGCCAAGACAGAGGAATAGTTTGCATAGCCTAGGTTGGTCGGTTGGTTTGCTTGCCATAGAATTGGTAGTTTTCAAACTTTTTCACTAGCTCGCAAGCGTCCTAGAGGGAGTTGGCTAATAGAACTCTTACCGGAAAACTTTTCCGACTAGAGTGCAATAGGACGCATGGTTGCCACAGATGCCTCCATGGACATTGAGCAATATTTTATTGCCCTCTTTCTGAGTGATGCACTTCATCAAGATTCCGTTACTCCCTTTCCAATAGAGCTTGCCGTCTACCAATGCGTATAGCTTAGACGAGTAATCACTTGATTCCTAGTGCTGTGGTTATTCGAAGTCCGTTGACCAGTCCCTCGTATTATACAACGTTATTCAAAGCTTGAAAATCGAGTTGTGATGCGCACTAGGTCAGCCCGATCTTCTGATGAGAACGATACGTCGGTTTGATAGCGCACGAAGTAGATGGATCGGCTACTAACCACGAGATTAGCAACCAAGCAATCGCAACGTCACCACACGAGGCGATCAACCGAATCAAAACCCGATTGATCCTTGTACCTGCTGCAACCGAGAACAAGCAAGAACAAGGTGAGAGCAATTCCAATCCAATAATCTCAAAGATACAAAGGCGAGGTTCTGTTTCTCGTCACGGGTGGTCTAGTCGACACACGCGAACACGAGGAGGGACGCACAAGGGGTCTACCAAAACACAACAAAACCTAAGCGTAAAAGAACGGCGGCGGCCACATATATAGCGGCGGCCAAGAGGTGTAGGGCAGCCAAAACAGCGGTGGCCACCAAAACCCTAAGATACATGGGCCATAGGCCCAAAAGTGGGGTGATGCAGCACCCTGAATTTCTGGCCCGTGACATTGTTCCACATTTTCCTGTCGTTTTGGAGTGAATTTGGAAGTGGGGCTGGATCCATTGGAAAGCTTATCTCCTAATCTTTCAAACGGGTGGTCGCACACTGAAAACGGAGTCCGGGAGCCCAAGTTATGCCCGTTTGAAGTTAGCATGCTGCTGGATGGCCGAACCGGGCTTTTTGGCATCTTGGGCTTCCATATGGGCCTTCCTTGACGCGTGGGCTGTTCTCGGGGTGTGTGCTTGAGGCCCTTGTCTGTTGTGTGGGCTTGAATAGCTGAGCTTTTGGATTAAGGCCTCTCGGCGACGATGTTGCCGCAGCGTCGATCATTTGTGACGAAGATGGAGCAGCGTCGGTAGTCATTGGAGAAGCCGGAGAGGAAGGAGGGGCAGCGGTCACGCTGGTCGTATCCATGTTAGTGATGTCCTCATCATCCTCCCCTTCTTGAATTGGAGTCGTCCTCGACTCCTTCTCATGATCCTGCAAAAGGTTATTGGCAACAGGAGGCATGGAAACAGATGTCTGCAAAGCAATATCATGTGAGGAAACAATCTTATTTAAAAGAATTTCTTTCTTGAACATTGGTTTAGATTGTTGTACACCACTAACAAGTTTGTCATCCTCATGTTCTTTACCATTAGTTCTTTTTGCATTAATTTTGGCTAGCTCAGCAGGAGTCATTGGATTCAAAACCATTTTCTTTCCATTAAACTTGAAAGTATATTGATTGGTTCTACCATAGTGAATAGCATCAACATCATATAACCAAGGTCTACCTAATAAAAGTGAGCATGATTCCATAGGTATGACATCACAACAAACATGATCATGGTATGAACCAATGGAGACAGGAACTTGCACAGTTTGTGTTACACGAACCTTACCAATTGAGTTGAACCATTCCATTGAGTAAGGTTCTTTGAAGTGAGTCGTGGTCAAGCAAAGTTTCTCGACCATGTGTAGACTTGCGAGGTTGCTACAGATTTCCTCCATCAATGATGGCGTGTACTGCAGCGTTCTTGCACAACAAACTTAGTTTGGAATAAGTTGTTGTGTTGAGTTTCATTAGCATGTTCCACTGGTGCACTAAGTAGGCGATGAGACATGAGGCTCATGTAGTTGTCCGTCATTGCAGCACTCAGGTGCACACCATCTTGATCCTTCTTGCCTATAGGGTTAGTCGCAGAAATAGCAAGCACATTCTTATCGTTATATATTGAAATACACATACTATCCTTCTTCTTAGATTGTGTAGGCTTGACTTCTTTCTTCAGTAGTTCCTTCTCATTCTTGGTCGAAGGGATAGTCCCATGCTCGACCTTTTCATTTTTTAATTCTCCATTTCGCCATTTCTCCATGAACTCACTGTGCTTTTTTCTTTCAATTTCTTCTCTTTTCTCAAACTCATGATTAAGTTTCCGCATATATTTCTTTGTTCCTGGCGGAATGCTTGGATCATCCTCGAAGTATAGATCATCGTTCTTTCGTGGACCTGCCATTATTAGTGGTAGACAAGAAAAATACACGCAAAAATGTATATTCCTATCTACTAATATGTGGACAGTGGAGGATCTCACACGCTCAAGCTCACACCAAGTTCTTACCAGTTCTTACCCTGCAGCTTTTCAAGGTTCAATCGAGGGATGATGGTAATCTGCACTCAGGGGTGACAAAGCGATTGCAAGGTGCTTCTCCTGTGGTTAATAGTAGGTGGAGCTTGGATAGGTATAATATGTAGCAAAGGATATACTAGAACCACACTAGCCAAAACAAGTTGAAAGAACGTTCAACGACGGTACTTTGTTGGTCCTAGGCTAGACCGTAATAGAGACGCGAGCCTGGACACCAATGAAGTCACAGAAATAGCAACCAGAATGACCACAGCACACGAGCAAATAGCTAGGGCTCCTTTTTTCACCTTTTAGTGCGGCTCTTTTATATGCACTTGCCTTTTTTTTTAATTTTTCTTCCTTCTATATCAACAAGTGGCATATATGATGAATTACAACTCAAACTTTTTTCCTGCTGCAAACGGATCTACTATGCAGAAACTTCAAACGCTGTTTTCGGGTTTTTATTGGCTTCCAATGCAAAAAAGTATAACTGGAAAGTTGTAGATCTTTTTGAGCTGATCAATTTGCATATATGGAACGTCTATTTTGGATAAGGGAAGGCAGAGATATTGACCCCGAAATACAGACTGCTCAGAAAATCCAGGACGAAAATAGATTCCAATCCAACGCGATTTTGGGCAAGAAGACGGCATTTCTGGAAAGTTTCACAATAGACAAAGTTGTAGATAATTTCTCAAGCTTTCAGGAAAGTATAAGAACAGCAAAATCCGAGTTCGTATGAGGGAGTTATGACCAAAATACCGAACTGGACACAGGAGGATCCGAATTGGACGCGGCGACGTGATGGAGTTCAACTCGGTGACAAGAACGTGACAAGAACTCGAAACTCTAAAGATCAAAACACTAAGACCAGCAACGACATGACGATGCAATGCAAATTCAACAAGAATTAAACTAGGTAGTAAAAGTAAATGCTAAAAGGGGCTCGGATTAAATCAAACACACGACAACAGAATTTTTTTGTGGCTATTTTTCTGGACTCTAGGACGAACAAGAAAAACTAAATAAGGATAAGGGTGTTCTCACCAGGCAACCGTCACTCTGATACCACTTGATGCGCACTAGGTCAGCCCGATCTTCTGATGAGAACGATACGTCGGTTTGATAGCGCACGAAGTAGATGGATCGACTACTAACCACGAGATCGACAACCAAGCAATCATAGCGTCACACACGAGGCGATCAACCGAATCAAAACCCGATCGATCCTTGTACTTGCTGCAACCGAGAACAAGCAAGAACAAGGTGAGAGCAATTCCAATCAATAATCTCAAAGATACAAAGGCGAGGTTACATTTTTCGTCACGGGTGGTCTAGTCGACACACGCGAACACGAGGAGGGACGCACAAGGGGTCTACCAAAACACAACAAAATCTAAGCGTAAAAGAACGGCGGCGGCCACATATATAGCGGCGGCCAAGAGGTGTAGGGCAGCCAAAACAGCGGTGGCCACCAAAACCCTAAGATACATGGGCCATAGGCCCAAAAGTGGGGTGATGCAGCACCCTGAATTTCTGGCCCGTGACATTGTTCCGCATTTTCCCGTCGTTCTGGAGTGAATTTGGAAGTGGGGCTGGATCCATTGGAAAGCTTATCTCCTAAGCTTTCAAACGGGTGGTCGCACGCTGAAAACGGAGTCCGGGAGCCCAAGTTATGCCCGTTTGAAGTTGGCATGCTGCTGGATGGCCGAACCGGGCTTTTTGGCATCTTGGGCTTCCATATGGGCCTTCCTTGACGCGTGGGCTGTTCTCGGGGTGTGTGCTTGAGGCCCTTGTCTGTTGATGTGGGCTTGAATAGCTGAGCTTTTGGATTAAGGCCTCTCGGCGACGATGTTGCCGCAGCGTCGATCATTTGTGACGAAGATGGAGCAGCGTCGGTAGTCATTGGAGAAGCCGGAGAGGAAGGAGGGGCAGCGGTCACGCTGGTCGTATCCATGTTAGTGATGTCCTCATCAAGTTGGATGACGTATTTAAGTTCCTCACCTGTTGGAGATTTAAGCACGATGCCAGCCCCCGAGCCTTGGAGCGTGAGCGATCCATCGAAGAATATAGTCCAGTGGTCATTGACCGTCTTGGCTTCCTTTTTCTCAACATGAGTCTATTCCGCGATAAAGTTCGCCAAAACTCCTGACTTGATGCTGGTTCGTGGTGCAAAATCAACCTTGAACTCGTTGAGCTTGACTGCCCATTGCGCAATTCGCACTACCACCTCTCGGTTGCGCAGCACGTCCTTGAGCGGATATGTTGTCATGACCGTGATCTATTGCGCCTGGAAGTAGTGCCGCAACTTCTGGGAAGTCATTAGGATGGCGTATAGCATCTTCTGTATCTGAGGATATCGTGACTTGGCAGCGTGCAAGACCTCGCTCACGTAATACATTGGCTTCTGGATTTTGGTGTTTTTCTTGGGGCAATCCCGTTCGACCACCATGACCATGCTTAGTACTTGGGGGTAGCTGCAATATATAAAAAGTGCTTCTCTTTTTCGTTAGGTGAAACTAAAATTGATGGAAACGATAAGTACCTTATCAGATATTGAAAAGCTTCTTCGACCTTCTTGGTCCACTCAAAATTGTCATGCTTCTTGAGCAATTTGAAGAAAGGTAGCCCTCGTTCGCCCATCCGAGAGATGAATCGACTAAGGACCGCAATGCATCCTGTGAGCTTTTGCACCTCTTTTAGCGTTCGTGGAGGACGCATCTGATTCACCGCCTCGATCTTGTGCGAGTTAGCCTCGATGCTTCGACTTGATACTAGGAAGCCGAGAAGCTTGCCAGACGGGACGCCGAACGTGCACTTTCGGGATTAAGCATCATCCGATACTTCCTGAGATTGTCGAATGTTTCCCTAAGGTCCTTGATCAGGGTGGCCGTAGTTTTCAATTTTACTACAATATTGTCAACATACGCTTCTACATTGCGCCCTATTTGGGACTTCAAGCAGTTTTGAATACAGCGTTGATATGTTGCACCAGCATATTTCAGACTAAAGGGCATCTTTATATAACAGAATACACCAAAAGGGGTGGTAAAGGCAGTTTTCTCTTTGTCCTCCATGGATATGCTAATTTGGTGATAACCTGAGTAGGCATCTAGGAAACTTAGCAGTTCACAACCTGTAGTGGAGTCCACTATTTGGTCGATGCGGGGGAGAGGAAAATGGTCCTTAGGACATGCTTTGTTAAGGTTGGTATAGTCGACGCACATCCTCTACTTGCCATTGGCCTTCTTTACAAGGACTAGATTCGCCAGCCATATTGGGTGACGGGCCTCTCAGATGAAGCCAGCCTTCAGGAGTTTACCGACCTCCTCTTGTATGGTTTGTTTTAGGTCTTCTATGAATCTGAGCTACTTCTGCACCACAGGCTTGGCGTTTGGTTCCATAGCCAGTCTATGCTCGATCACCTCCTTGGGGACCCCGGGCATGTCGATGGTTGCCATGCAAATACGTCGCGGTTTGCCTGAAGAAAAGTGACGAGCTCGAGTTTCTATTAGGGGTCGACGTCAATGCCTACCTTGACCGTCTTGGATGGTTCCGTCGGGTCGAGGGGCATTGCCTTGATATCTCCGTAGGTCTTCTTGTCCTTTTTGCTATTATTGATCGGGTCGTTGGCGGCACTATTGGACGCGGAAGCCTAATCACAGCCTTTGGATTTCTAGCGCTTGGCGTTCTCATCGCTGGCACTAGCTGCCGATCCACAGAGAAGCTCGGCCATCTCCAGGCTTTTCTTGTTGCACCTGACTATAGCGCACTGGTCCCCCTTAATTGTGAGGACTTCTTTTGGTGCGGGCATCTTGATGGCCTGGTACGCATAATGCACCACCGCCATAAACTTAGCTAGCATTGGGTGGCCTAGAATCATATTGTAAGCAGTCTCAAAATCTGCCACGTCGAATAGGATCTTCTCGATGCGGAAATTGTCCAGCGTGCCGAATGTGACCGGTAGCTCGATCTGGCCCAGCGGGGTTGACGATGAGCGCAGAGTTATACCATGGAACAGCTTGGCTCCGGCTTTTATGTCGGTCTAGGGAACTCCCATGTTATCTAGTGTCTTCGCAAATATGAGGTTCAACGAGCTGCCTCCATCGACTAAGGTTCGAGTGACCTTGATGTTTACGATGGTGGGCTCGACCACACAGGATATCGACCTGAATGTGGGACCGCAGATGGGTGATCCGACTAGTCGAAGATGATTGGTACCTCTGACCACTTGAGGAATCGGGGGAGAGTTGGCATGGCTAGGTTGACATCTCTTTCGACTGCCTTGTACTACCTCTTGGACTCGTACGTGGCAGATCCCTTGAAGATATTTGCCAACTTGTGCTCAGCCCCACGGTATTCGAGCTCATCGTCCTCGGGCTTCTCCTTTGCCTGCTCGATCCCACACTCAGCGAGGGCGGCCTTGAGCTTCTCCTAGATTTTCTTGCTAATTACCTAGCACTCATCGAAGTCGTGTTTGTCCGTGTGGTGGACGGGGCAGTACTTGTTTCCTCCATGACTCTGACCCTTGTTGTCACCTAGGTTGCACGCTTTGCCCCTTTCGACCATGGCTACGGTGGAGTCGCTCTTGTGCTTCTCTCCACGGTTCTTGTTCCTCTTGCCCCTTGCTTGGATGACTCAGTCTTGTCACTGACAGGCTTAGGGTTGTCGAGGTGGTCTCGGGCCTTGGCGCGGATAGCGTACTTATCCGCCAGCTCGAAGAGCTCCTTGGTGGTTCTGATCTTCTAGGTGGCGAGTTTCCCCTTCATATCTCCATCCTTAACCCCGTTCTCAAAGGCAACAATCACTGCCTCATCCGAGATATTTGGGATTAGGTTCCGCTTGTCACTGAAGCGCCAGATGAAGCTGTGCAATGACTCTCCTGGCTTCTGTACTAGCCGATGCAAGTCGCTGTGCGTTCCGGGGCGTTCATACGTGCTTTGGAAGTTGGTGATGAACTAGGCCCGCAACTTTGCCCATGATGATATCAACTGAGGTGGGAGGTTGAGCAACCAAGACCTTACTGCACCATTGAGGGTGGTAAGCAAGTAATTGGCCATCACTTTCTTGTTTCCTCCGGCTGTTCTCATGACCGTAGTGTAGATCTGCAGCCATTCAACAGGGTTAATCTTCCCCGAGTACTTCTCGACCGGACCAGTTTTAAATTTGTTCGACCACCTGACCGCGCGTAGTGCAGGAGTGAATACCTTGCACCCTTCATCGACGTCCTCAGGGGTCCTCTGGCGCTATTTTCAATACTCATCTTGCCAAGGGGGGAACTTGTGTCGCGGCGGCGAGCGGCCCCTCGAGGGCAAAGATTCGCCCTAGCATGCATGTCGCACTGGGAATCAACCTCTTGAAGACGTGGACTTGTTACCCCGCCTCTCGGGTCTTCACGGTCTTGTTCTTTCCTTTGATCTCGCAAGACATCATGGAGATCTCGTCGATTGTGTGGAATTCAGTCTCGGAGATCTCTAAGGTATCCCTAGCATGGGTTGGAATTGACCACTCTGGAATTACGATGGCTGGAATTAGCCACCGCTGATCTTGCTGCTTGACGACTATCATGGGACGGCCTCGGCAGCCGGTTTCGAGTGCCTTGCTGGCTTGGTTGACCAAACCTCGAGTTGGTAGCTCTAGCAGTCTGAGCTTACACTACATCGAGTAGTATCTTCATCTAGTCGAACACCAGTGTCATAGGGTTTTATTGGGTCCAACGGCGGAAGAGACTTCAATAGCATATGAGCACACTAGACATTGGCCTTAGGAGTACTGAAGATATCGCTATTATGACTCTGATGAGACGTCGTTCCTAGGATGCGACCGGGCCTGCCATTGTGGTCATGCTGCCAAAGAGTCTGCTGCCCCTGAAATGCTGGCGCCTACGGGCGAGGCGTCGCTGGATTGTCAAGGTTGAGATGTTTCGATAATTTAGCCGTAATCCCTACAGTGGCTGCGGCGGTTGGATCACGGCGATGGTCTACCGTGCTAGGAGTAATGACATCCACAGCTGTATGCACTACGGTGGCTACTGCCCCAAGATCCTGGGGTGTGCCTGGAGGGATGAGGTGCTCCTGGCCACCCATGACTCCTACCCTTGGATCCCTCTCTTGGGAACTTCCAGCAGTTGTGCCATTGTTGGCCCTGGCCATGAATACATGTCGGTCTGTCCGATTGTTGCACTGACTATTGAAGTCATCGCCGCTGCTATCGCTGTCACTTTCCATGTCAATGCACTTAAGGACGCTGGGCTCCAGAGGGTCAAACTCTATGAAGCACACCTCTTGGCAGTGGTCCTCAGAACAAGACACGATAAAGCCGATGTGCTTAAGATCTCCAAATGATCCCCATCGGTACAACATGGTCCCAAAGGTGATCTCAAATTCGACCGGTGGAGCTTGGTGGGTGTCGAGAATTCGGCGTGGACGCACATCGAAGACATGCTTGATCTACAAAAACAGCTGAAGGCCCCTACCTAGCACGCCAGCTGTCGAAGGTTAGTGATCGACAATACACTTATATTCGAGTACCTTCGAGATATGTAGGATTAAACACACAATCGAGGGCACACGATGTAGACAGGTTCGGGCCTCTTAGTCGAGTAATACCCTACTTTTGTGTCGGCGATGTATGAGATCAATGAACTGATTACAAATCGAGGAGGCTAGTCCTGATTACAAGGAATAATGTGAATATGGGGGGTGGCTAGGCTATAGCTATCGGATGTCTTGCGTGGAGATCTTTCTGTGCGTCTAGCTCTGGATGGCTGTTGCTTGAGGCTTGTGCTCGGAATTGGCTTGTTGTGGCTTGTTTTTCTTGACGACATCTACCTTGGCCCTTATATAGTGGGTTGGAGAGTTGAGTCATGGTCGATGAGGAGTCTTGTTGCTGTTGTGTTTTCCGTATCATATCTGAACTTCCATAACCGCCTGGTGTACTCGAGTACGTTTCCTCGTATCGAGAATACGATCCAATCTTACCTTATATGGGGATATCCCTTCTCCATATATCTTATCCCGCTGAGCTGGGCTCGAAGTATCTGGAGTTTCTAGATGCTGATAGAGATATACATGGTATGACCTTTGACTTTATGGCGTATGCCCATATCCTATATTTGGATATTCGACAACATATAGTATATATATGTATATGTACTCCCTCCGGTCACAAATAGATTGTAAAGCATAATTGAGAAAGATACAATAAATAAGTAAGATGATTTGCATTTAAAACATCAAGTGAATCAATATTTCACTTCCCAACCTTTCCAATATCTAACATTTTATATCTCGTGTAAAATCCCTAGACACATCCATGAATGTGGACACTGCTGTTCAAATAGTTTTACACTCTACAGATATTATACTGCTTTATCCACAAGATATGATCAACTTATATTGCTCACTCACACTCAACATGCTAGAGTGTGGCTAAGAGGATCATAACAAGGCCTTTATGCTGTTGCATACCAACACCACCTAACCTAGTGAGTATATTCCCTAGACCATAGGATGTGACCTATCTAGTCTACCCCCAAAATTTATCCATGTAACTCGTGTCTATGTTTTTAATGAGGGGCTCATTATTGCGAGAGAATGGAGTAGCCTTCCAATTATCACCGTTCACTCGGTCTCTCATCGAGTCAAAGTAAATCCTCTGCTCGCATACCCATTAGAGTAACCCTCTAATTCAACCACACATGTTATTAAGTTAGGTCCATCATACATAGGACATGTGGTTGTACGAATAGATCTAGTTCAATGGCGCACAAGATTAAGTCTTTAAATAGCCTCGGCAAGGCATGTGCATCCCAAATATGCTAACCGCACCCCTTTATTGCACGATCACTTGCTCGAATGAAAACCATTTTGTTTAACTAAGTTCAATGGCACACTATGCCATGACACAATAAATTTTATAACAGTGGCTACCTGCCATAATTTCATCTCATTAAGTCAAGTTTATCATAATTCCAAATGTGATATGAGCCCATCATATAACTACGCATGTCTAAGCTTAGCTATGCCAACCCAATGTTGGTAATACAAGTATGTCCAACTAATAATGACCCAACCTGGGGTGACAATGTATTTATGGCATTCAATAATCAATGTGGCATAATGACAAGTAGGTATTTAGCTTCTCCTAGTAAATAACATTGATATAAAAGTAGCATGCAATTTGTGTGGAACAAAATACTTTTGTAAACATAGATTTAGCATGATCAAAGGTTATAATTTGCCTTGTTCATACATTGTTATTGTTGAGTCTTGCTCTTCGAATCCTTCGTTCACTCCCCGAGAATCAATGTCTACCAAAAAGAAAGCAAGAAACACAAATAAACAACAAATAGAAGCTGAAACAAATTCTAAATTAAAAATGGATGACATTGTAATGAAGGATTCCATTTTAGAAATTTGAATAGGCTCAATCAGAGCTCGTATGAAGGAGAATAGGCTCCTGGAAGTTTGAGGGGAGAGAAAAATCGAGAAAATAAAATAGGAGAGAGAATATGTATAACCGACAAGTGAGTCTCACGAATCTATGGATCTTTTAATTAAAATAAATTCTAGAAAAAAGCTTAGAGGTTGGCAGGTGAGCCCTAATCTATGGACCAAGTCCACGGGAATTCCCTAGTCCACGATGGACCTAGTGCATGGCAACTAAGGTTTTAAATCATGATTTTCATTGCTTCGAGGCAAGGTCCCAAAAAAAGCTACAGCAGCTATCACTAGCTATCAAGAAAGCTGTCATTCATCATGTTTTTAGCATTAAAAAATTAAATATGTATATAATATAACTCACCTCCAAACAAATCATTAAACTACAGTACTTTAGAAGGTATTGATATTTTTTAATAAGAATATGAGTCAAGTCTTAACGAGGGTTGGGCGTCCCTTGACCGATCAGCGCACGGTCAACGAACCTCCCAAGCTCGGGAGGCCTCGACCACGACCTGGGCATATGCCGAGACGCTCGACCTAGAGCGCGCTGGACCCGAGCACGGCCCCGCACGACCTCGAGCTCGGGTCGGCTCTCGTTCGAAGCCGTAGTCCACCCTTGGATTACGGATCGTGCATTTGACCGGCGGTTGCCAAAGCGCGGGTCGCGGGGAAGAAGCAGGAGCGTGCAACAAGTCCGGGGCCGTTACTGCCAGCCCACAACGTGCATGAAGGCCACTTCCCGGGAATCTCTCCCATCCGTTGCGTGCAGAGGAGGTATAAGACCAAGGATGCTCGGTCCCTCGGGGGACACGAAGACAACACACAACACGCCATAGCTCGAGCTTAGACATAGCCATTGTTAAACTTGAGCTGTATACACCCCCCTGTACTCAGAAATAGCTAAGAATACTACCGCAAGGCGACTGGAGTAGAGCTATTACCTCCATAGGGGCTCGAACCAGTATAAATCTCAGCCTCACGCTCGTTGTCGTCTTGCTCCGACCAACGTCGCCTCTCCTCCGTTCCTCCGTGAGCAAAAGCGCAGCTGGTCCCGTGATCTCATCGACCCCTATCTCACTTCTTGCGGTTGGCGATCCCGATCGTCGACAGCTGGCGCCCACCGTGGGGCCCGATTGCTTCGCTCATTCGCAGGAACGACGTCAAGATCCCAGGAGCATGGCACACCTCGTCCACGGACTTTCCTCGAGCGTGGATTCGGGCGCGGACTCCGACTCCGCGTCCCTGTTTTCGCCTTCGCCACCACCACTCGAGCAGCACGTTCTGGTGACGGACGGTCGTGGCTCGGAGGGAGATGCGGATGACCGCGATCCGCAGACCCCTGAAGACGCTCGCCGGATGGTGCAGGTCGCCATCAACCAGGCCATAACCGCCCTCCGGCGGGAGGACCAGGAGAAGGCCGGCGCGTCTTCTGGGCCTCCCAAGCTCCCTCTCTCGGGGGAGCGCCTCCGCGCTATCGCCCGGGTCATGGCTGATCCCGATAGGGCGAGGTCGGAGCTCTTTGGCCGAGCCCTTGCCGAAGAGCTCGATCGGGCCGCGACCGAGGTCGAGCCTCCGCAAAGACCGAGTCGGACTCGTGACCCGCCCCGTAAAAGTGATGACAACTCGTCGCGCCGCCGCCCACGCACTCGTCGGATGCCTCCCGCGCAGGAGGCGCCCTCACTAGCAAAGGCCCGGACGAGGCTTTGATCTGGCCAGCGCCGCCCGTCCGGCACTGCCGCACCAAGCGAGGTTAGGCTGAGCCAAGCCGCACAAACTCCGAGTCGGCCAAAGCAGTCACGGGCCTCTCCGGACGTTCGCCCAGCGCCAGAGGGTCGGGATCGCTGCGTTACCTACCAGGTGATTCGTGCCCGACATCATGGACGTTCCCACCGAAGGTCGGGCCGCCGAAGCATCCTCGACTCCGAGTCCAGCAGCAGCAGGGACCTTGCCGGTGACGACCACACCCGGCGTGCACCTATCCCGGCCTATGGCTACGTGGCGTATTCCGACGGCCTCCGTCGCGTGTGGTGGCCACCTCGGTTCAAGCCCGCGCTGATCGAGCGCTTCGATGGGACCAAGAACCCTGACGAGTTCTTATCCATCTACTCGACCGCTATCCTGGCGGCCGGGGGGGACGAGCTCGTGATGGCAAACTACCTCCCGATCGTCTTTGGCCGACGGGCCGCCGCGGACCGGCTTTTCAACCGTGGCTTTGGTTCCTTCAGTCTGGCGTCAAATCAGACGCGCCTTCGCTCCAACTTCCAGAGTTGTTACGAGCGACCGGGGAGGGAGAAGGACCTGGATCGTGTCATCCAGGGCAAGAGCGAGCCGCTCCGCGACTTTGTGCGGCGATTCATCCGCACGAGGAACCTGATCCCGAACATCTCTGACGAGGCCGTCATCAAAGCTTTCAGTTTGAGTCCGCGATCGGCGCCACCAAGACTGAGATCACCTCGCAAGCCTCGGCGTCAACACGATCAAGGTAAGCTTGGTCTAGGTCCCACAGAGGTGGAGCGATGAACAGAAGCATGTGATTACTGTATATTCCTGGATGCACTCACATGCAACAATTGGAATCACAACCCACAATATAATAATTGGAAACGCGACTACGATCAAGCAAGGTTTTGTGGTCCAAGGTTGGTCTAGGTCCCATGCATTTAAAAGAGACTCAAGCTCGCTAGCACACACCTACAATATAATTAGGGCTATTTCAAAGGAGGCTACTACAGCTTAATTTGCATAAAGCGAGATTTGAATTTGTAAATCAAGTTATTTGCAAACGGAATTTATAAAAGCAGGATTGATCGATAACAAATAAGTAAAGCATAATAACACTCACCGCCCTCCATGACGTGAGTTCGACCGATCCTTGCCATCGCATGGCATATATCCAGCTTTTTGTCCACACAGGCACAAATAATGATTCCAATACTTGCCCACACAGGTATAGCATTGGGTCATCTGTGGGTAAGCTAACTTGTAAAATAAACCCTTTTGGAAACAATAAAACATTTAACTCGTGCAAGTTCACCAAGACACCCATGACCGCGGTACGGCTAATCAATTAGATTTAAACTCGCAGAGGTGTACAATCAGTACCACAAGGAATGATCCACTCACCACGTCACCGTGGATCGCCATACAAGAGTATGCGAATGAGCGATCATACATAGTCATTAAATTCCTAGACAAGGTTTTTACCTCACCGACGTTAACCTCGCTCAAAACAGAGACACTCACCCAAGACGTGGATCCACATTTATCACACCCAACACCACGCTCGGCTCCATGGCAAGGCGTACATCTATAATCGCCAGCAATTACCCATACGAATCGCATGGAAGCCCTCACAAGCAATCCGAACGGAATGCTTCCGCTTAGCTCCCCGCCACCAATGAGCAAAGCCATGTCTAAACAATTTAATAGGCTAGGTTAACCCATCCTCACCCTCGTGGTTTGTACGGATTTTCTTGGATCATACAACACGATGTTCGGTCCTTAGTTGTGACACGCGACACTTCACCCTACACTACGGCAATTACTTCGCACAACCGCTATTGCCAATAATCGCCTCGATCAACACATAGTTTTTTTGGGTTTTAATCAAAGTACCCACCACCAACAAGGACATTTTCAATGTTTTCAGAAACAATTATTGAGTTGATCATGTACATCATTGATTCTAAAGCATGACTACATGAATAAAATGAACGATATACCCATGATGACATTAAGTAGTGCCTAACCTCAATCTATGGTTATCAAGGTTCACATGTTCATAAAGCATCAAAGGAGATTCACAAGACAACAGTATAACTACCAATCCACAAGATAGCAATTTACATAAAGTAATCGATGCATAAAACAATTTGATGCACAAAAGGAATATAAAATATCGATCAATATGGTCAAAGGATGCTTGCCTTGCTTAATTATGGCTTACTACGAAGACGAGGATAGCGGTTGACGCATTTACGACGGAGAATAGGGACGCCGGGTCTACTCGCTTAACAACGGAAACAACGCAGCAATAAACTAACTTCAATAAAGGCATAAAGAAAATAGACAAAGAAACAAATAAACTCGATAAAGAAACAGGATTGCTCTTTTATGAATTTATTAATCTTATTTTACAAATTCAAGATGCAAGGATTGGTTGGATTAATAGAATAAATCATTAGTTGCAAGGTTTCATTGATTTACTATTCATGATATGAGTTTTGACAATCATTAATATTTGCGGGCTTTGCTCTACTAGGATTCAGAGACAAAGCAAGATAAATTAAGGATATTTTCTTATATTATCAAGCAGATTATATCTTAAAGATCAATTCTAGACTATTCTTTACATTATTCGTGATTTAGATGAGTTACTTTAAGTAGTTAATGAAAATGCTTAAATGATTTCATTAGAGTATGAATGATTTGTTATTTATCTTTTATTGATTTTGCTTAGAATTAGCTTTACGCAAGTTAAATCTATCGATTCAAAGCATCGACTTAGCTTACATGATAATTGAGAAGGTTCTCGTGATAAAAATAACTTAACTATGTGCTTCCTTCACTATTACCTAAAGGGTATTCATTCGCATTAAGACCTAAAGTAATATGATTACTTAGCGTTATTCACTATTAAGATTTGTATGCACAACCTAATGAACTATGGTTATTTCTTCATACTAAGATGGTTTATACTTTGCATAACAATCCTAAGCTAATTCCATAAATTTTAGGCTTTAGCTGATACATTATAATCATTGTTTAAAAGGCTTAAGTGATATTATATAGTTTGCACTATTCGAATCGGCAGAAGTGAAACAAAAGGTTAATGCTTAAGGGTTTTGATCTGATGAGATTAATATGCAAACCTTAATGGATTAAGATTCTTTTTACGTAACATGGTAGTATAAACTTTGTACGTTGATTTTAAACTGGTTTAACTGATTTTAACATTTAGACGAAGTTATTTTATCTATCGTTGAAACTGCTAAATGATCACAATATTTAACGCTTAAATCCGCTAACTTCATTTTAAGTTTTCAACTACATTATACATGATCTTTAACTCATTTTTCGTGTTAGCAGTGGAATAACCCATGAAGTGTTTTAAAGTTGATTTGGCATTATTTTAGCTTTAATTGCAATAGGTAAACTATTTACTTATTGTTATCATTAACCTTTTCTTTCATCAAGAGAATGCAAATTGAGTTTGATTTTGAGTATTTATGCATACATGGGTTCTTCTGCTTTCCGTAACCTATTGCAACCTACACTATCATTTTGTGAGCCACTATGCTAGTGTTTTGCTAAGAGCCATGAAAGGGTTTAATGATGATTAGCAAGCAATTATATTAAACTTGGTTTCAAGATTACATATTTTTGCATGATTAGGTTTATTACAATCCCAGAGCACCTAATCATTTCTTATATGATTTTATAAGTTATATCCTTCACATGAGAAATAATGATCATAATAGTGTGTTCTTCTCATTTTAAATCTAACTAATTATCCTATTATTTAAAGATTGAATATTTTTGTATATTTGAATACATCTTGATCTTAACATCGCATGAATATTTATTTCATCACTGCATACCCATTATACACAAGTTCTCATTAAAACCCACATTAGCACCCTAATCAAAGTTTAACATAAATAATTATTCGCAGACCAAAAATTAGATATTTTTACATATTTAGATTCTTTCTCGATTTTAGATGATTATACAAATTTATTTTATCGAATTGAATTATTAGTTCAAAAGATATTCACAGATCAATTGCTACCAAATTAAAAATTTCTTAAAAGAGAAATACGCTCACATACAGAGAATGCGCCTTTAGACATGTGTCTTCTTCTACTCGGAGGTCAGCCGACTCGGCCTGCCCCCACTGCAGAGAGAGAGAACAGAGCTCGCTTGGGTTGAATGGCGACAGTTCTCCAACAAGATTTCCCATGGGACGAGGACATGGGGACCACCAAAGATGGCAAGGAGCATCCGGAGTGTAACCGATTCGGCCGGAGAACTTCCAGAGAGGTGCGCCCACGAGAGAGGCGACCATGGCGATGACTCTGTGGAGAAGATGAACAGCAGCATTAGGGTTAGAATCGGTAGTCTTTTGAGCATTAAGGGGTACTGGAGGTCCCATTTTCCGGGTTTACCTGAAAGGAGAGTCTCCGAGGAGCGCTGTCCACGGTGGCCTGAGCTGAGGAAGAAAGGCGGACTACACGCAGCTCGATTCGCATGGAAGAAGACGATTCTCGTTAGGGCTTTAGCTCAAGAGGACTTGGGGATGCTATGGCTTGAAGCAATTTGGGAATGGTCTGGTTGATTCACAAGATCCGCGAGTGGCTTTGAGCTCTCGGGCCACTCGAAATGGTGAAATTGGGGAGGAAACTTCGCGCTTTACGAGGAGGAGGAGAGGAGAAGTGAGTGGAGGAGGAAGGAGCGGAGCACTACCTCTTGTGATTCCCAAGGTGGAATGCATTTGGTTGAGTGGCGTGAAATCCAGAGGCAAAGGCTTGGGCTTGCTGCATCGATGGAAGGATCTAGAGAATTGGAGTGGCTGCAATCGGGACCCATATGGCGGAGAAAGAGCAAGAAACCAATTTTAGGATGGATTCGCCAAATGCAATGAACTTGCATTAATTTCGCCTGCTAATCGTTGTCAGCAATTTTTCATACTTTTTGTGTAGTTCGTTCTGGAAGTATATGATCCCCAGTAAAAAGTTTAGATCGAAATAGTTTGTAGATTATTTACTAAAATTCTGACACTGTACAATGCACAGGATTTCGATTTCTGATTTTTGAATTATCAGACAATTCAAATATTTTTATAACTTTTTGAAACTTTGTTTTTCAAATTTATTTGAGCTAAGTATTCTTATGTAAAGTTTTCAGCTCAAGATTTTGCTCCAGTAATTTATAAAAATTCTGACATTAAGGTTTTCAGAATTTCAGAGCTTCTGTTTTTGAATTTTAAAAAGATATTAAATGACATTATTAATTTATAATACCTTTACCAAAGATAGATATGTCATTGAGGTGTTCATAATAATTTTTACAGCTCCAGATATGTTACATAAATATTCTATAAATTCTGACAATGCATTATTTTGATTTAAATGTTGTCTTTCCATTTTATCTCTTTATTTCTCTATGCATAAAATATCATTTGGTAGCTAAAATGATTTAATTGAATGATCAGGGTTCTCGTATATTTTATAAATTTTACTTTTCGCATTTTTGCCTTTTTTCTATTTTTTCATTCTTTAATTCTCTTTGTTTGATTTTCCATGCAATGCAAAACTCCAAAGGAAATCCAAATAAAACCAATAATGCTAAGAAACTCAGAAATAAATATTTTCAAATTTAAAATATTCATTTTCACTTTTATTAAATTTTTGGGATGTTACACCGCCTGTCCAACCCTGTGGGTGCCACCACCAGACCGCCACCAAGAAACTAAGGCGATCGCAGGGCGCGAGGTCTCGCCTGGGTGATCGCTTTCGGCAGATGGCCGAGAGGTCCTTGAGGTCCGAGATCAAGCTCGGGAGGGCTCCAAGCTCACCATGGTCGGCCTCGACCTCGTCAGCGCAGGACCAGCCCTGCAGAGGGCTAACGACTGGCCCCTATGGCCGATGCTCACCGCAGGGGCCGAGGGCGCCCGGATATGACGGCAAAGTTCTCGCCTGTTTATAGGGCGGCGGCCACGACCTGCAGGCTTGCGGTGGCTTGGCAAAACAAGTGGAGGCCTTCTACGATGGGCGAGGCGAGATGCCCGTGCTCCCGGCGAGGATGACGCACCAACCGGACAGGTGAACGTCAAGACGAGCACCGCACGACCTTGATTTGGAGTTCCAAAGCAGGCGAAGCGCCGGATCGATGTCATCTTCGGCGCTCGTCACCACTAGTCCAGCGCGAGGTCAAGGCACACGAGCCATCTACTGTGTCACCGCTAGAAGCCCATCGAAAATTTCGCAAGTGGGTCAGCCACCATCACCTTCTCTCCAAAAGACGCCTCCAAGGTATGGCCCGAGACCAAGACCGCTTTGGTCGTGACTCGACCATCAAGAATACCGCTGGCCGGGCGGTCATGGTCGATTTACGGCAGCTTTCTTAACTTGTGCAGCAGGAGCGCTTGATCGGATGCAGATTCCCTGGTCGAAGGTCAAGAACATCGCCATACCCTTCTTCGATCGCACCGGAGCTCGACCATCCCCGGGCAAGTGGTCTTGCCCGTTACATTTCAAGAACTCCTGACAACTTCGCGACCGAAATGGTCACCTTCGAGGTGGTTGAGGGAGACCTCCGCATAACGCCATCCCGGGCGGCTTGCCTTGGTCAAGTTTATGACGGCCAACCATTATGGCCATCGTTGTATGAAGCTGCCTGGCCCAAACGGCATCATCACCGTGCAGGGCGATCTGCAAGCGACACATGGATGCGAGACCAAGGCCTTGGCTCTTGCAGACGTACGCCCAGCCATGGTCCGGAGGCGACGGCGAAGAATGCCCGCCAGGAGGCGGCGATCCAGCCCAGTGAGGCGACGAAGGCCGTCAGGCTCAAGGAGGGCGACCGACCAAGTGCATCCACATCTCGCCGAGCTGAGTTCCAAATAGGAACTCGAGCTCCACCTTCCTTCGTGCCAATAAGGGTATATTCGCTGGGAGCCCATGACATGCCGCTGCTCCGAGGAGGTGATCGAGCACAAGTTGCGGTGTGAGATCCGGCCTCGACTGCAGGCGCCAGAAGTTGCGCCGCTTCCCCGAGAAGGTCGCGGTCATCAAGGAGAACCTAGACAAGCTCTTGAAGGCCGGTTTCATCCGTGAGATTAACTACTCCGAGTGGTCGCCAACCCGGCCATCGTGCGTAAGAAAGGAGGAAAGTGGAGAATGTGCGTCGACCATACGGGTTGAACTCGCTTGTCCGGAAGGACAACTTCCCGCTCACAAGATCGACCGATCGCCGATTCCACCGAAATGCCAAGATGCCGAGCTTCTTGGATGCTTACTGATACCACCAGATCAAGCCGGGCGGTCGACGACGAGAACAAGACATCCTTCATCACGCCGCTTGGCACCTATTGCATCACGACCATGTTGTTTGGTCTACGCAATGCGGGGCCACGCTTTCAGCCGCCTAATGACCAAGACATTCAACCCCAGATCGGGCGTAAACCTTGAGGTCTACATGGACGACATCATCGCCAAGAGCCCTCCGAGGGCGTACCACGTCATGACTCGAAGAAACCTTCGCCAACCTGAACAGCACAAGATCAAGCTCAACCCCGAGAAGTGCGGTTCGGGCGTGGCGTCGAAAGGTGCTCGGCTACATGATCGGGGCTCGGGTCACCAACCCGAGAAGATCGAGGTGATCGAGAAGATGGCGCCCGACCTCGATCAAGCAGTGCAGAGCCTCACCGACCGCATGGCCGCCTCAGCAGATTCATCTCGAGGCTCGGCATGAAGGGCTCTCATTCTTCCAAACTCGCGAAGCACGGGCTTCGAGTGGACTCCAGAGGCGCAGCTGTCCTTCGACGACTTGAAGGTATACTGCTGCCCCCACCCTCCCATAACGCCGCAACCCGGCGAGAGGTTGTCGCTTACCTCGCGCCACCACACACGCTGCCGCTGTTGATTCGGTGGCGAACGGGGTCCCAAAGAAGACCTAATTTATTACGCCGGCGAGGTCTTGCATGTACCAAGGAGCGCTTACCCGCAGTATAGAAGCTATTGTATGCTCTCTCATGGCTTTGCGCAAGCTTCGCACTATTTCCAAGCGACATCAGAATCGCCCCGAGCAACTTTCCGCCGGGACATCCCGAGGAACCGTGAGGGTGGCGACTAAATCGCCAAATGGGCCATGGAGTCGGCGGCGCTCGACGCCCAGATCGTGGGCTCGAACGGCCATAAGTCGCAAGTGCTCACGACTTCGTGGTCGAGCAGACGCCGCAGCCCGCCTCCCGAACTTTAGGTCGAGGAGGAGAAGCCCCGGTCATGTTCTTCGACGGCCAAGGTCCTTCAAGCCGGGGGCCGATCCTTATCCTGCCACAGCGCACCGCTAAGGTATGTGGTTCGCTTGGTTTCCAATGACCAACAATGTGGCAGAGTATGAAGCCCTTTCCGGCGGGCTTACGAGCTTGCAAGGCATTGGGTGCGCCATTTGGTCGTGAAGGGCGACTCCACTCGCCATCAACCGGCTCAACAAGGACTACCAAAGGTTTCGAGACTCGATGGCAAAGTACTCGCCGAGGTGCGCAGCCGGAGAAGTGGTTCCGAACTTGAGCTCGTGCACATCCTCGTGAGGGACAACTCCAAGGCGGACTTCCTCCAAGCTCGCTCCTCCGACGATGATATCCCCCGACGTCATCCCGAGACGCCGGCGCCCCATCGGTCTCCGATCAAGGGGTCATGCTCGCCGTGGTCGGCTGGGTATCCCTCCGGCCGAGCCAATCCATAATTTCTTGCAGGCGACACTCGCCACCCGACCGCCGAGAGGAGCAGAATCAAGCGACGGCGAGCTTGTACACACTCGTGGACGCTATGCTCTACAAAGGAATGTTTCGGTGTCTTGACACGGTGCATCTCTCGCGAAGAGGGTAGGTATCTCATGAACGACATTCACTCAGCTCGGGGAGCACACTCTTCAAACAGACGATGGTCGGCAAGGCCTTCCGCATGGGGTATTATCGCCAACAAAGACTTTAGGATGCTCGTGATATTGTCCGCACTTGCCGAAAGCATGCCAATTCCACGCCCGAAGTCGATCACCGCCTACGCGCTTCCGCACCATCCCGCCGCTTGGCCCTTCTCGACGTGGGGTGGATATCTCGCCCTTTTCCTCAAAGCACGGAGGAAAGAAGTTCTTGTTCGCCGTTGTTGATACCTTCACCAAGTGGATCGGCTGAACCGTCTCGACCATAACCGCCGGGCGCCGCTCATTTTTCCGCTTGTTCGTTGTCACCAGCACGGGTTCCTGCAAAATTATCACCGATAACGGTACTCGGTTTACTCAGGAGTTGTTCCAGAGTTTTACGAGGAGCTCGGCATCAAAGTATGCTTCGCTCAAATGGCTCACCCTCAGAGCAACGGGCAGCGGAACAAGCCAACGGGCAAATCATCCAGTATGCCAAGAAACGAAAGTTGCGATGAGCTCTAACGCATGCAAGACTGGTGTACGAACTTCCCACCGCCTCTATGGTCTATTCAGACCACGACAAGCCGAGCCATTGTGGTCCACACCCTTCCAAATCGTGTTCGCACCGGCCGCCCCGCCTCCCGAGGTTTACTGGCTCGCCAGTGGTCACTTTGGTCGACCAAGTCGACTTCGAGCATGAGCGGTCTCGACCTCACCTCGCAGAAGAAGTAAGATGCAGCATCGCCACGATCAACGACTACCCGCAAGCTCTTTGCGCACATGCGCCTCGGTTGGTACGACTAGGAAGCTCCTTGTTGGGGACCTAGCCCCGAGGAGGATTCAGGCTCGCCCAACACCAACAAGTTATCCCCACGTGGGAGGGTCCCTATAGAGTCGCTTCAACAGATCGCACGGGCTTACTCTACTAGCGATGCCCAATGGCAGAGAGCTCTCTAGCTCGTGGAACATAGATCACCTTCGAAGTTTTATGTAACGCCTATACCTTGAATTTTAATAAAGTCGTTTTTTATTCTCGCTTTTATGTCGCTACTCTCGTGTTGATACGGTCCTCTTTGTCCGAGACTCCTTTTTCTTCACGACTTCAGACGCAGCGATTTGCTCTTGGTCTAAGTGTCGCGAGCTTGACGCTCACCCCTGTGAGAGACGAGCTAAACGTAGTTTAACCTCTTCGTAATCTAGCTCAACCTCGCGTTCTCGCCCGACCCAAGAGCCTCGCCACTTTGACTGTGGAGCGGTGCACACGGTCGCAGTTGTGATTCGAACGTTAGCCCGGGCGTAACCATCTCTTTATCACTGTTGTCACGTCTATGTCCCCTGCGGACTTTTTCTCCATTCTGTAGGTCATGTTTGCTAGCGTGCAAATCTTGTGCCCAAGGTCGGTGTTGCTCGACCTCGGACCCAACGAGGGCTGGATAAGGGTATCCTGTTGGTATACGACCTACGGCGCTTGACTAGGAACGAAAAGGCCAAACACCAAATGTACTCGCCTAAGCGGAGGAAACGAATGGGGTGAGAGTCCTCTACTTTCCAAAAGTAGCATAGCTCTATTAACACGTTTTGTCTTAAGCCTTTACAGATCGGCCATCTCGCGGGCAAGCCTCTCCTACTCGAGCTCGTCGACCTTGGCCCTCAAGGTCAACAAATCGCCTGTACTAGAGAGTTTCCTTGAGTGCTCCGTGGCTCGGTGTCGCAAGGCCCGGAGTTGGGCCATGGCGCGCTGGCCGCGCTTTTTGGCGCGCCGAGCTTCCTTCAAGCTCACACCTTGGCATGAAGCTCGAGGATGCCTTCACGAGAAGCCGCTTGTTCCGCAGAAGCTTTCTCCAGCGCCACGACCTTGGCTCGCTCGGCCTCGAGGGCCTCACTGGTGTGCTCGAGCTTCCCTTCAAGCTCCAGGATTTTGGCCTCGAGTTCTGGGCGCCTGGCCGGCTAGAAGGCGCCAGACTGCAGCTGCTTTCTCCAAGGCCTCGACCTTGGCCCGCTGCCTCGAGCGCCTTGGCTTAACGCTGCACTCTTGCTCCATGGCCTTAAAGCCAAACTCGCCGGAGACCCTAGTCCGCCGAGCTCGGCCGCCAGGTAACCTCCTGCGCTAACATCGCTCGGGCGGCTCTTCAAGTTCCCGCCTTCGCCGAGCTCCTCCCGATCAACCTCAATGGTCCCGATGAGCTCGAGCGCCAACCTCGCGCCTCCACCACGCTTAGGAGGCTCCTTAGCACGCCGGCGTGCTTTTGGAAGCCTCGCGAGACCTTGGGAGACGCATCGATCGCCTTCATGACAGGAGGGTGGCCCGAGATAAGCGACAAGGAACTCAAGCTAAGCTAGAAGGTATGTGGAGGAGTCCTTACCCCGCGAACTCAGCTCTCGGGCTTGCGGCTGTATTCCTCACGATCGCCGACACGATCATGGAGATCTCTTCGCTTGCCGCCCACGACTCCTAGGGTGAAGTCGGCGAACGACCACCCAAGACGCCGAGCCGGACCTTCTGGCCCCACGCTGGCGGCGGCCCGGGATCCGTCGCCGCTTCCCGGAGGGCCCAACTCACAGGCAGAAGGCGCGGCGGCGAATTAGACTCGACTCGGTGGTCGGGCCCGCTGCTCTCCGGCCGGAGGCGGTGTCGTCCGGGCCTGCAGCGATCATCCTCCGTGGCTCGAGGAATCACGGCTCGGCCCAGTGCTTGCCAGTGCCGAGCAGCCCGAGGCGCTCATGGTGGCTCTCCGGTGGTCGGGGCGCGCCCTCGGCGCCAAGCAACGGTGGGCAAGAGGGTCTGGGGCCTCGCTGGCCGTGGCTATCGTGACTGGTGCTCTCCCACGCCGACTTTAGGGGGTCGGGGCACGACGCCCTCCACCTCGCCGAAGGTCGAAATCTGCCGTCGTGGGCCGAAGCAAACTCTTCGCCCGTTGCCGACGCTTGGTCGAACTCGCCGCACGACCGACGAGGCTTGGCGACCCGATGGGGTCCGTCGGCGAGAGGGTCACAAGGGCCAACATGTAGTCGATCGGCCTCCTCGGACTCGGACTGCATACGACAATAGCCATCGTCCAAACGGCAAGTTTCGAGCCTCGGGTGCTCAAGGTCTGCGATCAAAAACATACACTAAGCCGGAAAGATGCGGGGAAGATAGTAGTCCAGGAATCCAGGAATTTACCTGGGTTACCAGCCTTCGCCTCGTTGAGGGTCGGCGAAGGTCTTGTTGCCTCAAGGCTGATGGGGCACTTCACTTGTGTGTCCTCGCGACCGGGGGCCTGAGCTCTGACTGGCCCACGTCATCCGGCTGGCGTGAGTTCGAGTTTGAGGTCCCGGGCCGGAGAGGGCTCGAGGACCTGGCGGCGGCCACCGCGCTCTGCTGCTGCGAAGAGGAAAACTCATCAACCAGCAAGGCACACGAGCACGGGCTCGGGGGCTCGACCGGCGGGATCCTTACCATGGTGCGGTCACTCCACTCAACATGAGGTTTCTTCGCCTCTGGCGATTCGCTTTACCGGAAGGCCTCTTCTTCCTTTTTGCTTTTGCCCCCGGGCAATGGAGCATCCGCCGCCATGTCGTAACAGCTCCCGATGGTCTGCGACTTGAAAGGATCAAGGAGGGCCCTGTGGTCGCCAGTCGAGCCATTGGTGGGATGGCTTACATCGCCTTTCGGCGAGCACGTTCTTCACGCGAGTCATCCATGGAGAAGTTAGCGCCAATTCTTTAACATCTCGCTCATCCTGGCGGCAACCCAAGACTCCTTCAACAACAAGAAGGGAACGACCCTCGAGAGAAGATCGAGGGGCGGACTCGAGCAAGACCACGAGGCAGGGAGGCATACTAGACGACCCTCATGGTCGAGTCGATGCGCCCTTGGATCTTGTAGAACAGGTGTGTCCGCCTCCGCAGGGGGGACACCCGATTCCGCAGGAAGTCAACAGCGATCGCTTGCCGGTGAGACCGCCACGTGCAGAGATGAATGGCGGCAATGGCCTCTTCGCGGCCTCGGGATCGTCGCGCCTGGGGTCTCTTTCTTCCCGCCGACGGGCTTTCTCAGATGACAGTGCAGGTCGAGTTCCCCTTTCTTCAGTAGAACCTTTGCCGGACCATGGCCCGAGGGAGTCCCAAGCTTGGATCTTGGGAAGGACCACTTGAGCCTGTCCTGCCATCGGAAGTAGAGGCATCCGACCACGGGTCCTTCCCAGAGCGGAAGAGGTCAAGTATCGAAGAAGAGCGAGGGGTTGGGAGGATTCTAGGAACCCCTACGCACAGATGGGAGAAGATGGCGAGAGTAAGAATGGAGTTTGGCACTGTGTTTATGAGCTCGATCTCAAGAATCGGTGAGGACCACGGAGAGGAACTCGCTCTTTGGGGTCCTTGAGTCGAAGAGGATATAGTGCTCTTGCAAACGATCTGCCTGTCCCTAGGGCGTGGGCTCGATCAAGGTTCCCAAGCCGCCATGTGAATGGATCAAGCAACCCCTGTGGTCTCGAGTTCCTTCATCCTTGCAGCGACAGATGCTCCTCCCTAGGTTGGCCATGGCGGTCGCGGCGATTCCGGTCGAAGGCGGGGGAGGAGGTTTTTTGCTTGGGCACGGAGGCTTGGAAGACGAAGGGTGCTGGTCGGGAAGTTTCCTCAATAGTCGCTGAGGTTTTAGGTTTATAACCCGCACCGTCGCCAAATCCAGTCTGCGGTGCTTCGAGGGACGCGCCGGCCACGATTTGACAGGTGCAATTAAGGCCTGGGTTGCGGTTTTGAGACATAGCAGGTGTCCACCAACTGCTTGCATCCGTACCAGGGTTCCGGAGATCAAGAGGCGCTAGGTGTCGTTTCATCACGGCCTGGCGTTCGTTTTCGACTCAAGACCTTCTCCACATAGTGGGATTGCGAGAGAGTAATCCCACTCTCATCCTTAATAAGCTTGATGTTCAGAATTACATCACTTCTCCCGAGATCTTTCATATCAAATTTCTTTGATGAAAAGACTTGACCTCATTGATCACATCAATATTTGTGCCAAAGATCAAGATATCGCCCACATAAAGGCACAATATAACTCCTTCACCCCCACCATAGCGATAGTATACACATCTATCGGCCTCATTAATGACAAAGTTCGCGAGAAGTCAAAGTGGTGTCGAACTTCTCATGCCATTGCTTAGGTACTTGTTTGAGCCATACAAAGATTTCAATAATTTTACACCTTGCTCTCTTGACCCTTTACTACATACCCATCAGTTGCTCCATGTAGATTTCCTCATCTAACTCTCCATTAAGAAAGCCGCCTTCACGCCCATCCGATGAACGAGAAGACCATATGAGGCAGACCAGAAAGTAATACTTAATGGTGGTCATTCTAGCAACAGTGAATAAGTATCAAAGAAATCTTCGCCTTCTTTTTTTGGTGTAACCCTTAGCCAAGTTGAGCCTTGTACTTCTCAATAGTACCATCAGGCCTAAGCTTCTTCTTGAACACCCACTTACAACCCACAGGTTTACACCCATAGGGCCGTTCAGTCACCTCCCAAGTCCCATTGGCGAGAATCGAGTCCATCTCATTCTGGACAGCTTCTTTCCAATTATCTGCATCTGGAGATGCATATGCCTCTGCAATGGACGTGGGAGTATCATCCACGAGGTACACAATGAAATCATTGCCAAAGGATTTTTCAATCCTCATCTCTTGCTCTTTCTAGGAGCTTCATTGTCATCCTCCTCTAGGATTTTCTCGAGTGGTTGCTCAGAAGACTCAACAGGTGTAATGGTCTCAGGAATTATCTCAGAAGAAAAACTAGAAGTGCTATGCATATGTTTCATCGGAAATATATTCTCAAAAAACGAGCATCACGAGACTCCATAATAGTATCAACATACATATCGGGCACATCGATTTAACTACTAAAATCTATAAGCGATGTTCACCGAGCATATCCTAGAAAGACACAATCCATCGTCTTAGGCCGAGCTTACGCTTTTTGTTAATCGGTACATTGACTTTCGCCAAGCATCCCCATGTGCGCAAGTAAGAAAGTGATGGTTTTCTTCCAACCCACTTCTCATAAGGGTCTTTTCCATGTTTCGCTGGGAACTCTATTCAGACATGACATGAAGTCAACACAGCCTCCCCACCATGCCTTAGATAAACCAAAGAAGGTCTAACATGGCATTCACCAAGTCGGTCAACAGTGCGGTTTTTCCTCTCGGCAATCCCGCTTGATTCAAGCGAGTAGGAGGTGTCCTCTCATGAATAATACCATGTTCGCATGTAAATCATCAAAGATTTTGGGAAAAATTCGCCACCACGATCCGACCTAAGACGCTTGATCTTTTCTCTAGTTGATTTTCAACTTCACTTTATAGACTTTAAAGTAGTCTAGCGTCTAGTCCTTAGTTTTCAACAAGTAAACATAGCAAAATCTAGTCGATCATCAATCAATGTCATGAAATATCTCTTTCCACCCTTTGTCAACACACCATTCATCTCGCAGATCGAATGTATGAGTTCTAGAGGTGCCAAGTTCCTCTCCTCACCACTTTGTGAGGCTTTCGAGGTTGCTTCGATTGCACACAACTATAGCACTTAGAACCTTTGGCAATAGTGAAATTCGAATTAAACTCATGCCGAAAGCCGATTCATAAGACCAAAATTAATGTGGCATAAACGAGAGTGCCAAGTACTCAGATCATCATTAACACTACCACAGATATGGTTCACAGACTTATTATTGAAATCTGAAAGGAAAAGCGGAACAAGCCTCCGCAGACTCATAGCCTTTACTAATAAATAGTCCATGCTTGGACACAACTACTTTATTGGACTCTAACACTACCTTAAACCCATCTCCGCATAGAAGGGAGCCATTAACGAGATTCTTGTTGATAGAAGGGACATGTCAGACGCTCCTTAGTCGCACGATTTTTCCGAAGTGAACTTCAGATCCACCGTGCGGTGCCATGAGCGTAAGCATGTGACCCATTCCCCATCGGGACGGAAGAACCCGAATGACCTGATAAGAAGAGAACATATTGATGTCGTAACACACATGAACGTTAGCACCAGTATCAATCCACCAACTGGAAGATCTGAAATCGAGAATCTGAAGGTAAATTACCATACCTCGCGTCTCCAAAGATTGCTAGCGGTCACCGTGTTGTTGTGACCTTGGACGTCATCCTTTGCTGGCCTTTTTCCTCGACGGTCCGCACGATCGGGGCATTCCTTGAAAAGTGTCCGACCTCACCACATGTGAAGCAGGCAGCTCGGCCTTGTTCATCTTCTTCTTCTTGAAGTTGGTAGTCTTGTTAGGCTTATTTTTCCCTTTGTTCTTGCCGTAGTTCTTACGAACCATGTTGGCGCTGGATCGCCCTCGGCTCCTTTACCATTGGAATCCTTAGTCGAGCCTCTCTTCAACATCAAGGGACGCCATCGGGTTTCGATCGATATCTTTGTCCTCTTATGTTTTAGAGTAGTGTCAAACTCCTCCACGAAGGAGGAGTTTTGCAATAATGCAACCGCCACAAAAGGATCGGGTAAGACACATTCCAGAGTTCGAGTTCCTTGACAATGCATCAGATCTCATGGGCTTGCTCTACAACAGAGCGATTATCACCATCTTATAGTCATGAAAATTCTCCATGACATACGCTTCATCGCCAAGATCCGATGCAATCGAACTTGGCGTTCAACAGATCCCACAAGACCTTCAAGGCGTCATTATGTGCATGTACACATCACACGACGATCGGCAAGAACGCTAAGAATGCATCCCACTTAAGAGAGTATTGGCATCCGTGAAACTCTTCGCCGCTCGGCAGAGAGATCACCTTCAGCTTGCCTTTACTAACCCGAATACATTCATAGTCAGAAGCGAGCGTGACCTTGACTTGCCACCTCTTAAAGTGCACACCTGAGAATTTCTCCGGCCTCGGTCGTCGGCAAATCCAGCCATTGTTAATCCAAAGAAATGTCTACAATAAGGTTTTTGGATTGTTGAGAAATTAGACATTTTCCAGATTAAAGTCCTAATATAAAGCATGAATAGCATCACGAAACTAGCATGCATCTCTAACATACTAGACAAAGACGAACAACATTATCGCCTTGATAAACATGATTAACCACAAAACAAGAACAGATTGAACGATCGAAGCGGTAGAAGATGCGACGGCGTAGGCAGTGCAGATCTTGATGTTGACGTGGGACGACGTTGATGACGGCGTCGCAGAGTCGTGGCGACGACGCCCAGCGAGCAGAACAGAAGACGAGCCGTGGCGAAGATCTTGAGCAATCGCGAGCGCTTCCTAAAACCTTATTCGCCCTCTCCGGTGCGTAATCGCAAAGACGAAGGGTTCGGAGACCGCTCTCCCGATCGCGGATGCACGCGGCGCTTCGGGATGGAGGCGGCTCTAAAGGCAAGCAGCGAGCGAGAGGTGGCAAAACCCTAATGTTTCGTGTGTATTCTCCACGTGGGTGGCGCAGATATATAGGAGTTCGTAACCGTGATGATCATGACTCAAGACGTGCCACGATCGGAGTGCATTACGGAATCCTTATCTCATACCGCAACCGCGATAATCCCGATTAGCAAAAGAATAAAGCGCAAAGGAGGTGCGTCACATGAGGCTCGACCGGATTTCGACGAACCATTCACGCAGTGCCGTGATGCCGCGCCTCGCCCCCGCCCGAGCCAGCCCGGCCCGGCGGCGAGGCGAGGCAGCGTGTGGGCTTTCTTCTTCTCCTTGCCATGCTTCTAGGAAGGTGGAGAGAACTCTCCCTTATAAATTGGTCATCCTCCACCTCCACAAGCAATATGGGACTAATGCTTGCACACATGCCTCCTCATGAATGGGCCTTTGAGATTTTCTAGGATTTAATTGTCTCAATTAAATGGGCTTGGCCCAAATAATCCAACAATCCCCCACCAGATCTCAAGGTCCATTTAGAGATTTGCCAATACTCACTACTGTTTAATATACCAGCGTTTCAAGCAGAGATTAAGTTGAACTTCTGCCTAGAGCTTCAAGTTACATCCATCCACAACTTGAACAATGGACTATGCCTTGAATTGCAAGTTTTGTGTGAATGAGTTTCACTCAAAGTCATAATCGACACTGGCTGCCAAGAGCCTTCTCGCATGGTGGAGCATATGAGTCGACTCTATGGTCTCTTCATGAGCTTACTAGAGATCACCCGAGTCTCATAGATCTGCGATTTTAGACAATCGGGCTCATATAGGTGTGTTCTTTCAAGAATGCTCAGAGAACAAAGATCTTCGCTAGTTATAGCCAATAGAAACACATTAAGGCATATCGCCATCCTGCCTTACAGCATTTTGAGAGTATTGCATCTTCACCTAGAGAGGGTAACAGATTACTCTCCTCAGTTCGCCAATAGCTTGTTTTACCCAGGACCCAATTCACGGGATCTCCGATCACAAAGGTCGGGGTTACCACTATTGCAACTTATATGGGTCTCATACCCATCTCCTCGATGCACCTTCTATCACATTCCGTGATAGTCCCTTCGTAAAGGATCTCGCCAGTTTTTGTCTGCTTGAATATAAGTCA
Source organism: Guadua angustifolia (assembly GCA_036346375.1). NCBI lineage: Eukaryota > Viridiplantae > Streptophyta > Magnoliopsida > Poales > Poaceae > Guadua > Guadua angustifolia. The sequence continues at coordinate 2,984,792 of CM070517.1, forward strand.
CACTTATAACTCCGAGTTTCTCAATTTCCGACAGACTTGACCGTCTTTTGACGTGTCTTGATGACTTCAGATTATCCTTAGCACTGTTTCACTTTAGCAATCATGCATTGATTATCACAGTTCATAAGGATAGCGGTATTGGTTTTTCAACCACCGGCAAGTCCATCAAGAGCTCACGCACCAATCTGCCTCTCAAAGGGTCAGATCTAAAGCAAATGAGCTCCGCCCATGGTTGACCTTGTCAAGATGGTCTGCTTGCAAGACCTCCATGACATCGCACCACCACCAATGGTAAACACATATCCACCGGTGGCATAGAGCTCATCTACATCGTAAATCCAGTTCGAGTCATCAGATCCTCAAGCATCGCAGGTGCCCTGAATAGTGAATCGCATAACTCATAGTACCTTTCAAATAGCGCATTACCCTTTCAAGTGCATGCCAATGATCGTAACCCGGTTTGACATGAACCTACTCAATTTGCTCACAAAGAAATGATATATCGTGTCTCGCTGCACTAGCAAGATACATAAGTGAACCGATAACTGAGAATATCTCAATTGGTTTAAGCCAATTCTCTTATTCTTTCTCGGTGTCACACGGGATCATAAGGAGTGGAAGAGGGCTTGTCAGTCCATAAAGCCAAACCGCTCAAGACCTTCTCCACATAGTGGGATTGCGAGAGAGTAATCCCACTCTCATCCTTAATAAGCTTGATGTCTGAATTACATCGGCTTCTCCCTGATCTTTCATATCAAATTTCTTTGTGTAAAAGACTTGACCTCATTGATCACATCAATATTTGTGCCAAAGATCAAGATATCGTCCACATAAAGGCACAATATAACTCCTTCACCCCCACCATAGCGATAGTATACACATCTATCGGCCTCATTAATGACAAAGTTCGCAGGTCAAAGTGGTGTCGAACTTCTCATGCCATTGCTTAGGTGCTTGTTTGAGCCATACAAAGATTTCAATAATTTACACACCTTGCTCTCTTGACCCTTTACTACATACCCATCAGTCGCTCCATGTAGATTTCCTCATCTAACTCTCCATTAGGAAAGTGTCTTCACGCCCATCCGATGAACGAGAAGACCATATGAGGCACCAGGAAAGTAATACTCTAATGGTGGTCATTCTAGCAACAGTGAATAAGTATCAAAGAAATCTTCGCCTTCTTTTGGGTGTAACCCTTAGCCACAAGCCGAGCCTTGTACTTCTCAATAGTACCATCAGCCTAAGCTTCTTCTTGAACACCCACTTACAACCCACTGTGTTTACACCCATAGGGCCGTTCGGTCACCTCCCAAGTCCCATTGGCGAGAATCGAGTCCATCTCATTTCGGGACAGCTTTTTTCCAATTATCTCGATCCGAGATGCATATGCCTCTGCAATGGACGTGGGAGTATCATCCACGAGGTACATAATGAAATCATTGCCAAAGGATTTTTCAATCCTCCGTCTCTTGCTCTTTCTAGGAGCTTCATTGTCATCCTCCTCTAGGATTTTCTCGAGTGGTTGCTCGGAAGACTCAACAGTGTAATGGTCTCGTGAATTATCTCGTAAGAAAAACTAGAAGTGCTATGCATATGTTTCATCGAAATATATTCTCAAAAACGAGCATCACGAGACTCCATAATAGTATCAACATACATATCGCACATCGATTTAACTACTAAAAATCTATAAGCGATTCACGAGCATATCCTAGAAAGACACAATCCATCGTTTTAGGCCCGAGCTTACGCTTTTGTTAATCGGACATTGACTTTCGCCAAGCATCCCCATGTGCGCAAGTAAGAAAGTGATGGTTTTCTTCCAACCCACTTCTCATAAGGGTCTTTTCCATGTTTCGTTGGGAACTCTATTCAGACATGACATGAAGTCAACACTGCCTCCCCACCATGCCTTAGATAAACCAAAGAAGGTTCAACATGGCATTCACCAAGTCACCAACAGGCGGTTTTTCCTCTCGGCAATCCCGCTTGATTCAAGTAGTAGGGAGGTGTCCTCTCATGAATAATACCATGTTCCGCATGAAATCATCAAAGATTTTGGGAAAAATTCGCCACCACGATCCGACCTAAGACGCTTGATCTTTTTCTCTAGTTGATTTTCAACTTCACTTTATAGACTTTAAAGTAGTCTAGCGCCTCGCCCTTAGTTTTCAACAAGTAAACATAGCAAAATCTAGTCGCATCATCAATCAATGTCATGAAATATCTCTTTCCACCCTTTGTCAACACACCATTCATCTCGCATGATCGTAATGTATGAGTTCTAGAGGTGCCAAGTTCCTCTCCTCACCGCCTTGTGAGGCTTTCGAGGTTGCTTCGATTGCACACAACTATGGCACTTAGAACCTTTGGCAATAGTGAAATTCGAATTAAACTCATGCTGGAAAGCCGATTCATAAGACCAAAATTAATGTGGCATAAACGAGAGTGCCAAGTACTGTGATCATCATTAACACTACCACGATATGGTTCAGACTTATTATTGAAATCTGAAAGGAAAAGCGAACAAGCCTCCGTGACTCATAGCCTTTACCAATAAATAGTCCATGCTTGGACACAACTACTTTATTGGACTCTAACACTACCTTAAACCCATCTCGCATAGAAGGAGCCATTAACGAGATTCTTGTTGATAGAAGGGACATCTCTGACGCTCCTTAGTCGCACGATTTTTCGAAGTGAACTTCAGATCCACGTGCGCTGCCATGAGCGAAGCATGTGACCCATTCCCCATCGTGACGGAAGAATCCCGAATGACCGATAAGAAGAGAACATATTGATGTCGAACACACATGAACGTTAGCACCAGATCAATCCACCAACTGGAAGATCAAATATCGAGAATACTGAAGGTAAATTACCATACCTGCGTCAAAGATTGCTAGCGGTCACGTGTTGATGACCTTGGACGCCTCATCCCATGTTGGCTTTTTTTCCTCGACGGTGCGCACGATCGGGGCATTCCTTGGAAAAGTGTCCGACTCACCACATGTGAAGCAGAGCAGCTCAAATTTTGTTCATCTTCTTCTTCTTGAAGTTGGTAGTCTTGTTAGGCTTATTTTTCCCTTTGTTCTTGCCGTAGTTCTTCCGAACCATGTTGGCGCTGGATCGCCCTCGGCTCCTTTACCATTGGAATCCTTAGCTCGAGCCTTTCTTCAACATCAAGGGACGCTATCGGGTTTTCGATCGATATCTTTGTCCTCTTATGTTTTAGAGTAGTGCCAAACTCCTCCACGAAGGAGGAGTTTTGCAATAATGCAACCGCCACAAAAGGATCGTAAGACACATTCCAGAGTTCGAGTTCCTTGACAATGCATCAGATCTCATGGGCTTGCTCTACAACAGAGCGATTATCACCATCTTATAGTCATGAAAATTCTCCATGACATCTGATTCATCTTCAGATCCGATGCACCGAACTTGGCGCTCAACAGATCCCACAAAGACCTTCAAGGCTCATTATGTGCATGTACACATCACACAGACGATCGGCAAGAACGCTAAGAATGCATCCCACGAAGAGAGTATTGGCATCCGTGAAACTCTTCTGCTGCTCGGCAGAGAGATCACCTTCAGGCTTGCCTTTACTAACCCAGAATACATTCATAGTCATAAGCGAGCGTGACCTTGACTTGCCACCTCTTAAAGTGCACACCAGAGAATTTCTCCGGCCTCAGTGCGTCGGCAAATCCAGCCATTGTTAATCCAGTAAAATGTCTACAATAAGGTTTTTGGATTGTTGAGAAATTAGACATTTTCCAGATTAAAGTCCGAATATAAAGCATGAATAGCATCACAGAAACTAGCATGCATCTCTCTAACATACTAGACAGCACGAACAACATTATCGTCTTGATAAACATGATTAACCACAAAACAAGAACAGATTGAACGTACTGAGCGGTAGAAGATGCAGACGAAGTAGCTGGTGCAGATGCAGTGTTGACGTGGACGACGTTGATGACGGCGCGTCGCAGAGTCGTGGCGGCATTTACGCCCAAAGAAGCAGAACAGAAGACGAGCCGTGGCGAAGATCTTGAGCGATCGCGAGCGCTTCCTAAAACCTTATTCGCCCTCTCCGGTGCAGAATCGCAAAGACGAAGGGTTCCGGAGACTCGCTCTCCCGATCGCGGATGCGTCGGCGCTTCGGGATGGAGACGGCCACTTCTGGCGGCGCAGCGGCGTAGAGGTGGCAAAACCCTAATGTTCTCGTGTGTATTCTCCACGGGTGGCGGTGGCGCAAGATATATAGGAGTTCGTAATCGTGATGATCATGACTCAAGACGTGCCACGATCGGAGTCTCATTACGGAATCCTTATCTCATATCGCAACCGCGATAATCCCGATTAGCAAAAGAATAAAGCGCAAAAGGAGGTCTGCGTCTCGCGAGGCTCTGGACCGATTTCGACGGACCATTCACGCAGTGTCGCATGCTCGCGCCCCGCCGCCCGCCGAGCCAGCCTGCCCGAGGCGAGGCGAGGCGAGGCGCAGCAGCGTGTGGGCTTTCTTCTTCTCCTTGCCATGCTTCTAGGAAGGTGGAGAGAACTCTCCTTATAAATTGGTCATCCTCCACCTCCACAAGCAATATGGGACTAATGCTTGCACACATGCCTCCTCATGAATGGGCCTTTGAGATTTTCTAGGATTTAATTGTCTCAATTAAATGGGCTTGGCCCAAATAATCCAACAGATCTGTGCTGATGGAGTGTCAAACAAGTGAACACCGGTTGTTAACAGATGTATACTATATACCGAAGTTGAAGAACAACATTATTAGTTTGAAGCAGTTGGATGAAAATGGCTGCAAAGTTGTTCTTGAAGATGGGTATTTGAAGCTCTTGGACAGACAGCGCAGGTTATTGGCTAAAGTGAGAAGAACCAAGAATAGGTTGTATATGTTAAACATCCAACTCTGCAGACCAGTGTGTTTGTTGGCAAATCACAGTGAGGAAGCTTGGTTGTGGCATTCCAGATTTGGTCACATCAACTTCCAAGCCCTAAAGAAGCTAGCTCAAGAAGACAAGGTAGATGGGATGCCTTTAATTAATCAAGTTGACAGAGTCTGTGATGGGTGTATGTTGGGAAAGCAGAGAAGACTTTCTTTTCCAACAGAAGCAGTGTATCGGGCACAAAAGCCACTTGAATTGATGCATGGTGATTTATGTGGCCTGATCACGCCGGAAACACATGGTGGTAAGAAATATTTTTTGCTGCTAGTTGATGATTTCTCTCGGTTTATGTGGCTAGTACTGCTAAGGCTATTCACAGTGCATTGTATCTTGTCACAATACCCAAAGCTGCCATATCATATGATATTATAGAAGATACAACTATCCCAGTGCATGGTATCATGGATTGTTTCTTAGTCCCTACAAGATAATTAAATGCTAGATGTATATGAGAGTATGAATTGTGGGCCACTTAGATGATTCAAGTTTCAATGTCTATGATTTCGTGCCCAAGTGGTATCTTCCTCAAGATATAGCTTTCTTCTCTCCCCTCTTAACTCTCTTGCCACATCATCAAAAATACTTATGTGGCATGCATTAAATAAGTATGTTACCATGCACTGGGAATAGCTTAAGAAGCAAGATGAAGCTTTTGATACGTTCAGGAAGGTGAAGAAGGCAGCCGAAGTGGAGTCTGGGCATATTTTGAAAGAATTCCAAACAGACCGAGGTGGCGAATTCACTTCAAATGAGATCGGTCACTTTTGTGATGATCTCGAGATTAAGCATTTTCTCACGGCACCATATTCACCACAACAAAATAGCATCGTTGAGAGGAGGAATCAAACTGTGGTTAATATGGCCCGATGTTTGCTAAAGAGCATGAATGTGCCTGGAAGTTTTTGGGATGAAGTGGTTACAACAGCAGTGTATTTGTTGAATGGATCACCGACTAAGAGTGTCATAGCAATGACACCTTATGAGGCATGACATAAGAAGAAACCGAAAGCGCGACATCTACGCACGTTTGGGTGTCTAGCTTATGTAAAAAAGGTTGGAACTCACCTCACAAAGTTAGCAGATCGCAGTACCACAATGGTCTTTATTGACTATGAATCAGGGTCAAAAGCATATCAGATGTATGATCCAGTAGCAAAGAAGTTGCATATAACTAGAGATGCTATTTTTGATGACGGAAAGAAGTGGGATTGGTAGTCAGTGAAATAACCCAAAAATTTCAAAAATGGTTTTCTTTCGCCCTCTTGGACTTTATTTGGTTTTATTTGAATTTTTCCGGATTTATTTGAATTTTGGTTTGGCTTAAATTTAGAACCCTTTCCCTTTTGGGAAATCTTGCCATTTTTGGCGCCTTTCCTTTTTGGCCACATCCATTTCCGGCCAACTCTTTTCTCGGCCCATTTCCTTGGCCCGTTTCTCCTTTCTCTCCCACGCTGGCCCACCGCCCAGTTCCCCTCCTTCTTCCTCTCTTGAGACCACACTGTCTTTCGTGCCGCCCACCATCAAGACGTCGCCGCCCTACCACCGCCTCCTTCTCCTTCTCCTCACACACAAGACTTGCCGCAGGCCACACAGGCCTGGTCTTCCCTCCTGCCATGCCGTGCTCCCTCCTTTCTCTCTCCTCACTTGACACCTCTCTCTCCTCTCCCGCCGCTATAAAACCCCACCGAGCCACCATTTTCGCTTCCCAAGCTCGCAACACTCCCTATTCCCCTCCGCCCATCCATTCCACCTCCCATTTGCGCTCATCCACGCCGTGCCCAAAGCTTCTTCCCCATCTCCGGCTGAGCTCCGCCACGCCACGCTTTCTCTTTCAGCCAACTCCGGCCACCGTTGAGTCTGCCGCAACCTCCTCTCTCCGTTTCTCTAATTCTTCCGAGCTCCGTGTGCTATTTCATGGGATCGCCGCATTCTTCCTCGCGTCCCGGTCACACGCCGCTCGCCTCGCCTGCCGCTAACCGAACCCCACCGGTCAGTCCTCGCCTGCCTCACCGACACTGCCCCGCCTTGACCCTCCTCCGTCTCTCGCTGCCTTGCCACCACCGTCGATCGCCTCCTCATCATTGCGCTCGGGCCTCATTGTCACCGGCAAGACAGATGGGTAGCCCATTTGCTTGCCATACAGGCGAAATAAGAACCTCTGTGCAGCCCAATGCACAAGAGTTCTTTCAATTTCTTTTCGGATTTTAATTTATATAAAATCCGAAAAACCATTTTAAATCCAAGAAAATTCTAGAAAATTCCCCAAAAATTCCCAAAATTCCAAAAATGCCAAAAATACATATTCTTGACCGTTTCGAACCACTGAATCCAAAAATGATCTCCGTTCCGCCATATCAAGTCCAGAAAATTCCCAAAATACCCTTGAACCCTGTTTCGGCCATTTTCTCCCTGATTCTTTTTCCAATTTTCTTTCTTTGTTTTTATTTGTTCGTTTGTTTATTGTTTGCGTTTTCTCGCATTAGATTCGACGTCGAAGCAACCGTCGGCATGAATCTCGGAGCAGGAACAGTACTTGGAGCTGGAGCAGTTCTCGGAACAGCGTCAGGAGCAAGAGTCGTTCGAAGCCAGACACGACATCAACACTTTCTATTTAGGCGAACCCTCGAATCCGCAAGGCAAGCCACACTCCTTGAACATATTGAACCCAGTTCCTTTATAGTATAAATATATTTCTTGTATTGCATTATTTTTGTTATTTTAGAAAACTGGAAAAATGTGGTAGTTTCGAATGACATGATTAGGTACAACCAAATGTTAAACCTGTTGTTATGCCCTAATTCCTTTTTAACCTTAGGCTATAAAATATTGAATCCTCGTAGATGTAGCTACTCACACATTTATTACTTTTAGACAAATGCTTAATCTCAGAAGGTTGGCTTGGTTGGTTTTGTGATTTTATAAAATTGCTACGGTGTGGGGGACAACATTGGGCGGACCACGGGAGGTGGATGCCGGCCCAATCCCCAACCGATGACGAGGCCAAGGTTGTGATATGGTGGTGGTACAGTTGGTATCCATGGTTTGTGGTATGTCATTTGGCTAAGTCTTTGGCATTTAAGGACCGACGTCTTGGGCAAATAAAATAACTTCAGATTCCGCTCAACCACAAGTTGGGCCGGCCAATCTCATTGACATGGTCCAACATAGCTCAAGACATTGTATTTCCTTTTGAATACCTATAGGAATGGCTCCGATTTTGGGGAGCGAAAGAGTCGTTAAGCGGCATCGGTGGAACGGAATGGCGCGGCCATTCGGTTCTCTAACGAGAGGTATCCACAATACTCAGATTGCCGATGGACCGTGGGTCTTGAATATTGCGGATCTTGATCGACCCTCGGGTAGGAGCTAAAAGGGAAGTTCAACGAAATGCTATGATTATCCGGCCGACGCATGCATTAAAGTTGCATGTTTGTTGGCGCTTGGCACTAACGGTCGATGATATCTTGTGGGTAAAGCTGAGCACCTCTGCAGAGTGATATCAATGGTATTCGAATACGCCGTGCTTCCGGTTAATGAAGTGAGTTAATTTAGGGTGATTCTCAGAATCGCTACCTGTAGTTTTTAATTAAAACACATCGAGGATGTGAACTTTGCAAATGACCCCCTGTTATATATTTATTGCTATTTATGGTTTGTATTTCAAATGTAAAATGAAAATTGATATTGACAACTTGCATCCACAGTACTCCAAACCGGTGCCTACCTTTGTTTATCATTGCATGTAATATTCAGAATTTTCCGTGTGGTTTGTTGAGTACGGTTGTGTACTCACCCTTGCTCCCAATTCCCCCCCCTCCTTAGATTTCCTTTGAAGAGGGCGAGTTCCAGAAGACCGTAGATGACGATGTTATTTGGTTTTGGAGACCTTGATCTATCTGCTCAAGCGTTTCCTGTGGGTGTTCTGTAATGTATTCGGTGCCAGCCGCACCTTTTGTAAAACCTTGGCCGTTAGGCCCTTATTTCGTCTATAAAATGTTCGCACTTGCTCTTTTATCAAGCAATGTACACTTGGTTACCTGCAGCTAAAATCTTGGGTAGCTGCAAAGGTATTTATACGCACCCCCTGAAAAGGGCGGTCCGTCACAGTCAGATTGTGGACAGCAGTAAGGAACGTTTCATGAGAGGTTCACTGTCGAGGTTGCTACTGCTAGTAGTGTTGGTGAAGTTGAATCAGTGCCGATGGAACCACAACAATCACAGCCACCTGATTTTTATGAGCCGTCAACACCAAGCACACCAGCAACAACTTTGGGAGCGCCTGGAATGTTGTACATGCCTACAACACCTGCAACATCCACGACAGCAGACCCTGTAGCATTCACGGAACAAAACTCTACAGCGAGTACAGCAGCAACTTCAGCATCATCCTTGGCAGCAAGTCCAGCAACGACCATAGCTGCAACACCAGCAGCTTCCACAGCAAGTTTCACACCAAGGTCTAGTGAAGGGCCTCAGTGTGAGCGAAGTTTGAAGGAGATATATGATGCTACTTCTGAAATTGAGTACAAATACTATGGCTTTTGCTTGCTGGGAATAGAAGAACCAACAAGTTTTGAAGAAGCTTACAAGGAAAAGAATTGGAGGCTTGCAATGCTGGAGGAGATGAAATCCATTCAAGGAAATGGTACTTGGGAACTCACTGCCTTACCAAATAGATGTAAACCAATTGGTTTAAAGTGGGTGTACAAGCTCAAGAAAAATTCCAGTGGAGAAATTGTGAAGTATAAAGCAAAGCTTGTTGCAAAGGGCAATGTTCAGCGTCAAGGCATAGATTATGAGGAGGTTTTCACTCCTGTGGCCAGAATTGAAATAGTGAAGCTTCTCATTGCAGTTGCAGCTCAAAAGAGATGGGAGGTGCATCATATAGATGTCAAATCCGCATTTCTAAATGGAGAACTTGCCGAGGAGGTGTATGTATCTCAGCCACCCAGATTTATTGTTAAAGGAGAAGAGGAGAAGGTCTTGAAGTTGCACAAAGCCTTGTATGGGTTAAAGCAAGCACCCAGGGCATGGAATTCAAAACTGGACAAAACCTTAGTTGAATTGGGGTTCTTGAAATGTCCAGATGAGCATTCTGTGTACATGAGGAAACAAGATACTTCTAATATTTTGGTTGGTGTATATGTTGATGATCTAGTCATAACAGGAGAAAGCACCAAAGAAATTGGAATGAGTCTGTAGGATCGAATGACGTCAATCAGAGGGGGGGTGAATGATTGCGCGGAAGCTAAAATCAAAATTTTCTTGATTCACAAAACCCCCTAAATTAATTATGAAACATTGCTCTCGGTTTCAACAAAAAACAGATTAATAGATGTTCACTAAAACCGTAATTCCTGAAGATCCAACCGTCAGATTGACATGAAATTTTAACTGTGTAAACTATATCCAAATCCAAAACTAACGCAATAAGAATCACCTCAATCGGATATACGGATCTAGAATTATGACCTTCACAAGTTGACTATATCAAATAATGACGAGAATAGATCAAACCCTAATTATGAGATTAAACAAAATCTACAAGGAATTAATCAATCAAACTTTTAAGATCAATTACAAGATGCCCTAGCAATATTTTGGATGGATCAAATCAAAATTATCATGGTGAAAAAATGAATCAATTTGAAATCAAAATACGCATGCAAAGCGAAGAACGAAAAGTAAATCAAAATATTGTAGATTCGGCTTCTGTATCAATTGAGATTACTGTAACGCCGAACACTGTAGCTTCATGAGAACTGTAGCACAGAAGTTACGTGCTGCGCTCAGACGTCTACTCTCAGCCGCAGTCTCGAATTCTTCAGCGCTTTCCTTTCTGCGGCTCACTCAGGAGATCTCCTTGAGTCATGCATGCATGCACGGCCAAGCACGTTTCTCTCCAGGCGCAAATCAATTTGCTTTCCAGCCGTTGGCCGCAGGAAAAATCATCCAGCCGCCAGCCAAAAAACTCGTGATGAAAACGGCCGAGGCTACGGTATGCCGCAAAAGCAATCAATTCATTGATTAGGTTTCCCAGGGTTTTTATACAACTCAAAACCCTAACACATGTATGCATATCCACCTGGCCCAATACACATGGCCCAATATATGCATACAACCCAAAATTCACACATGCATGCAGACGTCTGGCCCGCTGCGCACTCACGTGACTAACCAGCCTTCATGTGCACCGTTCTTCAGCCCGAACGCCCCGCATGACATCCTCGACCACGGGACCTCGATTCCTCCATGAACCAAGTCCCGAATCTCAGTTCCTCCATGAACCTAGTTCCGGTCCCGTCATCGACCACGTTCGCCCTCGAGCAACACCTGCACACGAATAAACAAACAACGCATCCGAGCACAAGTCCACGACTTGACTCAAGGTTAATCCATGCAACCACTCACACGACTGCATTGCATCAAACAAAATCCATCATGCTATCACCAGCATAATAATCATATGAACATAGCACATGCACAAGCACCACACATGCTATAACCAAAGTCACTTTACAATGCCAATTTCACCATTCAACCAATTTTTCATCACATGATCTCGCAATCTCCCCCTTGATGAAAACATTGGCAACACCATTTGGGCCTGAACATTGGCATTCACCTCACAAGAACAGATGTAAGAAATTTTGTTTATAAAACAAAAAGACAAACAAGGTGACCAAAAGACAAAGAGAGAAAATCTCCCCCTACAAAGAAGAAACAAAATCTCCCCTTATCTAAAAAGAAATCTCCCCCTATGACAAAGAGAAACTCCCCCTAACAGAAAGAAGAAATGTGTGTGTGAATGTGCAATGTGTAACAAAAAATTCTCCCTTTGATTCCAAAATTTCTCCCTTTGACAATGGATTCATCAAGAATGCAAAAAGAACAAAAGAGAAACTTCTCCCCCTTTATGTTGTTGTTTTCCTTTTTTTTATGTACTGAGCATTATGAATCATACACAAATGGAACAACTTGATCACCAAGTCATGCTATCAACAGTACTTGCACCCTCAAATCTACACATAAACAATGTAGAGTAAGCATAACTAGAAATCAAGTACTATTAACGATTTTTTGCATGGCATGATCTCCCTTTCTCAACAATCTTAAAACCTGAAAACATTGAATTTTTGTGCACTTTATTTGTGCTTTGAAAAACTGATTCATTAATTTGATTGCAACAATCACAATTGCAAGGAATTACATGTACCATCAGCCTTACTTTTCAACCATGCCAAGCAATCACAAGCTTAAGGTTTCATGGTTTCGGTCATACACAACCTCTTCCAAATTCATATCAAAGTGCAATGATAAGCAGTCTCGTAAAGAAGAAGTGCGATAGTACATAACATTGTTCTTGTATTTATCAACAATCACACTTTTAGTTTTAGCATTTAACTTTCATATTTAGCACTTTTTGAGCAGGATCAAGATAGCCAAGAAAGTTCAACCATGACAAGATTTAATTCAAGTTGTCATTCTATTTAAATAGTCATGTCATAAACTACACCATATATGCATAAACATGAAGTTGCAAAGACCTTGTAACATAAACATGGCTTCAAACGACATATGTGTATGAAATACAATGCTCATTACTTTTTCATTGTTTTCTATTTTTTTTGTTTTTCGATTGATAAGCACACAAAATAAAAAGGATGTTACAAAAATATTACACGGTTTTTCACAAGCTCCCCCTCAAAACAAGCATCTTAAAAAACTTCTTCAAAATTGTCACTTGAAGGGAATAATAAAAAAAAGGCTCGAAAGAACAAACCTCCCAAAAGCAACCGAAAAAGACTTTCACCAAAAATCCAATAACTCCCCCTCAAATGGATAACCAATGAGATCAACAGAGAGGAGATCATGATATACATGTGCTTGAGTTATCATGGTATGTTCAATTAAGCATAAGCATGAATCATGATAAGTGAATTCAAAGCATGAGAGGCATGATATAAAATATAACATTATTGAACATGCTAGGGGATACATATGAGCATACGAACAAGAAGTCTCATCTCATGTCACAAATAGATATTTATGAATGAAAAAGATATGAGTGTATAAAATAGCTCACAAAGTAGGTGAAGAATTATCGCACATGCCTCATGAAGACCATCTCAAGGGTGACAACCATCCAAGTCTTGATCACATCTTGCAAAAGGCCAAGATCCACTAAGCTCCTGTTCTCCAACCCGCATCTGAAAAACCTACATAACACGAGAAGATGTCGAGGCCTCGGTACTGGGGTTAGAAATAAAGCATTTGGGAATCCAGTACTGAGACACACGACGAGTAGGCACAACACGAGTATGCTTGTTCACAAAAACCGATTTGCCCTTTCTCATGTTTCTTTCAACAAAAGATGTTTGCATCACCCAGGCACAAAATGAGGAGTGAAATGTGCCTTCCTGAAATTAGACCTAGCCTTAGCCTTCTCTTTCTTTCGCTGTTTGGCTAGTCTAAAGCAAAAATCTACTAAGTGTCCATCTCTACCACAATGAGTGCAAGTGTACTTAACATGATGTTTAGCTTTAGAACTAGAAGTAGCATTTGCATTCATCATATTAGAAGATAACACACCAGCAGACTTGAAAACAGTTTTCTTAGGCTCATTGACAATTTCAAATTTTCCACTTTCAAGTGCCTTCACAACAGTTGGAGCATGTGATTTATGATGAGCATAAGAATCAAAACCTAAACCTTTGTGATGAGTACTGACTTTTGATTGATCCAAAATCATGTTTAGATTTTTCTTTCCTAAAGTGAACCTTTCTAATGATTTTTCCAAGTAATCAACCTTTCGAGAAAGAGTTAAACAATTATTACATGGAACGTCCACTTTTTCTTTTTGCTTGCGACAAGTTGAGCATGAAAGAACTTCATGTGTGAGCAAAGCATTTGTCATTTGAGAAACTCTACTATTAGCATCATTCATCTTCAATTCAAGTGTGGAGCATTTAGAACATGGAGTTGAATCATGCAAATCAACAGTAGAACAACTAGCATGTTTAACAAGTTTCTCATTTTTCTCTTTTTCAGCATTAATTTGCTCTAACAAGGTAACATGTTCTTTTCTAAGCAAAGTAAGCTCATTGTAAATTAAGTCGCATGATTTGCAAGCATCATCATCAGGAATCAAAGTTTTATATCTATCAATTTCAGCATTCAATGACTCCACAATAATATCATGTTTCTTAATTTTCTTGTCACGTCTATCAAGCAATTTACCAAGACGAGCAACAGCAATAGCTAATTCATCGTAAGAAGGTTCTACCTCATTAAAGTCGCTGTCATGATCGTTCTTGGTGAAGCTTTCCTCACTTCTAGCTATGAGACACAACACTGTCAATTCATGCTTGCTTGGAGCTGTTGTGTCATCTTCACTGCTCTTCGAATCCACATCGCTCAAATTGACTTGTTCAAGAGCGGAAAGGACCCGGTGGACAACTTTGCGGTTGATGAAGCTCTTCCTCTTTCTATCACTTGAAGAGAACTTCTTCTTCTCTTTTCTTTTGTCATTGTACTTCTCATCCCTTGATGCTTTACTTGCAAGTTTAGGACAATTTGAACGAATGTGGTTGAGATCACCACACTCATAGCATCTTGGAGGGCCACCATCAACTCTCTTTCTCATTCTCACATTCTGCAAAGCTTTATTAAAATGAGAAGAGAGTAGTGCCAAGTCTTCTTCAGAAAATTCTTCAATCTGTTCATCGATTAGTGAAGACAAGAAAGACAAAGCAAAACTTGAAGAAGCATTATTCTGAGACATGCTAGATTGGGAAGTGAATGCAATTGATTTATGATCATTCTTCCTAGCAAGAATATCCAATTCATGAGTTTTTAATTTAGAGAAAAGAACATCTAAAGTATGTGTACTCATGACAGTTGATTCTCTAATGGATGTAACTTTCATCTCCCAAATTGACATGTCTAATGCACCAAACAATTGTCTAGCATTAGCAGCATCATCAAAGCTAACTCCAACAGCACGTAAATTGCTAAGAATTTTATTAAAGCATGCAAAGAAATCATCTAGCGACTCACCTGGTTTCATCTCAAATCGCATGTATTCTTTCTTATATATATCCTGACGAACCTCTTTGACAGTGATAGAACCCTCATGATAATCACAAAGAGATTTCCATACCTCATATGCCGTCTTGAGATGGATCACGTGGTCGAAGTCGCTTCTTCCCAATCCCTGGATGATCAAATTTTGTGCTTTGCTATTCGCTTCCACATGTGCTCGATTGGTTTCGTTGACTTTTTCATTTTCGGGTACTTGGTATGGCTTGTACACCTTCTCCCAAATTGCAAAGCCCTGAGCTTGGATATACGCCACCATCTTCGCTTTCCAAAACTGAAAATCAACACCATCGAAAACACAAGGTTTTGTCGAATACCTATCCATAGCTATGGTTTTTAATCACCGGTTAAGATTAATTAGAAAAACCTTGCTCTGATACCACTTGTAGGATCGAATGACGTCAATCAGAGGGGGGGGTGAATGATTGCACGGAAGCTAAAATCAAAATTTTCTTGATTCACAAAACCCCCTAAATTAATTATGAAACATTGCTCTCGGTTTCAACAAAAAACAGATTAATAGATGTTCACTAAAACCATAATTCCTGAAGATCCAATGGTCGGATTGACATAAAAGTTTAACTGCACAAACTAGATTCACATCCGAAACTAACGCACCAAGAATCACCTCAATCGGATATACGGATCTAGAATTATGACCTTCGCAAGTTGATTGTATCAAATAATGACGAGAATAGATCAAACCCTAATTATGAGATTAAACAAAATCTACACGGAATTAATCAATCAAACTTTTAAGATCAATTACTAGATGCCCTAGAAATATTTTGGATGGATCAAATCAAAATTATCATGGTGAAAACATGAATCAATCTGAAATCAAAATAGGCATGCAAAGCGAAGAACGAAAAGTAAACCAATATACTGTAGATTCGGTTGCTGTATCAATTGAGATTACTGTAACGCCGAACACTGTAGCTTCGCGAGAACTGTAGCACCGAAGTTACGTGCTGCGCTCGGACGTCTCCTCTTCGCCGCAGTCTCGAATTCTTCAGCGCTTTCCTTTCTGCGGCTCGCTCAGGAGATCTCCTCGAGTCATGCATGTATGCACAGCCAAGCACGTTTCTCTCCAGACGCAAATCAATTTGCTTCTAGGCCGCCGCAGAAAAATCATCCACCGCCACCAAAAACTCAGATGAAAAACGGCCGAGGCTACGGTGCCGCATAAAAGCAATCAATTCATTGATTAGGTTTCCCGTGGTTTTATACAACTCAAAACCCTAACACATGTATGCATATCCACCGCCCAATACACATGGCCCAATATATGCATACAACCCAAAATTCACACATGCACGCAGACGCCCGTCGCGCGACTCACGTGACTAACCAACCTTCGTGTGCACCATTCTCAGCCCGAACGCCCCGCATGACATCCTCGACCACCAGACCTCGATTCCTCCTCGAACCTAGTCCCGAACCTCGGCCTCCATGAACCTAGTTCCGGTCCGTCATCGACCACGTTCGCCCTCGAGCAACACCGCACACGAATAAACAAACAACGATCCGAGCACAAGTCCACGACTTGACTCAAGATTAATCCATGCAACCACTCACACGATCGCATTGCATCAAACAAAATCCATCATGCTATCACCAAAGATAATAATCATATCAACATAGCACATGCACAAGCACCACACATGCTATAACCAAAGTCACTTTACAATGCCAATTTCAACATTCAACCAATTTTTCATCACATGATCTCGCATCTCCCCTTGATGAAAACATTGGCAACACCATTTGGGCCTGAACATTGGCATTCACCTCACAAGAACAGATAAGAAATTTTGTTTATAAAACAAAAAGACAAACAAGGTGACCAAAAGACAAAGAGAGAAAATCTCCCCTACAAAGAAGAAACAAAATCTCCCTTATCTAAAAAGAAATCTCCCCTATGACAAAGAGAAACTCCCCTAATGTAAAGAAGAAATGTGTGTGTGAATGTGCAATGTGTAACAAAAATTCTCCCTTTGATTCCAAAATTTCTCCCCCTTTGATAATGGATTCATCAAGAATGCAAAAAGAACAAAAGAGAAACTTCTCCCCCTTTATGTTGTTGTTTTCCTTTTTTTTATGTACTGAGCATTATGAATCATGCACAAATGGAACAACTTGATCACCAAGTCATGCTATCAACAAGATTTGCACCCTCAAATCTACACATAAACAATGTAGAGTAAGCATAACTAGAAATCAAGTACTATTAACGATTTTTTGCATGGCATGATCTCCCTTTCTCAACAATCTTAAAACCTGAAAACATTGAATTTTTGTGCACTTTATTTGTGCTTTGAAAAACTGATTCATTAATTTGACTGCAACAATCACAATTGCAAGGAATTACATGTACCATCAGCCTTACTTTTCAACCATGCCAAGCAATCACAAGCTTAAGGTTTCATGGTTTCGGTCATACACAACCTCTTCCAAGTTCATATCAAAGTGCAATGATAAGCAGTCTCGTAAAGAAGAAGTGCGATAGTACATAACATTGTTCTTGTATTTATCAACAATCACACTTTTAGTTTTAGCATTTAACTTTCATATTTAGCACTTTTTGAGCAGGATCAAGATAGCCAAGAAAGTTCAACCATGACAAGATTTAATTCAAGTTGTCATTATATTTAAATAGTCATGTCATAAACTACACCATATATGCATAAACATGAAGTTGGAAAGACCTTGTAACATAAACATGGCTTCAAACGACATATGTGTATGAAATACAATGCTCATTACTTTTTCATTGTTTTCTATTTTTTTTGTTTTTCGATTGAGAAGCACACAAAATAAAAAGGATGTTTCAAAAATATTACACGGTTTTTCACAAGCTCCCCCTCAAAACAAGCATCTTAAAAAACTTCTTCAAAATTGTCACTTGAAGGGAATAATAAAAAAAACAAAAGGCTCGAAAGAACAAACCTTCCAAAAGCAACCGAAAAAGACTTTCACCAAAAATCCAATAACTCCCCCTCAAATGGATAACCAATGAGATCAACAGAGAGGAGATCATGATATACATGTGCTTGAGTTATCATGGTATATTCAATTAAGCATAAGCATGAATCATGATAAGTGAATTCAAAGCATGAGAGGCATGATATAAAATATAACATTATTGAACATGCCAGGGGATACATATGAGCATACGAACAAGAAGTCTCATCTCATGTCACAAATAGATATTTATGAATGAAAAAGATATGAAGTTCTTTCTTCTCAAGATACAGGTGAGAAAAGCGCCGCGTACATCGCGCATGACAATATACCACCAAAATAGGACTTTTCGAGGAGCATCAACACCATATAGAATAAAAAAAATTAGAGGAGAGCTCTAAATGTTATCAGATTGAGACATGCAAACTCAACAAGCTGATAGCCCTTTTCAAGGAAAGAACTGCTCAGACACCTGTCAGGCGCAGGGAAGTAGCAAGAAAATTTCAAAGAAGGTTTGTGTTGCCGGGAAGAATCGGCAGGCACATCAAGTTTCTAGTCGGCTTCAACTTAGTATCAACGGCTGTGATCGAGTAGTTAAAGTGAGATCGGGTGGCTATTAGTTGAAGTAGTAATTACCAGAGGGTTAAACTCTTTTTGTTGTCGTTACTGTTCACCGTATGGAAACTTATCTCTGTAATTTTGAACCTGGCTTATAAGCCCATGCTTTTGCAGTAAAGGGACAACAGAAAAGATTCCCCAACTTAACTTCCAAGTAAAGTAGTTGTAGCGTAGCCTCTGTTCTTGGCATTCTTCATGTGATATTGCATATCTCCTGCAAATCTTCTCCTATTTGTGATGTTTTGTCGATCGTTACTATCAAGGTCCTGACAAGGGTATCAGAACAATCTGGTCCTTGGACTAAAACTCGGATCGGTCGAGGTTGGCGACGATCTCTAGAATCGTCGTTGTAAAATCCCTAGACTGGTTGGAGTGGGAAACAAGCGCATGGTTGTAACAACCCGATCCCAGGAGGCGATGGCGAGTAAGGAAGAAGTTGCGGAGGTAAAAGCTGAAATCACTGTGATTAAAGAGGATCTTGCTGATTTGAGAACTCTGAAGATTGATTTCAAGGAGATGAAGGAAATCTTGTTGCGCATGTGTCAACCTGCACAATTGCACAAAATTGTGGCCAGGTCAATAGAACTCTGAAGATTGATTTCAAGGAGATGAAGGCAACGGCTCATTTGACCGGGAGATCTGCAACTTGGATAAAAGGAATTGGGATTCCCACGAATCTATTGACCTGGCCACAATTTTGTGCAATGATCAGTGACCGCTTCTTGGAGTTATCCGCACATGAGGCAGTTGAATCTTTGCAAAATATCAAACAACAAACAATTGTGTCAGATTATATTGATAGATTTGAAGAGTGTGTTGCTTTGGTGAAGAGGGATCACTCTTATTTGCAAGAACATTTCCTTTTGAGTTGTTTTATTGGGGGTTTAAAAAATGACATCAAACATGATGTGAGTGGTCAGAGGCCACAGGGACTGATGGAGTGTTATTGGTATGCTAGAGTCTATGAGAAGTTAGCAGCTGCAAAAAGAAGTCAGACAATATCAAACTTTAATAGAAACAGATTTGGAGGAACTGGTTCTAAGTTTGGGCAAGTGAATAACAAGCTTACCTTTCAGAAAAATGCTCAAAATGCTTTGCCAAACAAAGGTGAAGATAAAGCGAAAAATCATTGTTGGTACTGCAAAGAGCCCTAGAACCCTTCTCACAAGTGCAAAGTAAAAAGAGCAATACATGCATTGCTGATGAAGGAGGAATGTGAGGAAGGACAATCAGTTGAAGAACATGAGCCCGCCAATGAGGGGGAATTTGTGACGGCGCCTGGAAGTCCAGCAGAAGAGGTATTCCAACCGGGTCAGGAACAAGTTATACAGATCTCTTTGAATGCAACACAGGGTGTTGTGGGCATGTCAACCTTCACACTGATTGCAAATATTCAGGGGCGCCGGGCCATGGCTCTAATTGATAGTGGTAGTACTAACTCCTTTTTGGATTATGAGTTGGCTATTAAGATGAGTTGCCAGATACAATACGGCATGGCTAAAAAAGTGGTAGTAGCAGGAGGGGGAGAACTACCTTGTGATGCAAAGGTGGAAAATTTGGAATACATTGTGCAGGGAGTACACTTTAGAAACACATTCAGTTTACTGCCACTGAAGAACTATGACATCATACTGGGTGCGGACTAGATCTTTGAGCACAGTCCTATTGGAATGGATTTGAAGCAACGCAGTCTGACCATATTTAAGCAGAAACAAAGCATAAAATTTGTGGATCACACTCAACCAACAGGGAGATGCAATATTAATGCTACCAAGCTCAGCAAAATGATACCAAAGGGGGTGGTCGGCTGTGTGATTCAAGTGCAATTCAGGGCTGAACTTCAGGACAATTTAGAGAACATTATTCCGGAGGACATCAGAACAATCTTGCAACGGTACCCAGAAATCACTGAGGTCCCTAGAGGTTTACCTCCTCGCAGAGCTTGTGATCATGCCATCCATCTGCAGAAAGGATCAAAACCACCTAACCTCAGACCTTACCGCACTCCTCACTACCAGAAGGAAGAGATGGAAAACATTATTAAATAGTTGCTGGCTAATGAAGAGATCAGAGAGAGTGTAAGTCCATATGCTGCTCCGGCTGTGATGGTCAGGAAGAAAGATGGGTCTTGGCGGCTATGCGTTGACTACAGACAACTAAACTCTATGACTGTAAAGAACAAATTCCCTATTCCAGTAATTGAAGATCTATTGGATGAACTCCATGGTGCTGAAATCTTTACAAAGCTTGACTTGCGATCAGGTTATCATCAGGTGAGAATGAAGGAAGAGGATATTCCAAAAACAGCCTTTAGAACTCACTTTGGGCATTATGAATACCTAGTGATGCCTTTTGGTTTATGAAATGCTCCTGCAACATTCCAAGCACTAATTAATTCAATTTTTTCTTCATATCTAAGGAAGGGAATATTGGTATTCTTTGACGATATTTTAGTATATAGTGAGAGCAGGCAGGAGCACTTGAAGCTATTGGAAGAAGTGATGAAAATTTTGCAACACAACAAACTGAAGGTGAAGCTCAGCAAATTTCTTTTTGCTACCTCACAAGTGGAGTACTTAGGCCATATCATCAGTGGAAAGGGAGTTGCTACTAATCCTAAAAAAATCATGGATATCCTGAATTGGCCGAAGCCAAAGAATCTCACCAAACTGAGGGGTTCTTAGGTCTAACGGGATATTACAGGAGGTTTGTCAAAGGGTATGGACAAATTTGCAAACCGTTATTTGAGATGTTGAAGAAGGATTCATGGAATTGGGGTGAGGAGCAGACAAAGGCATTTGAAGAACTGAAAAAAATCATGACTAGCTGCCCAGTGCTAGCTTTGCCGGACTTTTCCAAACCATTTGTTATAGAAACTGATGCATGTGGTGGTGGTATTGGGGGAGTATTGATGCAAGCCGGAAAACCCATTGCATATTTTAGCAAAATGTTGGGACCAAAAGCAACTACACAATCGATATATGAAAAAGAAGCCTTGGCTGTCTTGGAAGCAATAAAAAGATGGAGACACTACTTCTGGGGTGGTAAACTTGTGATCAAAGTGGATCAAAAAAGTCTCCAATACATAGCGACTCAGAGAATCTCTGAAGGAATACAACAAAAGTTGCTGTTAAAGCTCCTGGAATTTGATTATCAAATTGAATATAAGAAGGGGAAGGAGAATGTAGTAGCAGATGCTCTTTCAAGAAGAGATAGTGCTGAAGGTACCAAGGGTGAATTTTGTCAAGCCATAGCTGTTGCATCACCTGAATGGATACTAGATGTAAAAAACAGCTATGTGGATGATGAATACAGTCAGAAGCTATTAAGAGAAGTGCATTGTTCCACTGAATCATCTCCTAAATATACTCTGAGAGCTGGAATACTGAGATATAAAGGAAGAATCTATGTCGGAGCAAAGGGAGAAGTGAGGCCAAGAATCATTACCGATTTTCATGCATCCAGCTTTGGGGGGCACTCGAGTGTTCGGGTTACCTATCACCGAATTAAAAAAGTGTTCTACTGGCCAAGGCTAAGAAAAGAGGTGGAGCAGTGGGTAGCTCAATGTCCAGTATGCCAGATTTCTAAACCAGAGCATATACACATTTCGGGTTTACTTGATCCTTTGGACATTCCGAAGATGGCGTGGACCCACATCTCGATGGATTTCGTAGAAGGATTACCCAAGTCTCACGACAAAGATGTGGTACTTGTGGTGGTAGATCACCTTACAAAATACTATCATTTTATTGGTCTGTCTCACCCATTTACAGTTGAACAAGTGGTGCAATTATTCATTGACAACATTCTGAAGCTCCATGGAATTCCAGTGGCAATAGTGACTGATCGCGACCGAATTTTCACTAGCAAATTTTTCACTGAAATCTTCAAAGCTATGGGCATTTCACTTCGAATGAGTACAGCTTATCACCCTCAAAGTGATGGTCAAACGGAGCGCGTTAATCAGTGTTTAGAATCTTATTTGAGGTGTATGGCTTTTCAGAAACCGAAGCGGTGGTTTTTATGGCTGCCATTTGCTGAGTGGTGGTATAACAGGTCCTATCATACTTCACTTAAGTGTTCACCTTTCCAGGCTTTGTATGGGTATCCTCCACCTCAAGTTGGTGAATTTGCTATGCCTTGTGCCATATCAGAGGAAGCAAAGACGACAATCCGGCAATAGGAGGAAATGATCAAGTATGTTAAGAAGAACTTGCAGCACTCTCAGGATAGAATGAAATATTTTGTAGATAAGCACAGATCAGAGAGAGTATTGGCTGTGGGCGATATGGTTTATTTAAAACTTCAACCGTATCGTCTCAATGCTTTTGGACTTCGTGGAGCACTTAAACTTCGGTCGAAATTCTATGGACCTTTCAGGGTTGAAGCTCAAGTGGGCAAGGTGGCTTACAGGTTGCAGTTGCCGGAGGGGTGTAACATACATCCTGTATTCCACGTGAGCCAGCTTAAGAAACATCTTGGGTCTAGCGCGGTGCCAATGCCAGGATTGCCGCTTGTTACTGAAGATGGACAAATCAAAACAAAACCAGTAGCTGTGCTTGATCGTCGCTTGATACCTCGGAAGGGAGAACCGGTTGCTCAATGGTTGATGCAGTGGCAAAACTTATCTCCAGAGGACGCTACATGGGAGGATGTCACTTTTGTTCGAAGATCCTTTCCAGATTTTACTCCTTGAGGACAAGGAGTGAGTCGGAGGGGGCAATTGTCAGGCGCAGGGAAGTAGCAAGAAAATTTCAGAGAAGGTTTGTGTTGGCGGGAAGAATCGGCAGGCACATCAAGTTTCTAGTCGGCTTCAACTTAGTATCAACGGTTGTGATTGAGTAGTTAAAGTGAGATCGGGTGGCTATTAGTTGAAGTAGTAATTACCAGAGGGTTAAACTCTTTTTGTTGTCATTACTGTTCACCGTATGGAAACTTATCTCTGTAATTTTGAACCTGGCTTATAAGCCCATGCTTTTGCAGTAAAGGGACAACAGAAAAGATTCCCCAACTTAGCTTCCAAGTAAAGTAGTTGTACCGTAGCCTCTGTTCTTGGCGTTCTTCCTGTGATATTGAATATCTCCTGCAAATCTTCTCCTATTCGTGATGTTTTGTCGATCGTTACTATCAAGGTCCTGACAAGCCCTCGCACAATCGTAAACCAGGTAACAAGACAAGGAATGTATCTTTCATCTCCTTTGGTATATTTGGAAGTCAAGAGATGACTACCTCTTTATAAAGGACCATTCAAGTTGTCTTACATGAAGTTTAAGGTACCCATTCTTCTCTTCTTGATTCCAATGAAAGAGATCAGAACTCCAACATATACCCCCACTGCCCATAACACTGCAATCTCTCCAAAAGTAAGTAGTAACAGTTACTCCACTTTAATTAATTTGCTATACTGATGCCTCCAGGAGAGTCACAGGCCTAGCGGGCTGTTAGAGGCTTTGATAACGTGTATTATAGAAAGCATAAGATAAGGAAGGAATCCGGAGGGGATCCTTAGGATCAGGACCTAGACCGATCTTAGCCAATTAAGCAAGGCGTGAGATAAGGTCCAGATTCTTACTTAAGTAAGATATCCATTAATTAGTTATTTTTGGTTAGTTCAATAAATCTTTCCAAGAGTCAGTTGATCCGGTGGATCATGTACTGAGGCTTATATATATGAGAGAAAATCAATGAAAATGCAAGAAGTATTTTGCCACAATTTGCCTGGGCGGTGTCTTCCGATTAACAAGACCGGTGGCTCCGTTCGCCAGTTATCCGTCGAGTTTCCACTACGGCCTCGACGTCCACTTCCTCTCGCGCAGGACTCCGGCCGGGAACTCGTCTCTACTCACAGGTTCATAACAATTTTATCCATCGAGTTTCCACTACGGCCTCGACGTCCACTTCCTCTCGCGCTGGACTCCGGCCGGGAACTCGTCTCTACTCACAGGTTCATAACAATTTGGTATCAGATTCAACCGATCCTTCGGCCATGCCGTAGCCCACCGTTGAAGATCGCCTTGGCAAGTTTGAAGATCGTGTTGGCAAGTTGGAGGAATCCATGGAGGACTTGAAGACTTCTCTGGGAGAACTGCTCGCTCTGTCTCGGGCGTCGAAGCAGCCCACGGGTGACTCCGGTCATCCAAATGGTGCTCCCGCCGACAACAACAGGCGTCCTGATCCGTGGCCTGACCGCTACGATCGCCTTCCTGCGATGGAACCGCCGGGTGGCTGGCACCAGTCTGCGGCCAGGCCAGCCAGACCATGAGCGGTCGAGCGGGGTAGGCATGACCGTCCACCATGGGACACAGGCAGTCACTTGCGTCCCGCGGCAGATCGGCCGCAGGCCATGGAGGAGGGCGACTCCTCTGCTAACAGGCGTTGGGCTCCCCGGGCTCCCCGGCTGGAATTACCCAATTTCGACGGCACGAAGGACCCCCTCTCCTGGCTGCGCCAATGTGAGCGTTTCTTCCGCCTCCACCAGATTCCGTCGCATGAATACGTGGATTTGGTTGGCCTTCATCTTTGTGGCGAAGCTCAAGATGTGCGCGATAATTGGATGCTCGAGGTCGATTGGATTTCATGGGAGGACTTCTTCGACACCTTCCTTCAAAGATTCACTCGGAATTTCGGACCAGGCCCATTAGGCGACCTGGTTAATCTCAAGCAAGGCCAAGGCGGCGTGGACGAATACGCTCGCGAGTTCCAGCGTCTTTTGGCGTGTACTCCGCGCATGGCTAGGACTGATCAAGTGGAGACATTCACCGTAGGGCTCTCACGAGCAATCGCGGCTGATGTGTATCGCGAACGCCCTCGGGATTTGTCGGAAGCGATTTGTTTTGCCCGAGACGCTGAAGAGCGTATGGCGCTGTGGGTAGCAGCGGCGGAACAGGGCAGCACCGGGCCAGGGCGCACTCGTGCGTTTGGCAGTCGGGGTTTTCCCTCATCGGCCATGGGGGCCAAGGGTGGCGAAGCGTGGCGTCGGGAGCATCCGTCCCATCATTTTGGCTTTCCGCACCAGCCGGTGGTATTCCTTTGCTTCCTCCTCTCGCGGGGGGCAGCACCAAGGGGTCAATGAGTACCATATCCAGTGCGGCGTCTGCTCCATCTTTTCTCGGCCGGATGAAACTCAGCGCCGATCAATTGGCCGACAGAAAAGCTAAAGGGTTGTGTTTCCATTGTGATGACTTCTACTCCAGGGGGCATCGTTGTAAGCGGCTCTTCGCCATCGAGATCTGCGACATCGATACTGAGGAGAATGACCAGTCCACACTGATCACTTCTCCGACGGACGATGCCGCAGATCAGCCAGAACCCTCCTTGTCGATGCTAGCTATGATGGGGCCCAAACCTAGGGGTACCATGCAAGTCATGTTAACAATGCAGGGCTGTTCTCTCCGATGCCTCATCGACAGCGGAAGCACTCATAACTTCCTGAGCAGTCATATGGAAGCTCATTGGACACTTCAACATCAGCCAGGGCCGCGGCAGCAGGTCAAAGTGGCCAATGGTAATCAGCTCCCTTGTCTAGGGATAGTGCCTAATGCATCTTTCACTATAGGTCAGTATTCATTTACGGCGTCATTCCTTGTTATTCCCTTGGATGGATTCGACGTTGTCCTGGGCATCCAATGGCTTCAGACGTTGGGAAATATTCACTGGAATTTTGTCACTCTCACAATGTCATTCCTTTATCTCGCCGACAAGTCATCTCCAAGGTCCGATCGCTTCCCAAATCCCTCATTTGTTGGCCCTGCATGGTGAGCTGCTCTAGACCGAATTGCTCAGGAGCTTTCCGGATATTTTCACTGAGCCGCAAGGGTTGCCTCCTGACCGGGCTTGCAATCACCGCATTTGTTTGAAGGAGGGTACGGATCCCGTGGTGGTGCGGCCATATCGGTATCCATATCGTCAGAAGGATGAAATTGAGCGCCAATGTTCATCAATGCTTGCTCAAGGTATTATCTGGCCTAGCCGTTCGCCTTTTTCTTCCCCAGTTTTATTGGTTAAAAAGCGAGCGTGTGGATGGAACTCAATGCCCGCACCATCAAAGACAAATTTCCCATTCCGGTGGTGGAAGAATTACTGGATGAATTGCATGGCGCTCAGTTCTTCTCCAAGCTCGACCTTCGTTCGGGTTACCACCAGGTGCGCATGCATGAGGGAGATGTGGAAAAAACAGCATTCCGTACTCACCATGGACATTATGAATTCCTTGTTATGCCCTTTGGTCTCTCCAACGCGCCTTCCACATTTCAAGCTCTTATGAATGATGTATTACAAGACTTTCTTCGCAAATTTGTCCTTGTGTTCTTTGATGACATTCTGATCTATAGTCGCTCAGAGGCTGAACATTATGCACATGTGCGGGTGGTCCTGGAGCATCTTCGTCACCATCAGCTATACTTGAAGCAGTCAAAATGTGCATTCGGCCAGCGACAGTTGGCTTACTTGGGGCATATTATTTCCCATCAAGGTGTGGCGGCCGATCCAGAGAAGCTTCAGGCCGTTTCCTCTTGGGTCCAGCCAACCACAGTCACAGCATTGAGGGGATTTTTGGGTTTAACTGGCTATTACCGGCGTTTCATTTATAAATATGCTGATATAGCCGAACCTTTGACGGCCCTGCTGCGTCGGAATAATTTCCAATGGACTGATGCGGCTACTGCTGCTTTTCACCGTCTCAAGGCTGCCTTGACCTCAGCGCCGGTGCTTCGCTTACCGGATTTTTCGGCTCACTTCATTGTGGAATGTGATGCATCTGGAAAAGGTATTGGCGCCATTTTGCAACAAGAGGGTCATCCAATAGCATTCTTCAGCCGGCAGTTGGCGGACCGACATATGAAGTTGGTGGTGTATGAAAGGGAGCTTATTGGGTTATCTAAAGCAATTCGCCATTGGCGACCATATCTGTGGGGCCGCACTTTCGTGGTTCGCACAGACCACGCCAGCTTGAAATTCTTGTTGGAACAGGCCCTCGTCACGCCCCCGCAGCAGCATTGGCTTAGTAAACTTATGGGGTTTGATTTTCAAGTGGAATACAAACCAGGGCGACACAACCAAGCTGCTGACGCTTTATCTCGCTCGACCGAGGCTCGCCCATTGCGGCGCCATTTCGATCAGCGGCTTCTAGTAGCGGACCGTTATCGGACGACCCGCGAGATCTAGAAATTATCCGACGCCAGCGCGCTCACTACCCTTCTATCTCGACCGCGAGGCCACTCATCGTCCAAAGACACCGTCGGAACTACCAAGGGACAGCATTTCTTCTCAGTCGACGGACTGCCCTCCAGCCTCTTCTTCGGCGCTCACTGGGCCAGTTTGGCATGCCACTGATGGGTTGCTCTACCACAATAATCGCCTGGTCATTCCGGCCACATCTCCAATTATTCAAGAATTGGTTGCGGCAGTGCATGACCTGACGCATGAGGGCATCCAGAAAACACTCCAGAGGATTCGGCAGTCATATTTTTGGCCTCATCAGCGCAAGACCGTGGCGGATTTCATTGCCCGTTGCCATGTTTGTCAGCGCAATAAAGCTAGTACGCTGTCTCCAGCCGGTCTTCTGCTGCCTCTCCCTATTCCACATCAAATTTGGGCCGACATTTCGATGGATTTCATCATACGGCTGCCCAAGTCTCAAGGCAAAACAACAATTTTGGTGGTGGTGGACAGGTTGTCCAAATATGCGCACTTTATGGCTCTCACCAAACCTTCGTCCGCATCCGTGGTGGCTCAACTCTTTTTTGACACTGTGGTATGGTTGCATGGCATGCCGGAGTCCATCGTCTCGGATCACGACCCGGTTTTCACTAGTGCCTTTTGGCGGGATCTCTTCAAGCGTTGTGGCACGGCTCTCCTTCTTTCCACGGCTTACCATCCTCAAACGGATGGCCAGACCGAAGCAGTCAACAAAACGGTGGAGATGTATCTTCGTTGTCTGACCATGGATCATCCACATACATGGGTCAAATGGCTTCCTTGGGCCGAGTTCTGCTACAATTCTTCCTTCCATACGGCTCATCGTATGACACCGTTCGAGCTGGTGTATGGCCGACAACTGCCGCAGCTACTTCCATATAATCAGGGGGCCACTCGCCTTCACGCCGTGGATTGCCACTTGACCGATCGTGATGCTCTCCTCCAGTGCGCCCATTCACATTTGGCCCAGGCGCAAAATAGCATGAAGCAGTACTACGAGAACCATCATCGCGATGTATCATTTGCCGTTGGCGATTGGGTTTGGTTACGTCTTCAGCAGCATCGCCAGTCTTCGGTCCGGACTTCGGCTAATCATAAACTTTCCCCTCGGTACTTTGGACCTTATCAGATCATTGAGCTCATTGGCCAAGTAGCATATCGGCTTCGGCTTCCACCTGAGGCGCGCCTTCATGATGTCTTTCACGTCTCTCTCCTCAAGCCATATAAAGGAACGCCTCCTGTGTCCATGCCAACATTACCTCCGGAGGTGGTGTCCGGGCCAGAGCCGGTTCAGCCAGAACCTCATCAAGCATTGGCTCAATGTTTTCTCCAAGGCCGCCGGCAGCTCTTGATCCAGTGGAAGGGCGAGTCTGAGGAAGCAGCGACTTGGGTTGATGCTATTGACCTTCGGCGCTCTTATCCCAACTTCCAGCTTGCGGACAAGCTTGTTCTCGGGGAGGGGAGTAATGTTAGAGGCTTTGATAATGTGTATTATAGAAAGCATAAGATAAGGAAGGAATCCGGAGGGGATCCTTAGGATCAGGACCTGGACCGATCTTAGCCAGCTAAGCAAGGTGTGAGATAAGGTCCAGATTTTTAGTTAAGTAAGGTATCCATTAATTAGTTATTTTTGGTTAGTTCAATAAATCTTTCCAAGAGTAAGTTGATCCGGTGGATCATGTACTGAGGCTTATATATATATGAGAGAAAATCAATGAAAAGGCAAGAAGTATTTTGCCACAATTTGCCTGGGCGGTGTCTTCCGATTAACAAGACCGGTGGTCCGGCGATTATCGTCGAGTTTCCACTCGGCCTCGACGTCCACTTCCTCTCGCGACTCGCGAACTCGTCTCTGCTCACAGGTTCATAACAATTTTATCCGTCGAGTTTCCACTACGGCCTCGACGTCCACTTCCTCTCGTCGGACTCCGGCCGGGAACTCGTCTCTACTCACAGGTTCATAACACGGGCCTGGGTGTCTTTATACAGCCACACAATCCTCCTTTTCAATGCAGGTTACACATTCACACCAAGGAAGAGAATTCCCCAGCCACTCTTCATGCCGAAGCTAGCTCTTGCTTCCATATGGGAATTAATAATGCTTGTTATTCCGAGCTTGCAGGTTCAGTCTTGAAGGTTTGCTTCTGACAACCCAGTGTTTGCTAAAGCACTTAATAGTGCATATCAAAGCTCAAACCTTGGACACTGGAGTTTAAGGCTACTTCTACAAATCAAACATCAACTTTATTCTTTGCATGTCACTTTTAATTATATTCCAAGACAACATAATCTGGAAGCAGATAGGATAGCCTAGAAAGGTCATTAATTGGACAATCAAGAGTGTACAACAGTGATGTTACAATGCTTCTCATGGTGGGCATGCACTATCTGATCCTAGCTTCTCTTTCTAATCTGCTTCTAATAGCAAACTTTTCTAAAATTTTCATGTTTATGAATGAAATTAGGCCATAGGGATTTTAACCTTAAAAAAATAAGTACAGGCAGACAGGACAAATAATGTTTGCCCATTTTTCTATCAATCAAATAATGGAAAGCTGTGTCATAACAGCACATATATTACAAAGCTCTATTAGTATCTATAGACGGAATACAATGCGCACAAGGTCATCAATGCAAATGAGGATGTGTCAGGTCGATGAGAACATAATTCCACATGATTTACAATCTATTCCAAAGGCAAGGTTCTGACCTTGATCATACCAAAAAGCACCTCGCAAGCGTATGGGTAACACTGCGATAGTGGCGAGATGTCAGGAATTAGGGTAAATCTATCGGTGCGCTGCCAAAACTAGATATATTGAAATATTGAGAGCAAATGAGAATCTAAACATAAAACCTGAAACGGCAACAAAAAGACCGGGCCTACGACAAACTACTCAGGGCGGGCAAAAAAGATAGGTAGTTAGAGTTATTTGACTATAGTAGCTTATGAGTTCAAAATTGAAATAAGTCAATTTCGAGTAGAAATGTTATTGTAACTCAGCTTGATAGTGATTCGTTAGCTCGAATTTGAATAAACACTTAAATAATAAATAAAATATATATTGAATTATGTCAATTAAAAAAAAAGCTCGATATAGCTGGTTAAACTCGATAGCCATCCTAAACGACTCAAGAACAAATGAGAACTAAAAAGCAGTAACAATGACTAGACGAACAAATGAACTATCGCATGACCGACGAACTAAACATGCAACTATGCAAACGACAACCGACGACCTAACTACCGGGATGTAAGACGATGTAGAAGAAAGGGGAAGAGACAAAGAAATGTTGGAGTCGAGAAGCTCGGAGGTAGAGAAAGAAAGAAAGCAAGGAAGGAGGGGAAACAGTCGATGGCTAGCTACGGCACAAACACACAGACAACTAGCTACTACAACGACAAACAAATTGGCAGTCTCTACTGCTAGGAACAACTTACACAGGGAGCACTATCTAGCAGAAATTCAGTCATGAAACACTGACATGAAAATTACCAACAACAGAACTTAGCACTAATAAGCGTAAACCGAAAACTAAATAAAAGAAATGAGAACTAATGAAGTACTACCTATCACTAACAGCAGTAATGTAGTCTTTTTTTTTTGCATTAATGGTTTGATTGTGACGATGTGGTAATCTCTTCCATTCGATATTGTGTTTAATGTATAGCTTTCAATTCTGACGTCGCGCAGCTGCCGGCAAGGCTGCCCAGCAATCGGAAACCTTATGATTCACCGCTCGAGCGTCAGATGAAGTGGCCTAGTCTGCTTCACAGCTTATCTACCTCTTGTGATCTCATCGGTCGACGCTATCCGAAACCTTCAGGTTTTCTTGACGGAGCAAGTGCGCGCATCTTGGGCAGTTGACGTGAGCGATAAACAGATGAGAAACGGGGGAGACGACAGGAAGTGTCATTTAGCAAAGTGAGAAGAAACCGAATGGCATATATCTAATCTCACGAAACCAAATAATATTGTCCCAATTGTCATGATTTGAAATGGCACATATTAAAATTTGCCCTCTGGAATCTTAGGGGCGCCGGAGGGCAGGCAAAATAAGGTGAAACAAGGCAACTGGCGTAGCATCGATCAGAGCGCTGGGGAAGAACAACCGGACCTCGTCAGCGAAGTCGTGATCGACGTACCAGATTTAACTGGCGGTGATGATAATAAAAACAATGGTGATGGCGATGACGACGACGACGACGATCATATAGTAGTAGTAAGTAGTGTCAAACAGAAAACGAAAAGAAAACAAGAAACACAAGCTAAATTGGGCATTTGTGTCACATGTTTCCGGCCCATAATAGTGGAGTGTGGATGTGCGCTTCCGGCCCATACTAGTGGAGTATGGATGTGCGCTTCCGGCCCATATTTGCGTGACAGCCGACAATTACGTTTTCAAGGAGGATACGCGTATGTGACAGGCCATGTACAAGTGATCTGCTGAGTGAACAGAACACCATGCAATTTTAACTCGTCACATTTAAGCCCCATATTTTAAAGCCCAACTCTGTAGGACGACTGGCTTTGAGGAAGAAAGCATCACTCTAACCGGATGCATGCTTCGATCCCTTGCGACGTCCTTCCCAGAATCTCGGGACCAAGTAGATGTATGCTACCTTAAACGTATGCATGTATTGACAAGTATACAAACGTATTATCCAACCCTTCCTACCTTACCGGTTACTTCTTCTCAACTAATCTGTTTATGCATGCATTCATGCATGTACTACACAAAATTAAGGTGCAATATTCCATTAATTTATCACTTGGATTAGTTACAATATCACAAGTAGATGTATGCTACAACTGTGGTGCGAATTTAATTTGTAGGTTGGTAGAATTGAATTTAACAGCAAGGCCGGAAAGGTGGTATGATTTGGATTGGACAATCACGCATGCAACACGGACGCCGGAATGGGCCACTGTGTTGTAACTATGTTTTAGTGATAAAATAATTTAATTAATGATTTCTTATCTTTTTAGTTCTTTGATTTGCTTTATAGGTCTTAGGGTTTGTATTATACAGGGTTAGGCTTTCTTTAATAGGATTCAGATGCAAAGCATGATTAAATAGAATTATTTCTATAGAATAGGAGGTCTTGCCTTATGGAGTATTCTTAAGCTGGTCCTATTGGCATTAGTGTTTATTTATGATATTGTATTTATTTCCTAATCTTATGTATTTACGTTATAAAAGGTTAGATTTCTTTTTAGGTTTGCATAAGCAACTTAAATGTACATACAATCATTTTTGTAGTGTTAGCACATCTTGACCCTAGAAGTGTCTTGAAATTGATTTTGCATCTTTTTGCTTTCATCTTTAAAAGTTATTAATGTTTTATTTTTAATGTACATATAAAATGAAATTTATTATGAATTTAATTCAAATTAAATCAAACATTAAATTCTTTTTGCAGATTGAGATGGTCTTCACCTTTAAAATTGGTCCTACATGATCTAATAGTTATTTGTGATATTTTATTTATATTTGTTTGTTTATATTAGAAATGTTATATATATATATATATATATATATATATATGCTTCAATTAGAGGGTTAAGTGCAAACCATAACTTATTATATTGATTTTTACTGTATTAGGTGGTTTCAATCTCTAGAGTATATATCAATTGATTTTACACCTATTATTTATCTGAGAGAGATGTATATGTTGATCTTTTATACATAGTAAGTCAAGCTATCTAGGAACTTGGTTTAGACTAAGCTAAACCTCAAATGTCTTTACAACATTAGATGTTCTAAACCTATAGAATATTTACAGGCCGGTTTCATTTATATTAGCATACATCTGTGCTATATGGTCATATACTAACTATGTGAATTTCTATGACTAAAATCTAACTTATAAATAGAAACTAATGCAGACTAATTCCAATCATTTTTGCAGTATTAAATGGTTCTATCCTATAGATCATATAAAAATAGGTTTTGATATGTATTACTACTTATTTGTGTAGTGTCTTGACTATATTCTAAGCACGTGTCTTGAAAGCATGATTATTTACAAACTTAGTTCAAACCTAATCAATTATGAAATGTTTTTGCATAACTAGATATATTATGATTCTAAAAGGGTTTAGGAATTGGTTTCACTTTATTTTGAATTTATATGCACAAAATATAGCTATTTGAGTTCTTTATGCATTGAATAATGAACTATTTACAAAACTTAATTCAAACTAAGTTCAAATCTAAATACTTCTACAAAAATGGGTTGCTTATGGCCTCAGGAGTATGTATAAATTTATTTCTACAGAAATAGGTTCACATGGCACACGGGCGGCTTGGCGCCGAGATTTTGCGAGCAATGTCTGCCATGGCAGCGAGATTAGTCGTCCTTCATTGCTGTGGCAACGATCAGGCAAGGGTATGGTAGAGCTGAGTTGAGAAGGGTGCAGAGCAAGTCGGTTAGTCAGGGTTTGGTGGGAACACAGGGCAAGCTTGACGCCGTATCCTTGTGCTCGCAAGGATGGAGGTTTTGTCGTGGCAGTGAATGGACTGTCAAGTTCTTGCCATGGCAATGATCACTTGTCCTTTCTTCTGTTGAGGCAAAGGATGTGGGAGAGAGAATGCAGGCTGAGCTTGAGGAAGAAGACAGGGGCAGGGACTGCTAGGTGGGTTAGGCTAGGGGGTGGACCCCACAAGTCAGTGAGCCAAAGAACAAACGACTTACATGTTCTGGACAGGATAAAGTTAAGGGCATTAAATGAGCTGCCATTCATGTCGTAAAATTTTCAAATTTTTTTGTATGTGATCCTTAAGTCAAAATATTATTTGAGTAAATTCTAAGAATTCTGACATGCATGCTGTTACAGTTTTAAGTTTGCAGATTTTTATTTTTCTAAGGTTTGAAATGAGCTTTATTTTATATGAAACTTTTTTGTATGATTTTACTAGTTATTAGGAGCTATCATAAAAATTTCAGATGAAGATCAAACCTATATGATTTTATAAAATTCTGATATTGATAATGTGGCTTTTAAATTAATTTTGTTTTTGATTCTACAAAAGGGACAAATCATCTCTATTATTTCTAAAATTTTTTACGTTGGTTCCCAAGGCACTGAAGATTACGAAATAAAAATTTCAATTGATTATCTCATTCAAATATTTTTATTTAGCTCTAACATATGTACTATTTTTAGTCATTTGTCACTATTCTTTATTTCTTCTTAGCACTAAATATGTTCACAAGCCTTTAAAAGTTTTTGGTGATGCCCTGGACACAATTTAGGGTTTATATAATTTTTTCTAGATTTTCATTCTTATGGGATTTTGGATTTTATAAAATATTTTCTTAAAAACATAAAATTCAAAAAAAGGCGGAAATTCAAAATAAGATCATACTTCAAACTCATTTTTATAGTTGTTCATTTTGGAAGAAACAATTTCAACATTGCAATTATTTTTTTCTTAAGACCAAAATTCAAGAGAACGAGGAAAAAGATGATATTCTAAATTAAAATTTTTATTTAATTCCATTTTTATTTTTTTTTATTTTTTTGTTTTTTTTCTATTTTCCATTTTTTTCACTCATTGATAACACACCTGCAAAACTAAATGAAAAAATATAGAACCACTAATCTAATGCCATGTCATGAAGATATGAATTGAAGCAGTTACTCCCTCTATTCTCGAATACATGTCATTCTAATTTTCAAATTTTGTTTCTAGATACATGTCATTTGATAATTTTGAGGTGGCTTTTTACCACTTTTTCCTTCTACATTCCTTTGCTTTAGCTATTTTCAACATCATTTGCTACCATATATACACTGAAGGAGAAGACACATCATCTAAAGAAATAACGAAGGGTAATGCAATCATTTATAGATATGTCTTGGTGAAAATATAACAACCTAGAATGATACCTATTTAAAAACGGAGGGAGTACTATACATATAATGGGAGTTGGCTCGAGCCTATTTTTCTGTATGTTGTAATCACAGTGTTGTATTTTTCTATATACTGTAATCAGAGTGTTGTATATGTCCCATCTTAGAGCATGTACAGTGGAATAGATGGCAGCTGTCTGTAATATATCTCCATATCATCTATAGACAATACTAAAAATAATTCATATAATGGATCGTCTATATAATTGTCTGTAATGGTTTCTTACCCAATTAACAGACTGTCTATACAATGACATATAAAATAGAAAGCTGTCTATAAGACTGTTTGTTAAATAGTAGACAACAGTTTTCACTACTACAGAACTAGGCATCACAACCGGTCTATTAGAAGCGGTTTGGTGCGAACTCACATGTGATGTTCGCTTTGAAGCGGTTAAGTGGCAACAGTCAGGAGAGGGCTTCGAAGCGGTTTGAGACACGAACCGCTTGAATGTTGCGTTCTAGAAGCGGTTCTTGTCTCAAATCGCTTCGAAAATCGAAGCGGTTTGAGACAAGAACCGCTTCTAGAACGCAACATTCAAGCGGTTCGTGTCTCAAACCGCTCTCGAAGCCCTCCTGCAGAAGCATTTAAACCCTTCTTCCTCCACGAGCCAGCAGAGGTACGATCGAACAGAGAAAGGCCGGCCTAGCGCTGTTCTTGGGGAGTTGCTGTCCAATTGTTTAATTGGAGGTGATTAGCTCCAAATACAGTGTTTCAAGGTTAGTAACATCATGTGAACATTCTTCTCACCTAGATATTGCTATTTTTTCAATGGATGTGGAGAAATCTTGAAGTTTTTAAGCAAGATCACCATGATAAAAAATTTGTTTTCTATGCTTATTTTTGTTGTTGTATGAAGGTGTAGGGTGGAGATCTAGTTCAAAATATGACATTACAAGGTAAAAGTGATTGGAAGCTTTAGATCTAGGTGGTTGTTAGCTTTAGAATCTTAAATATCACAATAAGTTGGGGGAGATCTAGGTACAATATTGCAAGGAAGTAATTATTGGTGTATGAAATAAAATAGAAAAACATGTAGAAGGATAAAAAATAATTACAAAGGTAGGAAGGGATACAAAATAATTAGAAAGGTAGGTCTTTAATTGGAAGACGGTGTAGGTGGAACTTTTTTTGTTGGGTTTAAGTGCCTGTGAGCTTTAGATTTTTAAATGTAACGAAATTTAAGTTAGGTTATAATTTTTGTAACAAAATTTGTTATAATTTTTAATGAAATTATAACTTGGTGTACATGAATCGGCAATGGATGTACAATGCGGACCGTCACTCGAGAGAGTTCATTGATGGCGTGCAGGGTTTTCTTGATGCGGCCGTTGCATTCTTGCCTCCAGGCAGCTTCATATGTTGTCCGTGTGTAGATTGCAAGAACGAGAAGGAGCACTCCCAGCGATGGCAAGTTATGAACCACTTGATAATGAGAGGTTTCATGCCAAACTATACCTGTTGGACCAACCATGGCGAAGTTGAGGCGATTAGCCAGGAAGACGATGAAGAAGGCGAGGAAGAGGAAGATGGATTCAACAGTATCCCGAACGACACGCAATACTGTTCCGTAGAAGAAACACTTGGTGACTTTGGTGATGATGAGCTAGACCAGATGCTGCGTGACGGAGAGGGAGACTACACAGATGAAAGACAGTTCGAGAAGTTCCAACACATGTTAGAGGACCACAGAACTCCTTTGTACCCAAACTGTGGGCAGGGCCACAAAAAGCTGTGTACCACACTGGAACTAATGCAATAGAAGGCTACAAATGGTGTGTCAGATAAGGGATTCGATGAGTTGTTATCACTCGTAAAGAAGTTGCTTCCAGAAGATAACACTCTACCCGAATCTACATATGAATCCAAGCAAGTCGTCTGTCCTTTGGGATTGGAAGTACAGAAGATACACACATGTCCTAATGATTGTATCCTGTATCGTAATGAGTATACCGATTTGGATGTTTGTCTAGTGTGCAAAGAATCATGGTATAAGGTGAAGCGTGACGATCCAGGTGAAATAGATGGGGAGCGTAAGAAGAAGAGACCTCCAGCTAAAGTGTTGTAGTATTTCCCTGTGATCCCCCGATTGAAACGTGTGTTTGCTAACAAAGCGCATGCCTAGATGATGCGTTGGCACAAAGAAGAGCGTAAGGACGACGGGATGCTTAGACACCCTGCAGATGGCTCACAGTGGAGGAAAGTCGATCGGACGTACCCGGACTTCGCAGATGAGGCGAGAAACATAAGGTTTGGGTTGAGTACTGATGGGATGAATCCTTTCGGAGAATTGAGCAGCAGCCATAGCACCTGACCTGTTACACTATGTATCTATAACATTCCTCCATAACTGTGCATGAAGCGAAAGTACATCATGATGCCGTTGTTGATCCAAGGCCCTAAGCAACCTGGAAATGACACCGATGTCTACCTGAAACCGTTGGTTGAAGATCTTGTGACGTTGTGGGACGATGGTGCAAGGGTATGGGATGAGTACTAAAGGGAGTATTTCACCCTACGTGCATTGTTATTTGTAACAATCAACGATTGGCCTACTCTCGGTAAACTGTCCGGCCTAACTATCAAAGGATATAGAGCCTGCATCCAGTGCTTAGATGAAACGGACGGCATGTACCTGAAAAACTCTCGGAAGGTTGTGTACATGGGTCACCGTAGGTTTCTTCTTACAAGTCACCCATTGTGGAAGAAAGGCAGGAAATTTAATAGGCAACCAGACCATCGTGCAAGGCCTCAACATCGTAGTGGGTCACGTGTGTTTGCTATCGTAAAGGATTTGAAAGTAGTATTTGGAAAGGGTCCTGGAAGCAAACATGTGCAGAATGAGGATGGTCAGGCACCCATGTGGAAGAAAAAGTCAATATTTTGGGACTTGCCTTATTGGGAAGTCATGGAGGTTCGTCACTCACTTGACTTTATGCACATCACGAAGAATATCTGCTTGAACCTGCTAGGCTACATAGATATGTACGGAAAATCGAAAGATACACTGCAAGCTTGGAAGGACCTTAAACTCTTGGAACTGAGGAACGACCTACATCCTGAAAAAAGAGAGAAAGGACAACATTACCTACATCCTGCGAGCTACACTCTAAACAAAGAAGAGAAAAAAAGCATGATAGAGTTCCTGAACAGTGTGAAGGTCCTTTCCGGATACTCCTCGAATGAAAGAGACTCATAAACACGAAAGAGAATAAAATCGTACACATGAAATCCCATGACTGTCTTGTGTTAATGACACAGTTGCTCCAAGTGGCTGTGAGAGGCATACTGCCCGAGTGGGTACAGGGGACAATCACAAAGCTGTGTTCTTTTTCAACGCGGTTTCACCAGAAGGTCATCGACCCGGATAAACTAAGTAAGCTGCAGGATGGCGTGGTACAAAGTGTGGTTAGTCTTGAGATGATCTTTCCTTCGCATTCTTTGATATTATGGTTCATCTCTTTGTTCACCTTGTCAAAGAGATAGGTATTCTCGGACCGTGTATCTACACAACATGTTCCTTCGAGAGGTACATGAGTGTGCTAAAGAAGTATGTCTCAGAATCGTTCTCGTTCAGAAGGATGCATTGCCGAGGGTTATGGGACAGAGGAGGTGATTGAGTTTTGTGTGGATTACATTAATGATCTAAACCTGATCGGCGTCCCTATATCACGCCATAAGGGGAGGCTACGGGGAAAAGGGACACTAAGAAGGAAAGCAATTGCATGCAATGATCTTCTTACATTTAAACAAGCACATTTCACGATTTTGAAACAATCAACTGTAGTGGCCCCGTATATCCTTGATCACAAGAGTATTCTACGCCGCGATTTCCTAGAGAGGTCTGAGGAATTGGATAACACTGAAGCACATGGATTCTTTCGACACTTGGTTACAAAAGTACATCCTTTTGAAAGGGTCAGACAATGAACAATTTCCACGCAATGCCTCGCCGGTAAAACAGAGCACGCCTCCTCCACCACCCGCTCCATGCAGAAGCCCTACTCCACCACCAGCATCTCAAACAAAAAAGAAT
Source organism: Guadua angustifolia (assembly GCA_036346375.1). Classification (NCBI taxonomy): domain Eukaryota; kingdom Viridiplantae; phylum Streptophyta; class Magnoliopsida; order Poales; family Poaceae; genus Guadua; species Guadua angustifolia. The sequence goes on from CM070517.1 coordinate 3,024,606, forward strand.
CCCCCAAGAAAACCACGCCTCCACCATCTCCTCAGAGGAAGAAGCTCGATAGCAGAAAGGCTCCTCCACCTGCTCCCAAGAAGGTGGAGTCCAGTCGATCGATAAAGAAAAAGGAACCTCCAAAGAGGGCATATGATATGAATAGTGGCTGCACACTTCGCAAAAAAGAAGGTAGAGCCAAAGGTACCAATTGATCCAAAAGCGGCGGAACACTTCGCGACATGCTGTGCAAAGCCGCTGCCTGTGCCGTCCAACTATGAACGAACAATAATAAAGGCTACACAGAAGAATAAACGTGGTCAAGCGGCGGCGGCAAAGAAAAAGAGAGACCAAGATCAGGAGAACCTCGAGAGGTTTATGAAGGAGGCAGGACTCAGTTCCACAGCTGCAGCTCTTGGATTAATAGATGATCTCCCAATGGCAAAGGTCAGATGGCAATATCAGTTGGGCCGGGAGCTGATTGAACCTAATGAGATAAAGGATCTGCCAACCAAGATGTGACAATTTCACGAATGGTACATGACAGAGTCCGCTTAAGGAAGAACGATGTTCCCCCTCCGTATCAAAGAAGATCATTTTTATCACGGGGACAACACCATATGGCTCGAATTCGACAACTTCTACCATATTTACCATACTGACGCCATCAACGTGTCTCTCATGAGCCGCTGGTGCCTATAAGTGTCAAGCTCATACCTTTACCGTGTGCTTCCTTGTACAATAAAATTACAACTCTTAAACTTAATTATACCTTTCTATGTAGAATGGAGATACAACGATGTAGAAAAGAGAACATCTTCAACGTGGGCTTCATCGACCCAGAGATTGTTAACGAGTTCGTCTTTGGATGTAACCGAAAGGCTATTGAAGATTACATTCTCGATGCATTCTTGGGACAGCACTACAAACCGTACATGCTTCTGCCCTTCAACTTCGAGTACGTATATATACAACCTCTCGTTCTTATATTTTCCAAGGCATTGATAATACTACTAGCTAGTTACATATATGTTGCAATACATGAATAGGTTTCACTGGATCCTTCTTGTCATGCATCAAGCTTGATAGCAGTCAGATCGTTGTTCAAGACTCAAAAAGGACTCCGGTGGAAAAATATCAATATATCATTGACACCCTAAACAAGTATATAGCACATATATATACGATAGTTTTCCTTATTATATATATTGAAATACCTTGCTAATTCCAACTCTGATAATTACTATTCATACTAACACATCACTCATACTAACACATCACACAGGGCATTCACGAGGTTTCGAAAGAAGCAACAAGGAGATTTCGAGAACGAATTTGATGTACAAATAAGCACTCGAGTACGTATTAAAGAATATTAATATGCCGTAACAGTTTTTCATCCCAATAATAATTATTTTCTTTTCAAATTTCATCGCAGGTTCTACAACAGACGGAAGGAAACAACTTATGTGGTTATTATGTGTGTCATTATATGCAAAGTATTACCCACGACGATGTGCCGACAACCAACGCCGAGGTAGTGTGAACATGTCAATTTCTTAGTACTTACACTTTAATTACATGTCCAGAGATTTATTTACTTCCTGCTTTGTCAGCCTAACATCGATGTGCAAGGCATGATCCCACCGCACCGGGTTGTAGCAATCCAAAAACAACTCATCGGCTTTATTGTCGACAAGATTGTATCCACCAAAGGCGAGTTCCACGCAAATGGTTAGAGATATTGTCCTGAAATAAGGGCACAAAGAGCGACGGACGCAAGAAATGAGCTCAAGATTCGCCCTTTTATTCTTTAAAACTTGTAAAAAGTGGCTTATTATTTTATGTGTTCGTCAACTTGTTCATTTTTAGTCTATTAAATTCGTATTTTTCTGTAAATAAACCTGTAATTATCTGAATGAGTACGCATGAATAATATATATTTAATTGTGTCAAAAAAACTCCTGTAGTTCTATTTATTTTAATTGTCAAAATCTATATCAAAAACCCCTCTCAAAACATATTCTATATTGAATATAATCAAAACGCTATGCTGTCAGCCTCTTCACAAGCGGTTGGTAACACCAACCGCTCGTAGAAGTGTCGAACCACAAGCGGTTCGTGGAACCGCTTGTGAAACCCGACAGGGTATCACTCGCGGTTGTTTACAAGCGGTTCTAAAACTGCTTCTGAAAACGGTTTCGAACTGCTTGTACATGCCCGATCCGTAGTAGTGTTTCTCTCCTCCTTCTCTCTCCTACAAATCACCTAAAATCCTAAGTCTTACCGACAGCTGACATGTGTCATTGTACATGCTTAAGTACTAGTTAAAATTTCATTAAGTCAGCACAAAACCGTCCTCCAAACCTGCTGTTGCGCATAAGTTAACTCCAACGCAAACAGGAAGAACCGGCGAGAATCGGTCGATCGATTTGCGGAATTTATTAGCCTCTTTATATCAAATGGGTCTTAATTAACTACACAAAGTTACTTCCTTGTGGGATAAATTCAATCATTTCGTCGGTTAGGAAGAATCGGTACAATATTTGTGTTGCCACGTGGCAATTATAGGCCAAGAACTCAGGACACCCAAGTTCCTATCACAATTGTTTTAGGGAAATCAATCGATCCTCCGTAGCCGAGCGAGGCGCAAATCGGAAGCTCGAAGGTGCAGAAAATGCATATATACGTATATATCACTCACATATTACTCCTCGAAACAAAAATTCTTCAGACGAAATTAAGGGAAAAACAATAAAAGTAGAGAACGAAGGGAATATAAGGGCCTGTTTGTCAAAACTCCAGCTCCTGATTCTCTATGGAATCGATTCTCTAGTAGAAGTGATTTCTGTCCGAAAAATAATTATAAACTTGGTGGAGAGATTTATAACTGGGAAGTTGTGAATCAGGTGGGGAGCAGGGTTTTTTTTGCTTCCAGACTGCAAGTCAAAAAATATGAATCACTTACTCGGATTTCTATATGAAGCTGATTGATTTTTTCTTGTTTAGAGGCTGGGAGCTCTGCCAAACGCACTCTAAGTACATGTTTGGGCATTTCTTGCTATAGCACATGCCATGACATTGACTGTTTCTCTTGTGTTTTTCAACTCGGTCGGTAGTTGAATCATCGACTGAAGTAGTTTTGACTGATTGCAAATGCTTAACGGTGGCAACAAATTAGCTAGAAGCAAAGAGCAACCCGGGACATGCTAATCAGATTCAAGTAGAAATTAAGTAATCGTTTGTGTAAGTAACCATTGCTTTCGATCTGTTCCCACCAGTTATAGACCTAGAGTCACTGGTTGATGTGCATGGAAGAATGACTGCCAACTAAACCCAATCTCTTCTTGCATGCCCGGTAAACAACTAATCTGTGTACCAGACAGACTATGGTGCAATGTTCACTTCACACACTACTCGTGCAACGCGCGTGTTTCTTAATTAGCCATAACACAGCAACTAGCTAACTAATTAAATGTCAAAAACAATTATGGCCGAACTCATGTCGATTAGAACCGGTTACCATATGTGACATCAAAAACTAAGAAGGCATCTTCAATTAACAACAGATTGGTTACTGCATTGCGTGCGAAAGATTATTGGCACTTGCTACAATGTCACTCCAAAGAATTGACGCAATGCCGCCTTAAAGAATGTTTCCTCTTACCGTAAATTTCACAAAACTTCCCCCTTTTTTATAAACTATTATAAAGCTATAGGTTTTAGCTTTCATTATAGAACTTATATCACAGAACTATATGTTTTAGAATCGATAGTTTCTTGTGATTGGTCTGATCGTGTGAGTCTATATAGCAGCATCATGTGTGAGTGAAATGAAAAATGGGGTTGCATGAGGTTGTAATGTGGGCGTACACTGTCAGATTCATTACAATAAATAATCAATTCAAAATATATAGTTTTGTGACATAAGTTTTCCTAAACCTGTAGTTATGTGAAATAGGAGCTAAAACATATAGTTATTTAATAGTTTGTATGATAAAATTGTAGTTTTGTAAAATTTACTTTTCTTATTAAAATGTCACTTCCATATTGTTTATCATTTTCCCTTTGTCCTCGTACCCTTCTTTGGTTTCGGTGAAACTAACCTCTTCGTTGACGAGGGCAGAGACGACTACAAAGTGGTGGTGCCGGTTGTGCACAATGCTCATGCAAGGAATAAAATCTCTACAAAATTTCGCAAGATCTCGGTGAGATCTCGGATTTCAGACGTGGACGGTTTTCAAAATCCTGTCTAGATAAAAAATTCAAAATGCTACAGCAATTTCAGAAATCTCGGTGAGATTTCATTAAATCTCTCCGAGATCTTGGTGTTTTGAGCCGGATTTCAAACAATTTTGTTGGATTGCATTGATTTTATACCAGATTTGGCTTCACTTTTTTTTGAAGCATTGTAATACCTTCTATAAGGAATACAAATGAAAAAAGTGAAAAAGAAAGTGAAAATTTCTTGTTGGGAATGGGATTCGAATCCACACCCTTCTATTTTGCACAGCCTTATCTCTCACGCCTTAAACCAACTAAACTAAGCCATGTTACTTGTTTTGCATCACGGTTGAAAACAATTTATAGCCTCTACCTCAGGTCCTGACCAAATAAACAAAAGGAACTTTCCTCATTTCTACACAGGCTCACAACCACTCACTCACTCTCTAGTCAATGTTCACTCTGTGCATTCCTTCTTTCCCCTTGGCAGCCGAGCAAATCCGAGCAGCTCCGGCGACCATCGGGTCATCCCTTGCGACCAAAACAGGTAAGCTCATCTCTCTAGATTGAGATCTCGGTCATTTCTAGCGAAACCTCGGTTAGGTTAGGCCGAAATATCGGTGATAAGCGCAACTAAATCTCATTTTTTGGACCGAAATCTCGATGTTTAAGCCTAAGATTTCATCATTTTCAGATGAAATGAGATGTTTAGCTAGCGGGTCTAGTCGGATTTTCTAGGATTTACCTTGTGCAATGTGGTTAGATTTATTTGATGCATAGTGGTGGTGAAGAATAGCATTGTACATCGATTTAACCGAAAACAACCCACTCTTGTGCAAGTGCCACTTGAAAAGATCAGACCCCCGATAAACTAATGTTCAACGTTCTCGACAGCAGAAACCCCCAGTCTCTTAGTTTATCTCCTATTAAGGATCTCCTGAAAGACACATTAAGAGAAGATGAACCAAGAACCTCACCACCGCTATGTGCTTGTTCCGCATAATATTAAACAAGGAAGGAAATTGAGACTTTAGGGATGCATTTCCCACCAAGTATCTTCGAGTAACCTTACTTGGGACCCATCCTTTAAGATATAAGAACCTAAACTTAGGAATTTAGGTTTGATAGCCATTAAAGCGCTCCAAAAATGAGAATCCCCAGGTTTCTTCTGAACTTGGCTTAAAGTCTTCCCCTTTAAATATTTGTTTCTCAATAATTGCTGCCACATCCCTTGCTCATTACACAACTTGAACAACCACTTGCTCAAAAGACTTTTGTTTTGTAATTTCAAATTTAGGATCCCTATCCCACCCTGAACTTTTGGTTGACAAAGAAGATCCCACTTCGCTAGTCGGTATTTCTTCTTGTGTTGATCATTTTGCCAAAAAAAACGGGACCTATAATAATCTATATTTTTGAGGACTCCTCTTGGGACCTCAAAAAAGGACATCATGAACATAGGCAAACTAGACAACACCGAATTAATCAGCACCAACCTCCCTCCAACCGATAGCAACTTACCTTTCCAACCACTCGATCTTTTTCTCCACTCGCCTCCACCAACCTCCAATCGTAATTACTTAACTTCCTAAAATGCATCGGAATCCCTAAGTATCTAAAAGGAAGAGATCCTAACTTACACCCAAACAAATTAGAATATGTTTGCTTCATGGTCCTTAGCTTGACCAAAGCGTAATATTTCACTCTTATGGAAATTAATTTTGAGGCCAGCAGCTTGTTCAAATGCACACAAAAGAAGCTTCATATTCCTTACTTCCTCAAAATTATGATCCATAAAAATCATCAGATCATCCGTGATATTGAAGAATAGATAAACCCTCATCAACCAGGTGTGGAATCACACCCGAAATTTGGCCATCCTCCTTCGCTCCGCTCATTTCCCCCTAGGGATGAAAACGGATATCCGAATTTGTTCACAAATTCGACATTTTTAAATAGATATATAACGATTTTGGTTTTCATTTTTTAACACTTTAGCAAGCTTATTATAAAAAATAAGATTATAAAATTAGATTAAAAAATTACGATTATTTGCTTCCCATAAATAAAAATGTGAAAAATATCCGAATCTGTATCCGATTGATATCCTAATTTTGTTTCTATCATTTAAATAAATATATAATGAATTTGAGGTTCATTTTTATGAATTTGAATAAGCTCAACACCACAAACAAGAATATGAATTCGGATAGAAAATTTTATGTCCTATTTGTTTCCCATTGAAGAACAAAGACAAAAAAATTGATATCCAAATTACTATCCGTTTTCATCCCTATTTCCCCCTCTCGCTCGTTAGCTCTCGCCCATCGTAGCCTTCTCGAGCTCGCCGTAGTAGCTACTCACCCCGCCACGGTTTCTTCGTGTTTCAGCCGTCCGTCGTTCCTCTGGCCAAGACCACCTCCGAGTTCACCAAGCCGAGACGATCCGTGTGGTTACTTTTTCCGCCGAACAGACCGAACGCCGTCACCGTGTCATCTTCTCCAACTCCCGCAACCAAGACCGCCAAGATCTTCATCGACTCCTCGCGTAACCTCACCGCCGATCTTCATCCGACGCCCAAGGTAACGCCACGTAGTCCCGCAAATAGTAAACCGCTTTCGGTTAGTCTTGCGCCGTTAGATTCGAATCCGACGATCGGGAATGCATGCATGCGTGGTCGGATAATTCTCGACGCGTGTCGACCACCGACATGTGGGGCGGCGCTGTTCACCGGCCCCACGTCGCTGGGTGGACATGCATTTGTCGCCGACGCCAAGACGACGTCATCCCGCCCACCTGTCGCTTGGGTCAAGGCGACGTGGTTCGCCCGGTGCCGACATCGTGTCGCGTAGGGGGAAAATCAGCCGAAAAATCGGTGGAAAATAGAGAAATAATTCGGTTTATTCTTTTATGAATTTTCGTAAACTTGTAATGGCTATAACTTTTGCATTTTAACTCGGATTTGGGTGATTCCAGTGCCCAAAAATTTGTAAAATGTGAACTATTTATTGGTGATTTTTATTCAATTTTAGTGAATTGTTTGCTGTCTGTATTATATATTTATTGTGTGTTTGCTTGTACCGAGTAGACTCGAGTTGCCGGAATTGCCGAGGAGTGTTTGAAGACCCGTCAGAGAACCTCGACGAGAACCAACTCCTCTTCAAGGCAAGTCATGCTTTGACCATATTGCCCCTAGATTTTAAAAATATACTTTGATTCAAATATTGCATGCTATGTTAAGTATAAATGATGTTGTTTATATGGGACAAGAGTTAAGATACCCATCTTGAATTATGCCACCTTGTTAATGTCATTATATGCCCTGAATACCTTGTCACCCTAAGATGCTTAAATATGTTGGATGCTAATATGATGCCAACACGGAGGCTAGACCGTGATTAGTCGCTAGCCCGCTTGTATGCGTGGAATGACTTTCAAATATCAAATGAATATTGACTAAACATTATGGAACGATTTGGAAAATGCGATGATGTCATGAATTGAACCGATAGTGACCGTGTGGTGCTATTCATGAACCGATGTGGAAAATGGCATGTGTTGCTTAAGTATAAAGTGGGTGGGAAAATGATTTGAACCGGGCAAGTGGCAAGAAGGCTTCGTGCATGTGGGCCTGTGTGGCAATGGGATGTATGAAAAGATTGTGAAGGCTGTGTGCCGAGATGTATAAAATGGTTGTCTTGCCGGACAATTAAGGACTTAACCTTGCGAGCCTTTGAGCTGAGTTCCGTGTACAACCACTTGTCCGAATGGGACGGACCTAGTTAAGTAGGTTTCTAATATCTTTCCTTTGATACTCGGGGTGACAATTACACCAAAAATGTAACCGTACGGGGGAGCGTACCTGTGCTGCGGCTTGGTACCCATCTAACGGTATGTGCCTGTTCTAAACTTTGGCTCTGTGTGAGGGAAGTGTTAGGAAGGCAACATCGAGAGGATCATCGCTAAGTGTTAGTCTCTGAAAGACTTTGTTACAATCAATCGCCTGTGTGGTGAACGACTGTATCCTGTGGGTAAAGTGTACAGCCTCTGCAGAGTGTGTGTGTGAATCTATTCGAATAGCCGTGTCCGCGGTATTGGACATTGCTCGGTGATTACAGTCAAGGGTTAGATTTTCAAAATGAAAATGTGGAATGGGTGGCTGTGTGCCAAAAGAATCAAATTAGGGCTGTGAGCCAAAACCTATGAGAAAAAGAATTGAGAAATTAATTATTAAATATTATTGATTTTACTGCTTTTAATCTAGTAGGATTACCTATTAAAAGAAATGCTGCTTTATGCAAAATACCCAATTAAGCCTTTCCTTTGGAATAAGCCATGCATGTAGTAATAGAACTGCATTGTGCATGACTTGTTGAGTATGTTGTATACTCACCCTTGCATCGACAAAAACCTCAGAAGAAGAAGAAGCCGTGCCAACTTGGAATGAAGAGTTAAATCAAGGCCGGGAGGATTAAGGGTTAAGCCGCACTCAAGAGTTCGTGGCTAGAGAGGGTTCCGCTTATCGTATTTTGCTTCCGTGAATGAACACGACATCGATGATATTTATCGCTCGCTGGTGAAGTATTGTAAGGTGGCCATAAGGCGTGTAACTCGTTATACTCTGCTTGAAGTACTTTACTATTAATTCCGCTGCGTATGATTGTGGTACTTCAACCTGTTTATCCTGTGTGTACTAGCGTGATCCTGGACTAGTACGGAATACACAGAGTGTCCGAATCCGTGATAAATTCGGGGCACGACACTCACTCTCTAGTCAGTGTTCACTCAGCGCATTCCTTCTTCCCCCTCGGCGGTCAAGCTAATCTGGGCAGCTCTGGTGACCAAAATAGGTAATCTCGCCTCTCTAGACCAAGATCTCGGCCATTTCTAGTGAAATCTCTGCTCGATGATAAGTGCAATGAAATCTCATTTTTTTTGGGACCGAAATCTCAGTGTTTAAGCTTGAGATTTCATCATTTTTAGACAAAATGAGATGTTTAGCTAGCGGATCTAGCCGGATTTTCTAGGATTTGCCTTGTGCAATGTGGTTAGATTTATCTGATCCACAGTGGTGGTGAAGAACAGTAACAATAGTGTAGTTTATAACAAAATGGATACAATGTTTGCCTTGTAGCTGATCAAATAGCATGTAGCTAATCAAAATGGATACACTATCTCAGCATATGTTGTTTTACCTTATAGAAAATCTACAAAAGCAAAGACAAGTTGAATATGGATAAAACTATAAAACAAATCAAAGAAGGGCTCATGAATATAAGTTAATAGACTTGTCATAAGAAACATATTTATAGAATAAGAAAAGAACAGCATGATATGTTATTTTAGATAACATTGACATAGTACAAGGAGGATGGAGCAAGGAGAATGCTCATGTTTACATAGTTGCAAGGAAAGCCATAAAGTTTGCATTAGTGCATAATGACTAAAAATTCAAACATTTCAATTCTTCGAGATGATGTTAATGGCTACTTTCTATTTAGTTATCATAAATAATATTTTCATTGTTTATTCATTGGCATCTTTTGTGTTTCATAGCAAATTCTTGTGATGGTAGATCGTGTGGGCAATATATGGGAGCATAGGAAGTGCATCGTATCGTTTGGGTCAAAGTGCAACTACTCTAGGAATGTTATGAAGGGTAGACGAGTGACTTGTCTAAAGGAATATCTAGTTGGCTACGTCGATGATGTGAATGTTTTCCCAGGTGTGCCTAAAGTGGTTAGGCAGGCCATGCTCATGGACATCTATGGAGGTTAGGAGAAGAAGGAGAAGGAGGCGTTGCGCCTCTGTAAGGAGGAGGCTTGTGATGATTGGGCCACCTTGGCCACAGACCACCATACTGAGTAGGAGTAACTCAAGATTGCCATATAGGACACAAAAGAATAGGCCTACTTCAGAAGCCAAGGTTTGGCCCTAGGATCGAGGTCTAGGAGTGGTGTAGCAAGGCTCTCGATCCAATCCACTATCAACAAAATGTTCGGTAGGTCAAAATCGATAATGGAAAGCCATGACTCCATCGATGTTGTCCTTGCATGGAGTAGTGCCCCACAATAACCCCGTATTGACACTGCATTCAAGTAGGGGCGAGGCAGAAGCTAGGGAGGGCATGGTCTAAGTGGTTCCATGCTAACGCAATTCTAGGAAGGAAGGCTATCCATATTTCATAGGTATGAAATGATCGCAGGGTTGTAAGTTATAACTCAGCTGATGATTGTACTAACCTCTTATGCTCGTGATGGAAAGGTGAACTCAAGATGGCATAGGAGCTAGGCCTGGGGTTTCATGGACCACGGGGCCATGAGATAGGCGAAAAGTACCTCGACGAGAATAAGTTGGAGATTGTCTAGTTCCTTCAGAAGTTTAGGGACAACTGAGCTACATTTGGTGTGATAGTCATGTGTGACGCCTAGACTAGGCCTACTCAATACAACATCATCAACTTTATAGTGTACTACAATGGAGTCATATTCTTCCAAAAGATTGTCAATGCCATAGGTATAATATTCGGTTTAGTCTTTACTCTTGCATACTATAAATGTACATACTAACTTTTAGCTTGTTCATTCATAGGCAAGATCCAGGACCACAAGTACCTACTACGTGAGATAAATAAAGTCATGATCGAGGAAATTAGGGCAGAGCACATCGTGCAAGTGGTTACTAACAATACGACCAACTTCAGGAAAGCATGCTAGTTCTTACAAGTGGAGTACCCACTGATTATATGGTAGCCATGCTTGGCATACACTGTGAACCTTATACTGAAAGACATGTGTAACATCCCACATATCAAACAAGTTATGGGAGAGGCCAAGAGGATTCGTCGCTTCTTGTAAACCACAAGAATCTGCATGCACAAATGAGGCAACATATAGGTGGAGACTTGATGAGGTCAAATGCCACTAGGTTTGGCAGGACCATCATTTTCTTGGATAGCTTCTTCAAAAAAAAAGGAGAAGTTTCAGTAGTGGATGATACATCCGGACTAGACAGGAAGCAAGTAGGATGGGATGGAGGATGGAAGTTTGCATATGACCACCTTGTGGACAAGGCTTTTGGGACTTTTTACAGTGGATTGTCTTGGCCTTAGAACCCTTGTACAAGATATTGAGGTTTGTGGATCAAGATAAGTTGCCAACGATAAGTGGTATCATGATATAGTATGCAATTGTGAGGATTGACTATCACAAGCGCTTGCGTAAGGACAAAGAACAGTACAGGATATTTGTGAAAGACCTAGAAAAATAGGTTTTAGAAATAAGGGATACCACGTTTGTGCAAGTAGGTCAGTGAAATTAATATATTCCTTTCTGTTGTGCTAACTACACAATGTTCGTATCTATTGTGCTAACTATACAATGATTTGTCCATTGTAGCCTCTATGCTCTACTGACAATCTCAATTCTTGTACAATATATGCAGCACTCCAATGTTCATGGGAGCACTCTCTACTACCCTAGGCATTTTAGCTGATGAAGACAAAAGCGCGGTGCATGCATTTTGGCCATGTCGGCCTGCACATTCGAGGAAGGAACTTTATTCGTCAATGTGTAGCACCAGCTCGCACAGTGGGGCCTGAGCAGTGATGGCTAGAGATTTGGTGGGTGTGGTGGTATAACAATTGCCTTACCCTAGCTATCGTGAACTCCCTTTATATATTCCCTCAGTGCAACCCTACATTAGGGGCATAACAACGGTGCAAAGCTTAGTTGGCCCATTAGTAATTGTCCAATCCAAACTGATGTATTCCAACCCATTAAGTGTGCGACCTTATAGGTTCATGCATACTCAGTCAAGGCCCGAAAACTCCTTTCAGCCTATTAGTCATAGTGGCCCCTAGTAGGGCATAGCAACTCCCAAATTTACACAAAGATCATATCGGATGAACCTATATAGTGCCCATGTACTAATCCATTTGCCTCATGATACCATATCAAACTTAAGGCGAGAAACGTGCCATCATATGGTAGCTCAATCTATAGTAGATTACTTAGTTGCAATTGGCTCCACAATCATATTGGGCATGACTATACACTTCTTTAATCCAACTACATCGAGAGGCTTAGAGATATCTCTCCCATTGTGTAGGAGGGGCAAATTCTATCTTGATAGCTGATATTCCTCCCCATGTTTTTATAGTAAACTCGAAAGATACCTTTATAATTACCTAGTTACAGAGTAGTGTTTAGCAACCCCTAAGTATACTTTTACACGTGTAGGAAACCGTGATGATTTCAGGTCTAAGGATCCCACATACACTTTATATGAGATGAAATGATGACACAAGAATATAATAAGTCCCACAATGTCTCATCGTGGGTCACTACAACACCATGTTTCCCAACATGTGCCCACATTTTTGATTTGATATCCCTATATCCATGATCTATGAAATATGATAATCAATCAATACATGTACTGACCTACAAATCATAATTGTCCCATATTACGATATGAGGTCAGGGATAATTCAGAATAATATCGAAACATGAATAAGGAGTTTCACGAACAAGAAACATACTTATTGATCGATACTAATAATATTTATTCAAGAGACAAAATAATCATATTATTCCAAAAACATAGACGTGATACAATCATCTCCATGATTGTCTCAAGGGCATATCACTAACAATCTCCCATTTGCAGTTTAGTCAATTATATAAGTATCTGATACCCATAGCTCTTGTGTGTGCCTCTACTTTGGCTATAATAGTGGCTTTGTCAGCGGATCAGTAATATTAGAATCCATGTGCACTACATATCTTCACATCACTCCTATCCACAATCTTGTAAATAAGGTGATAATGGTTAAGTATGTGTTTGGACTTTTGATGCGATCTAGGCACCTTGGCTTGGACAATGATCCACTATTCACAATAGAGATCCATGGGAAAAGAAGCACTAGAAATCACACCCAGTTCAGAGATGAACTTCCTCCTTTGCAGCTTCAAAAGCTATAATATACTCAACTTATCTTATAGAATCAGCAACCATATCTTTCTTAGAACTCTTCTGGCTCACTACTCATCCATTAATATAAAATACAAATCCAAATTGCGATCAAGAATTATCTTTAGAGGTTTGGAAGCTAGCACCTGTGTAACCACTTAGTACCAGCTCTTCATCACCTCCAAAAACAAGGAACACATCTTTAGTCTCTCCCAAGTAGTTCAAGATGTTTTTTTACAGCTGTCCAGTGACCTTCTGAAGGACCAAAAAGGCGATCAGAGGGGGTTGAATAATCACAAATAAACTCTTCTCCCTAAAAATCAAACCACTAAATGACCAGATTGAATGACTGTATAATCCAAACAGGTGATTGGATGAACAGTAACCCCGACCAGGAGTTTAGAAGAGCAGTGCTTAGATAAACATAGAAAACTGCATTGATTGGATGAATAGTAAATAGAAATTGGTCAAATGAACCGTGTTCGGATGAACAACAAAACTACACTGGTCGGATGAGCAGTAATGGCAAACTAGTCAGCAACACTTGTTGGATGAATAGTGCTAAGTGAACAGTGTTTAGATGGATAGTAAATAGCAAAACCTATTAGCAGCGTTGGTCAGATAAACAACGTTCCAATGAAAAGTACTACGAACTAGTATGCAGCACTGGTCAGATGAATAGTATTTTGGGTGATTAGTAAAATTAACATGATGTCAAAAACAAGAATCGATGCAATTTTTGATCGGCTGATCCAAAACCCGTGAAACTTGGTGTCTACCTTCCTATAGATGTTAGGAACCTATTCCATCCTTCAATCATAGGGATTGATGTCAAAGCTCTGACGTTTTTCCAATTTAGAGAATGCTGCACCAAAACCAGGTCAAAAACACAAACTTCACCCTTAGCTTACTTGTGGGGAATCGATGATCAGGATGATTTTAGATGACCTCTCATATATCATAGTAAGTAAGAACACCAAAGAACAACTCTTCGAACAAACAAGAACATGATCTACAAGGATCTATCTTCTACTAAGCACAAAATTAGTTTTTGCAAAAACTAAATAGAAGAGGTTGTAGATTTCCTAGATGATTGGGATATGATCTACAAAAGATTCATTCAGCAATCTTTTATCCTTGTCACAAGATCCAAAATCACTTAGAAGGAGAGGTGGCAAATCCAAATGTGTGGAAAGTAAATGGCAAGAATTTAAATACTGAATTTAAAGCATGAAGTAAATGCTAAAGGTAAATTCAGAATAGAAAAGTGAAACTTTTTTCTTAGAAAGAAATGTTTATAAAACCTCACAACAAAGTGGACAAAACTCAAGGAAGCACTAGAACCCTCAAAACCTTCACCAAGGAGACATCCCTCTCCTCAATTTATAGCACATTGAGAGCAACATCCACCCTTTGATAACTTCCTTTTCTTATAAGAAATCTTATCAAGAGCTGGGATTAACTCACTCCACCATGCATGAGCTAACCCAAAACCCATCAACATAACGGGTTTTGACACACACCTCTCAGGGCACCACTAAGTCAACCACTACTCCACCCATGAACCTACGATCGAACGATCCTCCTTCGCTTGAGGAGACCTTAAGTTAGCATCTGCACAATCCACTTGTCTTCTCAGCTTTTAGCTACTCCCTACCTCAGTCATCTTTGGCGATACCTTAACCGTCTAGACCTCAGCTCTCCTAGCCTAATCCCGATCTTCTTTGCCTCACCATGACCTAACTCCGAAGTCCTGCAACCATCATAGACAAGGAGAAAACATGACATAACAATGTCCAACAATATATGCAATCAAATCAACACATAGCCAGAATGATATACAATTTGTCCTGACTATTTTACAATCTTTCCCAACTAATTCACAAACTGTCACGACCAATTCACAACCAGTATGGAAGACTTTCCCAAATCTAGAAATCCCACAAACTAACTCCCCTGATGAATCAAGGATTCTATATGCATTACTCTTAAAACTTACCTCAAAAGAGTCATTGATAAGCTAAGAAACAGAAAACAAATTATATTACAACTTACTCAGTAAAGCAACGTCCTCAAGAATGAAATTATCATTAATTGAGACGGTACCTTTAGCAATGACTCTACCTGATGAAGCATCCCTAAAAGTGATCAAGTCATCACCGGGAGCTCAGACTAGGAAGAGAACAATCTAGAGTCTCCAGTCATATGACAAAAAAACTAGAGTCAACAATCCATACTTCTCCCTTCCCTATCCTATGAACCTGGTCAACACACAAGAGAGAGATAACTCATTATTGGGACAAAGAGAAGATTTAGGAATCAAATACTGAACCACACAATGTCTCAAAATACAAACCACATGAGCAAAAGGCTGGAATCTAGTGTCTTTCTGATGTTCTACTCTCACAAGATCGGAAACAGCCCTAGTAGAAGATCTCGAAGCTAGAGCTGGGTTGGTCCGCCATCATGCAATGACCGGATCATCCCAGTGAGGCTGCCCAAATTTCCTACTAAGAAACACCTCACACCACTGATATCTACCTCAAGGAGAAACACAAGGAATATCAAAATGTAGGCAAAAAGACTGACCAAGAGTAGATCCAGGATGAAAACTTAAAGGAACAACATAAAATCCAAGTTCTGAATACTGCCCAAAAATAGGTGACACTATATCATATCTTGGAGTAATGTGTGTCTTAGGAGAACTCAGAGCCTGGAGATGACTCTAAATACCCCTAAGGCATGAACATGCACACGCCTCATGATCCTGGTGCATCTGAAGCAGAAGTCTACTAGATGACCATCCTTCTAACAAAAGTGCATGAGTACTAGAGGCAGAAGTAGCAGGAGGTGCAACCTTTTGGCCAGAGATCCCATGGACAACACAAATAGACCTAAACACAGTGGTGTTTATCCTGGGAGTAACCACAATTTCTACACTCTTGGAGCCACGCATAATAGAAGGAGGATGAGCCCTAGCGTGCTCCAAATAGTTAAATCCTAAACCTTAATTAAATTGGCTAATCTTAGACTGGTCTAGGATGAGATTGAGCTTCTTCTTGCCTCGTACAAACTTCTCAAGAGTGCTCATGAGATATTCACACTCTTGCAAGAGAGAGGCACAGGAAGAATAGGGGGAAGAAGATGAAGAGAAACCAAATAAAGAACTACTAGTATGTGCATTTTTCTCCCTCAGCACAGCTGCCTCAATCTTGAATGCCTCACAAGAAACGCAAGGGGGTATTTCTAATCCTAAGGGTCTAGGCATCTAACTTCTTCCTAAGTTCATCTTGGATTTTATCCAAGTCCCCCTCAATCTCAGCACATCTCAAACAACTTTCTTGTGACTTAACTAGTAAGTTCTTAGCAAGTTCAACACACTTGATATTTAAGGATTCATTGTCAAGTTTTAGTTGCCTATAGCCTTCACATGAGCTGACTGAGTTCTTAGAAGCATGCAATTCAAGTCAATGTTTCTAGTAGATAGCTTCCCAAGGTGAGTGCTCATATCGTCAATTTCAACAAGCAATTTAGGGCAATTTTTACATGATGCGCTCGTATGAGTATGAAGAAAACTAGCATCTATAGGAATAGCATCAATAGAACAAGTGCTAGAATTCTATGATCTAAAATTCTCAAGCTCAGAAACCACACTATCATGCATAGTTCTTAGGTTCTCAAGATCCACAAGCAAAGCATCGCAAAGAGTACAATCCGTAGACTCTACGAAGGAACAAGATCTAGGAGAAGCTAACTCCCGACTCAAGGTATCTATTTCCTTCTCTAACTCCATACACCTAGCTTTAGCTCAAGCATGAAATTTCCCTAATCTGTAGAAAGCTTCATTGAGTTGGTTATAGGAGGGTATCTCGTCCGAGTCGTTGTAGAGCACAGAGTCACTGATACCGATTTGCCGTCCACCATGAAACACATCTCGGTGAAGTCATCGACACCTTTATTCTTCTCTTGTGGATTATCCTCACCCTCGTCGCTCCATGTCTCCATGTCCGAGAGATTGATGTCGTCCAATGCGGCAAGGACACAGTGGAAAATTTTCTTGTTCTTCGAGAAGTTGCGATACTTCTTCTCACACATTGGATCGTGAACTAGACGCTTCTTGTTGCGGTTCTTATTGGTGTCGTCGTTCTTTTCCAAACTGGTGGCATTGTTCTTACTCTTCTCTAGCTTAGGGCAGTTCGTCCGAATATGGTTGGGGCCACCACACTTAAAGCAGGTGATGATGCCACCTCTCTTTCTCTCTCTCATCCTCTTATAGGCATGAGAAAATTTGTAGGCTAATAGGGCAAGCTCATTTTCTAAAAAATTTTCCAGCTATTCATTGCTTAGCATGTAAATGGCAGAAAGGGAGAAACCAACTGAAGGCTCAGAATAGGATCCAATGGGATCGGTGACCAAGACCATCAACTGTTACTTCATCTTACGTGAGACGGCATCTATCTCATGAGTCTTGAGTCAAGAATAGAGCCTAACAAGAGTCAAGGTCGATAAGGCTGTGGTGTCCTTGATATTGGTCACCTTCATCTCCTAAACACGAAGATCAAGTGTGATCTGTCGAGCGTTCTCCGAGTCAGAGTATGTTCAATCAACTATACAAAGATCGCTCAAGATCCTTGTGAACTGACCAAAGAACTCATCAAGGGTCTCACCAGTGTGCTGTTCAAATTTGTTGTTGTCACGCTTGTATTAATCCCGTCTCACCATCTTGATCTGGGTGGTGCCCTCATGGTAAGCATTGAGGGTCACCCAGATCTGGTGAGCAGATCATAGGTGAGAGATCCTGTCTTACTCACTACAGCTAAGGCCCTATATGATGATGTTCCTTGCCTTAGCATTTGCCTTAACATCAGCCATATTGCCGACCGTGACGTTCTCATCAATAGGAACCTCATATGGGAGCTTCACCTTCTCCAAATAAGGAAGCCCTAGGTAGTAATGTACAACTCCATTCTTGACTTCCAGAATGGAAAATCAACTCCATGGTTATCAAGGTTCACACGTCCATACTTACCAAGGAAGTTTCATGAAACAACAGGTGTAACTATTAGTACCACAAATTAGCAAATTTACAGAAAATAAACTCATGCATGAAATCATATGATAAACAAAAGGAAAAATTAAATACTAGAATCAACATGATCAATGAGGTGATTGCCTTGCTTATCTGTCGTTTATGACGATGTTGTACTTGTAGCTGGCACTGTCGACGACGGAGTTTGTAACGTCAGGTTCTACACATCATTCCAACGAAAATATAGCAAATAACAAACTTTAATAAGGGCAAAAAGAAAATAGATAGTAAATCAAATAAAGACTTGCTATAGAAAGTAGGTGTGTTTTAGGGTTGGATTGAATAATTTCACATTTCTCGAGTTTTATTCCATTAAGTATATATATTCAAATTGTTAATAGCTTGAGTGAGGCATGGTTTCTTTTTGTTGATTGTCTTTTCTTATTTTATGAATTCAAGAAAATAAAATTATGTATTCTTATATTTATAATATCGAATTCAAAATGCAAAAATTATTTGGATTAATAGAAGTAATCATTAATTACAGGATTTATAGACTTTACTATTCATTGCATGTTTCTAGTAACCTTATCACTCAAGGGTTTTGCACTTACAGGATTCAGATGCAAAGCAAGTTAAAATAAGAATATTTTTCTAGATTACTGTAGACCATATCCTAAAGATTATTTTTAGGTTGTTCTTCACAAAATTCATATTTAGACGAGCTATTTTGCGAGCTACCAAAAAGGCTTAAAGGATCACAATAGTTTATGTATGAATAGTGCTTGTTCTTTGATTGATTTTGTATAGAATTAGTTTCTCGTAAGTTAGATCTATTGATTTAGGCTACTGATCTCATTTTCACAATATTTGAGAAGGTTCTGGTGATACAAATACTTGAACTATTGATTTCTCATTTATATTTAAAGTTCATTTATTCATATCACGCATTACGGAAATGTTTAACACTTAAAGTTATTGAGCTAACAAGATTAATATGCAAATTATGATGAAGCGAGATTCTTTCTTCATAATATGGTAGTGTGAACTTTGTAGAGTGTTTCTAAACTAATTTTATAAATATTAGCATTTAGACGAGTTATTTTATCTGCTGTTGAAATAGTATAAATGATCATATAGGTATGTTTTATCGCGTCAGATTCCATTTTAAGTTTGTGACTACACTCTGCAAGATCTTTTATTCATTTTTATGGTATTAGTAGGGGATGATCTTTAGAATGTTTTAAAACTGGTTTTGCATTATTTTGATTTTAAACGTGATAGATTATCTATTTATTTATTGTTATTAATTTGCATTTCCTTTTATTAATAGAATGCAA